>CM056602.1:35017532-35387175 GCA_029721355.1 Tegillarca granosa | reverse complement strand
TCATCTCCTGAAATAGTTGGTTCTATAGTGTGCGAGAACCCAAACTCAATTGCATCATTTCCAACGTCTTGAAGACAATCTGTGGAACCTAAAACATAAAAAGTGTCAAGTGATAATCCAACCCAGACGTCACAGTGCGTTATTCAAGAGTCCGATTAATGACAATTAAAAGATAATTAAACACGATACAAAAATTGCTTTTGAAAAGGGCATACATATCCTTGCTCGCATCTGACATCCATAAACATCGTTTTTGATAGAACAAAGTTTCGATATAGATACGTCGATTTTCTTGGTAAGACAGTCATTGATGGTGCCTGCAGGATTAATTAAGAATTTTATTGATACTCTAATGAGTTCGGGTCATAACCCTGTGTCATCAGTTTATTTATGAGGTCCTAATATAAGAATCTTCAACACTGGATTCAAGCTCTTGCATAACGTATATGCATCGAGATACGTATACGCAGGGACCACGATCAGATAAGGAAAGTTGACGATTCAACAAGCATACCGACTTGTATTGTACTAGTATGCCTTAATATAAGGATAGGCTAGGGAAATGTGTTTAACGCCCTCTGCAGATTTTTTCACATATACGGAGGTGTCTGTTATTTAATGATGGAGAACCCGGAACAACAACCGACCGTTGGTCAGAAAACGGGTAAACGTTCCCCGATACGGCGCGGTTCGTATTCCAACCGACAACACCATGTGATGCTGGACACTGCCTTAAACACTTGGCCAAGACGACACCCTTAATAGCAGGTTCACCCTGTAATGATAACCATTCTTAACCCACACACAGTAACTATCCATAACCCTAAAAGCAAAAGTCAGAAATAAACACTTTCGGCCAAAATGTTTGGTAAACATTATACAAGAAACCTCCCGTATTCGGAAGTGAGACTCGTTGCTTCCGGAAGGGTTATCGTCCCCTTTTTTGCTGGCAACACCCGTCGTGTGATAAAAAGTGAAATTCAAACACAGAAAAAACAACATAGGAACAGCAATAAACAGCGAGGTCATGAAGTTAATAAAACTTTTATGGCAGTTTGGTAGAACACCGTGTAAAAATTATGTGACGTTAAAAATGACACAGAGACGTCATACTTATTGTGTGTAAAATAATTTTAAAAAATTTAGATATGGATAAACACATAAATTAATAAGTCGGTAATGGCGCCAGAAATTTTTAATAGAATTCAGAAAATCTGTACCTTATAACTGTTGACACAAAGTGTCAACAGTTTATTCCTAAAAAGAAACTTCGGTCTCTGTTAAACTATTTATATTCTGATTTGATATTCAGTAACCTTTTATGCGCTCCATTCTTTTGCGTTAGATTGATACGATTCAATCTTTGATATTACCCGATATGTATTTTTGTAATCCTTGCATTTCAAAAAGTTAACATCTAGATAGATTGTTTATGAAGAAGAATCGTTTTAGTGGCATTTCACTGTTAAAAGACATAATGTTTTATTTTCAATACACCAAACGTTTTGTGACCGGATGTCTCTGTTGATGGATAAGCTTAAGTGGAAAAATTTGTAAGCCAGCTTGGATTAGAAACATGATTTTATAAACCTTCAAGAACTTCACTTGAATCTTATAAGAGTAACTTCCAAGTGTAATTGTAGTTTTGGGTCAACAAGTTTGTTTTAGCCATGACATATTTTAAACCGTATTAAAAGACTGGATGTAAGGAACACAAAGACCTACTCCTGTGCGATCACATTACATAATTTTCTTTTAATTTTGCCGCTCTTTCCGTTCCTGGGGCAGGGTTATAAGGCAAAGTATCACTGGTAATTTTTGAAAAAAATAGTTCATAAATAAAGAAATATTTACAGTTACGAGGGCGACAGTCATTTTTGGAAATATAGTAATGAGGAATACATATTACATGCAAATGTCATAAAACTCGTCTATTTGATATAGTGGCTCTTTATTAAATGCCTCCAAAAAGACCCTGTAAACATATTACCCTGATATGATGGTACACAATATAAGACGTTTGGTCTACCGTTGGGACATTAACGTGTCTTGACATGCTCATGTGGTGATTGTTCCATTGCTCTGCAACTGCATCCAAATCACTCTGTATTAGTGGTAAAAAACAATATCTCATACACCTCCTAAAACATTAAAGCATCTCAGATAATGTATACACTGTAAAGAGAGAATAGGACGATTACGCAAATTACGTGAAAATATATTCTATGACATATTCAGAACCGAATAATGTTGGTCAACTTGTGACATCAAACTGGCAGGCCAAATGGTAATGTGAAAATTTAAATTGCATTTTCATTAGACACATCCAATACATACAGAGGCATGCATGCTTGCATACACCAATCACGTATTCCTGTCATACCCCAACGTAGTCTTTCAAAGAAGTGAAAATATACAATGAGTAAAACAACAAGTATGAAGGAAATATTTTCGTAAAACTATCAAATTTTAGAAACTACAGCTAGTAAAAACAATGACTATAATCAACAAAAAAAATGCATGGCAAAAAACGCGCGCATGTCAAGCTATAACCATAAAACCTCTAATTAAGGAATAAAGACATAATATACAAACCAAATAAAATATCAATGACTTGATTATTATATAGTATGTATAAACTGTCAACATAACATTCAAGCTAAAACGACAATGTTTGTGAAATGTCGACAATGGTGAAAATATCCGTGAATTGGAGTACTCCCTAACAAATAAACCATAGATACTTGCAGTATAACCAAACCCGTTCTTTCTTTATTCATCAACTATATCTATTTACAACTTGCTGGAATTTGTTTTCAGTTTCTGACAAAAAATGGAAATTTCTTTTCCACAAGGCAATACCAAAAGAGAATGATAGTTTAACATTGCTTAAACATCAATTTATCTGGGTGCTTACAAAAAAGGTGTAAAGAATAGTAAATACGTCACAAAAGTACAGCTCACGATTTCCAACATTTAAAAAACTTATTTTTATTT
This sequence comes from Tegillarca granosa, assembly GCA_029721355.1. Classification (NCBI taxonomy): domain Eukaryota; kingdom Metazoa; phylum Mollusca; class Bivalvia; order Arcoida; family Arcidae; genus Tegillarca; species Tegillarca granosa. The sequence continues at coordinate 35,384,178 of CM056602.1, read as the reverse complement.
TTGTCATGAGAGTATGAAAATGATAAAGATATACCTGTGGAATAATACACGGGTCAAAGTTCACATGCAGTTCAATACACCAAGAGGCCACCTCCAGATGTATTCTGACGTACGTGAACTCCGATCTGTGTATTCTTGACGATAAAACGCGGCTAGACATGTTTTTTTCTTAATTATATTCAGAAGAACGAGAAGTACTTATTAATTCGTACTTACAACGCTTTTTGGCTGGAAACCTCATATTGGCCAGATTGCACTAGATCTTTAAACAACTCAATCCACCATTGAGAAGATCTTCTTCTGAAGCTTGACCACCAAGATTCTATGCGCTAGAAAAATTGTCAAATATACTTCAATTACTTTGAGTAAATACAAGTGTCATAGTTTTATCATCAGTATAACCCATGTTCTAAGAAACGGGGAATATGCCTAAGTAAAAAAATACGGATTGTGTTAAAAACGAACATCATTCATGTACAAAACAACCTGTATACAGAGGAAACTGAAATCCTTGGTAGTGTTTTTGTTCTGGGGGTATAGTGAATGAAGAAACAAATCCACAATATAGCAAAACTTAGCAAAGAACTTAAGAACATTTAATGATTTATCAGACGTAAAAAGATAACGATTCAGCTAAAAGTAACAAATAGTCTGAATGCGTAAGTTTATTTTTTTTATCTCTGCTCTTCAACGTTGAAGGCAGGAAAAACCATGTACCTTGCGAGTACTGTAAAACAGTTAATACCACCAGGGCGGATATCATAACAAACTGTCGATAAATCAGTTTTCCGTTCATTTTGCCCGTCTGCATGATAAACAATGTTACCCCAATTACAAATTATATATGTGTTAATTTTACAGCACTAGACGACCGTCATCAGTAGTGTTTAGACCGAAAATACCAAAGTAAGGATACTTGCAATTCATGTTTTTTGGAATCAAGTTATCAGTATTGAACAAGCTAGTGACAGCAGTGCATTTCTTTTTTAAAGAGGAAGATGATCATTATTGTTGTCGACAAAATTATTTTGTTTATCCTAATGCCAGAACTAGTGATTTATACAGTGCATCAATATTCTGTCGTGCTAAAACGTCATGCCTCGACGATAACTTCAGTAAACTGTCCCATCTTCAGGTGTCACAACAACAATTATGGGACTTGCCAAGGAAGAGTTCGTTCACGATTTAAGTAATTTGAAAAAAGCGTATTGAAATGGTACAATATAAATTTATAACCATACTCGTAGTCATATTTGTCGTGTCATACATAAGTAAAACAGTAAGGTTCTGAAAAATGGATAAATGATGAAAACCACCACTAAATCCTATGTATAATTCAAATTCGTTGCATAAATAAATAGGACCGTATTTGTACCTGATTCAATTGTGATGAAATATACTGAAAACCCCTTCTTCCTGAAATTTCACGATCGTCGTCCTCTCTGAAAATACACTGCAAGGCGCCAATTATGGTATTTTCAGTTCCTTTGTCAGCTTGTACAGTTAATGGGCACCCTAAAACATAAGAGAGAGCAGGATGTTAACAGCCTGTTCATATAAAATCCTTTAAACCTTGTTCATGTACAGGTATTTATACAACTATCTTTTTTAGGATATGTTTTACTTCAGTATAAGTACATCCTTTAAATGAACTTTACAAAATATATGAAGAATAAAAACATTTTATTAATTTAATTAATAGCTTTAAATAACACAAAATAGAGCACTTTTTGTAAGTGTTGACATTAACTCAATTACTCACAAGTTTACAAAGCTGATGATATTTAATTATGTTTATAGTATGCGGCTTTTTTTAAATAATAATATATGTACCTTGTAGTTTTTTTCACTCGCGACATGTAGAAGTGGGCTACAAGTTTTGGGTCGTTGTTGGAAGGACAAACATTCAACCACATAATTTTCCTGGAATACCTAGTTAATGTAAAATTTTCACAATAGAAATTATACATCCTTAAATTTTAAACTTACAATTTAGGTATTAGCAACCGACTACATAAACGTATACGTTTAGGTTTCATATACTTTCTGGTTGTTCTTCCACTGTATTGCAAAATGAAACTAGTGCTTAACTTATTTTAAAATCTGTTTGTAAAACATTAACTAGGATGATTAAAGTATATCTCACCTCAGTATTGATCAGTGCACGTTAAAGTCGCCATTTTTAAAATTCAGTGTTACTTACGTATCGTTTGAAGTTCTGGTTTTTGAGACGGTACGTTTCATTCAACCACAACTTATATTTATTTTCTTTTGTTACAAAGGCCGACAGCGAAGAATTTTCTTAACAAACAAGTCGTACAGAATTTTTTTCCAAGACATTTATGTATTCACACATGCATGTGCAGTGATACTTGACTGGAAGTACAAAAGCAATGAACATAGCTCTATGACACTGCAAGGTTGTTGCCGATTAATCGGAATATCCTCTTCGTACGTTAATGTGTTGGATTTGAGTTAACGAATGTGTAATTCTTTTCAAAGACCAATCCATGAGGAAAGCCAACTTTTTAAGAGAGGTTGAAATAAACATACCAGAACATATTGAAACAAATCCAGTCAACTAAATACTTTGCATGAGTAAGCATTTGTTGTTTCTTGAGAAATTTATCAATTTAGGAGGCGGAAAATTTCGTTGAAACGGCATTTTTTGACCATACAAGTATTACGTCCTGGGTTAGTGATAACCTCTGGGATGCTAAGTCCATCATCAGAGATACTGCCCCAGTGGTCGTAATTATTCATCATAGCTGTTTCAAATTTACAGCACTGGGCTTTTGTTTCAGATTGCAATTCCCCATAAAGAGTGCTTATTTCTGACAGTAAAAGTGTTACCTCCTGGGTTAATGATATCCTCGGGATACTAAGTAACCAGCAGAGATACCAGCTCAGTAGTTGTAATTAATCATCAAGCCTGATTTAATTTTATAACAATAAGATTTTAATTACTATTTCTTAATTTTTATCTAGTAAAAGAAGTGCTACTTTATATTAGCGATAAATGGCCGAGTATATACATAACATGACATAAGGGACGGCAGAGTCACATTAGCATACCTACTCCTTTAGTTATTTTCAATTTACTGTTGCCTCGCCCAACTGCATGCAAAAAGCATCTGTAGAATTCACTACTTACCCATCAATGCATCCATGAATCGGAAAACCATATGGCTTGAGCTTGTCGTATCTGCAGTATACAATATTGAATTATGCAGAGTATACACGTGTATCTTTTTTAAGTTAAAACAAGTTGATTTCTTACTAAAAATCAATACGTTGGGAAGTTTGTTTTACGTAGGCGCTACAATTTACTTAAAAAGGGTAGCTCATTTAGGATATCATTAACCGAGATGTTTTTTCATAACAAATGCTAAATGGTGTAATAATTAAAGAGTGCTCAGTCTGAATCGTGATCTGTTGCACCTATACTGCATTGCAGTATGAATTACCCCATCTGAAGCTATCATTGTTTCAACATTTCTCTTGTAATTTACATTCATATGAATATAATAAAAGACGCTGCATATCAGCCGGTATCAATTTTTTGGATTTTGTAATCAGGGAGTCAAAAGTCAAGTCCGTCGAGAAAAATTACGTTCCGATAGTAATGAAGGAACATGGACTTTGTGTCTTTGGAAACGGTGTTAAATCTTTGAAAGAATGCTGATACAAAACAAACAAGAAAAGATTTCTAATCTTTGACCTGGCTTTCAATAGTTTTTTTAAATAGTTCAAACATGTTATATACACCACAGTTTCCAAATAATAAGGCGTTCAAGGACTTAATTTTTCGTCTGCTGGCCACAGCTGGGAAGACGTCGCGAATTCATTCAATAAGAAATTTTGGTGAAAAGTTTGACGGATATCGTTTAAGGAATTTCTTTTGCGTCAGTTGACTTCGGTAGTTAACAACACAAACATTAGTTTGCATCCGCTTTTCTTTTCGTGAAATCGTATCCTGCATTTTATTTAACTATTTTAAAATTATTGCGATATTCTCGGTTCTTTCGTTAATTAACGCCAAAATATAATGATCGCAAGATCCTGATTAACAGTAACAAGAGCAGCGTGTGTATAAATACCAAAAGCAAGCACAATAAAATTTTACCCGTCTATGTGCCATGTATGATTGGGTCCCAGAGAGTAGTATGTTCGTCTTAATAATCGTCTACGTGAACGAAACTGTACACCATTTGGATCTACTTGCCGCAGCATAGTCATAACCTGGTCCCTACAGATAAAAATATTATGAAAATGGACCAAACAATTATAGTATGTTTATTGAGCCTGTATATAATTCTAAACTTTGCATGTTTTGCTTTGAAATTTTAGATATCGGAAACATTAGAATTTATTATGTTTACATTAAAACAGATTTTCACCGCACATTTCGATGTATATAATTTGTTTAATATGCGACTTTTGAATTTCTGTATAAATATGTTAGCCAATAAAACAATACCATATCAAACTGTCACTCTTAATTTAAATCCTGCCCATTATTTGTTGTAATAAAACCGGGGAAGACAGATCATGTCAATTTTGCTTAACTTGTTTTGGTGACGAGTACCATAATCTTTTTGTGTGTGAGAAATATAATGTTATACGAATCAAATATAAGCCAGAGTATATTTTTTTAAATATCCTATATTCCTGAAAAATTTCACTGTTTAGTATTAGTATGTAATACAAAACTTTTATCTAGTACATGTATATCTTTTTCTCTAACATACTTATTTAAGGATTTTAATTAAATTTGTAGTTATGTAATCAATATGTCAGTTCGCTCAACAATAATGTTTGTACCAATGCCCTCATGTATCGCTGAAAAGTAGCTGAGTGCATTATATCTGAATAAAGAATAAAGAAAACCATACAATAAAATTAAAAAGGTACGGCAACCCACAAGTGACCTATATGTCAAAAGTCATCAAGACTGTTTGACCTTGTATTGCAATCTGATAAAATGGTGATGACAAATATGAAATGAAAATATGATATGAAAAACAGCATGATAATAGGAATGTATATATTAAAAGTAAAAATAGATGTTAAACTACTGCACTAATTTCTTGGCCTTGACATTCTACAAGCTGAATTATATTTACCAACACATGTTAAATGGATGGAAGTCAAAATTTGAAGTTCAAGTCAAAATTTGACATGCCATGATATAACTTATATTTTCTTGTGGGTTTCGCTGGTGAAGTCTCGATATAAGTGAAATACGTTTGACTGGGACGTTAAATCCCCATTAATCAATCAATCAATCTTGTGGGGTTTATTACAATTTTATTTCATTTGTCAGTGTTTCCTTACTTTCCATAGTAACGGTATTACCAATTACTTTGTCAATGAATGTTTTGCATTTTGTCTATGTTTCCTTATTTTCCGTACTTACTGTATCACTAATGTCTTGGTCTTGAACGGTTGCGGGCTTCAGCCAAAGCGTCCCATGTTTTAATCCAGAATTACAAACAAATTTAAAAGATCAATGAAGATGTGCAGACATGCAGGCTAATATATAGAGGACAAACCTGATTCCGGTAAAATTAATGAGTATGTAATAGTTTTAATTCAATGTGTTGACATCTTAATTATAATAACTTTAAAACTAATACTCATATTGGACAAATTTAATTAAGAGTGTCAGTTTAATTTTGCTGTGTGATAATATTGCAACAACTGAGTTATTACACAATTTCCGAGGCTCCGGGGTTGTGTTATAGCAACTACAGCCTTTTCCGTGACCTCCATCTAAAACTCGCGATTTTAAGGTACATTATTATTACTAGTTGGTTAAAACCTATAGTAATTAACTCACCAATTAATTTCTATTCTATTTCTTGATATAAAATATTCGAATTCTTGATATCTAAAATTACAAAGACTTTTTGATATCTAAAACTGAATTTTTGGATATCAGGTATCCAGAACTTTTGGATATCAAAAAATCAATTTCTAGATATCCAAAAATAGGGGAATGTAAAAAGAATTTTCAAAAATGATTACTCCCTCCCAGGTAAATCTTGTGATTTTGGTATGAAAGGAGCGGTTATTACAATTAATATATTCAATTTCTTGATATCAAAAAATCCAATTCTTGATATCTTAAAAATAGAATTCTTAATATAAAAAGTTGTTTTCTTGATATCAAAAAAATCGATTTTTGGATATCAGGAATTCGATTTTAAGATATCTAGAAATCGATTTTTAGATATCAAGAATTCGAAATTAAGATATCAAGATATCATTTTCTGATATCAAGAAATCGAATTTTTGATATCAAGAAATAATTTTGGATATCATAAACATTTTGAGATGTCAAGAAATAGAATTCTTTATATCAAGAAATTAATTTTGGATACCTAAAATACTGAATAAATAGCAAATCGGTGCCCCATAAATGTATCTACAATTTAATCTTGATTCCAGATTTAACACAGTAAAAGGCGGTTTAATTAAAAACTCTCCGACAAGTACGAAAGAAACAATTTAATCAGAAAGACTGAGAACGCTTAAAACATTTTTTCTTCCTGTAATATTAAAAATATAATGATACCTTCTCACATGATGGCCTTCTTGTTTCAAGAGGTCAGTTAACTGTCTATATCCAACAGTTTTGGGTAAAAGTTTCAATTTATCCTAAAATTAACAAGTATTAAGTAATAGAATAAACACTTTGAAATATTCTTTTACAAAGAGAGGCCTAAACTGGGTCGTCATTCGGAAGTTTTGTTCATATACGTAACTTTATATAGGTACAAATGTATGTCACCTCCCTACCTTAGACAATTTTCATGTTGCAGCAAACTCATCAATATAAGTGTTGCCAAAGGTTTCTTCGTACATTTAAAGAAGGAATTTCAATGTAAATTATAAATGATACAGGTATACTGAATAAATAAAAATGGAATTGAAAAAATTTTCTCAACAAATATTTAACCACTTCGGAACCTCAATAGACAGACTCCACTCTCCGTAAGTGGGGCGATCCGGACCGAGTCTGTCAGACTCAAGACATAAAAGTGGGCAGTGATTGTTCTTTCGCCAAGCACTTGACACTAAAAACTGAAAGACATGGGTCTTTCGGATACAACTTAAAACCGAGTGCACATGCCACATTAGGGGTAGCACGATTAAGAAATCATCAACACATACGGTTACGTCTTGTTATACGACAGTGAAATGTTCTTGACTATTACACGTTAAACCTAATTAAATCAATTAAATCAGTTAAAAGTAGCTTAAGACAACTTTTAATTGTGATGCAATATGAAACTAAAAAAGCCAGCCAGACCTTAATTTCGGTTAAGTGGTCTACCATTTTAACTTACTAAAACAATTGATTGCAGTTCCTGTTGAGTGATAGATACCGGTCCACGCCTGCATTGTAGTCCGTATCGTTTAAGGCGTTTACAAATTGCGTTTGCGCTGTAATTAGAAAATTAATTATTACTACTAAAATGCACGTTTGCCAGTTGATCATATTTAAACTCTTAGTGACTTATCAATTTGGTGTATATATAAAGCATGTCAGCACTGAAACATATTTACATTTTTGTTGAAACAAAGTTTTGAAAAAGATTACTGATACAAGATATATGGACAGGATCACACACTCACTTTTAAAATAATTAATATGTACACAATATTGAAAACAATATTGAACAACTAATGTATGAATAAATAACAACAATACGAAATGTGTAACTACTGAAAAATATAGAAATTATCCAAATATTGGCGTTTTGCAAGAAAAATTTGTGCAAACACAACTCGAGACAAATAATCTGATACATATAAATTAAGAACGATATTACTGCACCTAGTTTCTGGGGGTAAAACTTAAAAATTACCTGAGTAATATGTTGTGATGAAGATGAAGGATTTCAGATATAACCGCATATGACATACCGCATTCAGCATAAAACAGAAGAAGATCACGAACTAAAATGGAAATATAGAAAGTAGAAAATGAAACTCTGAAATGAGTCAAGCAGAGCTGAGATTATTGCAAAGCGTCAAGTGAACACTTATGGTGTTACAGGTGTAATACTAGATAATTATATTGTTGCACGATCCCAGGATTACTGTCCCCTCTATACGTCCTGGTATTTTTGATATTGCACGGTGATCTTCTTTTGTTTATCAATTAATTTTGAACGTAACCTAAATCCAAATGTGTATCACGTCGGATCATTGACTTAAGAACAATTTTACTATGTATTTTTGAAAAAAAAAAAAAAAACATAAATAAGATTTAAAAAATTAAAAAGAGGTAGATATGTTTGAAAATAATAAAACGCTTTTAAGACATAACAAAGTAAAATAGAAAAGAAAAGAAAATAAGAAACAAACCAACGCTGTACTAGTATTAAGATCATGGCTACTGCTCAGCTAGGTTATTCTAAAGTCATTCTTAATTTAAACTTGTTTATCAGTGAATGTTTGTTAAAATTGTAAAGCAAATATTGCTACAATGTTTCAGTTTATGGATATTGCGGACATTATGGATTGTATCCATACGAAATACGAAATGACACATGAAATGGGACGAAAACACATGGAATTGTTGGACAATTGCGAAAACTAATATCAGGCAGCTTGAACAACCTCTCATGCCTTGAACAAAGGATCTAAATTCCGTAAATATAAGTCAGAGTGATTATGGAAAATTCAACCTTGTATGTTATTCCGAATTCTGACTTAACTGATGTTGTCTATATAACTTGCTGTCGTCGCGAATAGCTGAAAAATTGCTGATTCTACGTTAAACAAAATTACAACCAGCAACAGCAATCTAATAACTCTATAAATATATGCCACTAAAACTCTATCCGATTATCTATTGTATTTTCCTCGACTATACCCCATCTTAGGCTCTACTTTCCAAAATACACCCGTTCCTTGCAGAATTATTGACAAAAATGATACCCAGACCGTCTGAAAATACCTACCATGACTTGTGTAGGGAATGTGTCCGCCCCCGCCCCTTAAAACATTTTAACGCCACCTCGGCCATACGTAGACTCCTTGAGATTTTAGAAAAACTAAGCTCAAGTATAAATGTAGACTTGCACAAGTCCCTTTATTTTAAATTTTTTTTTCCCACTTTAAAACTATCACAGAGAGCAACTGACAAAAATAAGTTTACTGAGAATTTGTCAGTAAACTTATTTTTGTCAGTTGCTCTCTGTGATAGTTTTAAAGGGGCAAAAAAAAAAAAAAATTATGAGATAAAATAAAGGGACTTGTGCAAGTCTAGTATAAATGTGACATATCCCAGCTTCTCTTAACTGTTTCAAACGAAGGGTCATTTACAAATTTACGAATGCACAAAATGACGTATTTTCTCCAAAGGAAAAAAACCGGACGAATAATAATTTTTAAAAACTCAACTGTAATATATATTAGGATTCCTTTTCAATTCGTGTTGTGGGCAAAAGAGAGAGAGAGAGAGAGAGAGAGAGAGAGAGAGAGAGATACCATTTGCTATGGCTGTTGCGGGAAAATCAGGAAGCATTTCTACGATGTTTTTACGACAAGTTGTAAAATCTTCCCAATCTGCACAATCCTAAAATCCCGTCATTATACACAACTAATTCTATCGCCACTATTACGTGATGGAATGCGGTCTTATCAAAATACAAGGCATGTTTGGATTATTTATACTACACAGAGTCAGACAGGTCAATATAATGACCTTTACATCAGATTAAACAATATAGGGCAACGGGTGCAACAACACATCTTTTTTTGTCGAATGGCTGTTCTCGGCTGTAAAACTTGGGCAGAAAAAAACAAAGGTGGTCATTTAGTGTACCATATAAAAGTGTAACGCGGTACACAAAAACGGTAAAAAGGTCGTTTTTGTGTACCACGAAAAAAGTGTAACGCGGTACACAAAAACAGTAAAAAGGTCGTTTTTATGTACCATATAAAAGTGTAACGCGGTACACAAAAATGGTAAAAATACCATGTTTTTGCCTGGCTGCTATCGGCCATCGTACTCCACTGAGGATAGGTTAAAGTTCTTACAAGGGTCATTCTACCATAAGGGTAACATTTTGTTGTGGAATGTCAGGATTTTCAAATGTTGTGATTTTATTCGATTTGTTACATTTTCTTATGACCTGATACTTAGTGAACATAATTCTAATTCGAACGGGATATTGTAATTTTCAAAATATTACGCCAAAATTACACACAATGCATTCACATTGTCATTACCGCAACAATATGAAATTCTTGAATAAAATATTTATTTTAACTGACAACAGAAATATTATTACAACTGTTAGTTATATATTTTTCAGCGCAACAAATAAATATTCGTTCCTATGATTCTGATAATTTAATCTCACAGAAAACGTGTCTATTTTATAAAAAGTCATATTATTGGAATTGAATAAATGCAATTTTAAATTTTCCATTAAATATTTCACTATTTTTCAAAATAAAAGTAAGGATGAGGATAGCTCTAAGCCTCATTTTTTAGATGAATGATAATTCAAATTGATTGATACAACTAAAAAAACTAAAAAACATCAAAATGTTTGTGTTGCGGGAATGACATAGCCGTTGCGGTATTGACATATGTTTTGGTAATGACATTTCAAGTGTTGCGGCAATGACAAATTGAACATTGATATGTGTTTCAAATAATAACAAATTAAAATAGACATAGGAAAATGTAAATGTATTTCAGATTTTAACAATAATGAAAAACAAAATTTCATCAAACACGAAAAATACTTATAAAACATTTTAAAGACTTAAAACATAGAAATGTATAAAATGAAAATAGAACACGATAACAAGTCATACTGGAGATCTATTTAATCAGTGTCGTACACTTTGGCAATCTGCTCTCAAACAGACTTTTCTATTTAAATGTCGTGTACCGACTTTCTTGGGTTCATCTATAAAGCACAAAAAATTATCTCTGGTATACCATAAAATATCTTCTATTGGAGTTGGCCAAAAATACCGATTTCGACCAATCTTATGCATCACCTTAACCTCAATGTCCTCAACATCGATGTCGTTGATAATTCCTGGGTATACATTTCCATCATACAACACGAGACACCATTTAGAAATTGCAGATTCATCAAGTTCAAGATGTGAGCTTGATAGATTTTCAGCTGTAGATACAGATGACTGGCCATGTGAAAACTCACAAGCTGTACTGCCAGTTTCACATGTATATGTATTTATTATAGCAGTATCCATTTCATAGGATTTTGGTGTGTGGCAGTTACAGAATGTTCCGTTATTGCAGTAACAGCTCAAAACCCTTGTGTAGATCTGCCCCCTTTTATTTGTGTATAGCTGGAAATAAACAAAATACATGTATGTGTAAATAATGGTTGTACATGAAATATCAAAATCATGTTATAACAGTATCTCTTACTTCGTAATACCATTAAGAATAAAGAAGGTTGACTATGAAATAGCCAATAGCCAACAAGAATACACCCGAACGGCGTAATAGAACAAAACCACTAAATGTTTAATTATTGGCAACGTATTGTTTAATTATTGACTGCGAATTATTGCAGTTGTGATCATTTTGAATTTCATTTTAGCGACTGCTTTTAATGAAAAATATAATTAGAAAATTACAATGCCGTCGCCGAGAATCGAACCCACGCCCTTATGTATAAATTTTAAAAACTTAAAACAATACTGAAACCAGTCAACTGGTCCCTTACAGATAACACACTATCTCGATACAAGCTTTTTAAAGGGGTTGGTTGGTTGGTTGTAATGTTGTTTAACGTCACATCAGCAATTTTTCAGCTATTCGTGACGAGAACAAGTTTATTAATCTCTTAGGATTAATTTAAGAACAAGTTCGTGTATGCGTGAGATGCGCGAGTGTGTTTTATGGTCTGCCTTGCACTAGCGCGCACTCAGGGCGACTTTTTGTTAAGGTGCTAGCTAACCGAGTCAGTATGCCGCAGACAAGCATACCACTCTCCTAGTCACATTATCCTGGCACCAGGTTAACCAGTCGATACTCTGTCCTCTTAATACCGAGCGCCAGGCGAGGAAGCAGTATCTCAAATTTTAAAGTCTTATGTATGACCCTGCCGGGGTTCGAACCCACGACCTCCCGCTCTCGAGGCGGACGCTCTACCACTGAGCCACCGAGGCGGTCTTTTTAAACGGGGCTTTGTAAAAAGTTTAATATGTCGTCAATAATACCTGGTGTAGTTTCATGGTATTTGGTATTGCAGTTATGTGTTCTGGAATGCTGGACTCGATATTATCAATTTCCTCTTCCCCTACGAGAAATAGCTTCACTGTAGTGATGGGAAGCAAAGCCTCCATCAACTGCTCTGCACTTGTTATATCTTAACCATCTGCCACTAGCTTGTCAGCCGTTCTTTTGATAACTGCGCCAATTCCATCAGCTGTGCCCTTGCCGTGGCCCGCTTCCAAAAAATTCCAATATCCTTCCAAAATTCCAAAGTTGAATATCTGTGTCGAAAATAGAAGGAAATTGGTCTTGGATCTATATTGGGTTGTAGGGCCGTCTGTAATGAAATGTACTCGTTTAACCATTCCTTCTACTAGCTCTTGACAGCAATGTTTGAGTACTGGTAGCGTATGTCCCCAAATCCCGGCTGGGTTGTGCTTGCGTGAATCAGATATTGAACAAAAGGGGACTGTTTTATTCTTGGTGTAAACTATCCCAGTGTGTAAAGTGATCTGTTTTTTACTTGCACCAAAGTGCATGCTTTGAATTTCTGCATGATACTTAACTGTCCAATTTTCTGAAAAGTCCATGTGTATTACGACATCGTTGCTATCTAAACTCTCACGTAAATGCCTTAGAATTCTGTATTGATGATGTATATTATAAAAATGACGACATGCTTTCGAGAGCTTATGGTTGAACTCATCTTGTAAAACCTTCAAGTTTCCAGATTCAGTAATTTTTTCAGTAACGGATACTTTGACAATTGCGGTCTCATTTTCATCAACTGTCGATTTTCTTTCTCTGTCATAACGGTTTGTAACCCATTTACTCCAGGTAGTCTGGAGACCCGGGTTATCTAGTGATAAATCAATGTTTTGTCCTTTACATTTGTTGCACTCTCTGTACATGCATGCTTTGTTTTCAATATCACATGATATTTCGCGTGCCAAATCCATTAAATTAACAGATCTAATCAATTTTAAGTGGTGAAGTTTTTCTGCTTTTAAAGATAAATTAGCATGAGTTTTACACATACATGTCTCCCTGTCTGACACCACTGGTGATAAAACCCAAAATGGTCGCAATCTGCAAAATAGAGAATATGATATAGTGATGTCTGGATTTTCACTTAGAAATTTTGCATGTAAATTTTTCATTGAGTCATTTAATAGTCTCTTTTTTTCTGATTTTCATTCTTGTGATTGTCTCTTTCTTTCCCGCCTTCATTCTACTACAGTCATCTCTTAACAGGAAATGTTTAACTCGCTTTTTTATGTCTTCTGTAATTTTGTTTGCTCTTTTTGCAAACTCTGCCCATTGTTCATGTTTTCTGTTTTTCTTCTTTATTCTTTTATTGGAAAACCCTAGCGATATTCTTGCCAACTCTATTAATTTATAATGTCGCATAAGATTTGATGTAACTATGTTACATAACAACTGTTTTCTCTTTTCACTAGTAGACGACTTGTACTTTTCCTTTATGCTGGCCACTAATGTGTTGTGGAACAACAAAACTTTTCTAATCTTGTTATCACAACTTTTCATCTGTTTTTCAGTTTGTTTCCTCGGTGATTCTGAACTGCCTGGCTGTAACTTTGTTTTCAATCTATGCGCCTGTTTTCTGAATTTGTCATACATTCTTTTCGATTTGATTAATTTGATTTTCAGTGTCTGGTTTTCTCTAAACAGTCTCGATCTATCTCTCCTAACTTGGCGCCTTCCACGTTGTTTTCTAGAGCTCGGTTCAGCATTACTGTTTCCATCATCAGGAGAATTGGGCGGTGTCTGTAGATGATTTAATGTTGCTTTAATTTCTTTAATATTTTTACGCCTTTGTCTCTGGTTCTTTCTCCAATTTCGTCGTATTTTTCTCCGTTCTTTCTCAGATTTCTCCGCTATTGGAACTATATCTCCTCTTTCCTTTCTGCGTTGGTACCGTTCTTTCTCTTTTTGAAAATACAAAGTATGTTTACTGGGAGATAACTTCTGTTTGTCACGCCAACGCTTTGATCTTTCTTCACTCAAAAGCGGCATAATTAATCTTTCACAAATTCTTTAACCTTCTTATTGTAAAATACTAACTTTTCTTTTAATTGCTCAATAGTATCTCTATAGTCGCATACTAATTTTGCCCATACTAAATGTAGTGGGTCCTCAATGTTTACTCTGAGACGCAAAAGGCGAAAGTAGTGTTTTTCTGAAAGTGACAATTTTCTGTCTGCAGCATCTATTTTTTTCATCAAATCTCGAATCAGATCTTCTGTGGAGTTCCCTAGAAACAATACGAATTATATAATTTAATACACGGCTGAATGTTATGAGGCTACAATTATCGTTTTGATATTGTCTTAATTATATGATTTTTTTTCTCGCATGCAGATATTCATTGAATGTAAAAAAAAGTCCGTATATTCCCGCGACAAGTTCTAAAAATGTTATAGTTTTGTTGCATTTTACTGTTAGACTTCTATGTATCCAAATTGCAAAAATATTTAAGAAATATTTCAGTATTTGTCATTACCGAAACGAATCAGTAATTACCGAAACGGGACCTTTCGTTTCGGCAATGACCGTTTCGGTAATGACAAATTATATTTTATCCATGTTTTAAGGGGCGTTCCAAAGTGACCTTGGCGGTAAAAATTTAAAAAATGTTTACAATTATTTCATGTAATCTAGCCTTTATTTTCAAATTATCAAAATATTGTTGGTACATTATATACAATGGATGTTCGGTAATGACAGGGAATTAAAACACGCTACATTTTTATCATATTACCTGCAAAAATCATGGAAATGTTGTCATACAGGTTCTTCCATCGGCTTTCCCAGCGATGGTAATGTTATTCTCGAGAGCGTAAGGATCCAAACACGTCTCAAAAACAAGTTACCTCCCTTGAAATGATAATATGATAATACCGTTTCGGTAATGACAAAAATTTTTGTGACAAAGCAAATCGATCAAAAAAAATTATGAAAAGTTTTTGTAAAAGAATAAATACTCCAGTAATTTTAATTAACCAATCATAACTATTAAGTTGATTTAAAAATGATTTAAAATAATAAGATAATAAGGTTTTCTACGTCTTTATTAAGAGCTATATAAAAATGAAGTTCAATTGTGACAAACAGTTTATCGCATGGTGAGACACCTGTATCTGGAGAAAAAATCACTCCCTTGAATTTCTTGACAATGTGCACCGATATATTTACAAAAGAACTAAGTTTGAGATTATTTTGAGTATTTTTGTTGATTATTTGCGAAATTTGTGTGTGTGAGGTGAACATTTTTCCTTGTGACAGGTGTTTACACTCTAATGGTAGAATGACCCACAATCCAACACCAATTAACGGGCGAAACGTTCAATACATTAATCGACCCCACCCAATACATTAACTATTGGAGAAAATTTCGTTCTGTAACCACGCCTTTCTACGATGGCCGATATCAGCCGTCAGAATACAAGTGTTAAAACTGACAACACTGAAATGTCACATTGTCAGTTTTGAATGTCAGCAATGACACCTAGAGATTGAAATTTGACAATGTGACAACAACATTTGGCAGATTGTCAATTTCAATTGTCGGCAATGACACTTTGAGACTGCATTTAAAAGTGACAAAATGACAACAAAGTAAATGTCAAATTGTCAATTTTCTTTGTCGGCAATGACAACTATGAAAATAGGTGTGGTCCAATTAAAATGTAATGCGAAACTTGTGGATAAGATCGCATTCTTTGTTATCTTGAAAAGGAAAGTTATTTTAATTAGGATATAAATTTAGGATGCTGATATAAATTTGTATAAGGCACAAAGCATCGTACTCTTGGTAAGATAAATTCATTTACCCTACTTCTTTCAATATTATAACCCACTCCCAGAAATAATTTTCACATACAGTGTCCACTTATACTTTCAAAGATTTCAAAGTGTTATCTTGTTATAGGGTAAATAAAACACCATAAATATTCGTATATAGAACATTTCAAGATCTATCATGGAGGACGGAGAAGACAACGGTAAGTTATTATTTATATGATATTAAACTTCAGTTATTATTTATATGATATTAAACTTCAGTTCTAATAATTCAACAATTGATTACTGTAGTAAGGTTTCCAATGCTATATAAAATTACATCAGCTATATACAGTATCTTTCTGCTGGTTGTCAACATTGTTTTCGCGAAATTTCATGTTGTGTATATTGAAATAGGCTAGGGGCCTGATGAATGTGATTATTATGACCTACGTGTCCAGTATAGATAAAAATATGGATTTTGCAATAAATTATTCAGTTTTAAGGACTGTTTTCCAACTTAAATACAATTACATTTGCAGTAATATTCACTGTCTCTTGAATCTGTATCGTGAACCTTTCTTTTGTAGTGGAGGAAGAAATACTTTGGCTTGCTTGTAGAAATTACACATACAGAGAGATTTCTCTCCTGTTGATCGAATCAAATGATATACATTTGAGGTATAGCTACTATGTTAAGCATTTCTTACTACTATTACCACATTAGCATTAGTTTAAAAAACATATTCATGTTATATATGAATTGCTTTTCCCTGAAAATTGATATTACCATAAATGTTTTTTTCTTTACGTATTTTATTGCTTTGACATCGGAAAAGAATTAAACGCGAACAATATCAGTCTGATATGAGAATTTATGATTTATTTTTAAAAATGCTGCTTTTCAATGTTTTTAATTGACCTGGAATCTACTTGAGTTTGAAAAATATCACAATAGTCTCGTAAATGATTTGTTTTATTGTAGCTCAAATGCTATAGGGAAACGGCTGAAAAAGTTAAACTTCCTCTCAAGGAAAGGGCCTACAATACACACT
This sequence comes from Tegillarca granosa, assembly GCA_029721355.1. NCBI lineage: Eukaryota > Metazoa > Mollusca > Bivalvia > Arcoida > Arcidae > Tegillarca > Tegillarca granosa. The sequence continues at coordinate 35,367,090 of CM056602.1, read as the reverse complement.
GACGCTGATGTAAAACGTGCTATTGAGGTAATCTTGCACCACTTTGTTTCATAATGTCTGATGACGGCCGGGCAGAAAAATCCGTCAAACATTCTGCATTGCGTAAAAACGGATGACACGCTTAAAGTAGCCACTAAACTAGGAGGCCAATCAGAGATCAGTACCAGTTATTAGAAAGTGTGTTCAATTTCTTTATTCTTTACTCGTAAATACATTCAGCCACTTACTTTATATAGTGATTCGCGAGTGCATAAAAGTTTCACATACAAAATGGTAATCTGATAAAATATAAATTACAGACGGCGGAGCCTGAGACAGGTTACTGATGAAAGGTATATCTATTGCCTGTATCACCCCCTCAATGCTTTCACTCAATCAAATAATATGCTATTCGGTCAATAAAAATTGCAGAACAATGAGAAGTAATACGATGACCAGGATGTATAAAATGCATATTGTCCATAACAACTGATAAATTACTTTTATTGAAAAAAGTGGCTGCAATACAGAGTATCTGACACATATTTCAATTGATATTGTATTTGATCAACAAGATCAAAATTATATTTAACTAGATGTGTTTGTGAAACACTATCCCCCCGGAGGCAACAAGGAATACACATGTGAAATATCAAAGCTGTTACTGCTTTAGTTTGAAAATTATGACCAATGTTAAAGTTGGCAACAGACAAACATACAAACAAACAAACTCACAGACAGACAAGGCAAAAACAATATGCCTCCCGATCTTCGATTCGGGGGCATAAAAATTCATCTGTCCGCCACAGGAGCAAGGTCAATTTCAAAAACGCGATAACAGATTAAATTTATATTTATTAGCTCGAGAGGCCGCGGATTTGTCACTCGCCTCCTAGCAAGGCGACCCGGTTTCGATTCCCGGCAGGGGCATGTGAAAGGACAAATGAATTTTTTTTGTCGTGGTTGGATCGCTGTCAGTATAATGTGACTGAGCGGTCACACTACTTATCTGTGATATTATGTGTCAATGATCTAGCACTATTAAACCAGATAAGACTGGGCTAGTACAATTGGCCATGGTATATAGATTAATCCTTGAGATTAATACACTTTCTTGTCGTCGCAAAAGACTGAAAAATTTTGATTAGACGTTAAAACAAATAAATATTTATTTGATTGAAAGCGTTGGGGTGGGGATGATAAAATTGTTTATATACCGAGTGGCAATCTGACATAGTGATTTATTAACCAGCCAACTGAATATTCTCTCATTATGTTAACGCTGTAAATATAGAAAATTAGAAAAAAAGTTATTAAACCTAAATGAAAGCACTTGGAAAATGTCACATAACTAACTAATTTATGTATTTGCATTCACATATATAATAAGTGACTAAACAAAATCTTTTGAAATAATAGGATTAGGGAATTAATCTGATGTTACATACTAGTAGTATACAATTTATTATTTGACGGATATTTTATCAACTTCCTCTCTATAACTGGTTTCATATTCAGACCCGAACTAATATTTTTAGAAACATTATGAGAAGCAGCGGCAGAATATTTTTATTATTTTATTGACAGGTACTTTTGACTGACTTGCCACAAACTGCAGGTTATAGATATGTAACGAACAAACTTCGCAATAATGTTCTACACGTTCGCAGGTATGTATTTATTACTTGTTTGTCCACCAAACGTCAGAAGTTTTTCGTAACAATTTCATTGTTTTGAACATTACTTAGCAATATTTCAATATATTTCTGATAATAAGATCCCCAGCTCCAACAAAACACACACAAACATATGCACTCAAAATAAATCGGTTGCACCTTAATATTATGTATCTAGGGATTACGTAATTTACTCGTCGATTTCAAGTATATTGTGTAATCGTTAACTTTTTTTCTGTTTTTTACAGGGACGCAGTAATGAAGTTGATAAAGGCTGTTGACCCAGAAGGGGTAAATTTTCGCCAGAGAAGGAGGATCCGTAGACGGGTTTACAGATCAATCGGACCAAATCATACTTGGCATGTTGATGGGTGAGATTCTTCATTTTATCCTCAATAAAAATATAATGAATTGATTTTATGTTATTAATAACCACAGTCAGAGTAAAACGGAAACGATTGTGCTAACTGAATTCATCTTTTATGTTGCAGATACGATAAACTAAAACCATTTGGATTTGCAATTCATGGTTGTATCGATGGGTATGGTAATATTATACATGTATATATTAACAGTACAAATTTATAGCATGAGCCTTGAATACTAATAGAACTATCTACTGACTGAACTATACACATCTTAAATTTCACCTCTATAAGTGTTTTATTTGTTTTCACCCTAACTCTGAGCTCTGTCCTAATCCATGATACATGGATGGTCTAAAAGGTACTGCACGATGTATTTCATTTTTCGATATTGAAAACAACAACTAAACCTTATAACAATGAATAAAAATCTAAGCTGTCGAGTTATCATCCAACGATATTTTAAGGAAAAATAAAAGAATAGAATAAAGAAATCATAACCATTTTGATATTGTATTTATTTGTCAGAATAATGGTGGAAGCCTGCCTGAAGTCTTGTATCTTCAAGCAGATAATGCAGCAAAGGACAACAAGAATGTGATTTTGATTGGCTTTTTAGCGTCACTTGTTGAAAGAAAGATTTTCAAGAAAGTAAGGATATAAATCTTTGATTTTATTTTGTCTGTCAGGCTTGACATTAATATATATTCCATTGTCCAATGTCTGTTTTACAGCTGCATTAAGTTTTTCAATTTTCTGATTTTTTTTTTGCTGATACACAAGAGACTGATTTCATCTAATACAAGATCACTCTGTGAGAGCGAGGGAACTTTTAAAAAGCAAGAAAGAAAAGGTTCATTACAAAAATCTTAGATTTTGGCTAGGCTTCAGATGTTTAGCGTGTGGTTTAAGCACTTTTGTAGCTTTTCCCAGGACATCAGGCAGTGGTCCTTATTTAGATCAGTAGTAAAAGCAATTCCAGTTTAAAACAACTACTGAACACTATATTTTACCAATGATATATATTTGTACTGTTTTTTTTTTTTTTTTTTTTTTTTTAGAAACTAGTTAAATTGATTTTACCTTCAGAAAAGTGGATTTTATTTTCACCTTTCCAAACAGACAAGCAAAAATAAAAAATTGTAAAGTCTTGTCTATCCTTTGGTTAATTTGTTGAAAAAAGCCTACACCAGGCTATGTTTTACATGTACTTGAGATTCTAATTGACACTCGTTTTGTATCCATGTGATTATCAACTTCTGACATCATGCATTTACACATCCAGCGAGTCATTAGAAATTAACCTTTGTTTAAGTCCATAAATTTAAAGAAATTTTTTATTTTTAGTTGTAAAAGTTCAAATTGTTTGACAGTAATTTTTGAGAGTAATTAATTTGATAAATAGCAAAAATATCTTTATGGTATATTTATTGTACAAATTCATTACTGTAACTGGCAATATGTTCTATATTCAAATTGTGAGTTATGTATGTTTGAGTAGTGTAGTATAAAGAACACAAGTGAATGATTAAATGAGAAAGTGCTATATATTAATTACCAAAACCCAGCTTTATCATGTTTACAAATTCATGCCTCCCATAAGGAAATTTGTTACAATTCAAATAGAGTTTAAAATGCCAACTTATCTTGAATAACAATAATTCTTGATTTATAATTACAGATTAAACTTTCATTTTTGATGGTAGGACACACTCATGAGGATGTGGACCAAATGTTTTCTAACATCTCTAGAAGACTAAAATATAACTCGACACCTACATTAAAAGAGCTTCATCAGGAGATAAAAAGCTCCTACACACCTGTGCCAACTGTTAAGCATTTAACTGCTCTCTGGGATTACAGAGATGGCATTTTTCACCACAGAGAGAAGTTATCTGGTCATCAGACCCCTCATTTGTTCGCCATCACAGAAAGCGATGGAAAAGTTATAATGCACTACAAGGACTGGTCCCTACGCAGTGTGAACTACCAGGATTTAGACATCACTAATTTGGCGAAATCTGTGATATCAAGACCACCTGTAGTTAATGTTATAGATGTCAGATTTGTAGCAGAACTCGATGCCATGGCATTATCATTGTGTAAATGGAAGAATCAGGGAAGAATTTTGGGCCCCAGTATTGAATGGTGGAGTGGTTATATACAGTATTTGAGAACAACTGGACATTTACCAGAAACACCATGCCTTGAGAAATTTAGGAAGTTTAAACCATACAGTGTGGTGGCATCTCCTCTTCCACCTGAATTATCACATATCATAGAAAATTATGCCATGAAGACTAGAAAGACGTCGAAGGTTTGTAAATGCTTAATTAGAATTATGAATGAATCAGTATAATGTATCATTATGTTTCACAGTTGAGGGTGTTAAATGAGATATTGCAATATAAAGTGGGACTTATAAAACTTTAGTGAAAATACTTAATTTTGTACTTATCTGGACCAAATGGTCAATGCCATAACATATTGACAAATATAGTGGTCAGCTTTTCTTTCTATTTTAAAGTTTGAATACTAAAATATACTTGTCATGAAAGTTTTGTGAAAAATTTATTTAATGTTTCATAAGTTTTATTTTATTTATCTTTTTTTCAATTATGGATAAGAAGTTCTGAAAATTGCTTATTCAAAGTTTGTGTAATGATAAATAAAGCCACTGACATGTATACGTGTGTTTTCTTAACTTTAACAAAGACTTAAAATGCTGTGGCTTTTTTATTTACAGGTAAAATTGGTCAAATCAGGAAATTCAGTGGAATAGGGGATGAATGTATGATATGTATGATATTGGTTAAAAATTGAAGCTAAAGTGTAAAAAACTTTTTAAATCACATTTAAATTGAATATTTTTTCCTTATAATTTAAAACAGATGTAACTTTTTTCCCCAAATTTTATGGCATTTATATAATTATAGAATTTTTTATTGATTCACGAGAAAATGTAGTGGTAGAATTTTAATATTGTATTATTATTACCTGACCAAACATTTATATTAAAATCAAGTTTAACATTAATTTACTGTTTTCAAGTTGTTTTCCTCACTTTAGCACCACTCCTTTATTTAGTATTAATTATCAGTTCTTTAAAAGTTAAGTAAATAATATTAACTTATTTGTTATCAAGTACTGCTTTCTCTTTTCTGAAAGGGTAATATTTAAATTCATTTGTTTTATATATATATATATATATATATATATATATATATATATATATATATATATATATATATATATATAAATGTAAATATAATTATATTTATTTATTATTTAAAGTCGATTGTTAGTGATTTTAAATAATGCTATTATGGTTGTATACTTACATTATTTCCAAAAAGCTACATGACACTATTTTCATTTATTTGTGCTTACAATATTGTTTAACTTTCAAGTTGTATTATAACTTATTATATAATATACTAAGTTTTATTGAAATTTGCGGTCATTTTTATTATCGCCAATCAAAACATTGTAAACTTAGTACTTTGTAAAATGAGCTGCAGTTTTCATTTTTTGAAATTAACTGTAAAAAAAAAGCTGCAGTCTTGATTTTTTTAAATAAACATTAAAAAATGATAATGGTCCAAGGTTAAACCTATATTGTACCTTTGTTGTACTGCTACGAATTTTTTACTTTTGTGAATTTGCTTAATTTTAAAGATTTTTAAATGCTTTGTGACTTGTTAACATTAAGTGTTAATGTAATTTTTTGTTTGTTTGTGTTTGTGACATGGCATCTGCATAGATATCTATTCTTTCCTGTTTGATATTGATTATTGATATAATATTGAAAATGTTTATGAGAAATATATTTAATTTCTTGAAATGACCTTTACAATTGGGTCACGGTCAGTGATTAAGGTCATGACTTTATTTGCTTTTTATTTTATTAATTTTTTTTTTTTTTAGTTTTAATCTATTTTCTTGAAAATATAAGAAATACCAATGCCTTGCAAAAGTGTTCAGCATGACAAAATGGCAGGTTTCGTAACACTATGTTAATTTATGTAGTTGTTGCCCCTAAATTATTTTTGCTTATAAATGCTAAATTTTGCAGCAGCCTAAACACTATTAACTTTTTGTAGAGGTGTGTGTGTATTAAAATATTGTAGGTATTGTAATGACAATCATTTAGATATATGGTTTTAGGTCATATATTTAAAGATCAAGGTCATAGCTGCATATTGTTAATTATCTTGAAAACTAAAAACTTTTTCTATAGGCATATTATATATTACAGTATTGTAGGTATCAATATGACAATTATAATAATAAATGAGTCAAGGTCAAGGTCATTGCTGCATTATTATACATGAGTGTCTAATCATTGAAAATTATCCATTGTACTTGGGTTACTACACATTTTAGCTAATTATAAATGAAAGGAACTTTTTATTTTTAGCTCACCTGAGCCGAAGGCTCAAGTGAGCTTTTCTGATCAAAATTTGTCTGTCGTCTTCGTCGTCTGCGGCATAAACTTTTACATTTTCGACTTCTTTTCTGAAACTACAAGGTAGATTTCAATGAAACTTGGTCAGATGCATATATGGGCCAGTGCAATTCAGATTTTTATGTGGCGTTGTCCTGGCTCCCAAAACTAGGTCAAGGTGACCTATGGTTCCAAAAAACTTAAAAAATCTTCTTCTCCAAAAGCAATGATGGGAGAAAAAATCTGATGTAATATTTGGCTTCTCTAGGGTCTTTAGCTTACAAATTGTTCATTTCGTGAAATTTGGTAAAAAATAAGGTTACGCGTTTTTGCGTTTAATTTTAAAAATTTCATAAAATGGATTCAAATTGTTAAAACTTGACTATATGAATAGATATTGACATGGGGTTTTCAGTTTTGACTTTTTCGTGTAATAACCTTCAAATAGGGGTCAAGGTCAAAGTTCAAGGTCATGACCTAGTTTGTAATTTTTGCAGTTTTAGGCTGTTTTCTTCAAAAATTTTAGAGATATATAATATCAAAACATTGTTAAAATGTTCAGCATGACAAAATGTAAAAAGGTACAAAGTTTCGTAACTGTATGATAATGCATGTAGGAGTTGTTGCCCCTGAAATGTTACTTTTTTTGTTAATAAAAACTAAAATTGTGCATTAGCTTGAAAACTATAAACTTTTTGTATAGGCATATATGTTAGAATATGGTAGGTATTGGCATGATGAACATTTTGATATATGGCTCAAGGTCATACGTTCAAAGGTCAAGGTCATAGGTGCATAAAAAGACTGAAATTGTTATTATCTTTGAAACGATTAACTTTTTGTATTGGCATGTATATTAGAATATTGTTGGAATTGATATGGCAATCATTCTGATATGAGATATAAGGTCTTACATTTAAAGGTCAAGGTCATAAATGCATAAAAAACTGAAATTGTTAATTATCTTGAAAACTATTAACTTTTTGCATAGGCATATATATTAGAATATTGTAGGTATTGATATGACAATCATTTAAATATGTGACTCAAGGTCATACATTTAAAGGTCAAGGTCATGGGTGCATAAAAAGACTGAAATTTTTAATTATCTTGGAAACTATAAATGTTTTGTATTGGCATGTATATTAGAATATTGTAGGAATTAATATGGCAATTATTCTGATATAAGATTCAAGATCTTATGGTTAAAGGTCAAGGTCATAGATGCATAAAAAGACTGAAATTGTTAATTATCTTGAAAACTATTAACTTTTTTATAGGCATGTGTATTAGAATATTTTATGTATTTTTGCAAATGATTTTGGATATATCCTCAGGTTGGCCATATTCTCAGGTGAGCGTTAAGGCCCATGGGCCTCTTGTTGATTTTTTGTCAGTGGGATGAAACTGTGGAAAACTTTATCAGTTTTATTGCCTATTGTACTTTGCAAACAATTCTGAACACATCCACAGGTAAGCGGTAAGGCCCATGAGTTTCTTGTAACAAATTCAAGTTTTTGTACAGCTATTTGTTTATATGGAATTACAGTATGTTTTTTGTGTAAGGTAATTGTTAAGACTTCTTGTATATAATAATGTATATTGCATATGCATGTTATAACTTTACCTGTATGACTGATAAAATATATGTCAGTATCTTAAAATGTTGTAATCATGTTTTCCTGAATATCACTTTTCTTCCTGTTGTTGAAATTAAATTGATTGATTTCATGTAAAATTCTATGTCCTTGTTAAATGTGATTTGTGAGTATGCGACAATACAGAATTTTTCAGTGTATCATTTGTCTTTGTTTTTTTTTAAATTGGAGAACTTGTAATTGGTTTGTCAGACATCTGTAAGAGTATGTGTTATATATCTTAATATCCTTTATAGGATTATTGCAAGAGATCAGCTATAGGTGTTTTATTACTAAATATATATGGCATTTGAAGTCCCGTTGATGGTTTCTGGATAAATTACTTATATGTACAAACCAAAGAAGGCTTTTTTTGAAAGGTTTCATGACTGCCTCTTATTGAAAATATGGAAGATTATGAAATATGAATAGCATGAAGTGTTACTATAACTAAAACTGTTAGTGTTTAAGGTGTGAATCCAAAAGCTTTCTAGTAGATATACTAGTTAATAAATTGGTATTTTGTTTCTAAATAATTTTGTTTGGATTTTTTCTACAGATAACTTGTTGGAAATTTTTCCAATTGAATTTTTTTTTCCATGCTTCTTTTCTCATTGGATTTTTTTTCCAAATTTAATTTTCTTTGGAATTTTTTTCCCAAAACAGAACATATTGGATTTTGTTTCCAACAAATTATCTCATTGGATTTTTTTTCCAAATTTAATTTTCTTTGGAATTTTTTTTCCATAACAGAGTTCATTGGAGTTTTTTCCCCAAGAAATTATCTCATTGGATTTTTTTTCCAACAAATTATTTCAATGGATTTTTTTTCCAAAAAAAGGATTCATTGGTATTTTATTCCAACAAAGTATCTCATTGGTATATATTTCCAAATGGTGCTAAATTTTGGATTTTTTTTTCCAGTTGGAAAATAAAACTTGAAAATTCCAATAGTGATCTTCTTTTGGAATTTTTTTCCCAAGAGTGCTTTGAATTTGGAATTTTTTTCCAATTTCGGAATGTCCTTGGAATCAATTTCCAAAATCAAATTATTTTGGATTTATATTTGTATTTTCCAATGAAAATAACCACTTTGGATTTTTATTCCAACAAAATTTGTGTTGGATTTTTTTCCAATTGGAAATTTTTCATTTTTCCAATTGGAATTCCAATTGGAAATTTTATCCAATTGGAATTCCAATTGGAATTTACATTAAAATTTAAATTATTTCAAAAACTAGCCAAAAAATTTTAAAATTTTTTTGGTGAAATTTTTCCTTCACCATGTGTTCTTTAATTATATATAATTTTTTTAAAAATCTGACGACTCCTTGGGGTGGCGCAACTATGGAAAATAATCATTCCATAGTTGTCCGATCGCATGTTATATTTAATTTGTTTTCACAAGCACATAGCTTTACATTAAAGCTATAATTTTTAAGGTATCGGCTTAAATACGGCTTACATAGAAAATAGTTCTGATGCTGTATGTGAATTTTTTTTTTGAATTAAAATGATTTGATGACTTTATGAAAAAAAATTACATGTATGAGTTAATTTTTGTGTTAAATTTTAAACTTCTATTTTGAAATTGTAGTTATTCTCGAAAGATCATGTGGTTGCGTGTTGGTCCTTCGAATAATGACCCTGCAATTATTGCTTCAAACTACGTTTCCTGTGTAAAAAACATAAAAGGTACATGTATTTTGTTTAAGCACATTTTGTGTTACTGTTTGATTTTTTCGAAGGAAAGATTCAAAATTTAACACATTACTAATGACAAATGTATTTATAAGCTGAAACAAGTTCCTTTTTTTAAAAATCATTGAAGTAAATTGTGACTAGGTTGTTGTTGTTTTTAAAGTGTCATGTATTTTGTGAAATTGATTGTGTAAAGTATGAAAATAAGTTCAATTCCAAAAAATAACTGAATTTATCGACACTTAAAAAAAATAACATTTGAATTAAAAAAAAATGCATTCCAAAATATTTACAATACACATTGAATTGCTACGATGAACTCATTGTACAAAATCTAGTTACATTCAATGAACCAGGTTTTTTCACATACGCGTACTAATACACCTCATTTAAATATGGGGAATCCCGTTCTTGACGTTTCGAATACCCTGTCGTCTAATCAATCAAGATTTATTTTTAACAAATTCATATTTAACACTTGTGCTCTGAAAATAAACATGTATTTGTAAATTAGTGCAATTAATGAATAAAAATTGTTCGAAATGTTATTACGTTATCGACGAACTATTTTGTAAACGACTAAACTTCTAATTTGGCGGGAATTACCTTTGACATAATCAGTCGCGTCATCCAAAAGTATGCGGGACTTACTTTGACTGACATGGCTGTTTCATTAATGTTAGATTCGATTGTAACCGGTTTTTCTTTGCTATTTGTACGACGCCATATGGAAATTTATACAGAAAGATTTAGGAAAAATATGTAAGTATAAGAACTGACTTTCATTTTTTGCTGGTACATCAAGTGATGAACCAGATTTTAAAACTAGCAAATCCAATGAATTGCGAATGAAAGTCAATTCTTAATTGAACAAAATCTAACAACCAATCAAAACGCTAGAAATCTATAGAATATATATTATATTTCAACTAGGTTGTCCGCTGGTATTACAAACGGACCCAGGAACAGAAAACTCTATTTTGGGTTCAATTCAGTGTGTGTTTAGGCATAATGCAGATGACATATTCTCTGGGTGCAATAGTTACCGTGTCGTACGATCAGTTTTTAATCAAGTAAGTATATTTTCAATTTTAAATTTCGATTACAAAATACTAGCTAAAGTTTTAGCAAAACGAATCAAAAGTTTCTTACCAAAGCTAGTCAACTCTGATCAAACTGATTATGTAAAAGATAGATACATTGGTGAAAACAACCGCTTAATATCAGACCTTGTTGAATACACTACCTTGAAAAATATTCCAGGCTTAATTCTTAATGGCGGAAAATCACTTAGTAAATAACATACGAAAAGTTTTAAGATCTAGGTATCTCTTTCTTCGCCATGGCTTCAGCTCCCGTTGAAGACACATACTAAATAATCGTTGAACTTTTCTGGTCGAGTTGGAATCAGTATAATGAGTCTATATACAGCCATGTCGGGTAATTCTGCGCATGTATAAAATTACGTAGGTTCCGTACATAGATATACGTAAAAAACTGCATGTGTTTTATCACATAGCAGCATCTGCTTTTGATCTCCTACGGACATGAAAATGCATGCTGTTACAGCTTTAGGTATGTATTTATGAGTATATTTTATGTAAATCAAGTGTATTTTATAAGTAACTATTCACTGAGTTAAAAGATATGAAAAAAATATTGACCTGCGCAGAATTAGGCAACTTCTGTGAAATGTGAAAACCGGGGGGGGGTGTCATATACTACGGCAAAAATCTCTGGACATGAATAAAAATTACGAAAATGGCCTTTTACCAATAGACAGCAGTGTGTATCGTCGCATTACGGTGAACTAACAATATGAAAAGGGAAAGGACTACTAATGGAATAGATCAATTAGGTCATGAATATTCTGCACAACTTCACGCACATACAAAATCTTTACTTTGTTTTCGTCGCGAATAGCTTATAAATTGTGGATGGGACGTAAATCGGTATTAATACAGAGCCAAATATTTATGGTGTGATGTAAGGCGTTCATTTTGATACAGTAGAGGATACAAGTTTCATTAACCGGTAAAGAGTTTAACACCGATACCTACCTAAATATTTTTAACGGTATATTCTCAATGATAAAATGAAGTTCTGAAAAATGTATATGATTAACAATAAAATTAAATTTTAACCAAAATACTGACAATTGTTTTGAACAGCTTTTAATCTGAGATCTATTACTGTATTTAAGCGAATAGAGGCCTGGTGGAGTATTTTTAGAAGACGACAAAGTGAATGGTGGATAAACTTTTTCAAAGATCTGGAAGCATTTGGAAGTTTTCATAAAGGGAATGAAATTGAGACGTAATATACTTATAGGATTTATTCAGTTATTTAGTGATTAAAATCGCAATTTGATTTGACATGATAATGTATAAGTCTAAGTTTAAGTTTTTATTCTGCTATAACCAGTTGTTTTCAAAATTTTATTTTTAAATATATCGTGTATGACTTGCTTTTGGGATTTAAAGCTTTTTTGCTGGAAGTAAAAGATAAAGACAGAGTCTTCCAAATGTTGCCTATTGTTTACTCGACTTTCGGGTTTTGATCACTCCTTGGTACTTTTTGTCCCGTTATTATTTTGATACAGCAAATATAAATCATATTCACAAAATTCCATTTTCATTTTGCTTGAAGATCCATTTTGTTTTCAATGGTAGATATTCAATCCGGTATTGTTTCATTCCACTTATGCAGAGGGAACTGAATAGATTTACCGATGAATGGAATAGCCACCATGTGTCATCAAGCAGATCAGTTGTGTGTCCAAATGGTCGTCCAGAAGTTATGTACTCTTTGTCCCAACACTTAGGTATATATGTGCGCATGTGTCTTTGTACACTTTACAAATGGTTCTCAAAAATTACTAGACCAGTTTTAATGAAACCTCTGGCCTTCCATTGCTTCAAAGTTTGATGAGTCAAAAATCTGAATTCCTTTTAGTCTCTTTCTTTAAATGAACTGAAAAGCCTAGAGTCATGAAACTTAATATGTAACTTTTTAAACTAGATTCAGGAGCATGGAACCTTAAATATAGCAATTACTAGTGTAAAGAAGATGAAAGGTCAGCGACATAGGCACCTAGTATAAAAGGATTATTTCTTAAATTTTTAGATCTGCGTTTACTGTGCGAGACAAGGGGAAGTTTAGCGCCATCAAACTGGTCAAACCTCACCAGTTATTGGATGCACATTCTTAGTTGTGCCATAATGGCTAAGAGTCTTAAAGGTTTTGGTATTACCTTGATTTTTGTTGTGTTTTGTTGCTGTGTTGGTTACTGAAAATTGGCTCTATTATTTCCTTGATGTATTTGTAGGTGGAATGAATTGTATTTACAATCTTAGCAATGAAGATATTCAGTGGGCAATATTACAATGTAGAGAAACAACTGTAAGTGGATCAGAGGAGTTCGATGCATTTGCAGATGCTGCCTTTGAGGACAATGGGTGGAATAATGCAAATACTTGGCAAGAAGCTCTGAAGAATTTTAGAAATTTATTAAATGTCTGTCTTTAATGTTTTTAGTAGGAAGAATCGATTGCCACATAAATATTACAAATTTTCGAAATGTTACGTAACAGATTTGTGACAAGAGAGTTGTCAGCCACTTGAGATATGATTTTTTAAGCAGAAGTTTAAGGTTTCATAACTGAAACTTTTTTGCTGTTTAAATTGCATGTTTTCTTTTTGTTTGGAGATCATGGTTTATGTAATTATCGTTTATATATTTCTATTGTAAAGGAAGATATTGTAAGCTTAAACATTTTTAAATGGTGTCACAAGGGAGAAAAATAGATTTTTTTTTTTAAAGTTGTATCAAAATTAATTTCCGTGATGTAATTAATTTGGACCTAGAAAAGCAAGATAATTAAAGATATTCAAGCTTCTAAACCTTTCTTTTCATGACAAGATGATTAAATTGTATTTTTACTTAAGTTCACTGTGACTTTGAATAAAGGTCAAGGTCAATCAACCTACTTCGCAAACTTCGAACCCCTTCTTGCATAAATGCTATATATGAAGTTTCAAGCTTCTAGGCCTTTCCGTTCTTGATAAGAAGATGTTTAAAGGTATTACTATTTAAGGTAACAGTGACCTTGAATGAAGGTCAAGGTAAACCGACTTGAACAGATAACCATGATAGTTTCTGCATCTTTAAAAAGTTTGTCTTCATGATTTAACGTAGTCCAAAATATTCCGACGAAAAACCAAGGCTGTACATTTCAAATATTTTTTCTTCGTCTAAATCTGTCAATGGCAAATAAAGCAAATTTATGCAAGTTGATGCCATTGGAAGGTTCCCTTCAATTTCAACAAATTTAATGGAAGGTGGTATGCTGAATCCTAACACAGGTTCAACATTGCAACCGGTTATGAATCTGTGTATCTGTTCAAGTGTGATGTTATGTCTTCCCGCTGCAAATAACAAATGTAAATTATCCTTTATTTTTTTAAAAAGTCATAACATCAATTGACCTGTTGGGTAAATAAATACAAACAACAGCACAGTATCAATAATCTGAATCCAGAGTCCATACAAAAACACAAAAATGAATAAAAAATAGATAATAAAATAAAGAAGAAATTAAATGGTAACAAGTCTGAGAAAAAACTTTCAACAAGGAAGTGAGGTCGGGTCCTCCGGATGGGCAAGGACCTCCTGACCAGTGAAACTATGGAGTATCAAATATATCCAAGACGGTCTTGGAGACAGATGTACCATACTTGTCGATAATACTCGGAGGACGGCCATTAATCTTTTTAAGAGCTTCGATAAGCCTAAGCTTACAATATCCCTGTGTCAACAGTTTATGTCCCAGCAGTCTGCATCTATACATAAAGTATCTAAATGTAGATGAAGCCCTGCCATAGCGTATAAGTTGAGAAACAAATACACCATACGCGAGCGAACAAGTATATTGCTGCATAAAAATGGAAAGTTGACATTGAGAAAAAACAAGTCATCACGCTTGTCATTTAATCTTTCTTGAGTGTCATATTCGAGATTCAATTCTAAATATAAGACAGAGTTTGATGAGTTTGTCGTATCTTTTATTTCAAATTCACTTGGATAAATGATGTCTACAAAATATCCAAACTTGGGGTTATTGAGAGACAGAACATCATCTATATATCTGTAGGTGAAGTTGAAAGTTCTGGCGACAGCTTTCCTTCCTGACTTAAGTAAAAATCTTGAATAAAGTCAACCTCTTATGAAGGGACAGATCAGCAAGCAGTGCTGCAGACCAGGAGTTGTGAAAAATATCAGTTTTAATTAAAATATATTTTAATCATGATAATTTTGTACCCAAGACCTATTTCTCAGCAAAAAAGTATTTTCAGCTCCCAACAAATTCTGAGTATCTGTTTTTAAGAATGGAAGTAAATGTTGAATTTTACATTTGCTCCTGTGGGAAAGTAAAATAGTATATAGCTTCAATGCGAATGTGATATAACTTACCGGCTACGTCTCTGATATACTTTACAAACAACTTGTAAAAATGTTCTTCTTGTAATCTTTTGTTGGTCCCAACCTCTGAAAAATCTGCCTTAAAAGTGTGTAGGAACTTGCGCACTGTTAACCCTGGCACAGGCATAAATAAATAATGGAAAGTGTCAGTTCTTTCCATAAGCTGAAAACAAAATGAAAAATAGAATAAAGCTTCAAAGAGAAATATCTTCCTCTGTATATATCTAATGGATAACATTGGGTGGGAACTAAACCTTTATTTTTTAAAATTAAAGATGAAATAGAATGCGAATGGTATTGAAGGACTGTATTGAGCATACAATATTGTGTAAACATATCGTTAACTCCATTTTCAACACTTTCAAATTTCGATATAATTTTCATGTGATAGTTTATTAACTGATGAAAGGACTGAATTCTCTAAATATTTAGGAATGTCACTTTTATGATGCGCCCAGACCTGAGCCAAGTGGTCGAGTGTGTTTGTTAACGTGTTCAGCCTTTAAAACTATCTTTATTTATGCCAAATTTATGTTTATTCAGATAGAAAAGCTGAGAAATAACATTTCGGATTGTATTTTAAGCGTGTCTAATATGTCATAAAATCACTATAAAAATTCTTTTGTGGACTTCGTACAGTTGTATAAAAAGATTAATAAAAATTTAACAAAAAATAAATAGGTTGACTGTTTATGAGAAGATATGATTACAGAGTTTCTTGAAATAACCACCACATATAAGATTAAAACTAGAATGGTCACATAAGATATAGACGTTTTCTGACTTCACCCTTTTGTACCCCAGTATGAAGCGTCTCGTGTAAAACAAAACAGGAACCTGCGTCAGTTAAGGAACATGGGCGGTAAGACGCTTTTTTGATTTTGCATAAATAAATCATCTTATATTTGTTGCATCAATTGTAAATTATATGTTACATATGTTGAATTCATAGCTAATTGAGTCAGATATAAATGCTAATGGGACAAGATGAATCAGTGCACAGATGCAGTAATAGCTTGTCATTATATCATACTTTAAGTTCGTTCAGTGCAGAATGTGGTAATAAAGGTGAATAACAGGTCTAAAAATACTAAATCAATTCAGATGCTTACCTGCCATATTCCTACACGTTTTAAACCTTGTATAAACTGGGTATGACCTTCATTCCTCTGGTCTACTGCAGTTGACCAGATCTGATGAATCGAGGCAGGACAAGGACCGCCTTCCAGTACACTTAATCCTGTCCAAAATAATAAATGATTCACATTACTTTTGGAATCGTACACAGGAAAACTTTGAAGAATTTGCCAGGTAAGTTAATATTATTCAAAATGCTAAAAGTGTGTTTTTCATTCTGTAAATGGTACATCTCTAGTTCATTTTTCCTTCCCTTCCCTATGTTATACAAATTAAGAACAGCATTTGGAATAGTATGAATGATTTGTAGCAACGCCTTGATGAAATCAACTTTAATGTAAGCTTTTTCCCAGGCTGTACAAATGTTGGATTTTATCTAAAATCTCAAGATAAATGCAACGCACTTAGAATCTCTGGGTCCTCTTAAAATCTCTGGATTTCATAAATTTCTAATTTAAGTTATCAAATACTATTGGCTTCATTCATTGTTTCGACTACTAAATTTTCTAAAACAAGAAGCAATATTTTTTTTTATTTGAATCTTGTGACACGAAATTCGAGACATCCCCGAATTAATTCTTTCCTAGAGTTGGTCACTCTGCTAAACTATCTGTAAGCCTTTCAGTTGTGTAGTTTGACTTTTTGGAGATTTGAACAGAAAGATAATTTCAAAATTGAACCTTTTTAGTATAACAAATGATAAATAATGTTTTCATTATGTGGTATATGTTTTAATAAAGACCCTTATGTATAATAATTGTGAGTATTTTAACTATTTATAGAACACGACCTAGAGTGTGGATATTAGCAGGAGAATAAAACTTGCAATTCTTCATCCAGACTTTTTTCCAAGTTTAATTTCTTCAAGATAAAACGAATATAACAATGAAGTAAATGTTGTCTTGTCAACAAAATTATGAGAAATAGTGAAGTTCCAAAATATTCGATATGAGAAAACTAACCTGACAAAAGACCCGTGGCATAATATTCCTGCCTGGCAATTTTCTCTGGTTCAGATTCCAGTACCCCATTTTCATTAAATATTTCTGTATGAATCGCTGGAATAATAAGATTGAAGAATTCCTTTCTTGGACCACCAATGTCCTGCACATCTTCCCCGATCCAAGTCACTTCTAATGGCAACCGGAGGTTTGAAAGGGACTTTATTTCACATACAGCTTCTTGGTAAAGATTTAGCCTGGAGACATATATTGAGGACACTTCCCCATCTTCCGTGTACGATAAATCAACTATGTCCAACGCTCTTCCTTCCATGAAACTTTTAACATAATGTTTTAGTATACTGCATGGCTCTGTTACAGTCCTACGCAAAAAAGAGACAATTAAAAACAGACTAAACTAAATATAGACAACGTTTAAATTTAAATTTCGATCATGATTATCTTCTAAATTCCTTGTATTATAATTTCAATCTGAGTAGGTATTCGATATTTGGTAATTTATACTGCATAACAAATTACACTGAAAGTATCTTAAGTGAGTCTGAACATTGGGGAAGTTTACACGATAAATATGTAATCATTTCTAACTTACCTACAAGAAATGAGTTAAAATGGAATTTTCACCGATATCTAACGCCATACAACAAAATATAAATAAAAGGTTGACATCTTGTGTCAAATGAAGCAAAATTCCTAACCTTTCCCCAAAAGTTTCAACATCTATCTCCAAATACGCGCCGGTAGACATATCTGGTTGTGAGATAGTTATCAATTCCATCAGTCTTTCGTCATTGTTTAATATCCTTTGCTTATATTTTAATATTACATTGGAGAGACTGAGAGTGTGTTGCACATATGTCAGCAGAACCTAAATACGAGAAACAATAAATAGGTTAATAAAAAAAGTATTAGGAATTAAATTTTATCAACTCGTAATACAGTCTCCCTGTCCCTGTGTGCGTCCTAAAAATATTTAATGCACGAATGGCAAAATTCGTGACTTTTTTCTTCTTATACATGTTGCATTTACATCATTTAATTTTTTATACACATGTAGTAAAATAACTGTAATTAATTTATCTTCAAATGACATTTATTATCATTATTTTCTCGTTGCACTTAAAATAAGAGAGACATATATAAAGAAGATTACTTACCAAAATGCTGGAGTTATTTGGAAACGATTCTGGTATACGTCTTCCCCCATAATTGAAGGTAACGTTGGCTATCAGAGGCAAAGTGTCGTTGTTACTTGTTTCACCTATTCTGCTACGAGGTCTTTGAAGATCTGGAAGCTCTTCAGAAGAGCTGCTGTCAGATATCACTTCGACGTTGTCGGAGTGTATGAGAACTTGCTCTGAAAGTAATTGCAGACAAAAATATCTTGGTGTATATATGAATTCATTTAGTTTTTTTTTTTAAAGATAATGCTCTATACAAGCTGTAGAGTTTATTTTTCTTTCACTAGAGTTTTAGAAACAATAAAGACAAACTATTGCTGTAATAGCGTAACGATGAACCTCACTGCTAAAAAACAAAAAAGTACAGATTTCATATAACACCACGTAAATTACAAGACGCACAATATGGGCAAGCATATAAAATCTGCCCGGCGAAGCGTCAAAACAAAAATATATATATATATTGATGGATAAAATTAATGACGGCAAGTGAACGCTAAAAACGGCCACAGCTGTGCTATACGCCTATCATATAATGAAACCATACCGCAGTATCATACCATATTTTAGAGTATGCCTTTCGATATCATTCACATTAATCTTAATAAAGATTTAAAACATGGCATGCGGATAAAGTTAAACTGCTGTGGTGAGTGTCAGTGCTATATTGATTAGAACTGATAACTTAGCCCATTAAAGGGTTTTTGTGAAAACTAAAATGACTGAAATTTGGTGTTTCATTTGTAGTAAGAGGTCAGTGTTTGTTAATTAATATTCCAAATTTTTTTCACTTCAACCAGAGAGTCACTTCAGAAAAAATCCTGATTTCAATATATAGACTCTGCATTTTTGAATAATACCCTTTGCTGTCTGCAAATTATTTTGATGCTCATGGTAATCATAGAGAAGCAGGTTTGGGCGACTTTTGCATAAGTTTAATGATACAGTATTACTTGTTTCTAGTACCTTTATCGCAGAGGTACAATCGAAGTCTGTCAAATCGATGCTGTGGGTCTATAAAGTTTCGATAACTTTCAAGTGTGAACAATCCAGAGTTATCGGGGAGCTTATCAACAAATGAACCATCGCCATATACCAGAGAAATTTTGTCGTTGGTCTTGTATTTCTTTTTAAAAGCTTGATTTACGCTACAAAATTTTTGAAATGCTGCACTCTCAATTGCTCTAGCAGAGTACTCAGTTTTATGAAACGGCCCAACAACAACCTGACCTCCAAGTCCGGAACGACAAGAAGCTGAAATCTTAACAAATCTGTTGTTCTTAAAACACCCCTGACCGACTGTTATCTACAACGAAAATGTAAGAAAATTTTTAATTCATATGTTCATCTATATTTCTAAAAGCTGGCTAGATTTTACTTGCAGTTCAACCTCTGCTTAAGGGCAAAAAATGTTTAAAGTAGATCTTATCATTGTAGATTTGTAGTGTTTTTACTCGGGTACTTATTTTTTTTTGATGAAAGGATTCAGACTAGGGAAGTCGACTATCCCCAAACAGAATATAAGTGTATTACATAACAGACAAAATAATAACATAACTGAAAATAAATCGGTAAAATGTCAGATATTGGCAAAATATGAGAGTGTATAAACTAGAATAAAGAGCAGATATTATACACTGAAACATAAAAAAGAGTATTGTGCTCGTTAAAGGGTTCCTCAATCGAAAACATTCCACCCTTATATCGATGTCCAGGTGTGGCGGAACGCGGAATGGCTTCAGAAAACAACTTTAGTGATCTTCGGAAATCGAACTAACAAACTCGTGCTAGGAACTGTCCCGGTTGTCCCAGAGGTGAAAGTAACTGTGTCGTGTAATTGACTAGAGAAATATAGCGAAATTCACACACACACACACACACACACACGCACACAAACACACACTATATATATATATATATATATATATATATATATATATATATATATATATATATATATATATATATATAAAGGCCACTTGTTCATAAAGGCGACTTTTACTGCTTCCCTTGGGTGGCCTTTATAAAGAGGTTTGACTATATGTCATTCTTTTTATAGGATATGTAATTATAAACTCCAATTCCAGTATGGTACAATAGATAACAATAGCTAGAATAGATAAGACAAAAAAAATAGGTAAGTAAATCTTACATAAGTAGTAGAAGAACTGTTCCCTTTTGATTTCTTTCTTTCAGCTGAATTATTTCCCTGGTAGTACTCTCGGGATTTTCTGTTATTTGATGTTAACTGTTGTCGATAAGATTCAAACAGACTATCCCTAGTCGGGGTTCCACTAACTGTAAAACAAACGAATAGTTTGCCTTTATTATTTATATTTCGTTTTCTTCAGGCGACTAAAAGAGTATACAAAAGTATAATAACCGTGATGATACTAAGACAAAACAAATGTACTCACAATAAAATAAGGCAATATAATTACTGATATTTCTCTCGCTTGAGCCAAGTTTATTATACCCCCGCTCCGAAGGAGAGGGGGTATACTGTTTTACCCTTGTGTGTCTTTCTGTCTGTGTGTGTGTCCAACTGTCTGTCTGTCCGTAACAAATTTTCGTCGCAGTTTTCTCAGCAACTATTCAAGGCAGATGCTTGATATTTTATAACACTCTTTGTTTAGGCATGCCATATGGTGGGATTCATTTTTGTACGAATCTGATGTCAACTTCCTGTTCATCCGTGAGTCTGTCCGTGTCAAATTTCCGTCGCGGTTTTCTCAGCAACTTCTCAATATCCATATGAGAGCGTAAATTCACATCAGAGCGGGGGTATTACTAGTGAGCATTCGCTTACAGACTTCTTGTTTCTAACTGTAACGTGGACGGAGTGGAATATGTACAAGACACTAAATTTTCATTTGAACTTTTCCTATATATTAAAAAGATGTTCTAATGTAACTGTCTCCAGGACCTCCAGTTTTAATAACAATTTATCGAATCTATTTTTGTTTAATTTATTTGTCATTAATTACCCCTTTTCCCATCCTTTGTTTTATCCTCGATCGTTTTTTTATGCACATTTTTTTCACTTTTTTTAGAAGATCATTCGCCCATTCTTAAATGTTTCAGATATCAGCAGGTATCACTTATCTGATTTACATGTGATATAAATGCGTCCTTCCTTAATCCAGCCTCCATCGGGCTCAATGAATACTTCATTCCGACATAAAACATGAAAAATGTGACTATCACCAACGTCCTTGTATCTTAATGACGTGGCATTAGGAAATGCGTTGCCTAGAAACATAAGTATGAGCAGTATTTATATATCAAACTTTCTATAGAATTCTTGGTAAAAGGTATGATAAGGTGTGATTTTGGCAACAGATTTTATACGCCCGTCACTTGGTGATTGGACATATTAAGGTATACCGTTTGTCCGTCTGTCTGTCAACCCGTCTGTCTGTCTGTCCGTTAGCTTTTTGCTTGTGCATCTAACTCATTCCACAGTTTTTGAGCAAAT
The DNA here is from genome assembly GCA_029721355.1 of Tegillarca granosa. NCBI lineage: Eukaryota > Metazoa > Mollusca > Bivalvia > Arcoida > Arcidae > Tegillarca > Tegillarca granosa. The sequence continues at coordinate 35,345,045 of CM056602.1, read as the reverse complement.
GTTTTGAAACTTTGCAGATGTATTACTCATGGCTAGAGGATGCTCTATATGCTTTTTTCCAGGTCCAAAACAAGAGGCCCAAAAGGGCCTGTGTCGCTCAACTGGCAGTTAATTTACATATTTCATAAATAACATGCAAATGGCATTCTACCTTCTTTCTTTATTTCCATTTGGAACAAAATCGGTTGAAAAAATAGTTCTGTATTGGTCAGTTTTCTGTTTTTGCTATTTATAGCAACGACGGCCACCTTGGATTTCGAACGGACATGCCAGATATAACTTTTGCAAACCGGGTCAATGAAAAATTTCTTGGAAAAACAATTTACATATGTTATTTGGCCTGGAACCTACTTTCTATATTTCAATTTGGAGCAATATCAGTTGTAAATTGAATCTACAATGGCCATTTTTGTGTTTTTGCTGTTTATAGTAACAACAGCCATCTTGGATTTTGGACGGACATGCCGGACATAATTTTTAATCATCATCAGCCAACGACCTTGCACACCAAATTCGGAATTTCATGAAATCTACAAACTATATGTTTAAGAGCCTATAGAAGCCAAATATCACAACAAATTTTGCAAAAAAAACCTACAGTATCCAATGCAAGCAGAAGCATATTTTAGATTTTTTATATTCTAGGTCACTGTGACCTACTTTTGGTTGCTATGGCAACTATTTGTAAAAATTTTCGTCAACTTCTTCCAAGGATCATTCCTGCCAAGTTTCCTTTAAATTGGCCCAGTAGTTTCAGAGTTTTTGCTGTTAACGGACGCACGCACGCACGCACGCATGCATCATGCCATAAGCTCATCTGGCTTTAGCCAGTTGAGCTGAAAACAAAGTGGCCGCCTGGCAGCCATCTTGGTTTCTTATAATAGACATTGCCTGTGCATCTAATCCTTCCACATTTTTTGAGCAAATGTTTTGAATTTTTGCAGATGTATTACTTAGAGGATGCTCTGGTTGTATTTGTTTTTCAGATCCCCCGAAAATGGCCGCCTGGCATCTATCTTGTATTTCTTGTGCATCTAACTCCTTCCACAGTTTTTGAGCAAATGTTTTGCATACAATACAATATTCCTTAAATTAAAGTTTATTTAAATATTACCCAAGTACATGACCTATACTCTTAGCAGTAATTAACATTTTATGTAATAGCATCTGTTGATTAACGTGTCCTTCCTAATGTATTTTACTCTTTATCTCTCAAAATTTCTTGCTCACATGAGAGACAGTGACGGGCGTATCTTGCCCTGCTTGGAAATGCTCTTGTTAAGAAAATTCAAACATGTTTAAAACAAGAATATTTTTGTAGACTAGTAATAAAGCACGTTAAAAGCACATTACAAGCTTATTCTGTTCTTAAAGATTACGTAAAAAATTACGTCAAAAACTTAATACATAATTATATGCATTTCTTTCATTTGTTAAAAAATTTGGAAGATATTTAAATAGTTTTTCACCTGGCAACATACAACACAGGCTTCTACCAACTTTAATTTGTTTCGACTAATAACGACTTATATGTGAAAAGGTAGTTGGTACACAAAAATACAATTGTGTTTGATAGCGGAAACAGGCAAATTAATAGACTCAAGATGTTGTATTTACATCGACTACATTACTTACGCAGATCACTCAACAAAAGTTCATCTTCAACTGGAAATACAATTATGTCATCGCTTTCCCACGATTCTTTTATTAATGTTGATGGCCTGAAATAGCAATTATCTGAAACATTTGAGTAAAATTTTTACATTTGTTAAAGCTGATGTCAGTATAATATGACCGAGATTGTGTATTGTCTATCTGTAGCATTTTGTGTAAGTAAGGTAGCACTGTACAACTGGCTGTGTGTGGTACAGTGCAGGGCAGATTATGAGCACACAATATCTCACGTACCACATAAAAAAGAGTATGAATTAATCCAAGAGATTGATAAACATGTCCTCATCATGAATGTCAGATTAAATGCTGCGACGTTAAAAGGAAGGAAACAAAATAATTTGAAACAAATTATAGTAACATAAAATATGATTGATATAAGATATGTGCATTATGTTTTTAATTTGAGTTCAAACAGGTGCATTTTGTGTTTTTAGCGCCCCTTTCATTGTGAAAAGATGAGAAATATTGCATAATTTAACTTATAAAACAGCAATCTAGATGGGACTATTGATTTTACCTTTTTTAAAAAATGTTGCTAAAATCGATTTTTTAAAGATTCAAAGCACGTGCAAATGATACTCCAATATCCGGTCGGACGATTTCTTGTTTGTCTTGATAAATAAGGACTTGTAGTGATCATAGGGAAGTTAGACCTACTGGTTGATTGTCGATGCATATTTAAAACGGTGACCTACATCATGGAACTTAGCGATAAATAAGAGCAGTTATATTACTGCATGAGAGGTTACTGCTAATCTAACAATATTTACTTTTTAATAGAAATAAATGTAAAAAAACTCGACACATTTTAAACACAAAAGTTGGCCAGCATAAAAGTTGTAAATAAAAATGTTATCCCTATAGTCAAACTATTTAATGCCATGAATTCTAGGATGTCAGTCATCATATTTTAAATTTTATTCATTCTGATAAAAATTGCACTGTGTATAGTTTTGAGATGCCCCTAAAGAATACTTTGCGAGATACACTCCTATATATATTTAATACATGCTTACATATGAACATGTTTTCATCATCCATGTAACTATAGTCACAAATTAAATTTAATAATTAAGTTATTCAGTTGCTACTGTTGCTACTTACATTTTTGGCCATTCTTAATTTTATCGAAACAGATTTAAAACCACCCTGCAAACAACATCAACAAAAGAAGTTAAATGACCGCGAAAAGAACGACATTTATCTTGTATGACCCTTTTAATAAAATAAACCAGAACACCATTATCACTGTTATCATCATTAACCATTTCATACATTTTTTACATTTTAATTGGACCACACCTATTTTAGTAGTTGTCATTGCCGACAAAAAAAAATTGACAATTTGACATTTACCTTGTTGTCATTTTGTCACTTTTAAATGCAGTCTCGAGGTGTCATTGCCGACAATTAAAATTGACAATTTGTCAAATGTTGTTGTCACATTGTCAAATTTCAATGTCGAGGTGTCATTGCTGACATTCAAAACTGACAATGTGACATTTCAGTGTTGTCACTTTGTCAGTTTTAACACTTGTATTCTGACGGCTGATATCGGCCATCGTAGTAAATGCTACAAAAAACAAAGGCAGGTTGAGTGACTAAGCATAAACAATGTGAAGAGTGCAAGCTTCAGTAAAAGCAAGCAGCACAGTAGAAGATAGAAGTGAAATTATAACAGTGAAACTGACACTAGATATTAATAAACATGTGCATGTTCTGACTAGATATAAGTGAACAAATCTTATGACGATGTAAATGAAACTTTAGCATAAAACGAAAAATGTGTGATTCAAGCACTAATATGATAGCAATATCAATATAATACACACGAATAATACATGCATTCTTTGCACGATATTAAATGTAAACACAAAATGGGGTAGCTTACATGGGTACAAAAACAATAAGGTAAGACCCCGAACAACATTCCATCAATAATGACAATAGTCTACTAGTAATGAAAAATGTCAATCCATAAATGGTTATCTAGAGAGACAGTGAGTTAATTGAGTATACATACACTGTGGTGTTACATAATCTTTTCACTAAGTCCTTGACTTGAGCTGAATATATCGGTCTGCTGAAGACCATGTGGTTGTTTCGGCGGAAACACCAGAATTTGTATATAATACTTTAATGTAACGGAGCGGAGCCTATTGGTATCACTACTGTGACATATTTCTCAAAATACACAAATTAAATATCCATAAATCAAACTTGGATTTCGACATATAATTCTTGTCGTAATAAACAACTGAACTAAAGAAAAATACAAATAATGATAACATTATGATGGCATTACTAGTAAGTAATGTACCATAGGAGTTGGTCCTCAGCACCAACCCAGATGTATCACGCATATTAAACACCTTGATTTAACACTCTGTGTCAGCATGTTGTACCAGAAGAATAACTTCAGAAATTGGCCGAACATATTCTTATCGTTTTCCGTCCTTCACAACACGAACTACAACCTTCCTTACTTTCCCATCTACACTTAGATATGTTTCCATGATAATGCCTGTTGGCCATTCCCCTCTAGATAATTGCTTATCTTTTAAAAGAACAATATCTCCTTCCTTTAAATCTCGTTCAGGATATTGCCATTTTTGTCGATGTTGTAAATTTTGAAGGTATTCTGTTCGCCAACGTGACCAAAAATAGTCTGCCAACTTTTACACTTGTTGCCATTGGATCTTCAAATTGACTAAATCCATAGGAGGTGATACCATGGGCTCTGTTTTTTGTGTTAAAAGCATATTTGGCGATTAAACTTCAGGCAAGTCCGGATCACTAGACAAAGGCAAAAGTGGACGTGCATTCACTATGCCAACTATCTCTGCCATCAGTGTGACTAATACATCATGAGTCAAGTTTTTCGCATGAATATCGGAGAGCATTTGATCTAATATTCTCCGTGTCACCCCTATCATGCGTTCCCATGAACCACCCATATGAGAACTATGAGGAGCATTAAATAACCAGATCGTTTGATTGTTGTCTAAGAAACTCTTTATTGGTCCATCTTCTACATAAACTGACCTGATGCCTAGATCTGTTGTCGCACCTACGAAATTTGTCCCTCGATCAGAAAGAAATTGTTTTACTCTACCTCTTATGGCGATAAACCTTCGCAAGGCATTGATGAATGCATCAGAACTTAAGCTTTCTACAACTTCGATGTGTATAGCTCGAGATGACAAGCAGGTATAGAGTACAGCCCACCGTTTATTATTTATTACTGCTTTTCGTGTACGTCTTGTTACAATAGTCCATGGACCGAATGTATCTCCTCCTACAAATGTGAAGGGCGGAGGAGTTTGTCTATCCTCCGGAAGTTCTGACATTATCTGTGTAACCGTATTACCACAAAATTTGCGACAACTTACACAGTCCTTGATAACTGATGAAACTAAATTCTTGCATCCAACAATCCACAAACCGGCTGAACGAAGTGACCCTTCTGTGAAATGGCGGCCTTGATAATTCACTTTTTGATGATAATGGCGCACTAAGAGTTTTGCAATGTGATGCCTTTTTGGAACAATAATAGGGTGTTTATGTTCGAAACTAAGACTTGATTTCCCCAATCGACCACCAACTCTCAATATATCATTGTCATCCAAAAATTGATTAAGCGTTACTATTGGACTGTAACTTTCAACAACCCTCTCAGATTTTAAACTCATCATTTCTTTTCGATACATGTCACGTTGAGAATTCTTGAGTAGAAATAATTCTGTTTTTTGTCGTTCCTCGGTTAAAAGACAGGTACCAAACCCTTGCTTGTTTTTGTTTTTGATAGCTTTTGCAAACCTTTTAAGCTGACCAACTGCACTAACTAGATGAAACCATAATGATAATTTCTCAATGTAACGCGAATGTAAAAGTTCCTTTCTTGGTGTATTTGTTTGTAACACTTCAACTTCTTTGCGAATCTCAGAATCATTATCTGGTTCGAATAATGGAAATGATTCATGTACATTCTCATCGTTTAGCAACACTGTAGGCCCTTTTAACCATGTGTCCAATTTATGTTCTAAATCTCTAGAAAGTCTTGTCGCAGAATCAGCAGGATTTCCATCTGAACTGACGTAGAACCATTGTGAAGTTTCTGACGATCTTAGAATCCTCTCCACTCTATTAGTAACATATGTGTTAAACCTGCGCTTTCGATTGCTGATGTATCCTAACACCACTTTGCTGTCACAATGAAACTTTATTTTGTTGAAGTCCTCTTTAAAGTTGTCGAGACTAATATCTTTTATGTCACAAGCAAGCATAGCAGCACAAAGTTCTAACATTGGCATTGTGTGACCACTTTTTGAAGCTACCTTTGCCTTGCCTAAAACAAAACTTGTGTGTAATGCATTGTTTACTAACTTTGCTATAATATACACGACTGCTGCAATTGCTAATTCTGATGCATCACTGTAAATGTGCAACTCTTTGCTAATACAAGATGAAAGTAAACATGGTGCATATGTTCGAGATGTTACGTTGCTCCAATATTTTCAATGAGTCACGCCATATTTCCCATCCCTGCAATTTTTCATGGGGTATTTTTTCATCCCAATCCGAGGTTTCTGATATAATTTCTCTCAAAAGTATTTTTGCATTTATAGTAACTGGTGCCACGAAGACTATTGGATCGTAAAGGTTACTGACTGTTGATAATACTCCCCTACGTGTGAATGGACGTAAATCATTTGAAACACGAAAGGTAAATGAATCAGATTGCAAGTTCGAAGACAAACCCAAACTTTGTTGTATCAGAGTGTCCTCAGTATTTGATCCAAAATCCTGTATATCCTTAGCCAAATCTTCAGCTGGGAAAGCTTGCATTACTTCAATAGAGTTTGACGCTATTTTGTGCAGTCGTATATTTCCTCCTGAGAATAACGCCTCTTGAGTTCTCTTGATCAATTTGACAGCATCAGCAGCATCCTTCACTGAAACTAAACCATCATCAATGTAAAAGTTTTCTTCAATAAAATGTTTCACATCCGTACCAAACTCATGTTCACTGATTTTTGCAATCTTATGCAAGCCATAATTTGCTACTGCTGGTGACGGTCGATTACCGAATACGTGTACATTCATCTGAGTATATTAAAGGATTGTTCATATCATTGTTCTCATACCACAGAAAACGGAAGTATCTACGATGATCTTCTTGAACAAAGAAATTATAAACATTTGTTGTATGTCGCATATTACAGCTACTGTCTCTTTCCTAAATCTCAGCAGTATACCTAGAAGATCATTTGTGATGTTTCGACCTGTAAGCAATACATCATTCAATGATATGCCTTCAAATTTAGCAGACGAGTCAAATATTCCTCTTATATATACCCCGAAGATAGGAAGGTACCATTGCTCGACGTGTGGTTCCAATGGAGGTGCTATGCTGGCATGATGATTATCGAGAATCCCTTTCATAAAATTTAACATGTGTTCTTGTTTTAACGGATTTTTACGTAAACTTGTGTCTAGCAAATTAGCTCTTCTTATTGCTTGTACTTTGTTATTTGGCAATACTAGACGAACGGAACCGCAACGTAGCAACCAAATTTCCATAGGTGCCTTTCCTAAACCCTTTGTCCATTACCTCTAGAAATTCCTTGTCTTCCATTGATAATCCAACTTTGTCATCATGCAACGTTTTTGTAAAGATAGATTTGTCGTTGCATTCATCAGGAACAGATGGCTCTGAATGAATCAGAATATTTTCACATGGTGTAAAAAGTGTGTCACTTTGTCTGATGTTCATAGCAATTTTGTTTGCATTAACATGACTGATGTTGTGTACCTTGTCCAGACAGGTTTCTCCAATAATTACCCAACCTAATATTAGTTTCTGTGCATACAGTGAGTCCATCATGGGACCTATCCTTTGATCTAAAACATGATGTGCTTGTGGTATATCGCGACCTATAAGAATGAGTATATCACGATCATTGTCAATTTCAGGAATGAAATTTGCTATATCATTTAAGTGTGCATATTGCCGTGCAATCTCATGAGTAAGTATTTCATCCCGTATGTCCGGAATACTATTGCATTCGATGAGAATTGGAATTTCCAGTTCATTATTTCCATCTTCAGGACGTATTACACAACGTTTTGCTTGACAACCTTGAGTGTCAAACTTCATAATTTCAAAGTGTAAGTGTAATAGTAACCATTCAAACCTAAGTTGATCGAATAACCCAGAACATCCTAAGGAGCAATTACTCTGGTCATCTAATATTGCGTATGCTTTAATAACATTGTCTGGATCACCTTTATAAAAATTGTCAACTTTAACTAGTTTCGCACACGATTTTCCAGAATAACGAATGGAATTACCACATATTTCTGTACATGTTGATTTAATCTCTGTCTCCCCACCTTGAGATGTCTCCCTAATTTGTGATGATTGAATATATCCAGATTTGTCCGATATAACTGCAATGACTGGTGACTGTAACTTGGGTTCAACTCGTAATGCAGATGGATGTAAGCTACTTCTACAGACAAGAGCATGGTGTCGATTGTTTACATTGACTAAACTTGTGATCTGAAGTTTCACAACATTTAAAACGAATACCGTTGTTTTTGACAAACTTTACCCTCCATATTTGACTTTGTACGAAAACCTCGACATTCATTAAAGCCATGGTCTTTTTTATGAAACGGACAATATTTCTTGAGATTTGATTGATTTACAATTGATGGTACTTGAATTTCTGTTTTCCTCGCTGTAACCTCCTGTCGTGGCTTTTGCATAAATCTCTGATTATTGACGTGCTGTGTAATTTGATAACATTTGCTACTGTATGTATTAAAACCAAAACTCGGATCGTTACGAATCCTGCTCATCTCTTTGATGAAATCGACTAAAATCGTGAATGGAGGGAAGGAAACTCTAAAGTCTTGTTTGTATTTTGCGACCCGTGTAATCCACTTCTCTTGGAGATTGTGAGGTAATTTTTCAACAATAAGCTTGACTGTTGAAGACGAATCGTAATATGACATAATTGAACTATAGCTTTTATTTTGTTTGATAGACTCAATCTCGGATAATATGTCATACAACTCATAAAGTTTCACAATGTTTTGTTGGTTATTCTTGGAAAATTATCAAGTTTAGTTTTTAAGGCTAATTCAATCATCTCGGGACTGTCACATCTTTCATCCAATCGCTCCCAAATACGTTGCAGGCCAATAACCGGATTGACAACATTCGAAACTTTAATGATAAGTGTTTGACTAGCAGCCTCCGGTCCAAGGCATTTAATCAGAAGATCAGTCTCCTCAGATGGAGTAACTTTTAAGTCTTGCACTACTGTTTTAAACCAGTTTTCTAACAGGGAAAAGATTGAGGTTGATCATTGAATTTCACTAGACTTGCAAGCATTAAATCCTTTTTCAATTTGGTCAAGTCGGAGACTGGACTAACATCATTGTTTGCAATATCATGGTTGTGGGAACAAATGTCTCTGCTTTAACATTCAACCCTGGTGCTGTGCGTGGACAATATTTAGATTGATCTCTGACAAATTCTTGTACACTCCTATTGTGGTCTCTTGTAATTTTTGAAGAAGACGCTACATCAACAGTCATTAAACTACCAGCTGCGTCATTGTACATTTCAAGAGCTTCAAGCTCGGCTTCGGCAGCAGCCACTTTTTTGCTCTTTTTTAATGAGTGCGAGTTCAGCTTCCTTTTGTGCCACCCGCTGAACAAACTGCAGTTTAGTTTTTTCAGCTTGAGCTTTGGCTCGTTTTCTAGCAATAATCGATGACAATGAGGAATTTGACGATTTTGTTGAGACCGACTCAATTTGTGATGCAGTTGAACCTCTTTCTGACCTCCTGTCTGACCTTGGATCTAGATGTGACATTGTTGTTACTACTTAATTTTCTATGCACAGTCATTTACTATTCTGTCTTAGATACAGATGTATAACCATTTACCATGCAAAATCAATCCATTCAACTCAACAACAATGAGATATGTGATAATGTTTTTATTATCTTCCACATGGATGTAATGATTTGATTTTACTAAGTCCTTGACTTGAGCTGAATATATCGGTCTGCTGAAGACCATGTGGTTGTTTCGGCGGAAACACCAGAATCTTGTATATAATACTTTAAGGTAACGGAGCGGAACCTATTCCGGATTTCATGACAGCATATTTTGTGTTCCAGAAAGAGTAGTGCGAAGGGACTCAAAATTACTTTGTCCACACTGTAAATAATTTTTTTCTATTTTTTCTTCCAAATTAGAATGACTAAAATGACATTTAATATTTTATTCAAACACTTAATTATTATTTTGTTGGTTTATATTAAATGACAAAAAAGGGAAAGATAAAAGAAGTCATCTTAAATCTATACTGTTTTATTTTGACAAAGACATATTACATCGATTTTTAATCTTTCATTCCATCTGGGCCTCCATACTAAAAAGAATTTGTCATTCAAATAGAGTTATCGAACTTAGGTGTCGCCGATGTGACTGTCAGTAAAAATGGCGTCCACAAACATTATCTACATTATTTACAAATGAACATGAACAGACTGATGTTGATAACAGTGTGTAAAGAGAGGTTACCGAGGAATAATTTTTCAAAGATAAATCTAATTTATCGGTAAGTTTATTTGGGTTAGCATCGATTTTGTTCTTATGTTATCGAAATTCGGTAACATCAGGATATTTTAAGTTTAGCACACTGTATCCCATTGTTCCTCGAGTAAAAAAAACTCATGATATTTTTTCCAATACCCCCGAAAAGGGTGAATATCATCCTGGATAATATTAAGGGCCACGAGTTTCTACCAGCTTATTTTTAAAGTTCATACACTGATTTTAACTGACAAGATCAGGCTTATTGTACCAACCTTTTTATACTGTGTTGAGATTAACTTAGATTTTTTCTTTATTTCTAGGGAGGAACTAGCGATCATAATTTGTTGCACCAGTTCATGACGTTTATTGTATATCGCTTTTTCAACCTATATAATTATTCTGAAGAACTAGATTCTATTTTTTATTTTTTAAGCTTACAGTGGTAGAAATTAGCACATGAAAAAATATTTCTTTTGTATTTGTGTTCTAAAAATATAGAAAGGTAGGATCAGTTTGATACTATTATCAAATGAAGACTGTTGGACTATTTGAGTAACATTTACAAATAATTGCTCTATAACTAATAAACGAATGTATACAGCTATCTCATATATGCATTATCATTATATCAGAGGTTAATGAACCAAACTACATGTACCAATTTTTTGCTAATAGGTAACTACAGAGAAAAGCAAAAGCCATAGTTTTTTAACATACATATTTGCCCTTACCAAGGCCCCTAATTCTGGGTCTAATTTCCACAAAGTTACAGTTTAATAGACCTTTCCCAAATTTGACAATGTATAAAATAAATAATTTAAGTTTGCTGAAAGATAGCATAAAGGTTAGCGGATGAAAAATGCTTGCTTTTATATTGCGTAAAGACACTTGCTATACTAATCTAATTAAATCCCTTCTACAAATCATAGAAATTACATCTCGGATATTGTATCAAGCCAAGAATATCAATTTTGTTAATATGTTAGTTTACTGAGCTTAGTTTGTAAATTAAAACATTTTAAACACAGATTTCTCTTTATGCCTGAGTGCATATGTAAATTAGATAAAATAAATGAAGTAAAACAAATATACATAGCTTTATAAACAATCCATTTTTATTAATGGTAAGATAAGGTTTTTTCTAATTTTTAAATGTAAATCAGATAAAATAAATGAAGTAAAACAAATGTATAAGGTTTTTTTAAAACAAATTTCAATGTTTTATGCCCTATTTCATACATAAAAGCAAGGTGTTTTGGGATCATTGACTATACAGATAATTAAACACTAGACGTCAGTAATGACATTTCTACTATTCTCAACATTGGCAATATATGTTTGATTATACACTGCGACATAAATGAAACGTTCGACAACATTGGCAAATATTTGTTTGATTATACACTGCGACATAAATGAAACGTTCGACAACATTGGCAAATATTTGTTTGATTATACACTGCGACATAAATGAAACGTTCGACAACATTGGCAAATATTTGTTTGATTATACACTGCGACATAAATGAAACGTTCGACAACATTGGCAAATATATGTTTGATTATACACTGCGACATAAATGAAACGTTCGACAACATTGGCAAATATTTGTTTGATTATACACTGCGACATAAATGAAACGTTCGACAACATTGGCAAATATTTGTTTGATTATACACTGCGACATAAATGAAACGTTCGACAACATTGGCAAATATTTGTTTGATTATACACTGCGACATAAATGAAACGTTCGACAACATTGGCAAATATATGTTTGATTATACACTGCGACATAAATGAAACGTTCGACAACATTGGCAAATATTTGTTTGATTATACACTGTGACATAAATGAAACGTTCGACAACATTGGCAAATATATGTTTGATTATACACTGCGACATAAATGAAACGTTCGACAACATTGGCAAATATATGTTTGATTATACACTGCGACATAAATGAAACGTTCGACAACATTGGCAAATATATGTTTGATTATACACTGCGACATAAATGAAACGTTCGACAACATTGGCAAATATTTGTTTGATTATACACTGCGACATAAATGAAACGTTCGACAACATTGGCAAATATTTGTTTGAATATACACTGCGACATAAATGAAACGTTCGACAACATTGGCAAATATATGTTTGATTATACACTGCGTCATAAATGAAATGTTCGACACAATTTAGAATCGTTTTATAAATAAATTAGTTTCTTCAGAGAACGACCGAACATTACCCTGTAGAAATCTTAAATTTCTTGAACTCGTAGGTGTTTAGTTAAGTTAACATTCATTTGTATTATGCGATAAAAATCAAGGCGTTGCCTTTTACCAAGCAAAGCCTTTCAGAAGCGACGTTAGCGTGGATGGGTTGGCTTTCTACAGCTTTGTGTAATTTTTTATTTCCTTTTCAAAAACTTTATTTAAATATAAAGGTACATACGTTCCAAATAAAAGTTAATTAGCGTAATGAAGCTCAGTTTTACCGAAATGCAGGAATTTACGCCATTTTCCTGCAAAATTGTGATCTGGATCCTTTATACGCCCCTTTCCTGAAATCCATTTTTCGCCCGTGTTTTATAAAAACAAGTCACTTGGTTAAGCCAGTAAGTGGATATCACTGAGTCTTCTAATTTAATTTTTTTTTTTAAATCAGTTTTGTTGTTACTGAGATAGATCTGTGAGTTAAAGTTACAAAATCTTATTGCAAATACAATGTTAAGTACAAATATTGAACAGTATGGCTATAAATGGTTAACCTCTTTAATTGAGGACCTAGCTATTTTACACTAGGGACTTGCTAAAGTTTCAGCTGTACGCTAACACTTTTTTGAAAAGGTACGCCTTATGTTAATTTATGGTAAGTAATCAATCAGCTATGATTTGTATAAATATACGCGTCTACAGCTAAATCGCGCCATAAGTCAGTTTTGTCAAGTTATTATCTACATGCTCCATACATAGTTGTGTTACAAATCAACTGGTTTTATATCTCGATCGTTAAATTTTTACTGAACTATTTTTATTTCAAAATGAAAAGTTTGTATCTTATTTTGATAATTTTCAAATTAAAACTATCTGTTCAGATTTCAGAAAAACAATCATGTAAATTCAAATCATTATGTGGATCCAACACTTATAGAGACAACAATTTGGACTTCATAATTTCCTACGATAACCAGACGGAACTGTCATGTGCCAGCATTTGTGCTGATGAAGAAAACTGTTACGGAATAAATGTTTGTCGTAAAGGGAACAACATAACATGTGACATCGTTATCAGTAATATTACATACAACGATAAATGTTACTGGTTGGACAATAAAGAAAATTGTAAATATATGGAAATGGTAAGTATAAATAAATAAAAGCTTATTTTAAGTTCTTTTCTTAATTTTTTCAACTCGTTATTTGTTTATTTATTTATTGCATATGTGTATGTAAGCGTGTGTACCTTTCAGAGTATCTAATTGCCATGCAGCAGAAGTTCTTGATGAACCATAAACTAATTAGGCCTACTTAGAAACATTCTTTTCTTATCGTCTAACAATGATATCTCGATAGTAACAAACTTAATTGTAGTAGGTGTTGACTATAACAAGCTTAGTTTCAGTATTTTGAAAGACGAATTTATTAAATGGATACATTTTGAAACTTGTTATCGTCTCGTTTTCTTATATGCCTATTGTTCTTTGTGGACAATTCAATACTTTTCATAGGTCAAGGTCACAGATGCAACATCATACTGATATGTTTAATTGACTAGAAAACTATTATCTTTTGTATATGCATGTATATTAGAATATTGTAGGTACTGATATGACAATCATTTGTAGGTATAGTTCAAGGTCATAGCTGCATTAAAATATTGAAATTGTTTATTTTCTTATAAATTATTGTATTTTGCAAATAGTTTTGGGCATCTTTTAAGGTGAGCATTAAGGTCCATTGGGCCTTTTGTTGGTTATTGTTTTACTGTTTTCTTCAATTAACCTCATTTTTAATTATTTTGCATTTTATTATGTGCCTTGTATGTTGCAAAATCAATTTATCTAATTTTTGTTTTTATTAATATTTATATAGACAACGTGCCAAGGTTTTCAACAATGTGGCCTGAATCATCAAAAAGCTGATCCTGTGTTTGAAAATTATGGTAAGTATCATAACCAAAGAATAGGTAAACAGTAACAAAAAAGGACACATCCGCCTCAATAATATTTCAGCGTTTCTACCTTTGATTCAGTACACGGGTAGTGTAGAAGTGCCGATTTCTCTAGAAGAACGCCTTCAACTGTCTAGACAGTCCTAAGAAATTTGACAATGCGCTTTCTTAGAAGTGTTTGCTTTTTCCAGAGTTCCGGGTCTTAAACCAACCCTCTATGAACTAATCGCGTGAAACCCTATAACCCCACTTCACTTGAGCAAGCAGTATAGTATACTCTCATTTTGAGAGAACTTAGATTGCTTAATCAGAATTACTGAAGAGTGGAGTAGAGTAATGGAGTTTTACGCCCCAGTCAAATTTCTTTAACTTATTTCGAGGCGGTCAGTTCTGGGATGGGGAAGGAAACCGAAGGGAATTACTTTAGAAGTTTTCCTGATATGGTTTTAAACTTAATATATAACACAAATACCAGTTGAATTTTGATGTGCCAGATGTGCACATTTCGGAAATTCATTCCTCATCAGTGACACTAAGACCGAAAAGTTTGATGATAAAAAACATAAGCCAAACAGTTGGAAATTAAAGAATCTAAAGTTTCAAAATTATATTAATCCATATCCAGCTAAGGAATGCTTTGCATTAGGGAACAAACCTTAGTTTTAAACAAATTTGACAATTTTAGCACAAGGGATGTTTTTCTTGTCTTAGGTTTTTACCAGTTAGCTATGTTTGTATATTCGACTTTATGGTCTGTGACGTTTTTCTGCGACATCGTGATTGAGTTTGCTAGCACTCTAAAAGTTCGCCATAAGTACGCACTAGGTCAAAACAAATCTGAAACACAAATTTGCAAAAATTCATGTATCATATGATGATGATGATGATATTGTGTTTACATTTATCTTTGAGATAAATTTTAATACTTGCCTCGTTACGAAAAAAAAAAATCATAAAAACGTTGATGTGACGTGAAGCTACATTCAAGCAACCAATAAACTAGTCTTCAATTAATCTGTTGAAACAGCTTTTGTTATATACGATTCAGGTTTAAACATATATATATTTTTTTCAATCAGAAAATTACAAACATGACTTTTAGTGATGTCAACAATGACTTTTGCTGAGTTATCTGATCATCAAAGTTTTTGACGTTTGATATAATCGTCAACTTTAAATATGTTCAAAATTGCCATTTTTTCTACTTCCTTACTTTGTTATGAAAGTATCATTGTAGCATTTAAAGTATGCTCAAAATAATAAAGTGGAGTGTAAGAAAAATTGTGTTTGACGACCAAGTCAATTTTTTTTCACTTACATCGAGCTTTCAGTACTGGGATATTTGGAGAAAAACCGGACTGTTCGTAAAAAAAACCACTTACCGCTTGCAAGCGAACTGAAAATTTTCTAACTCTGGGGTTTCCCCGAGTGTGAATTGAACACTGGTTTTGAAACGTATTAGCAGCGCTCGTTACATCCTAATTTAAATTAAAAAGATCCCATTTAAGGTTCTTATTTGAAGAAAAACTTAATTAATTTTATTTGCTCATTCTAAATACATTATTTAGTTTGACGCTAGCACAAAATTAACAGAAAATTAAATATACTACTATATAAAATAGAAAAACTCACAAACCCAATACTGTTGTTTTACAAAATTACTATAAGAGCAATGGATATTTGCATGTAGTCTGTTGTACTTTATTACTTTAAGTAACATACACATGATAAATACACAAATGAACATTTATAAGAATAGACAATGGATGTGATACAGAAGGAGAAATATTCCATGCGGGTCTCAGTCGTAAAAGAATTGATGGTATGACGTCTTTTAACAATTAAAATTGCGAATTCATTTAAAGCACTAAAACAAAACCTAAAACAATAAGGAATCTGCTTTATTATTAAGAGATAATAATTTCATTATTTTTGTCATTAAAACTTAAAACCTACGATAAGGGGTCACATGGATCTAGTCTTTATGGTCTAAGTCGGCTCCAACAATCTTACTGTATAAGAATTCTTTATAGTATTACCTGCCAATCATGGTAAGCGACTGATGATATTAATTGTGTAAGAACCCGATGATTCGAGCGACTAGTAAATGTCATCTAACCTCAAACTCTTTTTTTCCCGAAGGGTCCTTTTTTTCTATTAGCGGTCTTTGTTGTCCAATAGCAGGGACTTCGTCTTAAGTTCGAGAGGTCCTAGATACAATCCCGGTTCGACCTTTGCATGTATTTCACAGTTCGGTAAACTGTTTGTCTCTCGAAAGTAGTTGACTGACAACTGCCGGCCATATACATTTTTTCCAAGGAAATTCATGTGACATTTACTATAAAATAGTGAAAAACTCAGGAATAATAAAAGAGGAATGTAGCGGTCTTTAAAGCTCAGTCAGTAGAGCATAAGCATAGTTCCCCAGTTTCATCCCCGGTTACTCCTTCCCGTCACATTATTTTTATGAATATTATTATTTTCTAAATAACAATTTGATTTATTTTTTATTTTTGTTTTGCAAATGTGATTTGAATTTTTTAGGGATTATTTAGTATATGTATAAAAGCTGTAGTGAAAAAAAATTGTAATTCATGTTTAAAATTGTTATTCAGAAATTACCTATAAGATATTCCTAATAATTTTACATAGTAGTCTAAAAAGCAGTCCCGCTGACTGATTTTAATAATACAAATTATTGATTTTCGCTTGACATTAATTCATTATTAAAAGGCTGCTTTAAGTAAAGGCCTCTAACCTAAAGTTTGTTTATCAATTATGACAGTTTTTAAAGTCGTGTATCGGTTCATAGAAATCGCTTTGTTTGCAAGCTGTGAGACAGGTAAACAATGCCTGATGAAACTTATTGCGTCTAACAAATAAAGAGAGTTGTTCGCATTTCTTAGAATGTGTTTTTAGAATTTACATAGAATCGACCATGAATCGCTACAAACCGACCTAGCAATGGGTACTTCTCGATTTTTGATCACTGTTTTTATCATTCCATTTTTATATTAAATTTTACTTGTATATCTTCTTACACTTTCAAATATCTTTGTTAAAATTTTGTTTGTATTTAAAAATTTTGTTGATTGCAATTAGAAACGATACTTTCAAAAAGTCATTAAAATTTACTGAATATTAGTTAAAAAATTCCTTTTTCGACACAAAAGTGGTTAAGTCTACCAAGTCACAGGAATAAAAATAACATTTCTGTTTTTAAGTGGAAAAAACCTAAATAAATAACATTAAGTTTAATAATATGTAAATAAGTGCATATTTTGAAATTTATGAATGTCTATGAGGCGTTAATCTGGGGCTATTCGTGCAACAAGATAACATTGACTTGCGTCCCAGTAAAGAAAATTTCACTTATGTCGAGACGTCATCAGCTATAGATGAAGTGACAGAATTTTGTACCTTTGCAGTGCGATCAGGAAAATGCGTAGAAAGGGGTTCTTTGGCGTTCCATGCCTACCGGGGCACGGAACAAGGTCTACTCTAAGGCTGCAACGTTTAACGATTTTATAAACGTGGACACGGTCAGCATTAACGAAATGTAAACGTTAAACCGGAATTTTCTCATCACTTACGGGAAAAGTACTCCTTGTGCTACATGTAAACTATACAGGAACGAGTACAGTTGTTTTACAAGTTCAGAATAGGTATTTGTAACGGTGTTGTTACTGATTTTACTATGAAACAAAGACATGTGTGACTTAAGTTCACAAATGCCCAGTGATAATGTCCAGGCTGTGATTATTTATTGATGCTGCATGTTTATTGGGAATAGTTGTTAAAAACTAATGTTCGCAGTTTTGCAGGTTTGGAATAGATTTCCGCGTTCCGAATAGTGCCTATTAGCGAGTAGATAATTCATTATACATTTACATTTCTAATGATATGGTGTTCATTTCTTTACCCAAGAGGGTGGTTTTACACATAAAAAATGTTTTTTATGTTATGTGTATTTTTTTTGATTTAATTTAATTTTCATGTTTATACTTAGTGTTCTGGTTGGTTCTGGCTTTTGTCCAAGTACATTTTCAACTGTAAGTTTTCTTTGCACATTTATTTCATAAATTGTATGTAATAAAATGATAACTATATTAATATCTTTTTGAAAAGAAATGCAATTTTTATCGCTTTCAACAAAATTATTATAAAATTGTCACGTTTAGAATTACTCAATATTGAAAGATATTAGGAACAGGTAGATCACCAAGATGTGTAAAGCTGTAATTATAAAGAAGTTAAAATAAGCATTCTATAAAGAAAAATTTAATACGGTAAACAAGATATTCTTCTGAAAAATACTTGTGTGTTGTTTTAACAAGTCATGTAAAAACGTATTTTTTATACTAGATTGTCAAAAGCGTGTCGGTGAATACGCTTAATGACAAGTTCAAAAATATATGGATCGAATGCTTAATAACCAAGCATCATAACTGAAAAGAAATATGAGGAAAATGTGAATTATTTTTTAATTAGACAATTGTAAATGTACGGATTATTTGGAACTTAGGTCACTTGCACACATTCCGGCAAGTTTTTGCGTACATGTACACTGTGTCTATTTATCATGGGACAAAATAGGCGTTTTAAATGCTGTTAAAATAGTTTATTTGGCCTTTGTTGACGCACTTAAGCTGAAACATGGTTATGTAATGTGATTCGACATAGTACATGTGCTTCCACCTGACATTTCAAGTTGACATAAACAACACTTGATTTTTTGATTACCTCAATTTTCGATAATGTCAGAATGGTCCCATACTTTTTGATCGAACCATCTTGCCGAGGGTACTGACCTCAGTGAAATGTTGTGCAGTATTTAAATAAATTCATTCAAGAACCATTCGGACACTGATAATCGACTGTTTTTATTTTTACACACACACACACACACACACACACAGCGGTGGCTCAATTGGTAGAGTTCTTAAGTGGGAGGTCGTGGGTTCGAACCCCGCCCAAGTCTGATCCAATACTTAAAAGTGGGTAGTGTCTGGTCTTTCGCCAAGCACTCGGCATTACGATATAAATGTCACGATTCTTTCGAATGGGAACTTTAAATAAACGAGGTCCCGTGTCACGGTGGGCGCGCCACAATAAAAACTGTGCTGAATAATGTCATCAGCGCAACCCACAGACAAAATTTCTGCGCTTTCGCCCATAGCTGGCGACGTTAAACACCATTACTCAACTTAACCCAACTCTCTCATATATATATATATATATATATATATATATATATATATATATATATATATATATATATATATCGGTGTTCATTGTTATTGCGGCGACCATCTTGAATGTCAGAAGGGATTGTCCGGTTAAAAGTAAAATATTCAGTGAAAAAGTCATCAGTGATGAAAAAATCATCCATAACATTGATTTCCCATTTGTCACGCAAGTTCGTAGTGCAAGTTCAGTTGATTTATAAAGGTATTTTATTAGTTTATTTGCTCTATTTGGTTTTTTGTTTACATCTGTCTTAATAATAAAAAAAATAATTACCAATGGAGCAATTTATTCATTATTCAAATGAATAGTTTTTTTTCAATGAGAGATTGAATACCATGACCGTCTGTTAAACTAATATAATACTAAATTATACTGCTATAGCATTTTTCTTGCCAATGTACAATTTAAACAAGATGATCACGTTATTAATGAATTATTTTTGAAAACAATGACTAATAAATAAAAGTTCACAGGTTTTTGTCAAAAACACCTTTTCAATAAATCTTACTAGCGATTATGATTAAATCCGGAAGTGACGTCAAAGTGAAAAGATGTTTCAAATAGATGTAATGAAAATGAAAAATGAATGTTCAGTAGTAAGAATTAATTTTAATTCAATATTTATTATGATTATTAATTTATTTATCTAAAAAGTTTAAATATGTAACATGGCTTATTTTATTTTCTTGGGTGAAATATTTTATATGGTTATTTATTTATTTATTATATGGTTTACCGGTATTTTATTGAGTAATTATTTGAATTTTTAAAAGCGTGCTAGTAATCATTATTTTTTTTATCCCTAAAAATAAATTTTGTGTTTCATCTTGCCCTGCCATTTCAAATGCTATTTTTTTCAGTGTGTAGGAGAATACACATTTTTTCTTGACTTATACTTTATTAAGATTATTGTTGCTCCATAGTAAAGTACTATAATAACCACAATCTTTAAATTCCAAAAACATTTACCCAAAAATATAATTTATCTTGTCATTCACAAAAAAATATTTTAAAATATTTCAGTTATCAGAGACTGACATTCCTGGTGCGAAACTTCAGAAGGAACCAGAAAAGTCAAAGAAAAGTGAGCTTGCTTTTTGACTTAAGTGCAGAGGACTTTAAGTTAAAAAATCTTTGATTCAAAAAGTGGGCTCTGTTTGCTTGAAAAAAATGTGCATACAGTAAAAGTAACATTTCACCACTGGAGTCTTGTACAGATCCTTCTTTCTTTTGTCTTCTTGGTGGACACAATAAACCCAAGTTAAAACAGAACCATCACTATTATGCGATAGTTCAGGGTCAGATGGGAGTAACTGGTTCATCCTGGTGCGACTTTGTTGTTTACACAGAGAAAGGACTTTCCACTGAAAGAATGAATTTATTTCAACCAGCAGTTTTGAGATGAAATGATAAATAAGATACATTGTTTCTATATTCAACACATGCTTCCTGTGTTACAGAAGTGAAACAAAAAAAAAAATAATAATAATAAATAAATAAATAAAAAACTTCACTTGAAAGTTGTCGAAGGTTTTTTATTTCAAATCAACAAACTGTTTTTATTGTATTATTTTCAATTTTTCCAACAATGTAAGGAAAAAAAAAAAAAAAAAAGCAAACTTGCTTTTAATTGTAACATTAAATCAAATTAAGTAATAAATGGAATATTTAATATTCTTTATTCATTTTATTACTTGATCTAATTATGATAATAATTATCATAATTAGATCAAGTCATAAATGAATAAAGAAGTTTTAAATTGGCACTTTCAAGCTGTTTATTCTTTTCTTCCAACTGTTTTATTTTTTCTTTGAACAAATAATTCTCAGCAAGAACTTGTTCAATGCACTCTGAATCAACAATTCCTGATTCTATCTAAAGTATGGATGTCTGTACACAGTCAGGATTCGGACTTCGAAATTATTCATATTTATGATGACTGTGATTTGACTAAAAATGTTCATTTCCATAACTGACATTGCTTAACACTTTCTGTTACTGAAGTTTATTGGCTTGTCTGTTTTTCTTTTCTTTGAAAATATGTTTTTTGTTTCTCCAACACTCAAAAATAGTTGCCACAGCTTCGGGGGGAAGTGTGCGTCTTCCACTAAAATTATGGTACTCTGTGACACTGGGCTCAAAATGTTGTGAACAAACTTTAGTATTTTTGTTAATTTTGAATGTGTAGTTCTCATCATGTCTTATGTTAATAATCCACTGTTTTCTTTCTTTGGAGTCAATGGGTGGAAATGAATGGTAGCTAATACACCCATGATCTGGAATATCTCTGTATCCCCACATATTGCATAGAGGTACACAACAGTGTATTTTGCTTTTCTTTGGACCTGATGGAGATGGCACCACTTGGGTAGCATTACTTGGGTAGGTTTCCTCATTTTCAATCTTAACTGCAAATGCAACAAAAGAAGATATAATAGATATGTATTCATTTGCCAGGGTGGGGTGTAACAACAAAATTCATCACAAAATGTAATTTTTTTATTATAAGCATCATAGATCTAGTTTTTTTTTTTGCTGAATACTTTTTATTAGACCTCTCGTGACGATACATATACAATAAAAATGAAGAACAATATTTTCTAAGTACAACATTTAAAAATAACATTTTTTGCATCCTGAACTGAACATTTGTTAATATTGTCTGAAAATATTTAGTACAAAAATATAAGTAAATGTGTGTATGAGAGAGAGAAAGAGAGAGAGAGAATGTGTTGATGCAATAAAATTATTATCATTATGTACTGGTAAGTTGTTGGTGTAGGTCTATCTATGCAGATATTGATTTTCGATTAGAGACATTCGTTTAACTGCACATATCGTGACATAATTTTTTCCATCAGGAAGCCGAAAAGGGGGGGGATGACGATTTCGGTCGTTCTCCAAGTCCAATTTCTCTGAATAAAATTATCAGCCTCTTCTATTGACGTTTAAAATTCTAAAATCATGAAACTAATATATTACCTTTGTCAATTCGTTGTGAACTTGAGTATATATTGACATTAGATGCGTAGAATGACGATACTACCGATTTCCGCCATAATCTGATAATATAGACACCAGACAGGCTGTCCCAGTTTGACGTCATATCGGGGGGAGGTAAATCTGGTAACTGAATTATTGAAAAGGTGTATAATTATACAGTTTTTACACATTGCATTACAATTGAAGCGGTGTTAAAAAATTGTCTACAAATGTTCATTGTCTATATGTTGTCTGAACACTTATGTTTTAAAGACAGATATCAATACATAAATCATTTAATAAGAATTACAAACAATCATAGGCTTGATTAATGTTGGTTTTATGGTTGGATGTTGTTTTACATTTATTCAGCCGTTTTTTGCTATCTGAAAATTTTTTCTTAATCTCGAGGATTTATGTTAACATAAGTTCATGTTGTTTGTGTTTGTGCAAGTGTTTCTAATGTGTATTGTACTAGTTATTACTTTGGATGACATTTACGAGCGTCTTTTAACTTGCACGCAATTTTGCAGATAAACATCGTAGAACTCTCGGGTTTTTTTTTACCATGTAGTAACAAGCCGACTAGTAAAAGCCTATAACTATGAAAGACCCTTTTCATTTACGACTGACCAGGGTTTAGAGCTCCTTATTTGAAGACTAACGCTTTCACCATTTCTTTTAATTACGCCCCCTATAGATGCATTTGACCTACAGCTAGCCGTCACGAGCTATAAAAAGAACTTTTATGTTATTATATTCTTGCTATTTTTGACTTCTTTAAAGTACAGTTCAATTAAAGTTCAATTTTTAAAATTATTTTTGGCGTAAATTGTATATAAAATTATACGGTTATAAAGTACTCTTACTATACGTCTTAGCAAAAACCTTAGTTAGAAATTAAACAAATCCTGCAATGTTTTTGATACACTTTTCATTATCTGTAAAGATCGTGTTATGTTATTTCACTTCAGCTTGGTATTGTGTCTTATTGAAAATAACATTTTGTAATAGTTATTAGAAGAAGGTTACAGAATTAATCAGAAGCAACTTAATAAATGTATAATTATTTTTATTGTATCTTGAAGAACTAGCACTGTAACAATTATATGAACCCAACGTCTCTGTTGTTATTACAAGACGTTAGATTATAGTTGTAAAAATTTAAAAGTATCGCTATATAGCTGCTTTATGCAATGTCGTATATTATATCAAACTATTAGTTCTTACAAATTTTTCATACCGGTTACTCAACAACTTGAAAATCAATCGATTTTTAAAATGAAGATTTTGGATAATAAAAAAGTAATTTGTTTTAGAACAAAGAATTGTTTTTGCTTATTAATTTTCTTTTTCAAAACTTATTCAACAAATGTGTTTTAAAATTGAAGTTTTTGATAATTAAAAAAGTTAAATTTCATCTATTATATATTATAACGAGATTTTTTAAAGACAAAAAAGAATTGTCTCCGCTTATTGATATTTTTCAAAAGATAATTGATAATTAAAGAATATCCAACTTCTTTTAAAAATGAAGTTTTTGCATATAAAAAAATATAATCTCATCTCTGATAATTTATAGCGAGATTTTTGAAAAGAAAAAAGAATTTTCTCTGCTTATCAATACTTTTTTCAAATGCTTATGTGAGATAAATCCCCCAAAATCTTGCTAACAAAACTTAAATTGAACAATTCACTAGCAAGGATATAGTAACTATAGCAATATCTATGAAATAACTAATACTACCTCTCCGATCTGTAAGCACCATCTTTTTATTTATCTGTGAAATTACTTGATAGTTAAGTTAGCTTCATCTGTTTATTTACCTCCGATGAAGAAAAAAGCTAAAAAATATTTAATTTATAATTAATTTGACGGGTAAGAAAATTACATTGTAAATCATTCATCTACTCCAATTAGCAAAGTATTTTCCAATGAAATGATAGTCTAAGCATCTTATAATTCAAGATTTTTTTTATTTCTCTTTGCTTCCAATTATTTTAAATGCCACAAATGCATTTTGATGAAAAACTTTTTGACAAATTATGATGTTGTTATGTGACGTATTCACAAGTAATGGGTTTGACATTTACGTGATTTAATGCATTACAAATATTTTTTTTTGTGAAACAATGTGAATTTATAAGTTATTAAAATTAATTAAAAATCTCTCTAAGGATATCACACTCGAGAAAACAATCACTTATTAACACAGCCTTTCCTCTTCCCTTGACTTTTCTGTAGCTAGTTGTACATGTGCAAGTATAAGAAAATTTAAACTTTACAAAACTTCTTATATCTAGTTCTGTTTTTTAAATCATCTGCCATTTTTGCTTTATTTTAAGGTAACAATTTGACAGATCGTTTGAGTCATGATCAGTCAGGTACCGTAATTTCCGGTAATATCAACAACCTTATTTCTGCATTAGAAGTCGGAAATGACGTTTATGTAGTGATAACTTCGTGGGAAAATAACTCAAATTTGTCAGTTACTGCCCAAGTTTTTTCATGGAATAGTAAGTAAATAGTTGAATAGTTAGGTAATATCAAAATGGACAGGCATTAACTATAAACAAAGGGATAGCATGTCATTGTGATAGTTACTGACAATCGTGAAATGCTAAATTAACAGTGTTGATTTACTACTAAGGATAACGAGTAATAATGATTTTAAGAACCCTATTTGAAGCACAGTTTTTGAAAATGATAATCATATTGCTTGGTTAAGTTAGCGAGTTTATATTATCAGTAGTTTCGGTATGTTTTTCCCCTGTGTTTTGCATTCTTATTTGTCCTTTCTTCATTTCACGTGATTTATACTGCTAATGTTGTCTTATTTTATTTTTTTTCGGTATCATTTTGCATCACGATATAGCACAAAAATCACTGCAACGGAAGTGTCGTAAAAATTGGGTGACGTTAGTTATACATGAGAAAAGGTCATTGATTTTGGCGATAGCAAGATGTTGAAGGTATTGTGAGTAATTTTATCAAGATTTTTATTTATTTTTTGTGGAAAACCCTTTCAGATTTGGAGGTATGTGTACAATCAATCTTAAATGGTTTTACTAATGGTAGAGATGTATACAGAAGATTCCTGTATATATGCACAACAGGACGGGTACAACTACAGGAATATGAACTGAGGAACGCAGTGAAAATCCAGCAGACGGTCACATTTCATTTAATGAAATGGTTTACCTCATCAAAAGCCATGTTACTTTATACCTGCGATTTAGGTGGCGTTACCACCTATGGACATATCCAAGGCTTAATTGCTGATTCAGATCAAGGATTCGATTTTGTAATTGAAAACAATCCCGCCAATTATAGCATGAAAGTTACAAGCATTGAAACGTATGGAGGATTGGCATCATCGTTTCAAAGCATTTGGCAACTTGCTCGAAGTAATATGTACTCATTTAAATCTACATCTTATTGGTTTGTACCCGTAGTAAATCAGGTGGGTCACTTTCACCATTTACGATGGTTTGTAGAGAGCCAAGACCTAAGTTTTTCTTCTACAAAGTACCTATATACATCATGGCATGTAACTAAAGAATGGTCACATGTGTATTCAAACAACAAATATGGTTATACAACATTTGGAGATAAATCTGTATTAATGTATGCTATTCAGAAAGGTCATCGGGTCAAGGTTTAAGTTCAAAACTGAACAGAGGAGGCTAAATCTATAAGAATCAAAAACGGAGAAATTTGGGGACAGATTTTAGAATCTTTGTTACAAATTGACGAACAAAATCTTGAAACGAACGCGACAAGGGTTTTCAAGATGATTTCCACAAGGGGAACATTAAATAAATATCATTATCACGTTTGTTGTGACATTGTCTCGTTCATAGGTTCCTTTGAAGAAGCGGCTCACTGGTACGTCGACCTAAAGTCATGGTTCGAGATATTTAGCACTTCCGGGTACCCGTCTAGCTTTTCGACAGCGAATTTAATGTCCGAAGCAATAAATGGCAGATCTTTTCGAGTTAAAAATTTGCATAATGGTGATTTAACGTTCCTTAATGTCGAACAAGTTGAAGTAAAAAACAATAACGAAGTAGTAGCGGTATCTACAGTAAACATTGAACCAGAGTATGACCTTGACATTGGTTACGTGCTGTCTCCAACTTCTTATTGGGATTTTGTATTTACACCAAGTAAGGGGAATATAACTGTTGGAAATCATGGTGAAATTACAGATTCTTTTATTCAGTGGTATTGTTCTGGTTAAATTTTCGTAATTTGAATAAGAGAGGGTATGACAGCAAACTAGACACATTCTAAAAAAGAAAAAAATCAATGTTGCATAATTGTTTGCAAATCTATGGTTTGTTAAAAAGACAATTGTTTGATGTGATAGAACAGAAGAACTCGGATAGTACGGAAACTTCATATCAAAATACATTTTTAAAGGAATGAGATTATCTACATCTTATTGTTTCTTTTGCATACGGTGTTCTTGTTTTGTTTGTTTTTTTTACGAACCAGAATATAAATATTGAAATTCTGACTTATACCAGTGGTTGATCATTAATTCTGATTTAAACTGGCTAAATACAGTATAAATAAAATTTCTAATTTCTACAAAGAGAAATCGAGATACCTTAATTTTTATAGGGTTGGTTGGACAAATGCTGTTTTACCCTACGTCTGTTATTTTTCAGCTTCTTAACTCATGTTTATTTGGTACGTGGGTGTGCAAGTGTTTCTGATCTGAAATGTACTAGTGTACACTTCCGGCAATCTGACGAGCTTTAACAAACTCTCTCGCAATGTCGCAGATAAATATAACCGACCACTCAGTCCACTGTAATGTTACCTAGCTAAGGAGTAAAGATCTAGGGTAAGGGAAAGCTTTTCTCATCTGAGGTCAATCGGGGATGTCCCAGGGAGATCCTGTGATGTAACAATTGAATGATTTGCATCAAGTAAAAACTGAAAAGTTTTAAAGTATTTCAATCAAAATTGTTTTTTGAAAGCAAAAATGATACCTGTTGCGTAAAAACGCGAAATTGTTTTATAAGAACATGATTTTGCGTGAGAACAGAAAATCTATAAAACTATTGCTTGATCATGCAATAATTTTCGCGAAAACACGTAATGATTTTCGGGTTACAGTTATTGAATATTGCAGCAATTAGCATGTAGGTAGCATGTAGGTATTATTTATATAATCATTCGAATTCTTTTATTATCAGTGGTATAATATTTAAATAATAAAAAGTATCAGCATTTTAAGCAAAATCTTGAACTTCAAAAGAAGTTGAGCTTCCAAGAAAAACAATAGCAAAATTTTTAGCTGCCTTAAATTGTAAAATTTGTTTAAAACTAAGGTTTGTTCCCTCATGCAAAGCATTCCTTAGCTGGATTTGGATTTATATAATTTTGGAACTTTAGATTCATTAATTTCCAACTGTTTGGCTTATGTTTTTGTTATCAAACTTTTCGGTCTTAGTGTCACTGAGTAGGATTGAATTTCCGAAATGTGCATATCTGGCACATCAAAATTCAACTGGTATTTGTGTTATATATTTACTACTCCTGAGCGGGTGCCGCTGCTGGTGGAGTAAAACTCCCCGAGGGTATCCATAACTCAGTAGGCAGTACTTTGTACTGTCAGAAAATGTACCATTTAGCAAAATTTCAGCTGCCTTAAATTGTAAAATTTGTTTAAAACTAAGGTTTGTTCCCTCATGCAAAGCTTTCCTTAGCTGGATTTGGATTTATATAATTGTGGAACTTTAGATTTATTGATTTCCAACTGTTTGGCTTATGTTTTTGTTATCAAACTTTTCGGTCTTAGTGTCACTGAGTAGGATTGAATTTCCGAAATGTGCATATCTGGCACATCAAAATTCAACTGGTATTTGTGTTATATATTTACTACTCCTGAGCGGGTGCCGCTGCTGGTGGAGTAAAACTCCCCGAGGGTATCCATAACTCAGTAGGCAGTACTTTGTACTGTCAGAAAATGTACCATTTAGCAAAATTTTCAGCTGCCTTAAATTGTAAAATTTGTTTAAAACTAAGGTTTGTTCCCTCATGCAAAGCATTCCTTAGCTGTATTTGGATTTATATAATTTTGGAACTTTAGATTCATTAATTTCCAACTGTTTGGCTTATGTTTTTGTTATCAAACTTTTCGGTCTTAGTGTCACTGATGAGGAATGAATTTCCAAAATGTGCACATCTGGCACATCAAAATTCATCTGGTATTTGTGTTATATATTTACTACTCCTGAGCGGGTGCCGCTGCTGGTGGAGTAAAACTCCCCGAGGGTATCCATTACTCAGTAGGCAGTACTTTGTACTGTCAGAAAATGTACCATTTAGCAAAATTTTCAGCTGCCTTAAATTGTAAAATTTGTTTAAAAATAAGGTTTGTTCCCTCATGCAAAGCATTCCTTAGCTGGATTTGGATTTATATAATTTTGGAACTTTAGATTCATTAATTTCCAACTGTTTGGCTTATGTTTTTGTTATCAAACTTTTCGGTCTTAGTGTCACTGATGAGGAATGAATTTCCGAAATGTGCACATCTGGCACATCAAAATTCAACTGGTATTTGTGTTATATATATACATAAATATGCATTGTGTTTTTAAGAATAATACACTAGGGAAAAAAATGTATTAACTAACATTGATGTTTTAAAAGAAAACATGAAATACGCAATATGTTGTACATAGAAAATGTATAAATTTTATTTATAGTCAATTATGATTAAACTTCATCGACAGCATGATCACAAAATCAATTTATAAACCTTTATGAAACCGACTTTCTGAAACTGTTACGAGAACTATTCGATATGCAATATATATTATACCACATCGTAATAATTCTTTGAATGATTTCGTTGATGACGATGCGCTTGAATAGCTCTTTTCCAACCAGTATAAACACGTGCCTTCAGCTCCACATCCATTAGATATTCCACAGTTCGAGACTTCTATACACTTTATTTCTCTGCAGGGGTGTGTCTAACTCGACCGATAGAAGTCGAGATCAATGGAATATCTGATTTGTAACATGATACAATGTAATTATACTAATTATGTCTTTTTGAGACCATATATAGGGTTTAGGCGAATGATCCTTGCGTGGCAATCTCGTGCATCCACCTTTCCTATTGTGAATTCATTCTGCGCTTGACTTGTCAAGCAAATAAGTTTGTTTTGTGTAAGAAAATAAGTATGTCTGTCGTAGTGAAAAAACAACAACATGGATGCGCATGAATTGGATTATTATTATAATTATTATTTGTCGTGTTTTGTTATGGAAGCTTGAAGGAGAGATGGGACCGAGTATCAGGTTAGACACTTAATTATATGTGCTCTGGCATTTAGCGTCACATACAGTAAAATGGTAGAGGTAACATGAACTTTCTAGCTAATGGCTATAGCCAATTTGATAATTTTAGGAAGACATTGGTCACCCGCATAAAGCAATCGCCTGTTGCGGGTATAGGCGTACATACTTAACAGGCTGACCCAATTACAGCCCCGGTGACTTGACACAATTTTGGAATAAACATTTTTTGGGTAAAAATTCATCAAGGGCACTGTTGAGCTGTTTTTTCTATAGACTTTTGCTTTAGGGGAATAAATTGAGCACAGAGCTTTGGACATAGAACAGTTTAACTTCGGAAAAGATTCACAAGGTTATTTATCCATTTTTGTGGTAGATTTTCCAAAACTTATAAAGGTGGATTAAATCGGGGGCAAAATCGGTCAAGCATTATTGCATACCAAATATTCAGCGTTCAATTTATGACTGTTTTCAGACTTATTTAGAAGCTTTTGGCGATATAAACGCTGCAAGCAGCTGTTCCATTTATACGCATCCATACAAATGTATAGCTTTTCAGTTTATTGTAAATCTAAAACCATGAATGGGCGGGTCAACTGACCGTGATGTATAATAAGGGGCTGGGCAACATTTACCGCATATACACCCAACTACAAAAGTTTATAATTATGAACTGTTGGACCAGTCATGTTTTTAAATTGTTGATCGGTAAATTACTTTTTTGAGAACAGTTAAACTGTTAAACCACGTTTCCTCATTTAACCAAATATTCTTGAAATTGATATGAAAAAGAGAAAAAAAATTATTGCTAAAATATCAGGTATTCATGTATGTATCTGCTAAAGTTGAGAAAAAAGATGAGTAAAAACTGTATTTAGTATGTTCTACTAGTATATTTTGTATTGCCAGCCATGTTTTTTATCGGACTAGTTCCAAATTCAACATGCTATAGACCATCCATGCAAAGTTTCAAAGAATTCCATTAATTTTTAAGGTTTACTCTAACAATAATGGACAATGGACACATAATGATGTTATAAGCTCACATGGCCCATGGCCAGGTGAACTATTAAAAAACAATCTAAATCATTCTTTTGTAGGTTTTGAATCTTCTGGTCCTTTCATGGAGATCCAATATTTAAATCCCTAAATCCCTGTATATCAGTCATTATAAAATACCAATATTCTAAGCAATTAGAAAAGATTCATTTAATGCTTACAAAATTCAATTGTGCTTAAAATACACAACATTTACCTGGTGCCTCCAAAAGAGTCTTTCAGGATCATCTCCGTAATCATACCTAAGTTCTTCCCCTATGTCAATGTCCCGACTTGCAAAAATGCAAATCTTGGGTAGTTGTTAATAACTTACTTTTTCATCTAGCAGCTGCATCCTCTTGTTTTAATTTCCGCATCATTTACCATTTTTCAGAGCCTATCTGTTTTGGATCCATCAATCCTAACATAAATTATCCGTTTTCAAAATTTCTACCAAATGACCATGCTCCTATTAAAACTTGGCACATTTTTAATAATGTATACATTGTAGGCCAACAGGGTGTTTAAATGGACCTTAAAAAGAAGCATAAACGAGATATTAAGAGAGCACTCCTCCTTCCCACTGATGAACTTGTCAAAATGTTGTAAGTAACAGAAATACCTAATTTTCCATTTTCAGGTAGTACTTTTGCAATCTTCCACGACAACACAATACAGCCTAACGCTTTTGTAATCTTTGTCTTACCTCAGCATGTATACAGGATTTCTATCGGGGAGGAAGTCCTTAAGTGCTTCTACTTGGTTACTGTTTGAGACTTATACCTTAAATTTCAGCTTATCTGTGCTCTTAGACATCAACAGTATATTAATTACTATGCTTACCAGTACGATTTTCCATTAAACACATAGCCAAATAAAAATGATTGTAGTCATCCTTTTCACAGAGTTGATTTTTTCTTTTTTCTCTGGCCTGCATATTCCAGCAAAAACTCTCCTTTAAAAATCCGCTGGTGGAAAAACACCAAATTCTAAAAATATACAATAATCTATAGATAAAGTCAATAATTAGCATACAAGCAATTGTACTAAACATTCTAAAAAACTGTTTCCATTCCTTACGCTTTTTACAGAATCATGACACACACAATCAGATCCTACCATGGTAATGAAAGATTTAAGTTTCATGATGAATTTATCTTTCCCCACCTTCCGGCCAATTGAACAGCCACTTCACCTCTTTTAGCAACTTCTTTTCGCCATAATGCAAAACTGCTCGCAATTGGCGAGCAAGCGACAGGCCATTTCAGGCACTGATTTTAAATTATCACAATGTTACCAACAATTGGTCTTGATTTTTTTTACACTAGTCTCCGACTCGTAACAGTTTTTTAAGTTTCTTCCTTGTCTTTCTGCCATTTAAAATCAAAAATTTTAGTCCTTTACAACAAACTTTAAAACCAAATTGCACTTCAAATCCATCTTGATCGATTCCAGCTTCACAAAAATACTTAGCTTCACTATCAGGTTACAGTTTCTGCTGCTGCTGGAACAAACACTAAGTAATTAAATTAACAAGAGGCTCCAAGGAGCCTGATTCTATTTGTAACACATTAACAACTCCTTGTCAAACGTAAAAATATTAAAATTGTCTCGATAAAATTTGTAGTGGTTCCTCAGTCCAGAACCTTGTATCTTGCCTGCTCTCTCTCTCTCTCTCTCTCTCTCTCTCTCTCCTTTGATACCTTAATGTATCAATCTTAAAAATGTGTGTTCTGTAAAAGCATAACATTATGTCAAAACAAGACGTAATTACTTCAGTCGTCATGGTTTTACTTTTAAAGAACAACCTATGTTCATGATAGATTTAACTTAATTTTCTTGACATATTTTTCGTTTATAGCACCTAAATTTTGGATTCTTCACAAGCCCATAGACAGTTTTACGTGTGGGTTGTAGGATTTGGGGTTAAAGTCGAAGACTATATACAAATCCTATCATTGGGGAATCGGAAATATTTCAAAATCAATGATCGTAAATAATCACAGGTACTTGTGGTCAGGATTGTGTTATTTTTGTTCAATATAATTTTTTTTGCATCATTTCTCAACGCATCCGACGAATAAATTCCATAATTTCCCAAAAAAAAACTATTTAGGACAATACCCCGGTTGAATGGTGCATAAAGAGAGAAAAGGTAAGCTTTCACACAAAATTACATCATTATTATTTTTTTCTCTAGTGTGCCAAGTTTCATCATTTATTGAATTTTCATGATTTTGTGGGATAAGCTTGATTTAATTTTCAGATTGGTTATGATTCTTCTCAGTCACTAGTTATAAGGAATAAGTAATTTTTTACAGGTCACTTCCTATAATAACCTCTGAATCTTCATCACCTATAACAGAAAAATGTTCTCGGTAGACATTTAATTGAATGTCTGATTTAAATTCACCAACACCTTCACAGTATTTAAAAAACCTTACAGTCTGAAATACCTGTTCACAATGGGTAAAACTATTTGTAATGCCTAAATTATCAAAATTTATAGACTTCCCTTGCAATTCAGCATTTACCATTTACCACCAGTATTTACCTCAATTTCAATTATTATTTTACTGCCATGTATGAGGTGTCCAGAAAGTGCCCAAGTTTCACTGAGCTTTTTTAACTATTGCAATATAGGAAAAGTCATGGCGTAACTGTCTTATTATTTGGGAAATACTTGATGTTTCAAATTCCCATGCAATACCGTAATATCTTTGTGTGATCTTTGTCCAGTCCTGTTTACATCGCCCATTTTTTGCTTTCACATGATTTTTAAACACAGTTTTGATTGCATTTCCAATGCTATCTCTTGCCACTTGATGCCCCAATTTGCTTTTGATTTCAGTTTGATCAATAAAATTATCACTGCTTGGTTTTTCAAAATATTTGATTACCCAAGAAAGCATACAAAGTCCTTCAGTTGAAGACATGGTGCAGGAAAAGAATTTTGACTATTTTTTCCACTTACTAAAATACTGCGATTTTTCAACATAGGAACGCTCGCGTTTGTATGCATCAGCTATACCCATTTTTAACACCTCGAAGAGTTATTGTTCTTGAAAATCTTTCCGCTAGGGTGAATTCCGTTAGTTCGAGGAGCAAGATGGAAGAACTCGGTAACATTTTCTTGGATTTGTGTGATTGATGAGCGTTAAAATGGAAATCGACGTTACCTAAATTTGTGATATTTAAGAGGATCAATCATTTTGGAAGCGAACTATGACGTACATTTGAAAGGCAAGTCGATTTGAAATAAAATCTGTTTGGGATTCCCCCGGCGGGTACACTGCAATAAAAATATTAGTTGCTACCTTTTCTCTTTTTGTTCACCATTCAACTGGGGTAGTCCTAAATGAGTTTTTAGCTCACCTGAGCACAAAGTGCTCATGTGAGCTATTAGTATCAATAGAGGCAGACCCTAGGTCTCCGTCCATCCGTCCATTAACAATTGCTTCAAACGACTTCTTCTCAGAAACTTCTGGTCACATTTTGTTTAAACTTGGTCAAAAGCATCTATAGAACATTGCCTTTCAGATTTGTGTTTTTGGTTGCCATAGGTACCAAATGTGGGTCACAATGACCTACATAATTAAAAACCTAAAAAAATCTTCTTCTCCAAAACCACTTCACTGAGATAAAATCTGATGTGATATCTGGCATCTACGGCATCTTATATACCAAGTTTATGAATTTCAATAATTTTTGTGAAAAATTAGGTTACGCGTTTTTGCTTTTATTTTTTGTATATTGTAAATAGTACTTTTTTTACAAAAATTACAATAATGAATAAATTTAGGTGAACTCTTTTTCCAAACTTCATTTTCTTATGTGAAGAAATATTTGTTTGACAATTTTTATGAAATTCTGTAAAATACAAGTCGCTTTTTCGGCCATTTTAGCTCACCTGGTCGAAGGTCATGGTGAGCCTTTGCTATCACTTGGTGTCCGTCGTCTTTCGTCCGTCGTCCGTAAACTTTTCACATTTTTACTATCTCCTCTGAAACCACTGGGCCAATGTGAACCAAACTTTATAGGAATAATGTATGGATGGTTCTTTAATAAGATTGCCGAAATTTTCCGGATCCACCAAAAAAAATGGCTGCCAGTGGAAGACAAATTTAACATTGGACCCTATGGGAAAAGCATATATTGGCTATCACCTCTGAAGCTACTGAAGGCAATTGAACCAAACTTTACAGGAATGATGTATTGATGGTTGTTTACTAGGATTGCTGAATTTTTCATGATCCGCCAAAAAACAAGGCTGCCAGCGGAAGACATAGTTTAGCATTGGACCCTATGGGAAAAGCATATATTGGCTATCTCCTCTAAAACTACTGAAAGCAATTGAAACAAACTTTACAGGAATGATGTATGGATGGTTGTTTACTAGGATTGCCGAAATTTTTATGATCTGCCTAAAAACATGGCTGCCAGCACAGGACAAAGTTTAACATTGGACCCTATGGGAAAAGCAAGGGTCGAGGGTTCAAATCCCAGTGGAGCCACTTTTTTTCTGAATTTTTATGACTTACAATGGTGCATGGAAGAAATGTTATGAATTTTTACTTTTTTAGGTTGCCATAGCTACATTGACCTAAATAGTTGAAAACCTAAAAAAAAATTTCCTCTCCAAAACCATT
This sequence comes from Tegillarca granosa, assembly GCA_029721355.1. Taxonomy (NCBI): domain Eukaryota; kingdom Metazoa; phylum Mollusca; class Bivalvia; order Arcoida; family Arcidae; genus Tegillarca; species Tegillarca granosa. The sequence continues at coordinate 35,309,323 of CM056602.1, read as the reverse complement.
TCACTGAGATAAAATCTAATGTGATATTTGGCATCTAAAGCATCTTATAAACCAAGTTTTTGAATTCCAACAATTTTGTGAAAAATAAGGTCACGTGTTTTTGCGTCTATTTTTTATACATTGTAATAGTACTTGTGTAACACTATGCCCTGTTACATATAATCATGATAACGATACTAATAATAGACTACTATCTTCCACGTTGTGTTTATTATCTCATACAATTCTACATTAATCTCTACATTAATACTTTCTCATGTAAGTGTTCGCCCACAGTCCCTCCAGATTCTTGATGCACCTTATTTATACCACAAGATAAAAATTGTTATCAAACTTCTGTTATTACTTCCGATATATAACACATATACTAGGTGAGAAGGTATATAAGGTTACTACAGATAATGAACTTTAACCCTACAACAAAATATTTGTGGTGTAGTGTTACCACTTTTTACCAAAATTACAATATTATAAATTTAGGTGAATTCTTTTCCAAACATCATTTTCTTATGTGAAGAAACATATGTTTAACAATTTTCATGAAATTCTGTAAAATACAAGTCGCTTTATTCGACCTTTTTTTTCAATTCTAGCAACCCAAGGGTCGAGGGTTCAAATCCCAGTGAAGCCACTTTTTTTATTCTTCAATTTTTTTTAATTTCTGAATTTCATGACTTACAATAGTGCATGGAAGAGATGTTATGAATTTTTATTTTTTAGTGAATTTTATTTTTGAAAAACATGTGGTACTGATATGTAGATTTAGCTAAAACCTTGATTTTTTAAAATCATTATGTGACATTATTTAAATTAATTGAACAATTTTTTTAAAAAATAATTTGCAGTTGAATTTTACAATTTTTAAAAATATTTTAATTAATGTGTCAAATCTGTAAAGTCCGGATCTAAAAATTGCTAATGTGAGCTTTTGTTGTGGATAGGAACTCTGCCACCCATCCATACATCCATCAAAAAACTTCTTCTCAGACACTACTGGTCACATTTCATTCATATTAGTCAATAGCACCTTTAGGCCATTGCCATTCTCATTTGTGTTTCTGGTCGCTTTGGCTGCAAAAAGTAGGTCACAGCGACCTATATAGCTAAAAACCAAAACAATAAAAATAATGTTATCTGAAACCACTTTTATTGAGGCAACATGTTATGACTTAACCAGGTATTATCAAGACATACCAGTTACATTTCAACTCAGGCGAGCAAATTAGGGCCATCTTGGGCCTCTTGTTTATGTTTAATTAATATCTTTTTTCTTTGTTGAGCAAGTCACTTAATTGGTAATTTCTTTTTATTTTGTGTACTATTTGTTTATTATATTATTACTATACCTATTCTCGCCACTTTTTGTTGGTTTTTTATATATAATTCGGCCACTTGTCACCCAATCCCTTTGTTACCCCAACATAAGTTAGGTCGGTTAAAGACACTTCGACCGATAACGTATTTTTCATTTTCTTGCGCATGCGTGACTGTCAGGGAGCAGTCATTTTTGTATTCCGAAAGACCTAATTTCAACATGAAGTGTATCTATTCTCGTCACTATCATATAACTTTGTCTGTTTAGCGGAATACGGATTTTTTTGTTTAATAGAGTTACTTAGGTACAATACCATTAAAAGAAATAATTTCAATTATCCATTTGCAAATTTATTGGGTAATTCTGACTTTATTCCTTGTATACTGCATAGTACATATGTTGACATTCTGGCAAGACATTTTACGTGCTTTGACAAATTTGTGTTCACCTTAATTTTGTTTAGATTTATTCGTTTTTTTTTAAATTCGCAATACAAAATACAGGCGATGTATGAATTTATCGAGGGATTTAAGGTAAAAAACGGTTGTACACAACCAGTTCTGTTAATATTTTTTTATCGTGCAGACATTATTTTGACGCCTCATCGCGAATCAGGTGCGATAACCACGGGTTATTTTTAGGTAACAGACGGAAGCATTTTTATTTATTATATGTTTTTATCTAGTACATTGTAATAGAAAAAAAACTAAATAAATAATCAAACTGATTTTTTTATTTTCAAGAGCAATATATTGCACGTATAACAATAAAATAATCAACTGACGATCAGCCAGATAATTAAGTTGCGACTGCCAAAAATAAAAATACTAGTATTTTCACTACCTCTGAAATATTTTAACTACAGTGCACCAACAGTCTTTCGTAGAATATCTAAGATAAAATGTAAGATATTTACGATATAACATAATGATAATTACTGAAATGTGTATTCAAAAGGTCAAAAAAATTCTTTTCAATATTAAGAATAATTAGGTCCATAGTTAAAAAAAAGTTCGGTAAAAATTTAATGATGAATAATTAATATTAGAAATGATTTACTAGTTTTGCTCACGTGCTAATTTGCATATCTAAAAACTATGAAATTTTTTGACATGTATCCAGAAAGGCGTTCATGACAAAAGTAATGTTGTAGCAACGGCTAACAATAGATTTTGACTTTTTAAAGGATTTTTAATCAACAGCAGATGATTCCATGGTCCATCAAATGGGTCAGTTTAATAGTGATGTTGATTTGCTTCTAGAAAACCATTTACATGCTCTCCCCAGCAAAGCGTTCCGTTCCATCCTTGGCGGGGAGCTTTTCGAGATAGCAAATTTCACAACGGATATCTATCAATATATTTAAGTGAATTATTCAGGATTCAATTTTATGGATAGAACTAGAAATCAATTTATTTTTGCCAATTTATGGGAAATAATAAAAAGGTTCAGGTAGAGAACATTGTGTGGTTTTGACATTTTTGGCATAGATGGCAGTGTAAATTGTTTCATTACAGTTTTATTTTCTAACCATAAATTTAGTCAATTCTTCTTAAGAGTTTTTTGTAAAAACCAGTAGTTATGTTGACAGACTTATCTAAGAAAGCTAATTTCAATTCTCCTCAAATTTCTTATCGTGAACTTTTACCTCGCTGTTTTGTTGAAATAAAAATTGACATTTCTCATCCAAAAAACAAAAATAAATAAATAAATAAATAAAAATTAAAGATATTGGAAATGTTTCAGATCAATTTTTGAAGCATACTAAATGTAAATTCTGTCTTATGCAGCTTATTCTTCAAAGGAACAATCTGGACAATGAAAGTCCACTTTATCAAGGTCTTCAGACTGCCATAATCCGACACAAGTCGGGTGAACCCAGTCGTCACACATGACGCAGTTGATCCACAGTGTGTCGCCTTAATAAGATGTGTCAGGATCAGCCAAGTTGCATATTTTACACGTGTAGTGCTCTTCAGAGCTTGTAGTTTGACTCTGTTTTCAAGCAGCACCCTTGTCTGATTTCCTGTTTAGAGATTTGCCTTTTTTTATTTCTTTAGCTTTAATTTGTTTTCCATTGTTTTCGCTTTCTCTATCTCTTTTTCAGCGTTTCTCTTCCTTTCCTGTTTCCTTCTGGCCAGTTCATCTTTCTTCTTTTGACCTTCTTCCATTTTTTCTGATAACTTCTTAACGAATTCTGCACTTGTTATGACTCTAGATTCTGTCACCATCTTGCGACTTGTTATAACAAGAGGTTAACAGGGGATTGGTTGGAAACTGTCGGCTAACTGTTGTGGAATAAGTCCCTCTGTAACTAATGGATTTCCGCCTAGAAGGTCCCACAAATAAGGCAAATTGATTTATCAGTGCTTGTGTTGTTTTCTGTATTTGCTAATGTCGATGATGATGTTGATGGAATTGATTCTTCTAAACTGCTTTTAACTGGTGTCTCGGAATTATTTATGGTTGCAGAATGTGATTCAACCAACTGTGTCTTGTCAATAGTATCAGCATCAAGAGGAGATATCCCTGTACTCCTGAAAGTATCTTTAATCCGAGCAGGTGAGCAAAACTGATCAATTGCGTAGGACAGGACAATGGGGAATTTTGCCTTGTTTATTACTTGATGTTTGTTCAGATGACCAAGCATTGTAGCTACAGATGCCACTCTGGCTTTAAGGGGTTCGTTAATGTGAATATCTAGTGGTTGTAAGATATGTGTTGTATGTGGAGGCAAACACAGGAATTCAGTATTATTTTAACAGCAATATTTATAGTATCCAGAGAGAGTCATGGTTGTCCATGATCAGTTGCACAGGTCTTGCATTTCCGCAGTAAGAAATGAATATATTTTCAAACCATGACTGGTATAAACAATGATCCATGTACCCACTTGCAGAGTAACCAAACATCCACGATTCTGGTACGCCGTCCCTATTAGAGTATGTGGCAAACCTGACTCAAATATAAAAAATGTTGGTAGTATTCTCCCATCAGCACAAATGCAAAGGTGGGCTGTGATGTGAGTAGGTGTATAACAAGCCTGTTGGTAACTGTGTTGTCCTTTTATTTCTGTTACTTTCTGTCTAGATTTTCCTTTCCGCTCCATCCAGTCTCATCACAATTAAAAATCTGGCTTGGCTTTGAGTTTAAACGACCAATGGTTTCCTTAAGTAATGTAAAATACTGGTCCATTACTCTGATATTTGCCATTCGACTTCTCACTCTATCCTGTGTCTCGGCTTGCCCTTCTTTCAATTTTGGATGTCATTTATAAAAGTTCGTAAACCATTTATGACTTGGACCTATCTCCATGTTCACTGTGGTGCTTCTCGCTCTTTTTAATGATTGCAACCACAAACTGTCCTATAATATCCTGCGTTACTGGAAAGCCTCTGGATGCCATGTATTCCACATAATTTACGAGGCTACTTTCCTTATCTTGTGTAAGTGCTGTTGGTGGCCCTGGTTTATACCCAACACGTTGTTTTACGTGGTCGTCCAGTACCTTACGTAGAACATTGAAATCAGACGTCGCAGCAGATATTGATATTTTTCTTTAACTGCCGATACAGCACCCTCTAGTTGTTCTTCAGTGTACTTTCTGATTTCTTTGCTATATCTCTCAGCCATATCTGAAAATCAAGCTTGATGTTAACTCATGTAGAAAGGCAGTTCGTTAGGGATTAGATTGGTTGGTTGGTTGTAATCTACTTAACGTCACATCAACGATTTGTCAGCTATTTGCAAATAGAACTGGGGCGTAAAACAATATTAACCCGACTAACCAACCAATATATATACACAGCACTGGAAGAACAAATTACGTTTGTTTGTTTCTTTATTATTATTATTAAATTGAAAACACTCTTTCATTTGTTTTAAGTTTACATAAAATTTTCAAAAACTGATCACATGTGCTGAACTTAACAAGAGGCCCAAGAGGGCCTGTATCGCTCAGCTGGCTCACATCTAATTATTTAAAAAACATAATAAATTCATTACAAGAGGCCCAAGAGGCCTGTATCCCTCATCTGGCTGAATCCTGTTACGTTTAAAAGATAATGTTAGATATGAAAATCTGTTCAGAGTTTCGTCACTAAATGCTTAAAGTACATCCAATTGGCATACTCTACGAATATTGCGCCAACTAAACATTTCGTGAATATGTTAAATAGCAATCTATCTACTTTCTGTATTTAAAATTTGAACAAAAATCGGTCAAAAAATAAATCCAAATCAGCCATTTCTTGGCTTTTTGCTATTTTTAGTAATGGCGGCCACAACTTTTCGTTGTGTAGACCCATGTACCATTCCTTCCATATTTTGTTTAAATTGGTCCAGTAGTTTCAGATGAGTTACTGTTAACGGACGGACGCACGGACGGCTGCATCATACCATAGGCAAGCTTAGCTAATGAATCAGTGCTATAAAAATACTTTTTGTCAATTAATCAGAAGAATTAAAAAAAAAAAATAAATGCAGTCAAATATATCTGTTGGGTCAAAATTTCCACGATGAAATCAAAAGTTTTCGATGTTATAATGTAAAAAATTTAAACATTTAAAATGATAAAATTTGCAGAAAATACTATATATATAGTCAGCTTTCTATAAAAGCTGTTCATAGGAAAATTGTTGCATAAAAATTCATACTCAAAGAAATCCCACAATTAATAATCAGTTCTTTAAAAATTCCATTTTTTAAATTCGTCAGAAAAACTGAGGATTTTGGATCACTAGATTTTTTTATCTTCCTACAATACTGAATAATATATTTATTATTTATTCAAAATGTTGCATTTAAATTACATTCATTGAAAATTGCCAATTATAATAATGTCTTAAATTTTATTTTTAAAATCATTTTCGTGCAGAAGAAAAAATAAAAAACCATAGTTTAATGAAGAAATTGTCAAATCTGCAGGAAAACCTAATTTTGTGTTAGTTTTATAACTTTATTCAATGTTTGTTCCAAGTTCCGAATAATAAATTTTCCCTTGTCATATGACCTCAATATGCTTCTTGATGCCATCTTGCATCAGTGCATGGCAGAAGGAGAGGCTTTGTCTGTTTACGATCGCATTTCCACACATTAAGCATTGTTTGAAAGGCTTGCAGTTACATGGATTTTTACATGATAATATGACAGACTTTTTAACAAATCATGACATTTTGGAAACTAGTCGTCTGCTGAAAATTGCAGCTTGTATATGCGAGGGGATGTTTACATGATGTGTGACAGAGTACTATAATTAGAGTTTGAGGTCACGTGATCCACCGGTGACCTTACATTGTGAAGTAAGGATCGCTAAAGGGAATATATATGTGCTTACTTCGCTCATACTTTACAAAATGATGCAATATTTGAGTCTGTGACGGCTGTTTAGACGTCCATTCTTGACCAAAAAATCCCGTGCAGAAATTCACGCGCGTTCGCATGCTTTGATAGCAACGGCGAGAATAAGTACACGGCGAGAATAGGTACAGTACAAGTATATCTGAAATAAATTTTTTAAATTATTAAAAGTCTTATGATATAAAACAAACATACCAGTCCGTGTCCACATCACAATCCCAAAAACAAAGTAAAAACTTTGCAAACTGGCAAAATATGTTATACACGTGAACTTCCATCAAGGAAGTGAGGCCGGGTGCTCCGGAAGGGTAAGCGATCTGAGGAATTGCCTCTTTCAAATACACAAAGGAACTCAAACAAATCTAATTTTACAAAAAATTTACACCTTTTTTAGAATAAATATAACATAAACTAAAATGTGTCTACTGTTATCAAATTACTTCTGAAAAGTTTAACCAAAAAAAAACTTATATAAAGACCCTGCTTTAGATGACATTGCTGATGATGACATAATAACAAAGTCAGATTTACACATTTGTGTAAATGTTAGAAAATAATGAAAGTTCAAGACTTCAATTTTTCTATTGTAAACTTTCCGTTTCTTTGCAGTAATATCCCTGCTTCTTCTGCGTATGGTGAATATGTTTCACAGTTAATACGGTACCGTAGAGCTTGTACCCACTATGGGGACTTTCTACAAAGAAGCAAACTGCTTACGATTAAATTGTTGACGCAAGAATATTGCAAGCCTAGGCTTATCAAGGCCCTTAAAAAGTTTTAGGGCCGTCATCACAATATTGTTGATAAGTATGTAGTCACTGTATCCAGACTTATACTTGATATATTTGACTTACCATAGTTCTTTGTTCCTTTCATTTTCAAAATTGACTTGCACGTGACGGATGTAGCTAGTTAGACAGGACTTGCTTACCCTTCCTGAGCACCCGGTCTGACTTCCTTGATGGAAGTTCATGTGTATAACTAATTTTGCCAGCTTTCAAAATTTTTACTTTGGTTTTTTTTTTTCTTTTCTTTTTTTTTTTTTTTTTTTTGATTAGTTTTGTTTTTTTTCTTTTTTTTTTGGATTGTGGTTTGGACAAGGACTGGTATGTTTGTTTTATATCAAGTACAGTACAACCTCCTGATCTCACACGGTCTATCGTTCGCTTATCCAGGGTAACATTAATGTTAGGGGTACCATCATTAAATTATGCATTATATAAGTGAATGTGCATGACATATAAATGAATAAATATTGGAAGGCTGATAACACATTTTCTATTCAAATGCAGTTGGATATATACTAGTCAAACCAATTAATTTGGAGCCCCCCCCCCTGTATTTTACACATTTCCTGACTTTATATTACATGCATGAATCTGGACACAGTCTCAGTTTTTTTCCAGCAAAGCATTGCACACATTTATTACGTAATTAATCTTAAGATACTGTTGGTAAATTATTATTGTGATATTGATAATTCCCAAAGTTAATGCATAAGCAAATGAATGAAAAGAAATGACAAAAAAAACTAAGACCAAAGAAGAAAGAACAGAAGAGAAAGTCGAAAGATAAACGAAGGTAAATGTTAATCTGCATTTTGATCTTTTGATGAAAACTTTGTGATAACAAAAATGAAATTTTACTATTCTGAGAACATACTGTTTTTATAGCAACTCTTGTAACAGAAGAATCGGGCAAAGCAGCAAGGCTTAAGGTTTTGCATTTAAGGTCTGCTGGATTGTCTTGGAAAAATATACAGTCAGAAGTTGTAAATCAAGATAGACGGTTTATACACAGAGGCACATTTCAAAAAATTGTTAGTAAATACAAAGAAATTGGAAGTGTGGAAGACAGAAAGCGTCCAGGACAGCCATCTAAATTGACATATCGTGAAAAACGCTTTTTGAGAATATAATGTGTTACACCGTCATGTAACTTTAGCAGAACTCAGAGTATTGTTGTTCAAATTTTGTAGAAAACGGGTTGGAAAAGAAACTGTTAGATGCATTTTAAATAAATTTGGTCTAAAAAGCTATGTTCCGGAGCAAAAACAGTTAATTACAAAAACACAGAACGTAAACGATTGGAGAGGGCAAAGGAGCATTTAGAGAAATCAATGAGATTTTGGAATAAAGTTATTTTCTCAGATGAATCAATTTTCAAATCAAATAATAATCGTAGAAAATTTAGAGTGTGGCGTTACAAGCATGAGAAATATAGCAAAGATTGTATTCAAACTAAAGTTAAACATTCAGCTCAAGTTCATGTCTTGGTTGTCATCTCACCAAATGGTCCAGGTATTCTTAAAAGGAATGATGGGAAATCTTATCAGGAAAATATAATAAATGATATTGATGTAGTGTCAAAATGTTTGGGTTTTTCCTCTAAATCCTTCATATTTCAGCAGGACTATGCTCCATGCCAATTACTCGTTCGTCAATATCGTTTCTTTACAGGAAAGGTGAAGCCTCTATTAACAGGCCTGCTAACTCCCCTAATATCTCCCCGATAGAAAATGTGTGGGACTACATGGGCGAGAGGATGGCTAAAATTGCGCCAACGACATCATCTGCACTTTGGGAATCTGTAAAAACACAATGGTATCGATTGAATAGGAATTAGTTAAAATCTTTATACATTAGTCTGACATCTAGAATAAGGATTCTTCATACAATTAAGGGTGGGCACACAAAATATTGAGATATTGTGTTATATATATGATGACAAATATTTTGTGAATAATGTTATTTTCAAAAATAATTAAATTATGAAAGGGATTTTCTGATTTTTGTGGGGACCTCCAAATTGTTGGTTTGACCAGAATATATATATATATATATATATATATATATATATATATATATATATATATATATATATCAATCATTAGGTCAACACCAGAGGTTTTTGGTCAGGAATTTGTTTTGAAAAAAAAATCTAAATATTACTTAACGATTTTTTTGATGATGAGATATTCCTAGTAGATATATGTTTTAAAAAACATGTTCCTGATTTCAAGCACAAAGTTACCGTATTGGTCATTGTACAACCTGGGCAACTGCCACTAGATACAATAAGTATATCAACATTTACAGTAGCAGAGTAGCACAATCTACTTGAATGGAAACAAAACTACCAATATTCTAATTTGTATGGTCTGTCAGACTATGTATATTTCAAGTAAGATTTTATAGTTTTTCAGTCTAACCAATTTAATTTTGTGTTTTAGTGTTTATCGAGCCAATTTTCAGCTGAAAACCAGTTGATCTAAAAACAGTTTCATAGAATTGTACATTGAATTTTGTGAGGTAAATGTTATTCAAAATTTATTGACTTAATTCCCATTTATTACTCTGACAACATAGAAATTATCCATCTTCATTTACATGCCGAAACTTTAGATGCAGAGTAACCTCATTCTGTTCTGAAAAACAGTTACCGCTAAGTAAATATTTGCCAGTCTGTCCTGTGCAGAATGCATTTCGAAGAAAGATATAGAATTTTCAGTATTTATGATAAATCTAGCAGAGAATATTTTCCAAGTTGAAACTCAAGTGTAAAAGCCAATTAAGGGCAGGGCAATTTAAATTTGGAATGTATCGTTTCTTTTTTTTAAAAATTTTACTTTTTTTATTTGCTGAATTTAATTTATATGAACACTGACTTGGAAAGCGCCAAGGTATTCAAACGTTGGACGTGCCAAGGTTAGTATAACCATGCACACCGACAGCAAAGTCGATATCTGACATACACCATACAATAATAAATAGTTTCAATTTTTTTTTTCAAAAGTCCAGATAGCCTTGTGGTTAAGGGCGCTAGTCTTTTGACAGTTCAAACAACAGTTAATGACGACAAAACCACAAAGAAGATTGAAAATACACGTAAGAAGAAACAAGAGTCACAGAACAGTAAGCGAGAAACAGAATATGACATTATTAAAACAGAGGACAATTTTAAAATAGTTAAAAACGTAGACATAGATTTAATCCCAAGCCCAACATTAATAGTAAAACATGCAAATCAACATCTTTAAACAAAGAGGTATAATTGGTAATACAAAGACATTTTATATATTATACCTAACAATGGTTAATTTATTAAATTTAAATGCTTGTGGGTTTAAATATGTTAATAAATTAGAAAATGTTTTTCACACATTTAAAGAACTAAGTGGTGATGTCTCTTTTATTCAGGAAACAAAATGGGATGACAATTTTGTTTCATGCATAAAGCAGAAGCAATTTTGGAATGGTGAAATATTTTATAGCAACACAAACAGTAATACATGTGGTGTAGCAATTTTGATAAATAGAAACCTAAATGTTAACACAACATTTGTAAGTGAAGGAGATGGTAGAATGTTACATGTTAAGTTAAAATATGATAACTTATTGTTTAATATTATCAATATTTATGCGCCAAATTCTATTAAGGAAAGAGCTATATTTTTTCGTATGTTAGATGATTACATTTCCGTTTTAGAAAACGTTATTTTAGCGGGTGACTTTAATACAACTCTGTCACATTTAGACAGAAAAAGTGAGACTATTCATGTTTGTGATCAAGCTGTTAATGTTTTAAACAAATTATTAGAAAATAGTAGTTTATATGATATATGGCGAGCTAGAAATCCAAATGCTCGAGTTTTCTCTAGAAAACAGGTTGTTTTAAATAAATTGAAACAGAGTAGGTTGGATTATTTTTTTATATCCAGGAATTAAGGTTCTAATGTAGAAAATGTTTTTTTTTTTATAAAGATTCGTCTTTTAGTGGCCATAGTATTTGTTTTATGAAATTTTCTTTTGAAATTATTGATAGGAATCCTGGAATGTGGGTCTCAAATAACTGTGTTTTAAATGAGGAGATGTATTGTAATAGAATAAGTGAAATAATAATCAAAAACATTGCCCATTATTTAATGATGATGTTTTATTATGGTGGGATAATTTTAAATACAAAATTAAAAAGTTTTCTCAAATATATAGTAAGGATAGGAGTAAAGAAAGGTTTTCAGAATACAATAAAATACAAAATAAATTAAACAAATTCTCACAAATTGTAGCTGAAGGTAAAGATTATGATATATTTAAATATCAAGAGTTAAAGATTAAAACTTGAAAATTTAGAGCTAAGGGTGCTATTTTGATGTCGAAAGCAAAATGGGATATAGAAAGTGATAGAAACACAAAATATTTTTTGAATTTAGAAAAATACAGGCAGAAAAGTAATGTTATAAAAGAGTTAAAATCAGAAGATGGTAATTGTATTACAGACACGGATGGAATTTTAAATGAAATTTATAGTTATTATAGAACATTATATTCGTCCGTGTCTATAGATAATGATAGTAAAGAAGAAATATTTAGTTTTATTGATTCATCTGTCTCAGAAATAGATACATAGCAGTGTGATAAGCCAATTACATTACAAAAATTTTATTTTCCCGCGTTTCGAAGTAAAGCGGGAAAATGTTGTCTTAATAGACACGTCTATATATAGCATGATTTCACGGGTGTTTGAGCACGGGTGATTTTTCGTTCGCAGTATGCGTGAATGTTTTTTTCATTCTACGTCAGGTAGTCTTCCAGTCTACATCTAACCGAAATCGAGCAATATTTTTACACACGTGGCACAAATATGGTTGAAAAAAAACCAGAGTGAATTTTTAAATCGAATTGAAGTAATGATGGACCTTAAGCTTCAATCCATGGAACAAAAAATCTATAACAGCCAGAGAGATTTACATGAAGCACAAATTGGTAAAATACAGGCTGCAGCCACAGAGAACTTTAATTTTAAAAGGAAAGGCAATGAAGCGCAGTTCAAATTCAACAACAGCGTAATTGAAAAACTTGTCATCAGCTTCTACAAATATGGTAAGCGAAAAATTACACAAGACAGAAGCAGAGCTCTACAATCTATTACTTTATAACATAGACAAAAACTAGTAAAGATGGCGGATTCATCTGAATTTGGTTGGAGAACCGTTGAAGAGTATTGTAAAAATCCCCTCGCTTCCGATAGTGACGACGAGAAATGTATATACAGATCAGAGGGTCGAGCTGGAAAGAAAGTTAGAGAAGAAAAGAGAAAGAAATTATACGGCAGGAGAAGCGCTCCATATCCCGCCAACTCCCAGGAGAGACTTGCAGACTGTCGGACAGACGCAAATTCCAATAGACAAGCTCCAAAAAGACCAGGCAGTTGTTTTGCATGCGGTGAACAGGGCCATTGGAAATGGGAATGTACTAAACAACCTATAGTGGTGGTGGATAGCACTGAGATAAGTATATTATTTAGTCATTTAGTTAGAAAAAGTAGCTCAGTACTAAGCTCCACAAGCGAACAGGTCTTAAACAATAACTTATTGGTGTCGAATTTAGATTTAATTGAATGTAAAGAATCTGGTAAAGTTATATCGGGTATTGAGTCTCCAGTTGGTAGCTTGAGAAATCACGTAGGTAAGTGGGAGCAAATTAATGCACACTCTTATATTTTAGATCTTATTCGTACTGGATATAAAATTCCTTTTCTGTCATTACCAAATGCTGTAGATTTAGGAAACAACAAGTCTGCTAATGACAATCCAGATATAGTCACAAAAGAGATTTTAAAACTACTGGATTCCAAATGCATTTCAGAGGTAAAAGTTATCCCTCATGTTATAAACCCTTTAACAGTTGCATTTTATAAGTCTAATAAACCACGTCTTGTTTTAGATAGCAGACATATTAACCAGTTTTTATAAAGGTTCAAATTTAGAATGGAGGATGTAAGTACCGGAAGAGAAATTTTTCGGCAGGGTTATCATATGTTCAAGTTCGATCTTAAATCAGCTTACCATCATATAGAAATCTTCAAAGGTCATAGGAAATATTTAGGTTTCAAGTGGCTTATGCACGGCAGGTTAAGGTACTTTGTTTTTGATGTTTTGCCTTTTGGTATTGCTGTGGCCGCTCATATATTTACAAAAGTAACTAGAGTCCTAGTAAATCACAGGGAAAAATGGTATAAACATTCTCATGTATCTAGATGATGGTCTGGGAGGAGCACCCACATTCAATGAAGCAAAAAAGGTAAGCGATATAGTCAAACAAGATTTAGCAGATTTTGGGTTGTTGATATCATGGGAAAAATGTAACTGACAGCCTGTTCAAATTATAGAATGGCTTGGTTACCAATGGAATTTAGAACCTAACATACTAAAGGTAAAACAAGATAGGATCGATAAGTTGATGTTTTGTTTATCCAAATTGGTTTAAAGAGTTCAAGCAGGTAATGTTCAGATATATGTAAGATTTTTAGCAAAATTTGTTGGTCAAATTATTTCTATGTCTCCTGTATTGGGAAATGAAGCCAGGTTCGGTACACGTGGCATGTATAATTGCATTTTAGACAGGTTGGGTTGGAATTCACAAGTTTATATTAGTTCAGAGGCTCTAGGAGAAGCCATATTTTGGTTACAAAATATAGATAATTTAAATAATTGTAGTATAGGTACACAGACAGATGTAGAATACGCATTGAATGTATTTAGTGTTTCATCTGAAACGGGTTACGGTGCTATTATAGATTATTTGTTATTGGTTGATCAAGAAGAAGATCACGAGGTAATAGGTACCTGGTTAAAGCTAGAGGCTTCAAATAGCTCCACATGGAGAGAATTAGAGGCGATAAATAGGTCTCTACACATTATAGGACAAAGTGTGAAAAGACAACATGTACAGTGGTACGCGGATAACAAAAATGTGTGTAATATATTAATACAGGTAGTAAAAAACCATATTTACATAGAATAGCAAAGTCTGTAAAACCAATGCACGAGTCATTGCATTGATATAAAACTTAAGTGGATACCAAGAGGCTTAAATCAGAAAGCTGATAATTTAAGCGAAAGTTTTGATAGCGATGATTAGCAAGTTAAACAGGAAGTGTTTGAATATATTGACAGTCTGTGGGGTCTCACACTATAGATAGATTTGCCACAAATTATAATACAAAATGTGCCAGATTTAACTGTAGATGGTGGTGCATAGGTTGAGAAGCCATCAATGCTTTTAATTAAAATTGGGATCAAGATTATAACTGGCTAGTCCCTCCACCCAGGCTTATTTGTAAAGTATTCAATAAGCTTCGAGTAGAAAAAGCTCAGGGTACTATGACCATTCAAAAATGGAAATCCGCTCCATTTTGGCCATTATTTGAAATTGAGGATTCTCATATGCCATTATTTGTCAAAGGTTTTATAAAATACAAGTCAGATATTATTATTAGAGGTAAGGACCAAAATGGTATTTTTGGAGGCAGTAAAGTTTTTGATATGATAGCAATTAGGTTAGATTTCAAGTACATAGATTAAAATGTATAATTTTTTTTTCGGTTTTCTTCTGTTTTAGAAATCGACTTAAACACGCACATCCGCAATACAATTACAGCCTCAGGATTTCCAGCGAATGACGAAACCAATGATTTACATGTATCTGTTAAATTGACTTCGTATCTGTTAAATTCCAGAATTGATAACACTTACAAAAAAAAATACATTTCAGCATTTAGTAAGTGGAGTAAATATATTCGGAACAAGGGACATAATGCTACGCCAGCTAATCCAGTGCACATAGCTTTATATATGACACATTTACCAACAATTTCAAAAGTTGCGTATCAAACATTGTGTAGTGTGAAATATTCTATTAAATGGGTACATAGTCTATTAGGTTTAGCAGATCCAACAGAACATTCATTTATAACTAACATTTTGGAAAGTGGAAAAAGGTTACCAAAGCCACAAACTGTTAAGAAGGAACCAGTTTCTACAGACAATCTTGTTTCTCTTTGTTCTTTTTATAGCGGAAGTGTAGATTTTGTTGTTAGAAGAGACTTGTCAATGATTTTGTTAGCTTTTGCCGTTTTTTAAGATATGACGAATTAAGTTCTTTAAAATGCAAAGACATTTTTTTTTTTTTGATAACTATATGTCAGTAAGAATTTGTAAAAGTAAAACAGATCAGTACAGACTTGGTGATAAAATTTTGGTATCTAAATGTTCGACTGTAGCTTGTCCATTAACTATGTTACGTCAGTATTTTAAACTGGCAAATATTGACAATTCTTCCCATCATTTTTTATTTAGTCCAATATTTCGGTCAGGTTCAAAAGTAGGTTTAATATCAAAAGATAAAAAATTAAGTAATACAAGAACTCGCGAGTGTATTGTCAGTAGATTGAGGTCTGTTATGGGCAATTCTAACATAGGTTTGCACACACTTAGGTCGGGGGGTGCAACTGCAGCTGCAAATTCAGGGGTAAATGATCGCTGCTGGAAAAGGCACGGAAGGTGGAAATCTGACAAGGCAAAAGACGGATATGTTGAGGATTCTTTAGACAATCTTCTACGTGTCAGTAAATCTTTGGGTTTGTAATATTATGAAAAAAAATTATGATTTTTTAGTTTAAGCCTCCTATATTTTGAACGTTTTTTCTATAGCTCACTGGCGCAAAGCATAATTGTGTTTTCTTTGTTATGTATGAGTGGAAAGTAGACTTTTATTTTCCCGCGTTTCGAAGTAAAGCGGGAAAATGTTGTCTTAATAGACACGTCTATATATAGCATGATTTCACGGGTGTTTGAGCACGGGTGATTTTTCGTTCGCAGTATGCGTGAATGTTTTTGTCATTCTACGTCAGGTAGTCTTCCAGTCTACATCTAACCGAACTTTAAAAAAAAATGAGGTCCGATCATTTTTTTGGACTGTTGACACTTGCCATCGGACACAGGTTTTCCATGGTTTTTCACCTCATTTGGTTTTATCTATGGTTTTTGCCTGGGCGGTCATCTGTCCATTAGTATTTGATAAATTAAAATTGTATTTGTGAATTCTTATACAACGTGAAATGTTTATCATAATTATGTCATATTACATCTTCTGTTATTAATGTTTTAATAAATGCCACGTTTTGCTCACTCGGTATAGCTCACCTGGCGCAAAGCATAATTGTGTTTTCTTTGTTATGTATGAGTGGAAAGTAGACATAAAACAATCCCTTTTTGCTATGGCCAAATCAAAAAGTCCTGGTCCTGATGGGCTAACAGTTGAATTTTATTGTAAATTTTTCGATAAAATCGGCCATGTTTTATTAAAGCTTTTCCGAAATATAAAAGAAAATGGCAAGTTATCTAGGAGTATGAGATTAGCAGTTATCTCCTTTATTTATAAAAATAAGGGTGATAAATCCTCACTCAAAAACTGAGACCAATAAGTCTATTAAATGTCGATTATAAAATTTTAGCTAGAATTATGTCAAACAGACTTAAACAGGTTTTACCCAGTATTATATCTCCTAGTGAAACCTGTTGTGTAATTGGCAGAGACATTGCAGATACAATAGTTAGTATAAGAGATGTGATAGATGTAGTGGAACAGGAAAATATAGAAGGTTATGTGTTGAAAATAGATAAAAACAAGCTTTTGATAGAGTCAGTCATGATCATTTATCCTCACTTTGAGAAAAATTTGGCTTTGGGCCAAGTTTTATTTCCTGGATAAAGATTTTTTATTCAGAAATTTTTAGTAGTGTTAAATGTAATGGATATATCACTAAATATTTTCCAATTAAGAATTCAGTCAAACAGGGTTGTCCATTTAAATAATTATCAGCTTTATTATACACTATAGTAGCAGAACCTCTTTGTAAAGCTATTAGTCTTAACCAAAAAATATAAAAGGAATATCTATACCAAATACAAATAGTAATCGCTAATTTATCAACATGCAGACGATACTACCCTAACATTACTTGATAAACAATCTATTGATGTTTTGATGTTTTTGAACTATATGGTAGAGCTTCTGGGTCTAGAATTAATAGACAAAAATCTCAAATATTGTGTATTTATAGAGGTTTTATTACAGATGTTGAGTGTAGAGATTTAAACATAGAACTGTGTGATTTGGTTATTGAAGTACTTGGAGTTTACTTGGGTAAATCTCAAACTATATGTGACTCCATGAACTGGGATAATAAAGTTACAAAAATTAAAAATTTATTAAATATGTGGCAGCGAGGATTTTTGTCTATTCAAGGCAGAGCAACTGTAATATCAACTCTACTATTGTCACGTTGTTGGTATACATTAATGGTACAAACTATTCCCGAAAAGTTTAAAAACGAAATTAAGCATGTCTTCGTTTTTTGTGGTCGGGTAGATCACATTTAGTTGCATATCAGACGGTTATAGCAGAAAAATGTGACGGAGGTTTAAACTTACCTGATATACAATTAAATCTTCTTGCATTTCGTTTAAAATTTTTAAAGAGGTTTCTCGATAGTGATGTAAAGCCTTTTGGAAAGAAACTATGTCATATTTTTATATAAAATATTAGATATGAAGTTGTCAGTGGAAATTTTATTTTTACAATTAAATAAACACATGGTCCCTGATATACGTGCATGGCACATACTGCGTGAAAATAAAATGATAGAATTTGAATATAATGCACATACAATATATAACCAACCTGTTTTTTGTAACCCTTTAATAACATTTCAAAACAAATGTATATTTTTTAATCATTTTATACAAGCGGGGTTAATACAAATTAAACATTTTATTACGAAGTTGTAGCTGGTTTTCTACCATCTCTTGCTATAGAAGAAATCATCTTGAATGAACATTTTGAGTATAGTCACACACGTTTTGAAAAAGAGTTTAAAATAATAGAAGAATCAATCCCAAATGAATGGAAAAATGTTATAAATAGCCAAGCTAGCACTGAACCTGGTGTCTTAGTACAATATCCCACAATATTTCTCAAACTTTTAAATTTAAAACGTCTGTTAAAAGACTGTGACACAAAATTCTTTTACACGTGTTTTCGTGTGCTAAATAAGCGTGACCCGCATTGCCATGATTTTTGGACTAATTTTGGGTTAAAGTTCGAACCCTTTTGTTTATGGTAAGCCGTTAATCTAAATTGTAAAACACCTGACATGATAGACCTTGATTATAGAATTGTACATAACAGAATTTTCACGATGGAGAAACTACGCAACTATAATAAAGTAGATTCAAATATCTGTCAGCTGTGTCTTCAAGAGTGTGAAGATATGTTACATCTTTTTTATAAATGTCCTTTACTAAAAGAATTTTTAGATTATATCACTAGAATTTTAGAAGAACTGTTTAGAGAAGCGGATGTTTCGTGTATGAATAAATTAAAATTTGAAGAGTTGATTTTAATTGGATACTTCGAAAACACTTGTAATGTTAATAGATTTTTTATCAATATCGTGTTAAGTATTATAAGACTTTGTATTTTTGAGAGAAGAAATGTGTTTTTAAGAACAAACAAATTGATAGATATCAAGAGATTTTTTAAATTTTCATGCCGTAGAATTGTATCATATATTTTCCATTATTACAGTATTAATAACAAAGCATTATGTGATAAATATCTTTTAAAGAATAATTCATTGATAGAAGTTGAGAATAATGACATGCATTTACAATTATAAACATGTGATATGATATTGTGATATTATTGTTATATGGATTTTAAACACATGTTGTAATGAATTTATTTGAATAAAGAATATATGAGAAAAAAAGGGCGCTAGTCTTCAAATCCAACATCAAGAGTTCGAATCTCGGTAGAGTGAATTATTTTTTTATAAATATAAATTATTTTATTCACTAATAAAATAGATATTTCGATTGGTTGTTGCTTTATCGGAAGCTGTTTTGTGTGCATGCCAATGCTAACACGGGGTCTATTATATTATATTTACAAAAGAAAAATAATTTCTACGTTGAACCCAGTTTGATTTTTGTTTTCATTATTCGCATAAACATCGGTTTTTCACATCGCGCATGAATACCAATTCTGGTTTTTCCCTAACTGACCTATTTTAAGCTATCTGTTTTTATCTCACAAAACCACGTACATACTTCGATATTTCCTTTTTTTTCAAGTTTTTTCACGTTATAGCAAAATAAATATTTTTTCAAAAAATAAAAAAATATTTACAATACCTATTGAATTCCTATGATGAACTCATTGTAGAAAATCTAGAACATTAGGCAATTCCCGTGACCTACTTTTATCAATCTATTTTTAACATTCAAGCCATCACATTTTATAGTGTTATTTAATTAAATATACATTGAAAATGAAAGAAAAAATATTGAATTTTAAATAAATAAATATATAAATAAAATATTTGTTTCGATTTTTATTGTATACTTAAAAATATTTCCATCGTCAGGGTGTTCTAAACGCTTCACGGCACACTGCTTGCGGGCCACTAACATACAAGCTATGAGCGATGCCGGATGAGAACAGACAGATAATGTTTATGAGCGGTCGTCGTAATGAGGCTTCTGTCAGGAGCTACTTTCGCGACTGTTCGACCATGCAAAAACATGCTTTAAATTCGCAGCGACGCTTTTTCATCAACTGTCACTGGTAATACTTCTGCTGTAATTCCCTCTGCATCTGACCATGCTTTTTCTTCTCTACCAGCAACTGATAATCACGTGATGGTTCCATGCTCGGACCTGTGCACAACCCAGTCCAACAAAACGTCGCGCATTGGTGTTTCCAATACCCTGTTATCCATACAATCGGGATTTTTGACAAATTCAACGTTTAATAGCTGTAATTTAACAATCAATATGAATTTGTAACTTTGTCTATTCGAATAAAATTGTATGAAATGTTCTTTTGTTTCCAGCGTACTATTTTTTAAGCCGTCTTTTACGTCACACAATCAGTGAGAAGGCGGGAATTATTTTGATTGACATATTGGCTGTTCCCAGAATGTTTACAATGCCGACGGATTCGGTATATACCGGTTTTTCTTTCTTGTTTGTATGACGCATTCGAGAAGTTTGTAAAAGGAATGTTTTGAAAAATATTATAAATATAAGAATTGACTTCATTTTTTCCTGGGTTATCAAGGAATGAACCAGATTTTAAAACTAGCAAATCTAAAATGAACTGCTTCGCAGTTCATCAGATTTGCTAGTTGTAAAATCTGGTTCATTCCTTGATAACCCAGGAAAAAATGACAGTCAATTCTTAAATAATCAGTGGTCCTATTATGTGTTTATCTTGCTTTGTCTAGTTTGCCTGTTTAAAAACTACATGTGTAGTGCGTGCGTGCGTGTGTCCGGTTGTATTCTGAAACCACAAGACGAAATTAAACCAATGATGGAGATTAACATGGTCATCTGAAAATACAAAATGACGACTGCTACTATAAATAGAAAATAATCAATAGCGATTACATATTTATTAAAAGCCGGTTGAGTTCAAATTTGTAGTTCCTATTACCCGAGGCAAAATAAATTCCCCGTAATAGAATTGTTTGATTTGCACACGCATTCCTTACAATGTCCTGTGTTGTATAGAATAAGAAGACATAACCTTGGATTTTTAGTTTTTCCAGTAAAATGTGTGAAACCTATCCAACTTTTCAGCAATCTAATGCTCATTTCTAAATAATACTGTTATAGAATTTCATGATTGTTACTAATTCAACAATTAGAAGGTGAAACGAAATCAAGTTTTATTTTTATGGTTTTTATGGTTTTCAATCAGTTTTTAAATGTGTGAAATGATTAAACATAACATTTTAATGATGAAGGTATAAGTAATTGTAATAATTATAATAGAGTAAGAAAAAGATGTCATTTTCGTTGGCCGTTTAAAACAAAAAACTAAATGTCGTAAAATTTGTGAAATACGTTTCTTTGAAAAACTGGAAAAATAAGAAAAAAGATTAGTGAATTTAATTCTGTTATTAGAGCATTTAATACAGCATTTAATACAGTAAAACCAATCTTTTTAGCTATTCCACCATACTCAATTACCTACTGGAATAATAGCAGAGGTCATCAGACACCTGATATATTTAAGGAACAGGAAATTCGTCTACAGTCTAGGATAGTTGCTATCAATTCTTACATTGATAAGTTGAACAGAGAAGTTGCTGTGACGGCTCCTAGATTCAGTGCTGACCTCTTGACCTATAGAAAAGGAAAGAATCAGAACAACAGAGCTACTTATAATTTCAGCCTTTATACAGACGGCATACATCCAACTCCATTACTTTCCAGATACTGGATAAAGAGAATCATTTCAACTGTTTTGTAAGTAGAACATTTTTTTAAATTAAAATATTATATGTAATTAAGTTATATATAGTGTATCAGTATATGACAGTTTAGCAAAACGATGAAAAAAGGTGTAGCAGATGAGGCTATTTTAGAAATGGGTCAAGGTGGACCAGATAATGTTATGAACGCAGGAGGTAAATTTGCAAATTTCCATTATGCAAGTACACCAAAGCCTGGACATAAACTAGGTTATGTATCATGGCATCCAACTTCTCATCAAGGATTTGGTTTGAGTGCTCAACAACAACCTACACATAATATTGGTTTAGATTATCAGCCACAGCCCTTTCCAGGTGTAATTGGACATGGTATAGGTGTTAGACCAAAAGTGCTAATGGATCAGAAACCAGGTGATTTTGATTATAAGCTAGGACATGAGCCAAATATGCAAATGGACCCTCATCAAGATACAGCGTATGTATATAAATCAAGCCCTAATATTCCAAAAATACTAAGTTTTTCTGGTGATGAACAACCTCAAAAGGGAGACGTGTCCTATAAGGAATGGAGATATGAGGTAAATTGCTTATCGAATGACCCAGATATGACACCAAATATACTTGTGCAAGCAATTAGAAGGTCATTAAGGGGTACAGCGAAAACAATGCTTATACCATTGGGAGAAGCAGCGTCTGTCCATTAGATATTACGCAAACTAGATAATTTATTTGGCGATATTTCTACTAATGGTATGATAATGCAACAGTTCTTCAATGCCACAAGAAACCTATCAGAGTCTGTAACATCATTTGGTTGTCGGTTAGAGAGTTTATTACAAACTGCAATTGACCAAGGGTACATGGATAATAATGCTAGAATTGAGTTATTGAGACATAAATTTTGGACATCTTTGAACTACCCTGACCTTCAATCTCAAACCCGTCACAAGTATGATACTATTAAAGAATATGACATATTATTGAGAGAAATACGTAAGGTGGAGAAAGAAATTAGTGAAAACAAGCCTAAAGAAATAACTAAGGTGAAAGAGAAGGTACAACACCAGCCTGTAGTAACAGATAGTTTTCAAAATTTAGAAAAACAGGTGAACGAAAAAATACAACAGTTAGAAAAGAAATTACAGGATAAAATAGATGAGAAATTTGACAAAATTTTAAAGAGGTTAGATAACATGGAATTTGGACATAGGACAGAAACTTTCCATAGGCCTAATAGAGGTCAAGGTTATATAGGTCAAAATTATAGAGGTCAAAATAGAGGAGGATTCAGGAGCAGAGGTCAAGGTAGAGGTGTTCAATCACAAAATCACCCAAACAATTAATGACTTCTGTTGACGGCCGATCAGAAGTCAACAAAATTGAAAATGGCCGATTAGATTTATAAAGAAAATTAATAGGTGAGTGCAACAGTAGCAAGATAATTATAGAAGGTAAGGAATTACTAGCATTAATAGATAGTGGCTCCATGGTATCAACAATATCAGAAACTGGTTTCAAAAATTTACCTAATAATTTAGAGTTAAAAAGTTTAGAAAATTTAGGTTTGAAAGTTTCTTTAGCAGATGGTACATCATTGAAATATCTTGGTTATGTAGAATGCAGTTTAGAGATACCATTTTTAGCAATAAAATATTCGATATACCCATGTTAGTAGTACCAGATACAGATTTTACATGCAAATGCCCAGTGATTGTAGGTACAAATGTACTGAGAATTTGTAGAGATCACGATGATGATGAAAATCAAGAAAACTGGTCTAAGGAGTGGAAAATTGCCATAAATAATGTATCAGTTAAATCCTTTTCAGTAAAATAAAAAAATAAGAAGGCAATAAAGGTAGGTCCATATGAATCAGCAATTGTATCAGGAAAAGCTAGAGGCGTTCATAGTAACACTGGAATAATGGTAACAGAAAATACAAATCAAAATTCTAGATTTACAGTAAGCCCTAGGGTTATGAAAATAAATCAAAGTACTGAAAGCCCTGATATAAAAGATCACTTATGCAATATGAGTGCAAAGGTATTGACAATCAAACCAAAAACTGAAATATGTTGTATTCAAGAAGTAAAGGTTATAGATGATATAACATCTTTCACTACTTCTGAGTTTAATAAGACAGAGCAAAAAATGCAACATCCTATCGATCTTGGTGTAAAAATAGATAATGAAAACTTAAGTACGGAAGAGCAAGACAAAATCAAACAACTTTTAGACAAATGGAAACATGCCTTTTCTAATGGACCAATGGATATTGGTAATACCGATTTAGTACAACATAAGATAGAACTAACTGATGATAAACCTTTCAAGATGCCATATAGACGCATACCCCCTAATATGTATGACGAAGTTCGTCAACATGTTAAAGATATGTTGGAAGCAGGGGTAATAAGAGAATCTGATAGTCCGTACTCTTCCAATGTTGTATTAGTAAGGAAATCCGATGGTAGTTAAAGGTTTTGTCTGGACATGCGCAAATTGAATTCTATTACCAGAAAAGACAGTTACACTTTACCAAGATTTGACGATGTGATAGATACTCTAAGTTGGTCTAGATATTTCAGCAAGTTGGATTTAAGATCAGGGTATTGGCAAGTAGAAATTAGAGAAGAGGATAAGGAAAAAACAGCATTAACGGTAGGTAAACTAGGTTTCTTTGAGTGTGTGCGTATGGCGTTTGGTCTTACTAATAGTGGTGCTACCTTTCAAAAGTTAATGGAAAAGTGTATGGGGGATATGCATCTCAAGGAATGTCTCATATTTATTGATGACATCTTAATTTTTTCAAGTACATTTGAAGAACATCTGAAAAGATTAGAAGCGGTATTTGACAGACTAACACAACATAATTTAAAATTGAAAGCAAATAAATGCGAATTTTTCAAGAAATCGGTTACTTATTTAGGGCATGTTGCATCTCAAGATGGTATTGCAACAGATCCGGAGAAAATAGCCGCAGTTGCAAAATGGCCAAGACCAACTAATGTAAAGGAACTAAGGCAATGGATTGGCTTTGTGGGGTATTACAGGCGATATATAAAAGATTTTTCAAAAATTATAGCTCCACTCAATGCATTATTAAAGGGCCATTGTACATTAAAGTTTAACAACAAGAATAAAATCAAAACTAAAAGTAAAGTAAAACCAGCTTAATGGCATTGGGATAAAGATCAAGAACAAGCTTTCAATACTATAAAAGAATATCTAGTTAAACCACCAGTATTAGCTTATGCAAATTATCAACAACCTTTTATACTTCATACAGATGCCAGTGGTTATGGATTGGGGGCTGTTCTGTATCAAAAGCAAGATGGCGTAGAGAAAGTTATAGCCTATGCAAGTAGAGGACTGAAAGATACAGAGAAAAATTATCCAACACACAAATTAGAGTTCTTAGCTATAAAATAGGCTGTTGTAGATAAGTTCCACGACTATTTGTATGGGAGTACTTTTCAGGTTATAACGGACAACAACCCGTTAACATATGTCATGACAAAAGCTAAACTAGACGCTACTAGTCAAAGGTGGGTTGCGGCATTGGCTAATTATAATTTCACATTAAACTATAGACCAGGGAAATTAAATACAGATGCTGATGGACTGTCAAGACAACCACTTGAAAGTGATACCATCAAGGCTGTATGCAATGCTGCAATATTAGGTTTACCATATATTACTACAATAACAACAGATTTTGACATACCTGACTCTGACTCTAATATACAAGGTAATAGTTTATTACAGGATATAAACTAGTCTCTTGAACAACAGAAAGATAGAAATATAAAGAGAATCTTTGACATCTTGGAAAACGGTTTTTATCCGAGGGAAAATGAGATTAATCAAGAGTCTAAGGAGGTGCAGAAATACATGAGAGAAAGAAAGCGTTTAACAGTTGAAAATGGAGTTTTATATAGAACCGCTTTCCAAGATGGCGAAGCAGTCAAACAATTAATACTTCCAGTGAATTACAGGGACATAGCATTTAAAGGTATACATTCAGACATTGGACACCCTGGAAAAGACAAGAGTTTATTGCTTGCAAAACGCAGATTTTATTGGCCAGGTATGGAAAGTGACATCAATATTAAAATAGAGCGGTGTGGTAAGACCAGCGACCGAGTTAGTACCCATTACAACTACAAGACCCATGGAATTGGTTGGTGTCGATTTTTTGAGTCTAGAAAAATCTAAGGCGGATTCGAAAATATTTTAGTCATAACTGACCACTTTACGAGATATGCACAGGCTATACCATGCAAAAATCAATCTGCATATACAACAGCTAAAGCCCTGTATGATAAGTTTATAGTTCATTATAGTTTCCCAGAAAAGCTGCATAGTGATCAGGGTAGAAATTTTGAAAGTAAGATAATAAAACAACTATGCAAAATATCAAATACAAAGAAAACAAGAATAACACCATATCACCCAATGGGCAACGGGTCTGCTGAGCGATTTAACAAAACACTGCTCAGAATGCTAGGTACACTGGAAGACTATCAAAAATCAGATTGGAAAGACCATATAGCAACATTAGTTCAAGCATATAATTCAACAAAAAGTGATGCATCAGGGTTTTCACCACACTATTTGATGTTTGGATGGCACCCGAGGTTGTCAATCGATGTATTTTTAGGGTTAAATAAGGAAGAAAATACAGATAAGAGTCACAAAAGTTATATAGAAAAGTTAAAACAAAGAATGAGACAAGCATATGACATATCAAGCAAAGAAGCAGGAAAATCATCAGATAAGAACAAAAAGCAATATAATAGAAAGATCAAAGAATCGAAATTAGAGATAAAAGATAGAGTATTGGTTAGAAAAGTTGGGGTGCAAGGAAAGTGTAAACTAGCCGATAAATGGGAGCAAGAGCCCTATGTCGTTATTAACGTACCACATAGTGGAACTCCAGTCTTCAAGGTGCAAAGAGAAAGCGGTAAAGGGCCCATCCGCACATTGCACAGAAACATGCTCCTGCCCTTCAACTTAATGCCACCAGAAGACACTGAACAAAGCGAAAATAACAGCGGATCTAAAGAAGAGAGAAGTTATAAAGAAACTTTACAAAATAATCTAGATATTATTGAGTCAGAGTCAGAAATCGAATCCGACACAAATGACACCGAGGTAATCGTTGAGAGGTATGTGATTCCACAGCGTAGGAAAGATAGACATCAAAATCATAGAAATATTATTGAGAGTCACAGAAGCAGTGGTGGACATTTGACTGAAAGTACTACTAGAAACAATACACCTGAGACACAAAATACATTAAGTGATTCAACAGCAAGAAATGCATGTGAAAACACAAATACAACGACGAATTCAACAACCGATAATATCACAAGTCAACATATGCTGCCTCGCAGATCTGAACGGACAAGAAAATTACCAGACAGATTCGGGGATTGGCAATATTCACAAACTGTTTTATCAACAGGGGAGATTTTTGTTTGAATTGTGATATTGAGATAATCCATTTTGATATACAATAAATTTCATAATTTATTGGATATTATTATTGTTATACTAATTAAGTATTGTGCATTTTCTCAAAAATAGTGTCATGTGAAGCCTTTGTGTGTAAATTGTTTACGCCAGGGAAAATCATGTCGACTATGGAGAAACAAACACAAATTAGTAAAAATTGTGTGCATAACAGTACTTTTATTTAATTACAGATATTAAATAATTTGATATTGAACATGTTTACTAATTATATGTTATATTTCTGTTTTAGGATGATGTATGGTTTTGATTTGTATATAACAAAATTATCCTGAAATGTAGAATTATTTGTAGTGTAATTAATATTCAACTGAACAGGTATGTATATATATATATCTATATGCATATAAATTAATTAAGTTGTTCAGTAATAATTTTTAAGTAAGTCGATACATGTAGTACAAATGTCAGGAGACATTTTCTCCAAGAGGGGAAGTATGTAGCCAGGTTCAGGTTTGTGGTTATATAAATTGTCCAGTGATATATGTTTTGTATTGTGTCATGTGATGTTTTTTGATGTAACTTGTCTAAATATAGTCTTATGTTATGTTGTCTACATGTCAGTATTGTTGACCTGTACGAGTGACTGATTTAAGGCTTGACTTGTTTGACCACTATGGACTCATGGGTTACTTATTGTTTTAATTTACCGCCAAATTTATTTTCTAATATCACTTTTCATAAAGTCATCGACCATTGTGGTCATCTAAAAATTTATTAAGCGATTATTCAGGGATTTTGGAAATACGCCATCACTGGTATGTAAAAGATATATTTATTCAATAATTGTTATTTAAATTTAGTATTTTTGGTAATTTAGCGGTAATGTTATAAAAAAAATATTATTAAATTTTCTTAAAATTCAAAATTGATTATTATTTATATTTTGTAGGCTTTATTAATGAAATATATATAATGTAGTGGAAGAATTCACGATTGTAATACCAGCATGACTTAATGATTACTATAACTTAAACAAAATAAACTGACAATAATTTTTGTTTCCTAAATGAGGAGTTATTTTTTTATTTATTTCCCCGAGAGGTTACAAAAGTTTCATATCCTGCAGAATTAGTTGGGTTTTTTCTATCTATGTTTTCCAGTAATACCCGTACCTCTACCTCTTACTTTCAATAGCTATCAAAAATTTGAAAATAAAGGTCTAAGTTTCCATCCGAAAGAACCGTGACTTTCATTTCGTAATGCTGAGTGCTTGGCGAAATAACAGTCACTACCCACTTTTAAGTCTTGGGTCAGACCCGGTCGGGTCCTCCCACGGAGCGAGCACTTTTTCTTTCTTAACGGAGCGAGAACTGTTTCTTACTTAACGGAGAGAGCACTCTACCAACTGAGCTACCGCAGTGGTATAACCTAAGGGTGAGGTCATTTTTAATTGTTATTGCCAGTCGATATCAGTTTTAACAATCACTGATTCTAATTTAACCCTTTTCAGGATTTTATATAATATAAAACGAAAATAAAAGCGAATGTGGAATTCCGAAGGTATTTCCAATTAATACACGTTACTATCGTATATTTTATCATTTAAAAATAAAAATCAGGCCATATTAAATCAACTATCATACTTGTTCAACCATATCTAGAACCAGAATTATATGATCTATTGGTCTCGCCATGTATATATGATATGTTTGTCTTACCCTGTGTATAAGATATGTTGGTCTTACCCTGTGTATATGATCTGTTAGTCGTGTCGTGTGTACATGATCTGTTAGTCTTGTCTTGTGTATATGATCTGTTTGTCTTGTCATGTGTATATGATTCGTGAGTCTTGTCTTGTGTATATGATTTGTGAGTCTTGTCTTGTGTATATGATCTTTTAGTCTTGTCGTGTGTATATGATCTGTCAGTATTGTCTTGTGTATATAATCTGTTAGTCTTGTCATGTGTATATGATCTGTTAGTCTTGTCGTGTGTATATGATCTGTAAGTCTTGTCTTGTGTATATGATCTCTTAGTCTTGTCTTGTGTATATGATCTCTTAGTCTTGTCTTGTGTATATGATCTCTTAGTCTTGTCATGTGTATATGATCTGTTAGTCTTGTCGTGTGTATATGATCTGTAAGTCTTGTCTTGTGTATATGATCTCTTAGTCTTGTCATGTGTATATGATCTGTAAGTCTTGTCATGCGTATATGATCTGTAAGTCTTGTCGTGCGTATATAATCTGTAAGTCTTGTCGTGTGTATATGATCTGTAAGTCTTGTCTTGTGTATATGATCTCTTAGTCTTGTCTTGTGTATATCATCTGTTAGTCTTGTCTTGTGTATCTGATCTTTCAGTCTTGTGTGTATATGGTCTGTTAGTCTTGTCATGTATATATGATCTGTTAGTCTTGTCGTGAGTATATGATCTGTTAGTCTTGTCCTGTTAGTCTTGCCGTGTGTATATGACCTATTATTCTTGTAATGTGTAATGATCTTTTAGTCTTGTGTTGTGTATATGATATGTTAGTCTTGTAATGTGTATATGATCTGTTAGTCTTGTCGTGTTTATATGATCTGTTAGTCTTGTAATGTGTATATGATCTGTTAGTCTTGTCGTGTGTATATGATCTGTTAGTCTTGTCATGTGTATATGATCTGTTAGTCTTGTCTTGTGTATATGATCTGTTATTTTTATCGTGTGTATATGAACTGTTATATTTATCGTGTGTATATGATTTGTTGGTCTTATTGTCTGTATACAATCTGGTAGTCTTGTCATATGTATATTATTTGTTAGTCTTTTCATGTGTATATGATCTTTTGTTCTTTTCATTTGTGTATGACCTAATACTCTTTCCTTGTATTTATGGTCTGTTATTCTTTTAGTCTGTATATTATACACTTTCTTAACAAAATTATAAAATTCAATGCTGCTTCGTCTAAACATATTATATTTGATTTTTTTATATTTAAGATTTATTTTACATACCGTTTGACATGTTTTCAAAAAAAAAAAAAAAAAAAAAAACTTATGCTAAATGTTGGCAGAAAATACGCAATTCTCGCAAATCCTAAATGGTTTGGATACCAACTTGGTTAAAAGTTTGTTTTTAATACGATATAATTTTTAATTGTATTATTCAAACTTAGTTTCTCTATACTGTAAATTGACCGCCTCTGTTGCTCGGTGGTAGAACGTCAGTTTCGAGAGCTGAAGGTCGATTCGAACCCCGGTCATGTAATTAATTGGATTTTAATTTTGAGAACCGTTTCTTCGCCGCCATTACTGACTGAGGAGAGAGTATCGACTAGTTCACCCAGTGCCAGGATAATGGTCTAGAGAAGTGGTATGCTTGTCTGCGGAATACCGACACAGTTAGCTAACACCTTACCAAAAAGTCCTCCTGAGTGCGCGCTAGTACACGGCAGACCAGAATACACATTCACACATCACACGCATGTATACTCGATTTGTTCTGAGATTAATCCTAAGATGTTAATAACCTAGCTGAAAAATTGCTGATATGACGTTAATTAACATTACAACAACATCAATAACAACTACAATAACCTATACTTTTAATCAGCATATTCGATTAACTGTAACTGGACTCCTGATAATGAAACACAGATTAATTTTGATATAATTTCGTTCACAAGAATAAAACAACAAATATTATTTACACATTCCACTCTGCAGGTGTTTTAAGTGTTTCTTAAAAAGTTTTAAACTTGTTATAATGAACTATGTGTGTATAAAAAAAATAGAACTGTATTTGCTTGATTGGTGATCCAGACATTAAAGCTGCATTAAGTTTACCAATTTTCTGAATTTTTTTTGATTTTCTAAAAATATATTTTTTTAAAAGTAGATATTTTCTAACCACGATCCATGACATTCATTTTCTAAAATTTCAT
The DNA here is from genome assembly GCA_029721355.1 of Tegillarca granosa. NCBI lineage: Eukaryota > Metazoa > Mollusca > Bivalvia > Arcoida > Arcidae > Tegillarca > Tegillarca granosa. Next base: position 35,278,120 of record CM056602.1, on the reverse strand, counting down.
TTCTTTAAGCTGTAAATAAATGGAATCCTCTTACCGGTTGGTCAGTGTTCTACGATGATAATTATGAGCTTGGAGCATGCGCACGGATGTAGGGAAAAGCCTAGAATCGAAAGTGAAACATGACAGATTGCATTAATTGTCCTTAATTAATATCCAGATGTATTTGAAATGGTGTTATTTATCCCTTACTAAGTCACAAATGACAAATTCAACGAAGTTCTGTGTTTAATTTATCGTATTTCAACATTTCGAAAGTTGTGTTTAAATGACGCGGGTTTTGATGACGTAACCATGTTCTAATATTAGATCCCAAATGCTGCATCTCGCTGGGTAAATACTGTAATTTCTGTATTTATTCGAGCTTTTATCGTTGAACCAAATGTAACATTGTTCATTAGGAACGTCATTTATTAGATTAGCACCGTTTTATTTTTTTCTTTGGAAAACTTAATGCAGCTTTAAAGGAACTACAAAAAAAGAGAAACAAGGGAGGCTACTTTTACATTGTCGGTATTATCCAACAAGATATTATGGTGATAAATGACTAAATTTAATTTAGACTATACTTTTGTAAAGGAGCAACATCATGGAAGAACCATCGAGCTCGACGCCAACAGAACACGTCCTGTCAGACGCAAAGGAAGAGGATTCTGTCTTTTTGACGCAAAATAATCTCCCAGAAACAAATAAACAGGTTGGACAAAAACGCAAATTTACTGAAATTTCAGATGGCGATTTTGTCAAAACTAAACCAAAATCAAAGACTGAGACTGTTTGTTTAGAAACCCATGAAGAATCAGACACATTAGCAGACTTTAATACCGACACTCTTGTTGAAGAATGCACATTGGATTGGACAGAAAATAGACTGAACACATTGCACATAACTTCAAAATTAAGTTCTCTTATACCAGTAAACAAAATAATTTCTAATTATCTACACGCAACTGTGACCTTGGGTTACTTTGATGGTAACCCAGTGGCTACAAATTTGGAAAAGATTGTAAATAGCTGCATTGAAATGATAAATATAGACTCGACACCTTTCAGAGACATAGACGTTGATGATATTTCTTACATAAAAAGTTCTTTGGCATACAGTATGATTTTTTCAACACCCAAGTGTGCACCAGAACTGTCTAGGCCAGGCAACTTAAGAAAAATAAATTCATGGAAACAAGGAGATGTAGAAGGAATGTCTAAACTGAAATATTGGTTCTATAATAAGTAAGTTGTGTGTTTCAAGGACAATCAGAAAGAAAACATAGATATATTTGACAGTCGGGAGGTTTAGTATGTCAGTAGTCTTGGTAAAACTAATGAACAGGTTTGAGTTCCATTTTCAACCCCCAATCCTCCACCCATTTATGATTAAATTCAGTATAATTTATTTTTAATTTTGTTTCACAGTTGGTAGAGTGCTCACTTTATATGTGGGAGGTGGGGGATCGAACCCTTGTCAAGTCTGACCAAGACTTAAAAATAGGTAGTGACTATTCTTTCACGAAGAAATCAGTATTTATATAGAACTGAAAGTCAATGGTTGTTTCGGAGGAGACCTTAAAAACTGATACCCTGTGTCATGGCAGGGGTGACACATTAAAGATCCCTCCCTGCATATTTTCCACAGCACACTGCAAAAGTAAAAATTTCTGCAACTTCACCTGTAGCTGGTAACATCTTTATACACTTGAAAAATTTAGCATTTTCAGTAGAAATTAATGAATGGTAAAAATGGAATTTTTTACAAACGTATCTTATTATATGTTATCAGCAGTTTAATGATATAAAATTTAATTGTGTGGCTGAACAGCTTATATTTGGAAGCAGGTTTATAGAGATTCTTGTCTCTCCCCTGGAAGTGGCAAATCACCAGGTTGGTCTCTTTGTTAAACCTTGATATTTTGATTCAACACAGTTGAATTAAAAAAAAACAAAAGTAATGTACTTAATGAAGTTTAAGCTGTAATAAATTTGATTGTAATTTAACATTTAACAGTGAAAAGGAACTTGATTTCATTCCTCATGCATACTTGTACGTGTTTGTGTGTGTGTGTGTTTTGAAAATTTGATTTTCTGACCCTTTAATGGAAACTTTGTTCTTGTTTTCAGATTTTATGTACATGGTCAGGAATTTACAGAACAACTTATTAGACTGTGTTTGTGCCAAGAGAATAAGAAGCCTATCAAGGAGGAAATGTTTGAACATTTGTTTCGGTCATTTTGTTCAATGTTTGGTCTTTCATCATTGTAAGTATTTTAAATTCACAAGTGCCAAATGCTCACAGTTTACTGCACAATGTCCATCTCATGTCATATCTGTAATGCATTAACTATTTACATGTTAATCTTTTACTGTAAGATTAATGATGTTTTTCAGCAAATATTCTGACTAAAGTGCATGACTCCATAATATGAATTGGTATTATTTTATCAAATGAGTTGCCATATTTTGTCAAAAATAGTTTTTTGGGCTTTCAGATTTGCACACAAAAATGGGTTTTGTTTCCATGTCCTTGTAGCATCATTATGGTATTGAATTTGCAAAAATTTTGTTCGTAACACCAAAATGTGGTAGAAAAGCCCAAATACACTTTCAAAAAATCCTCTTTAATGAGCACACAACAGCTGGACCATGAATTTGTTTGATGTAGCATCATTAGGATAAGTATTAACTATTTGCCCTAACTTTGACTGTGGGGCACAAAATAGGAAAAGATTACAGAGGCCTCTATTAATGTTTAAATGATTTTTTTCTAAATAAAGTTGCTAGTTCTTGGATTTTTTTCAGACAGAATCATTTGAACCAGTAGTGTTTAGTTTGTCCCATGTGTCCTTTTTATTTTGATTAATTGTACATTTAGAAAGCTAATGTAACCCTTCTTCTATTGATTAAACATTCTTTTTATTTTATATATGATAGTGACATTATTTTATGCGATAATTATGATCTGGTAAAATAATTTTACACTGTTTACCTGAGCAAATTTGGGGCCAAGACAAAGCTAGATCCTTTTGCATGGTTCAAATACACTATGACATCACAAATAGTTGTATTTGCACACCAACCAGATATGATGTCCTGAGATTAAGCAGAAAATTTTCTGGTAAAATTTCTTTTATTGAGCAGGAACTTTTTGAATGTATTATACTTGTCAAAAAGTTAATTTTTTTATATGCCCGTCTATGAAGGGACGTATTATGGTATGGCGCAGTCTGTCCATCCGTCTGTATGTCCACACGTTGTACGCTAACTCAAGAATGCTTTGAGCAGTTTTAATGAAAATTTTGTGAAATCTTTGTATTTAAGGCAGAAAGCTCCCTTTCGTTTTTGAGATTTGTATGTTTTCTCGTTGCAGAGTTATTGGCCTTTAATTGTCAAATTTTAGGCATTTTTTTGTATGTTGTACAATAACTCAAAAACGCTTTGAATAATTTTAATGAAACTTTTGTGTAATATTAGTATCCATGGCAGAGAGCTCCCTTTTATTTTTGAGACTCCTTTTTTTTTTTTTGTCACTGCGGAGTTATGGGACTTTAATTGTCATATTTAAGGCATTTTTTCGCATGCTGTGTAATAACTCAAAAATGCTTTGAACAATTTGAATGAAACTTTTGTGTTATATTGGTATGCATGGCAGAGAGCTTCCTTTTATTTTTGAGATTATGTTTTCTTGTTGTAGAGTTATTTGTCTTTAATTGTCAAATTTTAGGCATTATTTTGCATGTTGTAACTCAAAAATCATTTGAACCTTTTTTTATGAAACTTTTGTGTTATATTTGTCCTATAATCAAAACGTTTTGTGAATAAACATTGAGAAATAAATTTGCTACTTTTGGTTTTAAAAAATATGTTTCAGCTAAATGTCAAGTTGTTTAAGACATTAAAAAAGAAGTTTAAATACTAGTATCTGACGGGCTTATCATGCGCTTCAGGCGCAGCTATTTATTATTATATCCTATTCTCTAATGCCATACAAAGGTGGTAAATTTTGCTTTTATTGTATTAATGTTTTTTTTTTTTTTTTTTGACAGGAAAGAGGCAAATGGAGAAACATTGAAAATTGGTAACACATTAGTCACAGCCATACCAGATATTATATTTCCAAATTTCAATAAGTTTAATACAGAAAACCAAAATAATAAACTAAATATTATGGCAGTTTGTAAGGTAAGTTAAGTTATCACTCAAAAACAATTTTTTTTTGGTAAAAGGCCATGTAAACCTTAAATATGACACAGCAAAATAGTGTGTTTGTGAATATACATATTTTCCAACTCCTTTTAAACATATAGGTTAGTGTCATAAACAGTATGGAATATGTTTGGGCAGAAAAAAATCACTAGATGAAATCATGGAGTGTGGCATATGATAATGGTGTTTAATACCTGAGTCAAGAACTTTTCTCTTATATTTTGGGGTCAATCCTGTGATGGTGGAGGAAACTGTTGTACCCTAAGAAAACCATCAAACTTTGGCAAGTGAACTGAGAAATTGTCTTACATTTATGATTAGAATCTGTACGAATGGGATTTAAAAAGGTGGTAAGAGGCACTGTGGTCCATAAACATGTGCTTTAAAAACATGGCCAACCAAGGCCCCTTTTTCATTTGTGAAAGAATGAGAAGGCTTTGTTAACAAAGTAGGTCACTTGGTCAATCTATTTTTTTAAACTTGGTCAAAATTCTTATTTTGACAAAAGCCACTGCAGAGTAATATATGGGTCATCTTTGATCGAAAGTCATTAGATGTTAAAATGTGTAATACTGTTCTTCTCATGGTATTCCATATTCAGAGGATAAATGGTAATCTAGTTCGTCCAGTACCAGAATAATGTAACTTGGGGAATGGTGTGCTTGTCTGCAGCAGGCATACTGATTAGGTGAGCTAGACCCTTAATAAAAAGTGCACAGTACAAAACAGACCATAATGCATACTTACACTTGTTCTTACATTAAACCTTGGAGAACAAATAAACTTGCTGTCATTATATATAGCTGAAATATTGTTGATGCTACATTTATAATATAACCACCAACTAATTATTGCAATCTAGATACATTATACAGGGAAATTTTCTTGGATATCTAATTTTTGTTCCATTTCGTTTGAAAATTGAAAAGCATGGAAATTTTAAATTGGGAAAATATAATGTCGGTAATATTTGAGTTGTTACCCTTTTGTACATTGTTTTACATGCATGTAGTTGGGCATTGCATCATTCAGTAGATCAATATTAAAGTGTTCATTGTTATTAGTTAATTAAACTATTCACATCTACATTTTAATTTTTCTGAAATTTTGGTTTTAATGAATACCTTTAATTTTGCTTTTGTATTTTAACACATGTATTCCACACAACTAATTCCCAACTTATGCATCCATTCAGAAACATTCAAATTAAAACTGCTGTTGTGCATAAACTTTATACATTTTTATCTTCTCCTCCAAAACCACTGGGCAAAATTTAATGAAACTTGGTTACCATCATGCCTTGGGGAAGCCCTTTCAGGTTTGTACTAATAAAGAAGTTACTGTTCTCTTGGGGCTCTGTAAGGGGGAAAATAGTAAAAAAAAAGTTAAAAATCTTCTCCCCTGAATGTATGTGATATACTTTTGTTATTTTATTTATAATACTCTTAGGTCATCTATTTTTAGATTTGCACAAATGGTAGCCATGGGGCTCAAAATGGGGAAATGGCAAGGCACTTGGTGGGGAAATTGCTAAAATTATATATTTTTCAATATTTCTTGAAAACATTACTTTTTGTATAGGCATGTATATTTCAATGTTATAGGTTTCGAAATGATGTCAGATCTTTTTCATATATGGTTCAAGATAATACATTCAAAGGTCAAGGTCATAGCAGCATAAATCAACAATTTTTTATATAGTCATTTATTTATATGGTATAAGATCATATGTTCAAAGGTCAAGGTCCCAGCTGCAAAAGAACACTGAAAATGTTAGTGATCTTGAAATCTGTTAAGTTTTTGTTAACTTTTTGTAAAAGCATGTGTAATAGAATATTGTAGGTATTGATATGACAATCATTTTGATTTATATTTCAAGGTCATGGGTTCAAAGATTAAGGACACATAAGTGTACTGAAATGGTTAATGATTTGGAAATTATTCATTGTACCACAGTTTTTTACATGCAAATTATCTTCTTATAAATGAAATGTGACTAGATGTTTCTGATTAAGTTTTGTGGCAGTTCTTAACTTGAGAAAACTTGTAACAGTTTTGTACTTAATATATTGTCTATTGCACTTTGCAAAAGTTTTGGACATACCCTTAGGTGAGTGTTAAGGCCCATTGGTCTCTTGATAAAAGTGACATGGACCTGAAGTAATAATTAAATACATACTGAAAGGTCTAAAAGCTTGAAGTTTCATGTATCAGTATGATAAAATCAGTGCAAAATTTTAAGATGGAAGACCTGATGTCAAAAAAGGTCACAGTAACCTAAAATTGTATCTTATTTACCAACTTTATTTAAAGCATCACTGCATAAAGAACCTTTATGAGAAGACATTGACTTTCCAATCTATGGAACCAGCTGTTTTAAGAGAATGTCATTACAGATCTATTTTTCTCAGATGAGCAATTAAAGGCCCATTGATATCTTATTATTCTTAATACATAAGAAGGGAACATAAATACAATGAATTAGTTTCTGATTATTATGATTACCATGACCTAATTCTAGATATTTGAAGATTTTAAGGTCATGCATATTTTATATATTATAGTTATTAAGCAGTTGATGTATTTATTTAATTTTTGTCTTGAAGATAAAACGAGAATTTGAAGAAAACAATCTTGGCTCTCCATCAGAAACTAGATCCCAGAAACAAAAAAGTACAAAAAGAGAAAAAATAACCAGACATATACAACACCTGAATGACAAATTACTAGGACAACATGGGGGAGAATTATTGGTTTATTTGTCACAGACACAAACAGATTCAATGCTTGGAATGGTTGTGCATAAAACAAATGTAAGTTTATGGTATATTCAATTGCTGATGTGGCCAGAGACCAGTAGAAATTTTTTTGACTTAAAAAAGGACTTTAAAACTTTGGTGAAAGGTGAAGGTTATGACCTAGTTTTTATTGTATGATGTTTTGTATCACTTTTTTATTCCTAAAACCCAAAATCAAATCTCACTTTATGACCTTATTCATGGATTAAGCTTTAAAACTAATCTTGAATATTTTTAAAATAATGACATAAGTTAATAGTTTAGATATTTTATTGAAATGTCCTACAATATGAGATTAAAAGTCAAGATCATGTTCTGTTTTATTGTCCTTAGTGGGGTTTGTAGAATTTTTTAGTTTTTTCTACAGAGACATTATAATAACAGTTTATTATAATTATATCTTGAAATGTACCTATATTTTTATCTTGCCATTTTTCTTACTTTGTTTAAGTGCAGAAAAGATGCCAAATTTTAACTTCTTTCTTTTTTTATGCCAAGTTTTATCACTTTTTACAGATATTTTGACTTCGCATAAAATTATATAAAGAGTAATTGAGTACTTTGTGCTTTTGAAATTTGTGCAACTTTTCAAATCAATAGTTATCCAAGGTAAAGAGTTTGTACTTGTTTGGCCTTCTATTTTCTGAAAGTAAAAATTGCTAAAAATATTACCAACAGAGGCCTTTAATTAATGAAGAATTCTTCAACATCATATTTATAAGTGATAACATAGTGATGTCAGAAGTATTCAAAGTTAAAATTAAAAATTACACGCTTATTTAGTTCAGATTGTTTTGGAGGGTGGGGGATGTAATTAGGACTTTTATCATATATAGTCTTTTAATTTAGAGAATAAATATGTGTATAGTGTTGTTTAATATATGGAACAGGGTTTACTTGAACTTTTTGTTAATTCATTATTAACAATATATAAATACGGTAACATGCTGTATTTAGCTGAGTTTTAAAAAGTCATGGCCATGGAGTCACCAAATAAGGGATTACTGCAGTGGCCCAAAGTTTAAGGCATTAGCCTGAAATCTGACTTGTCATTGCTGTGGGTTTAATCCTGGTTGACCTCAAGGAAGAGGATTTTCTTTGTTGTAGGCCTTTACAAGTTGGTATCAGTGTAATGAACTGAGTTCTTTGGTGTTTATCTTTGATGTAATGGGCATATGAACTAGGACTCTAAAGTCACCATAATTGCAAGCTAGTACAAAGTAGATCAGAAACTCTTTTAACAAACTCTCACACCAAACAAATTTGATTTAAGATTAAATCCTTGAGATTAGTAAAAATAATTGCCTTGTCACAAATAGCTAAAAAATTTCTTATGTTACATAAAACCACATTTAACCATCAAACCTAAATCGGAAGACTTTAAAGGAGCCCCTATAAATCAGTAAGAATTTTCTAAGATAAAGGTACAAGGATTGTCATGAAGTTTAAACTTTTTAACTTTTATTAAATATACTAAATTTGTACTTGCTATTTACATTTCTCATGGCAATCATATCAACTTTTCCGTAATCTTGATGTAATCATTATTGTTCTTTTTATATAGGTGACATTTTCTTATATGCAGTGTAAAGCTGAACAGTTACAGAAAATACAAAATGGGGAGCACATAGAACCAATGGAAATAACTTATAGTAGATGTTATAATTTTCTCAGAGTAGAGGATCGAAAAGTTTTGATGAAAGCATTTTTGTCCTTAGGTGTTACTCAGCTTACTCCTTATGTGTAATATTTATGTCACCTGCAGGAATAACATGTGATGATTTATTTCTTAAATTCCTACTTTCACTGGAGTATTTACAGAGTAACTTATGATTAAATTTAAGTATTTATTTGTACAATTGTATAAAGTGTACATTTATTATCATAATATATGTACAATGTATTATATAAATTGGGTACTCTTTAAAAGATACAAGATTATAAAAATGTATGGATATTTGTATTGTTGATTGTCCTCGAGGCTTTTTTTCATTGAGTCGTCATAGTTACTGGATCACAGCACCTCTCAAGTCATATGTAGTACTCTAAATGGACAGATTCAAGTATAAAATAATTTGTCAGTTCCTTACTGAATGGTAGGTGTTGTATTCTACAACCAAATAATTTACTGGCTCAGTATGAATCTCAACAGGGGTGTAAATATCTTTCACCCAAGGCATCTCAACTGGGCTGTAAATATCTTTTACTCAAAGAATCTCAACAGGGGTGTAAATATCCTCAAAGAATCTCAACAGGGGTGTAAATATCTTTTACTCAACTCCACTTCTTAAGACATTATAAGTATTATATATTATTCCAGTAGAAGATACAGGTGCTTTAATTTAGGCCTTCATGCTGTAGTTGTCTAAAGTGGACTCCTTCAGATCACCGAGACTCTTATCTTCTAGGTTAGAATCCGGCTTTGGCAGATCCTTGTGTAGGAAAGTCTGTCAGTTTGCTTGCGGAAGGTCGGATCTTTTCTCCGGTTACTCCAGTTTCCTCTACCATCCCATAACTGACTACTTCAATATAAGTAAAAACAATCTTAACTGGGAAGTTTAACAACATTGCATTATCTTAGAAAACAAAAAGAGAAATAATTTTTTTGTTACTGAAAATGATGAACTTTTAATTTTCGCATATGCAAACTGACCATACATCTGTGTTTACATTTCACACACACACACACACACACACACACACACACACACACACACACCATTTTCCACGTCCCCATAATTTGACCAGTCCCAGTTCTACAATTATTCACTCAATTGTTTATACACTCAACTCAATTTAGGGAATATTTCAGTGTCAATTTTAAGACATAGTTTAATTAAATATCTAATTTTATATTTAAATTGTTTGGTGTAGTTTTGTTGAACAAACTAAAAATGTTGTCACATAAACAAACTTTTTTTTAAATATAGATGAGAGAAAAATGGGAATATTTGAGTTGAGTGTACACTCATTTGCAGTACACAATTTTAAATCTAGGGCCCGGTGTCTCATGTTTTCACATCATATTACTCAATGATGCCCAAGTGATAGAAATCGTACATGTTTGATGTCGTGACAACATGCATTTATAAACCAGTTGTGGTGGAATATAGTTAGAAAGCAACATTCAGAATACTTGTTTACTGGTTTTCATTTTGGTGGTGACATTCTATAAGAAAAAAACAAAAACATAAGATAATGGTGTAAATGAATTAGAACAGACACAAAGCAGAGGCTCTGGATTCTGTAGTGTGTTAGACAAATTAAAACTATAACAAAAAGGAGAAAAACTACTGTAACTCTTGTCTTAATTATCTTGGGTGTAAATTCGAAATAAAGGGAGAAATTTACTTTTCTACAAGAAAAAAAATTCTGCTTATGAATTCTGGTATCTATTGTTATAAATGGGCGAGACAATAAACTACTATCCGTCCATTACCGTTTGTCATATGCATATTTGGAGAGCAAAATTCCATATTTAATAAAAATCATTCATAAATCATTAAAAATCTAAAAGTTACTGACCTAATTGGGAAAATAACGAGACCTTTTTAAAAAGTTTCTTTTATTCTGTGTATATAACAATTTTTTAATGTTTTCAACAAGATAACAAATTCACTATGTCCAAAATATACTTGGAATATTCAGAATATTCATGATTATTACCCTTTGAAAAAATCCGAACAACAATAACACCCAATTATTAACTTATGGCTCTTTTCTACATTTTTCTAATTGATAAAATAATTAAAACTTTTTAAACTATAATCTTTTATATCTTTGGACATTAATTTCTTTTAAATTCGTGTAGTATGCATAATAATTCATTTGACCTTTATTAACCTTAAAATACCCTTATGTAATCTAGGGTGTGGCCCAGTTGGATAATTGAAGTCTTTAAATTTCAGCTTTTTTTCCAAAATCTGCTCTATGTACAGAAGAATTGAGAGATTTTTAGCTCACCTGAGCACAAAGTGCGCAAGTGAGCTATTGAAATGGGTCATTGTCAGTCATGCATCATGCGTTGTCTGTCGTGCGTCAACTTTTGATTGTTAACACTCCTGAGGCCACAATTTGAGTGCAATCTGAATCAAACTTTCTCAGAATGTTTCTCTTGACAGATCTAGCTCAAGTTCGTATATGGGCCATGTTGGGTCAATAAGAAGGTCACAAGGTCAAATTGTAGAAACACCTTGTTAACAGTTCTGAGGCCCCAATTTAAGTCTGATCTTCATCAAACTTAGAATGATCTTCCTGAAAAAAGCTAGCTCGGGTTCATATATGAGCCATATTGGGTCAATTAAAAGGTTACTATTGGTCAAATTGTAGAAAAAACATTTTTATCACGCCTGAGGCCCCAATTTCTATCCAATCTTCATCAACCTTAGTCAGAATGATCTTCTTTACAAAAGCTAGCTCAAGTTCGTATATGGGCCATGTTGGGTCAATAAGTAGGTCACTTGGTGAAATTGTAAGAAAACCTTGTTAACACTGAGGCCCTGATTTTAGTCCAATCTTCTTCAAACTTAGTAAGAATGATGCTCTTGACAAACGCTATCTTGACTTCGTATATTGGCCTATGTTGGGTCAATAAGTAGGACACTAGGTCAAATTATACAGAACCCTTGTTAACACTACTGAGGCCCCAATTTTAGACCAATCTTCATCAACCTTAGTCTGAATGATCTTTACAAAAGCTAGCTCAATTTTGTATATGGACCATGTTGGGTCTATAAGTAAGGTCACTAGATCAAATTGTAGAAAAACATTGTTAACACTACTGCAGCCCTAATGTTAGTCCAATTTTCATCAAACTTAGTCAGAAAGATGCTCTTGACAAAAGCTAGATCAATTTGGTATATGGGCAATGTTGGGTCAATAAGTAGGTCACCAGGTCAAATTGTAAGAAAACCTTGTTTACACTATCTAGGCCCCAATTTTAGTCCAATCTTCATCAACCTTAGTCAGAATGATCTTGACAAAAGCTAGCTCAAGTTCGTATATGGGATGGGCCGTGTTGGGTCAATAAGTAGGTCACTAGGTTAAATTGTAAGAAAACCTTGTTAAACCGAGACCCTAATTTTACTCCAATCTTCATCAAACTTAGTAAGAATGATGCCCTTGACTAACGCTAGCTCGACCTCGTATATGGGCTATGTTGGGTCAATATGTAGGTCACTAGGACAAATTATATAGGAACCTTGTTAACACTTCTGAGGCCCCAAATTTCGTCCAATCTTCATCATACTTAGTCAGAATGATCTTCTTGACAAAAGCTAGCTCAATTTCGTATATTGGCCATGTTGGGTCAATAAGTAGGTCACTAGGTCAAATTGTAAGAAAACCTTGTTAACACTACTGAGGTCCCAATTTTAGTCAAATTTTCATCAAACTTAGTCAGAATGATCCTCTTGACAAAAGCTGGCTCAATTTTGCATATGGGCCATGTTAGACCAATAAGTAGGTCACTAGGTCAAATTGTAGAAAAACCTTGTTAACACTCTTGGGACCCCAATTTTGGTCCTATTTTCATCAAACTTAATCAGAATGATCTTGACATAAGCTAGCTCAAGTTAGTATACGGGCCATGTTGTGTCAGTTAGTAGGTCACTAGGTCAAATTATATAGAAACCTTGTTAATACTCCTGAGGCCCCAATTTTCGTCAATTTTCATCAAAATCAGTCAATGATCCTCTTGACAAAAGCTAGCTCAAGTTCGTATATGGGCAATGTTGGATCAATAAGAAGGTCACTAGGTCAATAGTAAATAAAAGTTTGTTAACACTACTTAGGCCCTAATTTTAGTCCAGTCTTCATCAAACATAGTAAGAGGGTATATGAGGGGTCAATTTTAGACCAATTTTATCAAACTGGATCAGAATAATCCTCCTGAAAAAAGTTAGCTCAAGTTCGTATATGGGTCATGTTGGGTCAATAAGTAGGTCACTAGCTCGAAATATAGGAAAAATCTCTTAAGAAAAGAAGCTCAAGTTTGTCAAAATCAAGGTGAATGTACATCATTTTCAGGTGAGCGTCCAGGGCCTTCATGACCCTCTTGTTTAATTTAAAAATAGAATTTGATAAGGTCAATGTTTTTTAAATCCATCTTACTGTTATTTTTACGAGGAAAGTTTTAAATTAGAGAAATATCTAGAAAAAAAACATGGGACAAACAATTATGGACTTGTAGTAAAATGCATGTTGTGAAGTATGAAGATGCATACAAATCATTGTGTAATAATTGTGTTCGTCAAAACAAGAACATGATGGTTGTATATCGTGTTGATACGACGTGTCTAACAGGTCAGTTTGAAAATCACTGCGATGCTTATTACTTAGGTCTAAATCTCAGACAGGCAGATTAAAGTTTAGAAAAAAACTTATCAGTTCTTTTACCGAAGGTCGCTGGTTACAATTAAGGCTTAAGATACTATTATCACACTCCAATATACCCCATTCACTTTAAACTACAAATTAATATTCTTTGAAATAAACAACATTAGTATGTAATGGAATCGAGCAAAAGCTGAATGAAAAAAGGAAGGAATCTAGAGCCATAAAACTGCTTGAAAATAGCTTATAAAAGCAGTAAACGAAGGTAAAACAAGCAGTAAAGACTATAAAGCCAGACCTTTATCAAGACAACAACCCCTCCCCCCCCTCCACGTGCTGTTCAGTGATATGTTGATAAAATGACTAAGCTAAATACTGCCGGTTTTTGATACGTATCAAAAGTACTATTGTCAGCCACTTTATTCCATTTGGTGATCCTAAACAGCATTTAGAGTTTTTTTTCTATTGTACAAAGTAGTCTACAAAACGACAGATCTATGTTATTTACGACTAAGTGGGACAAGGTAGGAATTTAAACAAACGACAATTACTAACTGACAAAACATTTAAACTAACCTAACTACTGTATTTATGTACTTACTGTATTTATAGCAACATGTAAATGTTGATTGATTTAATAAGGTTTTCCGTCCCAGTCAAGAATATTCATTTATATCGAAACGTAAGCAGCTATAGGTAAAGTGGCACAATTTTGACCTTAGCAGTGACACGGGACATCTGTTTTAAGGTCTCCTCCGAAGGACCCCTTGACTTTCAATTTTAATACAGAGTGCTTGGCAAAGGAATAGCCACTACCAATTTTCAAGTCTTGGTCAGACCCGGCCGGGGATCGAACCTCGAACTCCCATATACAACAAGTAAAAGAGATAAATCCCTTTATCCTAATACAGTGATATATAGTGGTTTTAAAAGGACGGTTTAAGAAGCGCAACTGACTAAACACCATTTTATAGAAGCAGCCGTACGTGACATAAACTAACGTCATATTTAAAAAAAACTATCATTATAAGATTATTCTTCTGAATCGAACCAGAAAATATTAACACTCTAATAAGTCTCATAAAGTCTCATAAATTACTGTGTCAATGTAAATATCTTATAAAACGAAAGTGTATATTCTATTTTGCAATACACAAATTTATATTTGTCTATTTTGTAATGTTGAATACATTCATTTTCTTGATACACAGGACATTCAGGTATTATATTATTATCTATTGTTTATGAACTTATGTAACAGAATTGTTTTGTTCTAGTTTTATCATACAAATTACCTTTTAAAGGTCGACATTTTTACGTAATATATTAAGGTGACTACATAATAAGAAATGTTTTGTATACTTAACAATTTATGAACTTTAAAATAATTACGTCACCACTAAAATCTAGTTTCGTTTTTAGATATAATCTTGTGATATAAAGGTAATTTAGAGCCATGGGAGGTTCTTGTTCACGACTTAAGTATATGAGCAGTAATAGTGACCAGAATGGTCAAACGAATTCGGACAACGAACCACCGCCAATGCCAACAAAAACAAGGAAGTCTAAAATAGTTCCTGATGTGTCTATGTTTACTGAAATAGATGAACATGTTAAAAAGGTAAATAGAATTGTTATCAAGCTTTTATTGTATTCAAGAAAAAAATCTTTAAACAGGTAAGTTTACGACGGTGTATTTTTTTCTTCTGTGTGTGTGTGTGTGTGTGTGTGTGTGTGTGTGTGTGTGTTTTGCGATCATCGGTTAATAAGTTGATACGCTATTATGAACGGACACTTGACATCTTGATGGTCTAGATTTAAGAATTCACCTATTTATTATTTCATGTCTTTATCAAAATCTTTTTTAATTGGTGTCCTAAGACTTTTTTAGCTTTTGGCTACTTGGTACGTTCTTCTTGTTTTTAAAAAGATCTTCATTTTAATCGTAATATATCTCTTGTGTTTGGTAGGTCCAAATTTGGCACTTACTTAATCAGATTTCGGCAGTGTTCTCTTGATTTTGGACTTTCTACATCTACTTATACCATTCTGATTACGATTCTAGTAAAAGACTGTTGTACCAGAGTTTTATTTTGGACACAACGATATCATAAACTGTCGCCGATAACCATCTAGACAGGAGCTGCTTACCCCTTTTCATCACCTTGCGACATTTCACGGTGTAACTATGTGTTCACACTTATTTACCAATTTTCATTACTTTGTTTTGAGACTGAGTTTTGAACATGGAGAGGTATATTTGCGCTTATTGTCACGTCCTCATCTGTCGATGCCAAGACAACTTGTGAAGGCTTTCAATGAAAATAAAAACCAAGTAAAGTATTTGAATGTTGAAAATGTAACCACTGGATTAAAGCGTCTCTAAAGAAAATGAAGAGAAAGTTGAGTAGAGTTGTACTTCGAAATCAAAATTCTTTAACTTGTATCGAACTGTTCAGACGTGGTATGGTGGAGAAAACCAGAGTGCTTAGGATAAACCCTATACTATCAGAAAGGGAATGTACAGACTTTGTTGCACCAGAATCTGGTCGATCGGGATTGTCGGATTTTTTAGGCAAACAATATTAAGGAAAGAATATTATCTGTAACATATCACTACAAATATTCTCATACCTAAAAACACCCGGATGTAATGGAGTTGTCCTCTCCATCTGTACAATACTTTGGTTAGATCATTGTCACCAAGGATATGAGTTTAATTTTATTTATAAACTTCAGTTGCTGTTATGACAAGTACGTGTTGTTAAATATTAGATATGAGTCTTCGGTATAAAGCATAAATATCACGGTTGTATAATATAACCCGGAAGAAATAAACATGTACAAACACCTTACTTAATCGTGTCTTATAAATATCTATAATTGATTTTAAAAAATTTACATTTTACGTTTAATATAAAACAGGAAGGAAAAAAATCAAATAGCTTGGATCTTAGGGAATGTCAACAGGGAAATTGTCAAAAGAGGGGGCTGTTTTAAATAACACACTTGTTTGTTTGATGGCTATTAAAAGTTGTATTTCATTCCGCACTATGCAATAATATTATAAATTAATTCAATAATTTTTATACGCCCGTCAAAGACGGTACGTATTACGGTATATGGCGTTGTCCGTCATTCCATCCAGCTTGTGGGTTGAACTAGTCTCTGTTTTACAACGATTGTTTTCAATGATCGGATCATTATGAGATGTGCATGTCTTATATTGAAGACGCTGCTTGAAATTTTACAGGAGTTATAGCCCTTTGAGTGTGTAAATTTGAAAAGGATTGGTAACAAGTAACAGCGTTTAAAATACATAATAGGGTTTGTGTTGCGTTTCAGTTTTTCGTAGAATTGGAGCTTTGATCCTTTGTGTCTTGTTTTTGGTATCTTGTGTTTAAATTTCTTGTGGTAGCAACTTGTCCCACAGTTTTAGACTGATTATTTTAAAATTTGGCATTTGTTGTCAGATGAAGATGTGCATACCGTAAAATAAAGATGCTGCATGTTCTTCAGGAGTTATGAGAATTTGAGTGCCAAATAAGGACATAATGTAGAAAATGCAAGAACTATTTTATTTCTTATTTAATTTCTTTCAAAATGACATGGTTTCACAAGAAGCAACAATGTTAAACACATATAGTACATGTTTTTATATCGCGCTTCAAGTTTCCACAAATTGTAGTTATGTTTCTTTGTATCCAGTTTCTCGTATCTTGTGTTTAATTTTCTTATGGATGCTACAAGTCACAAAGTTTTCAACCGACTGCTTTGTAATTTGGCATGTGTAATGGGGATTAAATGAAGGTTCTGTCAAAAAGTCTTTATGTAGAAAATACAAGAGCTGTTTTTTATTTTTGTAAGTTTACTGGCTACATGTGCATGCAAGTTTCTTTGCTGGTCTTCTTACAGCTCTTGTTTAATTATTCATATACTAGTATATGATCTTGGCTATCACAAGTAATTGACATTTCACATAGCATTTTACTTCCTCTTATTATTTCTGCTAACATCAACGTGCGTACATCGCACTGCTCAGTGGTACTTTCAGAACTGAGAAATGAAAAAGTTAAAATAAAAGTTAACGGTCGATGAAAAAGTTTTCCTTCAATAAATATGACAAACTAAAACTCGCTCGTAACCGTACAAAATACAGGTGTTTAATGTACGCGAACCTGCATGTAAGAATCATGACAGTTTACATCATATATAAAATCTTAATTTAAACAGTATTTTCGAATAAAATACAAAACATGAACATTTACAATGCGGAAGATCCCTGAACAAGAGTATTACTCTTATATAAACCAGTCTCCTCAACAATACAGAGGATCCCGGATCAAGAGTATTACTCTTATATAAAACAGTCTCCTCAACAATACAGGGGATCCCGGAACAAGAGTATTACTCATATAAAAACCAGTCTCCTCAACAATACAGGGGATCCCGGAAAAAGAGTATTACTCTTATAGAAACCAGTCTCCTCAACAATACAGAGGATCCCGGTACAAGAGTATTACTCATATAAACCAGTTTCCTCAACAATGATTACAAAACAATTATTCTTTATGACATAGAAAACATGTATGCTTAATTAATCCAAATAAATAAATAAATTAATAAATATCAAATAAATTAAATCAATTTAAAGACAATTTCCAAATACAGTAATTTATATATACAATTATATATACAAATTATTGTACATGTATATTGAAAAACTTATCAAGCAAATCGTTCAAAGAGCATGACATTATTCTTTAAAATTCAAGCATGATATTTGAATAACAAAAGATAATAATATTGTATGAATTGATTTACCTTTATAATATATTTTTGTTCACCAAAGTATGTTTATATCACCTTTTTATTTATTTATTTAAATTTTTTACACATATAAACATATTTTAACGAAAGGTGGACTCCGTTTACAAAAAATCCGTAATTTGACCAGCTTTTCTTTTAAATGAAAAAAATATTAATAATATTATGAATGTAAATAAGAGTAATCTTACTACATTTTCAAACACGTCTACTTACGACCAGTGTTTTAACAGAATGACAGTATACTTGTTCTATTTTTTTACAAAAGCACAAGATTTTCTAAGTTTATGCCATTTTAATATGTTTCAGACACCGTTTTACGCAAAGGCGTCCGTGGCAAAATTGGTTGAATATTTAATTAGACCAGCAAAGAATGACTTGGATAAAGTGAGGGCAATTTACAAGTACATACAGCTTAATATAAGGTACTCTTAATCATGTTTATACTTCAGGGAAAAATACTCATTGTAGACTGGGGTCGAGGTTTTCCTTGTCACAGGTTTATTGTTACACTAGTAACCAGAATAAAAGACTGTGTTGTTTGCGATGTTAAGATGCGACATTGCTTGCTTGCATACCGGTACCCTAAAAATCGCCATACGTGCGTACTCGTACAATGCATTTAACAGACACTTGGAAAAAATTTACGGACTAAATAAACTTCTGCTTATATAAATTACCTAGTTTAGATATATGTCTAAGCAGAAAAGCAGAGAATTCACTGATTGGACGTAAAACAGCATTAAATCATTTCAGAAATTTTTTTTATCAACAAAATTTATTTACTTTGAATAAAATGTTCATTTTGAACGCAAATGTTTGAGTAAAAAGATTTATTTGTCAACGGAAAGGGAGTTAATATACGTAACAACCACATCATTGGGCATCTAACTCCTATAATGCTTTTTACTTCAAAGTTTGGTTATTTTTGATTGATTGATTGATTGATTGATTTTGTATATAGTGCCCAATTTGTTTGTTTATTTGTACTTTAAATCCATTTGTTATTGTTTTTTAAATGGGTCATCCAGAACTTTAGTTAAGTTACAACAAATTGCTACTCATTGAATATATTGATGTTGTCACTTTAATACAACTAGGTGATAAAATTATCATTGTAATCCTCAAAATCTTCTATCTTTATTATAAGCTACGACATTCAATCCTACAGACGGGGAACCACTGGTCCAACAGATTCTAAAGACGTTTTACAGAAAGGTCAGTCAGTATGTGCTGGATACTCGAATCTGTTTGAGGACATGTGCAAGTAAGAATAATGTATAAGATATTGTGAAAATACCTTACTGAATTAGATTGTTTTAAGATTATTTTATTCATGTAGAGTCAATAAGATTTGGGATTGTAGAAGAAATCAGAGAACCCGTAAAAACCACCGACCTTCAACAAGCCATTGACAAAGTTTCCTATACTAGAATGTCCACTAGCCGAATTCGAACCTCGTTGCTAAGAGTCGCTGTAATCCGTAACGCTTTAAACCACTGGTTCACCCACCAACAATAATAAGTGAAGTTATTTACTTCTGATTTTGTCTATACACAACGCACGCAACCAAGAGTACGAAACATGTATGATAAAACATTCATACAGATCAAAAGAAGAAAAGACAAACGAATCGGGACATTTAAAAAGTTCTGAAATATTTATTTTTACCATTCATATTGATTGAATACATTCATTCAATTGGTAACCATTAAACATAAAACACACCTTATGGCATTGTATGGTTCATCAGAATTTGAAAAATTCTGAATCCAAATTTGATATGTTTCATATTTTTTCTATCCGTTTTTCTTTAAAAAGTTCTTTGTTTTATAGATGTGCCGGAATTCAAGTAAAATGCATCAGCGGGTATGCAAAAGGTCTTAGTTATAATCCAGAAGATGGTTTTAGCCTTAACAAAAATGCTAATCATGATTGGAATGTTGTTTATCTTTACGGAGAATGGCGATTTGTAGACAGCACATGGGGCGCAGGCTACATTAACTCACAAATGGAATTTGAAAGAAGAAATACAGAGTTGTATTTTCTCACAGATCCTAAAGTTTTAATCCAAAGTCATTTTCCCTACGTGGATAAAGATGTTCAACGAAGTCAAAAATGGCAGCTTTTAAAGCATCCGATTGACCTAGAAACATTCAACAGACGAGTTAAAGGATCTGTTATTGCGTCTGAACTTAACATCGAGTTTGTATCACATAAAAACGGTATAGTGGAAATACAAGGTGAAGATGAAATTGTGTTAAGGATTCCAAATTCAAACATAATATTACAAGCTCATCTTCGTGACATGAATGGAACAAACGTTAAAAATTGTCTCATTTTAAAGAAAAAAGCAAACACGTATAAAATACGAATAAGAGCTCCTTGTGTTGGCAAATATAAACTGGAAGTTTATGGTACACAAAATGATAACAGTGTTCTTGATTTGTATGTGACATATATAATACATTTTAAAAGCACGGACGAAAAAATTAGACCCTTCCCGGACAACGACAAATTATGGGACCGATGGCAACATTGTCCGAATTCGGAATCTCTGAAAAAGCTGGAAAGAAAACATCTTATGTCGCGAAAAATGGTACATGCACAATTAAAATACCGGTTCTGAAAACGGTATCAGTAATGGTGAAGCTATTTTATGCTGAAAAACAAATCATGCATATTGATTCATATGTAATGATAACAGCATCTGTCAAGTATGTCATTGCCAAGGTCAACACACCGGAAGTTGGATTTTACAAACTAACAGTATATGCTAAACATTTAGGCTCGTCAGGAAATAGTCATGAACCGGTGCTTTCATATCTTATAGAAAACAAGATTGAGCAAAAATCTTGTCCACGGTTTCCAAAGTCGTTTGCTACTTCGGTCACCAAGCACCAGGTGTCGCTTGTCGAACCTTGTACTCATGAGTTGCAAGGAAATACAATAGTAACATTTAAACTGGTGTCGCCATTGTTAGAATTCATTCTTGCAGCAAATCAAAAATTTGAAAAAAATTCAAATGATACATTTGAGTTTTCATTGAAGATGCCTTATAAAGGTAACAACATTTCCAATTTACGGATCAGACACACATACAACTTCGTTTGACCAGTTGTTTGAGTTCAAAATTGTCTGATTAGTTGATGACACCTATATTTTAGACATTTTTTCGATAAATCAAACTTATCAGAGATATATCATTGCTGATAATTGAAGAAAAAGATAAAACATAATTTTTTTTTTGAATATGTATTCTTGAACAATTTCTACAATGGTGCTGACAATTTAAAAATCATAACATACTGGTTAAATGTAATTTTTTGTTGAATCTTTAAATTTATCATTATGATGATAAGCACAATAATTTCATTAATGTTTATAGTTATATTAATGTGTTTTGTTTTACCTCTGTTAATATGTTATTTCAGCATCTTCCATGCAAGATCTTTCACCCATGTCGAATGACATATAATTTCTCTTACTAATAAAATAGAATCTTCCTTAAAAACATTTTTTTAATTTTGTGACATTAGTCAAGAATAAAATTTTATAAATAATGTAGTTTTTAGTGGGGTGTTTAAACCAGACAAAAACAATTTGATTTCGAATCCAGTTATTCGAGTATTTAGCTCTTGCATTGTTCATTTAATAATATGGTAATTGCCATATAAGTAAAACATTCTAACGCCAAATGTAAAATAGTTTTTTATATATATATATATATATATTATATTGTTATAATTTTTTAGCTCACCTGACTTAAAGGTCATGTGACCTTATGGCATGGCGCGGCGTGTGTATGTACGTGCGTGTCTGCGTGGGTGCGTGCGTCGTTAACACCTATTTTCGACTTCTCCTCCGAAACTGCTGGGTAGATTTCAGTGATACTTGGTCAGAAGAATGTATGAGCCGGTGGAATTTTGATAAATGGTTCATTGTCATATGTTATAAGTTCAAGGTCATAGCTGAAGAAGAAGACTGAAATTGTTAATTATTTTGAAAACTATGAACATTTTGTATAGTCGTGTATATTAGAATATTGTAAGTATTGATATGACGATCATTTTAATATATGGTTCAAGCTCATATGTTCAAAGGTCAAGGTCATAGCTGTAGAAGAAGACTGAAATTGTTAATTATCTTGAAAACTATTATTTTTTTGTATAGGCACATATTAGAATATTGTGGTTATTGATATTGTGACCATTTTGATATTCATGTATGTTTCAAGGTCATATGTTCAAAGGTCAACATCATAACTGTATAAACATACTGTAATGGCTAATGATTTGGAAATTATCCATTGTACTATTGCATATTAGCTACGATGTATTTATAAATGAAATGTGACTAGATATATCTGATTAATTATTGTGACATTGCCAAATTTGAGGAATTTTGTAAAGTTTTTGTAATTTAGTTCTTTGCAAGTTTTTGGACAATATTTTCAGGTGAGCAATTAGGCCCATGTATTTTATTTTAGTTTTTATTAATACTAGCTGAAAAATTTTGAATGTTTACATTTATCTATTCAAAAAGAAAGCTAAAACATTTCGCAGATCTCTTACCCTTCAATAAATTTGATCTTATTCTGCTGAGAGCAGACAGATCAGTTAACAAGCTTCACTCAAGACGATATCGCTTTAATCGAAAAAAAAAACAATAAACTCCTAAGAGTCAAGTAGTTCAAGCATTGGCTTTCAAAGCCAAGGTATTTCAACCCTATATATCCGATTCGGTCTATCGCATAATGACAAAATTTTGTTTCTGGCAGTGTGAACTTGCTAATTATACCCTATGTAAGAATAATGTGAAACTAGCATTGGTTAAGGTTATTCTGGTATTTTTTCTAAATAAAATGCTTGAAGTCACCGGTACCAAAAGAAAAAGAGAGTAACTAATAATAAACATTACGATAATAGAAATGTATCAAGTCACAGTAGAAATACGGCTTTGATTAATACATAAATTTTTATAGTAACAGACATGATGCATCATGATATTTGAAACTTGTTTGTCGTTACTTATCATTTCTATGTATTCGAACAAACACACATAACACAAAATAATGAGTTTACTTTAACAAGTACAGACATAACAAAACTGTTATCGGATTTTAAAGAACAAAGAAGAAATTTGAAATAAAAAATGTATTTTATGTCCTTTGCAACAGTAAATGCAACCTAGGACTTAAAAATTCAAGTAAATTGTAAAACAGTCGAACAGGACAATTCAAAGCGAATACAAAAAACATATTCGGGCCACTGATTATAAAATTTAAACGGACACTAGAGCAAACGTCTAGCTGCCTAATTAAAAAGAATTAAGATGGAACACAAACCACCAAAGTTTATTATACAACCGAAAAATACGGACCATAAATATGTATATTAATAGTTAAAGAAAGCCTGTTTCAACAAACAACAGATCAGTATCTCTTTATGTAAGAAATAAAACACAAACGTGCCCAAATCACAATATTAAATAATAATAATAAATTAATTAATTTATTTAATTTTAATTGGCCAATTTAGTAATAATCATAAACTTCTATCAAGGAAATGAGGCTGGATGCTCCGGAAGGGTAAGCATCTCCTGTCTAGCTAGCTACACCCGTCACATGCAAAATCAAATTTGAAAATAAAAGGAACATTGAACTATGGAAGTGAATTATAGCCCGTAAACGTTTGGATATAGCGGCTTCATAGTTATCAACAATATGTAAATAAATAAATAAATAAATAAATAAATAAATAAATAAATAAATATATATATATATATATATATATATATATATATATATATATATATATATATATATATATATATATATATATATATATATATAACAAAAACAAAGTAAAAACAAAGGTGCATATGATTTTTTATATTATTTTATAATAGTTAAATATAAGTTCAATTACTATTTCGATGACTATGGTCAAAGCATGTGTGATTACAAATAGAAAATGAAAATTGAAAAATAAAGGACTTGTTGCCTATTGATATAAGTTTAAGATTATTAAGTCGAAGTTTATCCTCGATTCTTGCAATTGAGTACCCTGTTTAACAAGCAGTGTAAGCTTATGAAACGTTTACCCTGCTTGTATAAAAGGTTATGTAGTTTTATCACGACTAGTGGAACAAATGCAAACACAGGAAAAGTTTTGTTGATGAATATTATTGTGTGTGCACTTGGTACATTTAAAGCATGTAAATTCATTAATCTGCAGTTATAAAAGTTTATTACTGGTTTATAAATTGTTTATATAACATATAATTCCCAGATTACTGAAATAATATTATAGTCCGTGATATGTGACTACAGATGTATATAAATTGTTCACAGAAGAAAACAGGAAAAAATCAGGAAATAAAAATTGCTACAACAGTATCTATATATCCTGACTAAGAGATGTTTGACGTTAAATATAAACTTATCTATTCGGTTATTTCTTTATAACAGTATAAATTCTGTGGTACATTTAAACAGAACAAGGGATTTTTAAGGCGATTTTTATATGTAAACATAAAACAAAAGACTAGTCTCAAATCAGAAATTTATACAAAAGAAGACAATAGTGTGCGCTTGTTCAAAATACTAAAATGTGACGCGATATGCAATGGACTTTTGTTCTGGACTTATAGGAGATGTTCCATGTTCCCGTAAGGCCATATATACAACATTCTGCAAATAAATTAATATATAAGAATTGATCCTACCTAACAGGATGAATATACAAAATATATTTTCTACGAAAAAAACTTACACTCTGAAGTTTGAGTAGCATTTTAGCAAGAGTAATAACAGAAAACATCGGATAACGCTTGACGCGGTTTGCAATTTTCCATTCAATATTCCTAATTACAAAGCCTTTTGGGAAATGGGTTGTTGTATTTTTAAAAGTGTGGATTCAACTAGTAAGAAAGCCTTATTCTGTCCACAGAGAATAATGCTTCAACCAATAAAAACGAAAGTTCGACACCTTCAACCAATGAAAATAAAAGATTTAATATTGCACCAAAAGGTAGTAACGGTTTTGGTTCTGCCGCAAGGAGTGGCTCTAGATCAGGTTCTGTAGACAAAGAAAATCCAAGAAGAGGCTCTGAGGACAATGTACTGGGTCCCACAGCCACAGGAACTGACGGATTATCCGACATAATAACACCACCATCTAATGATGTCGCCGAGTCAATAACACCTGATCACTCTGATGTAAAAGAAATAGCAGATGAAGACACTGATGACGACCCAAAACCTTCTTTGAAACAAAAAAAATACATTGTTCCTGATATTCTTATGTTCAAAGACATAGATGAACATTCACGAAAGGTAAAACTAAAAAAATTGTCATATCACTGTCTATATTGGTAATGAATACTTTCAAACTAGTATAATTAATTTACAGTTAATATACTTTGTAGCTTGTTTAGAGAAGGGAAGAGAGCTTGTACCTGAGGAGCTATAGCATACAATTTTAAAATCATGTGATAGAAATGAAAAATGTTTTGACTGAAGATTTATATGGTAAAACTGAAATATAAAGTCATGCGTTCGATACATACTAATGGGAAAACTAGAGTTTGAGAGGAAATAGTAAATTTATCAATCGCGAACGCTTTAGTATCTTACCGACATATACATATGCAAATTCAATGAAATATGTTTGAACCACGTAACTAAAGTGCTGTTTGCATTGTTTCTTTCCGTCCAAACCGTGCGCTGTGTAACATTACCAGTAGTATTCATTTTTGTTACTGTTAGAATCATACTTCATTTATTATGTAGTATGTTGTGCTCTTGGTGGATATGTTTACTTGCCAAGTACATACTATTTCAATTACAACTTTCTATCATCTTGTTCTTTTAGGCTCCAAAAGATACATTGAATTCAGTTGAAGCATTAGCAGAATATCTGACAAAACCATCAAAGAATTCCCTTGATACAGTAAGAAGTTTCTATAAATGGATACAACTAAATGTCCGGTAAATAATCCGTTTTAGTTATATTTCGTGTAAATTTCCCTGATTCTGAATTGTCAAACGCAGATAGTTAATTTATATATATATTGTATAATTTTACCAATTTTAATAACTGAAGTCGTAATGTTAACGAAACAAAGCCCCCTCCTTAACGACATGATAGTAATATTGATGACGGGGGTTAATGAAAAAATTCCGCCCTCACGTGCGCCCGAAATTTATCAAATTCCTCACTTTTCCATTTTGACATTTAGTATTTCCGAAAACCGTACAACACACGAATTTGTAAATAATGTTACAGTACTGAAACTGAAAAGACATAGATAATAATAAAATAAATAATAATAATAATAATAATAATAATAATAATAATAATAATAATAATAATAATAATAATAATGATAATAAACATGGGGATAATCCACTGTAACACCCGGTATTTTTGTTATATGCAATCAGCTTGAATAAAGTGATGTGTTTTACGCCCAAAATTATACCGATAATTTGGGTTAGTGAAGAAAACCGCGTTTTTCTTTGAAATAAAAAACATTTAGTACATACATAATGAAATATTTTCAGGGAATAATTTATTTGAATGTTTTCCTGTGTCAGTAAACACGAATATATGTTGTCGCCTAACATACACGATTTTATTAAAGAAATGAGGAGGATGACACGATTGCGAAAATTTCTTGCTTAATTTAAATAAAATATTAAGATTATATAAAACATAAATAGCAATTGTCTCACCAACATATGGGAGATGTGACTTAACCTGTTAACATACTTTTCATGATCAGAACATATCTGTTTAATGAAATAGGATAATATTGCCATAACTTCTTCATGTTTCGGCGGTCGGGTGTTCAATACCAGGCCGAGTTATACATAAAACGTAAAAAATTGACATACTTCTCCTTGCCTTAACAATGTGACTGGGATGCTTTGTTTGCGGTATACTAACTCGATGAGCTAGTACCTTTACAAAAAGTCACACCCAATGCGCTATTACAAGAAAGTACAGGCCACACAACACACACACACACACACACACACACACACACACACACACACACACACTTGCTCTTAGATTATTCTTAAGTGATAAGTAACCTTGTCTTCATCGCAAATAGTCGAGAAACTGTTTCCGCGACGTTTAACATTATTAAAAACAACAAACCAATCGTCAAATTTTGATGTTGTAATTAAATGATAAATGTTATAATTCATATACCCTTTGTTTCTTCGTCTTTTGTTTAAAATAAGCGAAAATATGCCATGTTCAAGGAAAGATAGATCATAGAAATATATATGATTTTGGGTGCAAACATTTCTGGCACGTCTTTATAATGACACCCAATTATAAAAAAGAGTTCCGTCTTCAAATTATTTTCTAGCATTAAAACAACAAATTCAGTACAAATTCATTGATCATCCCGGGTACCGGACATTAGGTAATCCCGGGTCCCTGACATTCGGTTGATCAAGTTGCTAGCACTTAAAGCCTGAATATAACTTACCTAAATTATAACACAGAAGGTAAAATTAAAAAAGGTTTGAAACTTGCTTTTTTCATACTGAAGGTAAAAGCTCATAAAAAAAAGTAATACCCAGATTTCTTATACAACGTCAAAGAACAAGAAACTCGCATATTTAAATATTATCATGCTTTATTGTTGAACATAAATAACGCATGTAAACATTTTAATTGTATATAACAAGTTTAATGATTTTTTGTCAGATTATGACACAGAGGCGTTTTTAGCAGGGAACGACTGACACGACAACGCCATCTGAAGCCAATGATGTCATACGTACCGGATTAGCTGTTTGCGAGGGATATTCAAATCTGTTTAGAGATCTTTGCAAGTAAGATATGTTTGGTATAACAGTGTGGGGAAGGTTTTAATGCCATTATTTAGGATTAGAAAAATGACACAATATAAAAAGATGTAATCTTTTACGAATGCCATCTGGTTTTGAATCCGAATTTATAAGATCATTTTCTTTAACACGCGAATATATTTAACAATTGATTTCATTGTATTTATTGATTTCAAGACTAAAAAAATACCCATCTATAACACATGCACAGTCTGGAGAATTCCAGTAGGCACAACAGCAACAGAGAACGTGCGCGTGCATTTTAGACCAATAACATCGTTTTCGACCGAAATATAGTCCACAAATAACAACACATTTATTTTATTGATGTTTAAATCATTATCATTATCTTATGTCTAATATTCTCAAAAATACAATATGTTAAAAAACCGTTCTTGTAAAATCTCGTAAATGCACTTTTTAGCCGTGTCAGCCATGCAATACTTATAATATTGTAGTTCCGGATTGTTTATTGCGTTGTATATGTATTCATACGAAACGGGTCTCAAACTTGGAGAATTGAAATTTCACACAGCAAATATATATATATATATATATATATATATATATATATATATATATATATATATATATATATATATATATATATATATACACTTAACCATTAAAACCATTATGAAATAGTAAAGCCTGTCTTTTAGTTAATACAGACTATTGTAGTAAGGTATCTTGTTGATATCAACTTAATGAATAGAATAGCATTGATGATTTATAATTTTCAGTACAAAAACATTCAAAGCTATGCTCTCTTAGATTTAGTAGTGTTATTTGCTTTTCGTTGGACTTTGTTAGATCCGGTGATGTGATGAAATCTAGATTATAGAAATTATACTTAGTGTAGAAACGTGTTTGTAATTTAATAACAGAATCCCCAAAATGACAGTATTGTTTTATTACAGAGTTGCCGGAGTTCCTGTAAAGCGCTTAAGTGGGTATTCTAAAGGTTATGGATTTTCGCCTGAAAATAAAATTACATTTGACCAAAAACCTGACCATGCTTGGAATGCTGTCTTTGTTGTCGGAGAATGGCGTCTAGTAGATGTAACTTGGGGAAGTGGGTATATAAATGCAGATGGGGAATTTGAACGATCGAAAAATGAGTTTTATTTTCTAACCGATCCAGAAAATTTTGTGACCAGTCATTTTCCTTACATGGATAAAGATCTAGTCAAAAGTATAAAATGGCAACTTTTACATCCACCGATCAGCCTAGAAGAATTCAATAAAACTGTCATGATTCAGAGTAACGCCCATACATGTGGTATGAAATTGGTGTCTCATAAAGATGTCATAATTAAAGTTGATACTGAAGAAAACGTAACAGTTGCGTTCTCGGATGGACCGAAAGTAGAGTTTACGGCCACTTTGAAAACGGAGTCAGGAAGAAAAATGAATAGTTATATCATGACTATTCGAGATAAGAATCATTATACAATTACAGTGAGACCGCCGCACACGGGAGACTACCACTTGGATATATATGGTCGAAGAAAACCACTTCGTAGAGATTTACAACCTTCGGTTAAATTAAACCATTTGGTGAAATACGTCATCAGATGCGTCAAAAGTGCTGAGGTCATGTATCCATTTCCAGAAAACCCGTCGCCTTGGGGATCAATTGTAGATGTTACAAATTACGGGTTTTCACTGGATGTTAACAAAAAAGTAAGCTTTATTGCTGATGCTGGATTGGTTATAATTTCGCTTCCACTGAGAAACAAAGCTATAGCTGCAGCAGCGGCAGAACTTACGCACGCCAGGAAGAAGAGTGATGGTAATATTCATGTTATGCTTGAAACAACTTCAACAGAAATGTTGGTCAAGGTTCGGACACCGGCAATCGGCTTTTATAAGTTGTCTATATTTGCTAAACCAATTGGATCACGAGGTGAAAGAATGGACGAGATTATACGTTATCTGATTGAATGTCCAGAATCGCCATATTCAAAGCAGCCATTTCCAAAATGGTACACTGCGGTATTGAAATTTCAAGTTTCTCTTATAGAGCCAACTGTAAAAACTTTACCAGCAAACTCGGAAATAAATTCAAACTTTACTCTCCTAGTCTTAGAACAATCTTAGCAAGGAAAAACGTTTTTACAAAAACAATTGGAAACCATTTTGAATTTACCTTACAAACGCCAAACAAAGGGGAGACAATCGTGATTTACGGAAGCGATAAGAATGGTCCATTTAGTGGCTTGTATGAATTTTCTATTTCATAGAGACAAAAATGTATGGGATAATCTACGTCGATTCTATTACCTTTTACTCAATTATATATACTAAATGTTTTTCATTTGGCTGTCTTAAACAGTTAATTTATGATGTTCATAGACATTTAAACACGTATATACATGTATACCAGTAATTGTCGAAGTGTTTTATCTATAAAATATTCACTATACATAAAATACTGTTTGTTTTTTGTGTAAATTACCAAAATTTTCAGCCGTCTTTATTTTTGAAATTTATTTAAAACTAAGGTCTGTTCCCTCGTGCAAAGCATTCCTTAGCTGAATTCTTCTGGATTCATATAATTTTGGAACTTTAGATTCATTATTTTTCAACTGTCTGGCTTATTTTTTTTTTATCTATCAAACTTTTCGACCCCTAGTGTCACTGACGATGAATGATTTTCCGAAATGTGCACATATGGTACAACAAAATTTAGCACGTATTTGTTATACATTTATTTGAAAAAACCAATACCAATGATCTTGATTAAAATGTTTTAAAATATTTGGTTTCGTTAACTGTATTTTACGGTCACGGGTTGCAGTTCGGGAAAGTAAAATTAGGAACTTTTTATAACATTACAATGTCACTTATGTCCTTCAAATTACAACTTTTGTCAAGTCAAATTTATTTGATATGTCATCGCTTTATTACATTCAAAAATATCTCAAGTTAAGGGTTGAATGGATTTAAGTACATGTATGTCTGAAAAAACTACGACTTAACGTATTGACGGTTACAAATAATAGTTCAGTATGATTTATAAGGCATTTTTTGGTATATAAAGGAATGCCATATTCAGAAATGACTGTTTTTCGCGAATTGTTCTGGTTTATACTTGAAAGTATATTATACAAAATTGAACCTGGATTATACTCCAAAATAAACGAGTAGTAATTGCAATCTATACAATAATTTTGGCAACTGTAAAAACAATTGTGAAATGCATCACCCACAATGATATCAGCAAAGTGCTTGATACAAAACAAATGAGGTAACTTTATAGCGTAAAGCGCATAACTTTCCGTGATCTAAATTACTTTCTGGCAGGCAAAGGGTAAAAATCGCTTTTTGATTTGGAGCTTTCTGGTAATCATTGCTGAAGTTCAAAATATTTTGGTTTAAAGCAATGTATTGTGAGATGTTTTTAAAACCTCTTACACGTATACAATGAATGTCGACAGGATAACGGTGTTTTTGATTTAGATTCTGTTGATCAAGAGATTTAGATTCTGTTGAATGAGAGATTTTAATCTTGTGCTCCTATTCAATTATATTATTTATAAATTCGGTGCCAACCAAAATTAAAAAAAATGAACAGCGTTTTTCTCAAAAGTAAAAAAATAAAAATCAAATATTAAGTGTTGGCCGTTAAGAATAACCCAGCGAAAAAAATCTTAAAATAGGTACTCAGTTTTTTTTAATAAGTAACCTTGTGGCAAGTACTTTTACAAAACCAACTTTAAGAACTGACAAAGTAAATTATAAGTTTTGCCGTTACGAATAATGCAGTTGATGGGTAGGTTTTGTGTGGTTTATATACGTACCGATAAAGATTACATCATTTATATCGAAAGGGTAATAATTCAATAGTAGGAAAAACCCAAAATATCTCATAGTATCTGATAAAAAAAACTTTTACAACCTACCTGACGAGATTTTCTTACCTAATGAATCTGATCCGGGTAAGAATCGATCATAAACAATGAAATTTATTGCGTATTGTTCTAATAGTACCAGTACATTATTTTGTATATCATTTTAAAACTTAAAAAAGGGCATTAACTTTCTATATATTAACGGATTCGTTACAGATTCAAGTGGGATTATATGTGTGTGTGTGTGTGTGTGTGTGTGTCCCACGGTCAATGTAGACAACACAAATTGTTAAAGCGCCAAAGTGTCCTATATATATCAAAGTATAAATGTTTCTATTAAGAACCAAAAGAAAGCAATTCGGAGCTAAATATCATAACAAAGAATGTGAGAAGTTTTTTCAACACATATATTTCATTAGAACCTGGAAATATTTACCTTGCCAAAACACGATACAAAAATAAAAAATGTGTTTATTGAAAGCATCAGTAACTGATAAAACAGAATCTTTAATTTTTATTTGTTTTTCCAGCATCTCGTTTTCTTTCGCACACAGATAAAATCCTTATTTTCACTCCCATGACAAGAATTTCGAATGAATTATGTACGTTACATACAGATTCAGTAAAGTACTCTGCGTGTGAGTTCCGTATATTTCAAGGTTGAACGTTCCAGTAGCTGGAGGTGATACATAAATTGTATGTTTATATTCGGTTTTTGTTACCATAATACAGTCGCAGATATCCTTGCCATTGTTGTCAGTTAAAAAGGCATATATAGTAATATTCGAATTCGAAAATCTTAAGTGTATTTCAGTTCCTTCACTAATATCGACATTTACATTTTCATGGGATAAAAACTGTATACCGTTTTCAGATGCAAAAACAGAACCTTTAACAGTGTTATTAAATGTTTCGAGGTCTATCGGATTCTTAAGTAGTTGCCAAGTTTGACTTCTTTCCATGTCCCAGTCCATATAAGGGAAATGACTTCTTATGAAATCCTTTGGATCTGCCAGGAAATAATATTCGTTATTAAATTGTTCATATTCAAGTCGTGAATTGACATATCCTGTTCCCCACGTGCAGTCTACAAACCGCCATCTACCGGCCAGTAAAACGGCATTCCATTCGTGATTATTATTGTCACTCAATATAAACCCTCTTTTCGCATCAAAGTTCAAACCTTTTGCAAAACCGTGGATACATTCAGCTCTTACACAGGCCATTCTAAAATAAGCGATTAATAAAACCTTGTTTAAACGTTAGATTATCATCAAAGCTACACGAACAAACATATCATATTATTTATTTGGTATACATGTAGAAAGTATGAACATATCATACTATTCTCAAGAATCAGAGAGAGAGAGAGAGAGAGAGAGAGAGAGAGAGAGAGAGAGAGAGAGAGAGAGAGAGAGAGAGAGAGATTCCTTGTACTTTGTTTAAACGGAGAATTTTTCATTATCTCTTTGGCTTCGAAATCGTTTACTTGTCGAATAAAATTACACATAGCTAACAGAAAGTGCTTTAATTGACCTACCTTTGTGTTCTTCTGTTTGTTTAAAGCTGTTTATCTAGTCAGTCATGATGAAATCTTCAGTGGGACAACAAGTGTTTCAATCACAGGTGATAAGCCGCATCAAGCGCATGTTATTCATGGTAATTATGTATTCATTAATATATATATATATATATATATATATATATATATATATATATATATATATATATATATATATATATATATATATATAATCAAACTTCTGGCAAGATAGGGACTATGTAAGAAGTATCCATCCACAGGGTGTACATAACCTAAATATCAATACAAACTTACAAACTTACATACACATGTCCGCAAAAAGGTTGGAGTAACCAGAACACAGTGCTTTTCCACTTCGTAATACTTCGTCAGAGTTTGTTGTACTAACATAATTATTTCTGTATGACTCGACATCATAACTGAAAAAAGCAACAACCGAAGGAGCATCACTAAGAGTTATAAAGTTTATTTAGCAGAAAACGGTTAAAACGACGACGATTATTATTACTATTATTATTAGTAGTAGTATTTACATGTATTACTTTCGTTGTTGTGGTTCTTGTTGTAATCATTTTATGCTACGAAGAGGAGGAAAAAGCCAGTGGGTCACAGAACCAATACTATTAAATACTATTTAATACCTTTTCTATACTCTCAAAAGTTCATAACTGATTATTTTTATAAATCCATATATAAATAAATTATATTTAAAAAAAAACATTTTTTTAAAAAAAAATTGTGTTTTTTTCTGAAAAAATGTTTTAAGACTACATATTTTTTTTCTCCCTAGCCAGGTGCCCGGCTTTCGAAAAAAAGGATTGACAGGTTCACTCTTGTCAGAAAACTTGGACTGGGGAAGTGTAATAACTGTCTGCGGCCTAATAACACCTTAATAAAAAGAGTCGCACTGAATGCGCTCTAGTAGAAGATAGACCGTCAAACACACTCGCACATCTCACGTATACACACTCTGAATGCCCTCTAGTACAAGGTAGACCGTTAAACACACTCGCACATCTCACGTATACACGCTCTAAATGGGCTCTAGTACAAGGTAGACCGTTAAATGCACTCGCACATCTCATGTATACACGCTCTGAATGTCCTCTAGTACAAGGTAGACCGTTAAATACACTCGCACATCTCACGTATACACGCTTTAAATGGGCTCTAGTACAAGGTAGACCGTTAAACACACTCGCACATCTCACGTATACACGCTCTAAATGCGCTCTAGTACAAGGTAGACCGTCAAACACACTCGCACATCTCACGTATACACGCTCTAAATGGGCTGTAGTACAAGGTAGACCATGTAATGCACTCGCACATCTCACACATACGCGCTCTGAAATCGCTTAAGTACAAGGTAGACTGTTAAACAAACTAGCACATCTCATGTATACACGCTCTGAATGCGCTCTAGTACAAGGTAGACCGTTAAACACACTCGCACATCTCACGTATACACGCTCTGAATGCGCTCTAGTACAAGGTAGACCATTAAATACACTAGCACATCTCACACATACGCGCTCTGAAATCGCTTAAGTACAAGGTAGACTGTTAAACAAACTAGCACATCTCATGTTTACATGCTCTGAATGCGCTCTAGTACAAGGTAGACCGTTAAACACACTCGCACATCTTACGTATACACGCTCTGAATGCGCTCTAGTACAAGGTAGACCGTTAAACACACTCGCACATCTCACGCATACGAGTTCTGAATGCGCTCTAGTACAAGGTAGACCGTTAAACACACTCGCACATCTCATGTATAAACACTCTGAATGCGCTCTAGTACAAGGTAGACCGTTAAACACACTAGCACATCTCAGGTATACACGCTCTGAATGCCCTCTAGTACAAGGTAGACCGTTAAATGCACTAACACATCTCATTTATACACGCTCTGAATGTCCTCTAGTACAAGGTAGACCGTTAAATGCACTCGCACATCTCACGCATACGCGTTCTGAATGCGCTCTTTTACAAGGTAGACCGTTAAACACACTCGCACATCTCACGCATACGCGTTCTGAATGCGGTCTAGTACAAGGTAGACCGTTAAATGGACTCGCACATCTCACGCACTCGCACATCTCACGTATACACGCTCTAAACGTGCTATAGTACAAGGTAGACCGTTGAACACATTCGCACATCCCACGCATACGCGTTCTGAATGCGCTCCTGTACAAGGTAGACCGTTAAACACACTCGCACATCTCACGCATACGCGTTCTGAATGCGGTCTAGTACAAGGTAGACCGTTAAACGCACTCGCACATCTCACGCATACGCGTTCTGAATGCGCTTTAGTACAAGGTAGACTGTTTAACACACTCGCACATCTCACGCATACGCGTTCTAAATGTCCTCTAGTACAAGGTAGACCGTAAAATGCACTCGCACATCTCACGTATACTCGTTCTAAATGTCCTATAGTACAAGGTTGACCGTTAAACACACTCGCACATCTCACGTATACTCGTTCTAAATGTCCTATAGTACAAGGTTGACCGTTAAACACACTCGCACATCTCACGTATACTCGTTCTAAATGTCCTCTAGTACAAGGTAGACTGTTTAACACACTCGCACATCTCACGTATACGCGTTCTAAATGTCCTCTAGTACAAGGTAGACCGTTAAACACACTCGCACATCTCACGTATACTCGTTCTAAATGTCCTCTAGTACAAGGTAGACTGTTTAACACACTCGCACATCTCACGCATACGCGTTCTAAATGTCCTCTAGTACAAGGTAGACCGTTAAACACACTCGCACATCTCACGCATACGCGTTCTGAATGTCCTCTAGTACAAGGTAGACCGTGAAACACACTCGCACATCTCACGCATACGCGTTCTAAATGTCCTCTAGTACAAGGTAGACCGCGAAACACACTCGCACATCTCACGCATACGAGTTCTGAATGCGGTCTAGTAGAAGGTAGACCGTTAAACACACTCGCACATCTCACGCATACGAGTTCTGAATGCGGTCTAGTACAAGGTAGACCGTTAAACACACTCGCACATCTCACGCATACGCACTCTGAATGCGCACTAGTACAAGGTAGACCGTTAAACACACTCGCACATCTCACGCATACGAGTTCTGAATGCGCTCTAGTACAAGGTAGACCGTTTAACACACTCGCACATCTCACGCATACACGCTCTGAATGCGCTCTAGTACAAGGTAGACCGTTAAACACATTAGCACATCTCACGCATACACGCTCTGAATGCGCTCTAGTACAAGGTAGACCGTTAAACACACTCGCACATCTTACGCATACGAGTTCTGAATGCGCACTAGTACAAGGTAGACCGTTTAACACACTCGCACATCTCACGCATACACGCTCTGAATGCGCTCTAGTACAATGTAGACCGTTAAACACACTCGCACATCTCACGCATACGCGTTCTGAATGCGCACTAGTACAAGGTAGACCGTTAAACACACTCGCACATCTCACGCATACGAGTTCTGAATGCGCACTAGTACAAGGTAGACCGTTTAACACACTCGCACATCTCACGCATACACGCTCTGAATGCGCTCTAGTACAATGTAGACCGTTAAACACACTCGCACATCTGACGCATACGCGTTCTGAATGCGCTCTAGTACAATGTAGACCGTTAAACACACTCGCACAATTCACACATACAGGTATTAGATTAATCCTTAGAGAATATTTATCTTACCTACAAGTCTTCAATATTTGATGCGACGTTCAACATCACAAAGAACCAAACAACTAAATGACATATCTAAGTTTGTCTTAGACAGCAACTACCTTTTACATTAAGATATCCTTTATATATATATGATTTTAAATATATACAATGATATATAGATAGGTAAAACGGGTCCCAGTTTCACAATTATCACTAAACTGAGTGTACACAACTCAAATTAGGGAATATTTCAATGTCCAATTTTTAAAACTGCATTAAGTTTTCCAAAAAAAAAAAAAAAATAAAACAGTGGTTAGCTAATGAATGATGTTCCTAATGAACAATGTTACATTTGGTTGAACGATAAAAGCTCGAATAAATACAGAAATTACAGTAATTACCCAGCGAGATGCAGCATTTGAGATCTAATATTAGAACATAGTTACGTCATCAAAACGGGTTATTTAAACATAACTTTAAAAACGGTGAAATACGATAAAACAAACATAGAACTTCGTTGAATTTGTCATTTGTGACTAAGTACGGGATACATAACACCATTTCAAATACATCTGGATATTAATTAAGGACAATTCATGCAATTTGTCATGTTTCACCTTCGATTCATGGGTTTTTCCGTACATCTGTGCGCATGCTCCAAGCTCATAATTACCATAGTTAAACAATGACCAACCAGTCAGAGAATTCCGTTTATTTACAGCTAAAAGAAATGAAATTTTAGAAAATGAATCTCACGGATCGTGGTTAGAGGATATATATTTTTAAAAAAATATCTTTTTAGAGAATCAAAAAAAAATTCAGAAAAATGAAAAACTTAATGCAGCTTTTAGACAGTAAACCGTGAAAATTAAATATCTAATGTCATATTTAAATTGTTTACTGAAGGTTTGTTAAACAAAACCATACCTTGTCTCAAAAAAACCTATTTTTTTTTAATATTGATGAGAGAAAAATGGGAATATTTGAATTGAGTGTACACTCGAATAAGTGAATAATTGTGAAACTTGGGCAGAATCGATGTACCTTATATTAAGCTGTATAAACTTGTATATAACACGGACTTTGTCCAAGTCTGACTGTGCAGGTTTAATTAAATACTGTACTAATTTCTTCACTGATGTTTTGGAAGATTTTGGTGTCTATAATACAAAACAAAAATCCATTAGATAATAATAATAATAATAATAATAATAATAATAATAATAATAATAAAAAAAATAATAATAAAATAAATAATGAAATAAATAAAATAAAATAAAATAAAATAAAATAAAATAAAATAAATAAATAAATAAATAAATAAATAAATGCTTTGAAGAATTATACTGTAATAAAACCAAACCAAATAAATTAATTAGATACATGCTTGTTAATCTCTTATATCTGGTTTAATCTCCAGAAACTCGAAGCTTTGAAACCCCTTATTGTCGCCACACAGCGGCTCGTCGTGAATTTGCAGTGGGAAAAAGACAAGTCTTTTGCATACAATAAATAAATAAATAAGATACGTATTCCCAATATGATTGTAGATAATAGTTTCTTGACAACACTCCGTCAATATCTGTGCTATGGACACTGATCTATTATTTAGGGAAGGAGCTCTTTAAGGTAGATAGCCGCGAATAGCTGCTCTTATGTTGAGGTTGTTTAAAACAAAAGCTCACTCATTCCATCTTTAAGCTAGAATTTTGTGTATGAATCACAATGATCATAATCGCATCTAGTTCAAACAACATTCAAAGTTGTAATAATATGGTTTTTCTTAATCAGTTTAAGTGGAAGGTCTGTGGTATTATTATTATTTTTTTAAAATTTATTTATGTTTAAAACTTTTGTTCAATTTTTTCTAGCACTCTAGTTTCCAACATCATCACGAACTCGTTCGCCTTAATAAATGCAGTAATTTATTACTATTTTACCAACATTGTGTATTTAAACAACAAGTGCTTTACATGAAACAACAACACGTTTTATCGACACCAGAAGTAATAAACAACAATTTAAGTGATTTATGTTCCTTCCTGTTTTATCCCCGTATTTGTCAACATATAATTAAACTTAAAATTAAAGAGTTTATAATATCCTATTAAAATGTAATTTGTATATTAAAAACACGTTTCGGCAAAGCTGAAAAGAAGACATATTGTAAATTGAATGATTAACCAAATCCTTTAAAAAGACGTACATCTTACATGATTTTCCGAATATTCCAAATATTTGAATGCAGAAATGCTTGTTATGTATACTATATGTTGTGCACCAGCGTTCTTGGGGCGACTTTTTTGATAAGGTGCCACCTCACCACAGACAAGCATATGACTCCGCTGTTACATAATACTTGTGCAGGGTGAACCGGTCTATACTCTGACCTGCTAATTCCTAGCATCAGTATCGAAAATTCAAAGAAAAACTAACACAAATATTTATTTCTTATTTTGTATTTTAAAATGTACCACGTGTTTTGGATTCATTGTTGCCACTGAGCTTTATACTTAAACAATACAGTGCATGTGTTAATTAAACCTCGATAAAATGACTTTTGATGAGTTTCAACCCGATCTGTCGCCAGAGTTTTTTGTAGCCACAGATTTATCTTTTTGTTTTTTTTTATTTTACAAGTCTATCTCGATTTATCATTAAAAATCTGAATGAACAAATTTTGGAGATAAACCAATGTTTAACAGTAGTTAAAGATAAATACAGGTAGGAAATATCATATGGAAATAAATTGTCTAAAACTTAGGTATAGCATATTAAACAGTTTAACTGCAGATCAATAACTTTAATACAATAGTACAGTGTTATTGAGAACATCGATAAATTAAAGAGCGAGTCAAATTATTGACCTTCTACATATGTACACGTAATTTATATTTTGCTGTTTATTGACAAAGTACTAGTTATAAAGTTAATATGTTACACAAATACACAACTTTTGATGTGCCATATGTGCACATTTTGGAAAATCATTCCTCATCAGTGGCACTAGGGTCCGAAAAGTTTGATAGATAAAAAACATAAACCAAACATTTGACAAATTAGTTTACTTATTATGATATATTTACCTTTCTTACATGTTTGTCTATATCGTTAAACGTTGTTACATTTTTCACTATTGAGAACTTTCTTCTTTCCATCAGTCTTGGTGACATTGAACTAATCTCCGTACATGTATTTTCACCACTTTCAAGAAACTTGTGGCGTTTTCCACGTGAAGCAATAACGCCCATTTATTATTTTGTTCACATCACTTTAAATAGTGGTAAGTAGTATGCACACTATGTATAAAACATTTTCCTTATAAAACTTATAATATTAATACAGCACGTTTGTTTATGAAATAAACAAATAAAGCTTAATAGAACTTTAACAGTTAAAATTTAGTTTAAATAAGTCCGTAAAAGGGAGCATGTGAT
The DNA here is from genome assembly GCA_029721355.1 of Tegillarca granosa. Lineage (NCBI taxonomy): Eukaryota > Metazoa > Mollusca > Bivalvia > Arcoida > Arcidae > Tegillarca > Tegillarca granosa. Next base: position 35,237,555 of record CM056602.1, on the reverse strand, counting down.
TTAAACTCGATAAAATTTTCTATATTATACTGAAAAATCAATTTATATGATGAGGAAGTATTATTGGTGTTAAGTAATTAATTTTTAAAATTAAACTAAACTGCACTTAACTACTTAATCTGTAACTGGTATGAAATTTGAACTCTACCACTATATATACTTTATTATTTAATTTAATGTTTATTTTCACACACACACACACACACACACACACACACACACACACACACACCTTATATCAATACCTTGGAATGCAATTAAAAACTGTCATATAGAAATCAAAAAGCTGAGTTAGAACTACGGTTTTCATAATATAAGTACTCTTACAGAAATGTCCTGTTTAAGGTTGTTCCCGGTACCTGAGGCAAAAAAAAAAAAAAAAAAAAAAAAAAAAAAAAAAAAAAAAAAAAAAAAAAAAAATTATAAAAAAAAAATCCGAATTGAAATTTTCTGAATATTTGCATACAAATTCCTTATAATGTGCTTTGTTGATTAAAATGAAAAAATATATACCCTTTGGTTTTCCTTTCTTCAGTAGAGTGTGTTAAACCTACCTCATTTCTAAATACCCCGATTGTTAGTTTCAAGTTTGTTTTTATTCAAAAATAAAAAGTTGTAATGAAAACAAATTTCATTTTTATGGTTTTAATCAATATTTTAATAAAAGACGTGTCATGAAGTGATATGCATAACATTCAAATAATAAAGCATAAGTTATTATAGCAGAATGTGCAAAAAATGTCTTCATTTTTGTTGACAGTTTACTACAAAAATCCAAATTTCATAAAATCTGTGAAATATGTTTCATTGAAAAACTACTTCGTTTGTTTCATATTCTTCAAAATGAAATTTTAAAAATCATGTGCTTGGGTTCTTGTTTTCGAGATACGGAAAGGATTACCTCCCTTAACCCCTAAATTTTAAATTTCTTTTCAAAAATTCTTATCATCATTATGGCATGTTAAAAGAATTTTTGAGTACTAAAGTTCGTATAATGTACAAAGACTTATATGTGTTTATTTCGAAAACAATTTTTTAATGTATAGAAAAAACAACACTTTTAGTGAATTTTACTCTTTATAGAACGAATTATGATTTCCGGAATTTGTCTCAACCGTTTTCGGGTTTTGAAATTCTTATAGTTTTACACACAGCATTCTTCTTGTGAGATCGGTTTTTCGTTTTATTGCACGATTTGTTATGAATGAACCGACCCGTTTCATAATTTGAACATTTTGCGAGCTTATTGTGGTATACTTAAACATTTTTCATCATAAATTGTCGCTATCCTCGTTCAAATTACACCGTGTGTGCGTACAGTGCTGGCCGGTAGGATCAGAGGTAAATCAGTGTGCCTATTCTTTCTTTACTTTTGCACAAAAGCAATTTAATTTATTGAAGGATATATTCAGAATTCATGTAAATATTTTATGAAAGGAAATGATCAAATCCTGTGTATGAGACAAAAACAATTAGGGAAAGACCGTGTAAATAGCATTGTTAGTTTATTTGCTGAACTAAACGATAAATCTAAAACATTTTTACGATCCTAAATGATCAAAATGAATCAAACAACAGTTAATAATAATTAAAATCAGAACGATATTTAAATAATGGTATAACAGTTGTAGACTCATGGGAAAATTTGTTTTTTTTTTGTTTTTTTTTTTTTACAATTCTTACTGTTAGGTTATTTGTCCTGTTGAAGAGAGTTACTTCCCTTGGTGTCGACACTTTCTTAATATCAAGATAGAATCTATATCTTAAATTTAAAGGTTTTTCTTTAACATGGAGGAAGTAAGAGATAGAGAAAGGGTTCCCGTCCCGCCTTGTTATTTCCAGTTTAAGGCGAATGTGTTTGTATTTTAAACCATTTCATGATCAATTAAAGAAGTCCTCGCAATCTCAATAAATATATAAAAATCTACTATTATTTCAAACAGAAGTACCCTTTAAGAAAAATGACCTGCTAGATAAATACCCTTGAAAAGAAAGGAACCTCATGTCACATTTAAAATAAATCATTTTGTATCCGGATATAAAAATGTTACGCGACTATATGACTACAAGATTTTTTTTTTTTCGATTAAGTCATTTAACATTTCTTATTATGTGTATCGATCTTGTAGCTAATGCAGCTTTTTAGTAGCAAACAAAAAAAAAGTGTAAATAGTCCGAAGTATGAGGCACAGAGAAATAAACATACATTTTTTTGTTGTTATGGGAGATGTTTACTTAGTTGATGGGTCACAGTTGAATCTTATTAATGTAAATAAACGTTGCTTCACAAAACTTGTTTTTAGGCCTTATCTTGTTTAGAGTGGAGTTGAATAATGGTGTTTTACGCCTCAGTAAAGATTCTTTCACTTATTTCGAGGCGGTCATTTCTGGGATGGTGGAGGAAACCGGAGTGCCCGGAGAAAACCCCCTACCTTCGGCAAGCGAACTGACAAACTTTCTCACACTACAATCTTTCCCGAGTGGGATTCGAACCCAGGCGCTGAGGGGCGCTATGATCCGTAAGCGCGCGCTTTAAACCACTCGGCCACCGAGGCCCCTCCTTATCTAGTTCAAATCTTAATTTCTTAAATATATAAAATATATATAACAGCTTCTAAAAGTCGATTTTAAAGATTTATAAATTGATGCGAAAAACATGCTGTCGATGAAGAAGTTAAGACTTAATCGACTATGAATAAAAACATATACTGTGGTCAATATAGTGATAATGTCAAGTTTTTTTTAACGTAAATGTTAGTTTAAGTAAATCTTTAATCAAGTCAAACACATTTGTATTTTGTTCTTAGAAAAAAACTATAAATCTATTTTTTTCGCAGAACACCACTTAATTTTGAAGTTTAAGATCGCGCTGAAAAAGCTGATGGTTTAATTATTTAATTTTATACAACGGTTTTTACAATAAATTTGAATGTCAAATAAATAACAGCTACGCATTACTTATTCAATACTGATTGCTGTAATAGTAAAAATTCTCATGCTAAAGTCATTGCGCGTTTTCGCGAAAAATTTTGCGAGATCACACAATTTTTTTTCCGTTCTCACGCAAAATGTATCTAGTGCACGCACAGAAATTATCACGTGATAATCCTAAGTTAAAGCTAAGTTATCTGATCTTTGTAATTAATCGACCAATTTATTTTTTAGCATTGAATTTGATTTTCATTCGGGTCATTGAGAAATAACCTGAATTTCGCGAATTACACAGTGTGCACAGCGTCCATTCAGGTTATTTTTCAATGACCCGAATGAAAATCGGATTCAATGCTTATAATTAAATTTTAAAAACAACTTAATCAAATGAAAGAATAACTTTATCCACTTTTTGCTTTTAATGACTTTAAAACAAGGTAAAATGACGCGCATTAAAAGTAGTCCGTTCTAGATTACGTCACAAACACTTCGGCACGTGAGTTCTAGTCAGTGAGAAATGAACTGAATTTGATTTCGATTTTTCAACCAATGAAATCGTTAGGAATTTGTCAAATTTGATTATTACAAAAACAAAGAAAATTTACATGACAGGTCAGCATTTTAGGTATCTTTTTTTTTCCAAGTTTTCGTTTAAACTTTCTTAATAAAGATTTAGTTTTCGGATCTTTCCCCACGTAGGCATAAGGTAGGGGGTTTTCTACAATCACTATAACTGCATTCTCCACTTGAGAATCTCGACACGACAGAAATAATCTTGAATGGGTGAAACATTACAATTTTCCAAACACGCCTTTGTTCTTCAAATCTAATGAATGTTTTGTTTAAATAAATTTAAATGTCTGCAGGAATAAACCAAGATATCTTGATTTTTACTAGGATGATTATGGATGTACAAAGTTACTGTTAGGCTTCGAACTAATTCTGCTAGATGTTTTGGTCAGTACAGATTTGGAATAATAATGTCGTATACCATTTTTTAAATTTTACCTTTTACAAACATTCAAAAAATGGTATATATTTATATATTTATTTGTAACAATGATGGCAAGTGTACTAGAACTCGTAAGATTGCCATAAGTACGCATTAGAACATTTTAGATCAGAATCTTTTGCACACTCGCGCAATATATGAACTTGTGTTCAAATTTATCATGGAGATTATTAAAATATGTCTTGTCATAATAGTTGAAATATTGCTGAATTGACGTAAAATATAATTCAAACAACCAACCAACTAACCAACCAACCAAAAACCCTATGATCAATCAAGTTATCTCAATTTTTTTGCTATATGGTCATTTTGAGTCACATGATTATATGGCCATTTTGAGTCGCACAGTTTATATGGTCATTTAATGCCACATGGGTAATGATGTGGTCATTTAGTGCAATATGGTTAATATTATTCTCATTTAGTGTCATATGGTTTATATTATTGTCATTTGGTGTCTTGTGGTTTACAATATGGTTATTTAGTGCCAAAAGGTTTATGATATGGTCATTCATTGAATGGTGGTCATTTATTTATTTTGTATTTATTCTGTTCAAACTAGAATTCCAATTACTATTAGAATAAATCAGTATTCCGTTTATTATGTTCTAGGATTCTGGTTCCAACAAATAACAATAAAAATGAAATAAAAATAATAATCATAATAATAATTTAAAAGAATGAATAAATAAATAAATAAATAATGCGTTGTGGCAAAAATTAATATTCAGCTACTAAAGAGATAAATCATTTTAGTCCCTTGAATATGTATTGTACTAAAAAAGAGTAACAGTTTCTCCATTGAGAGTTTCCGTTCTATTCCAGATCTTGTGTTGTCACATATAACATTATTTGTTTTACAAACCATAGAACTGCAAACAATTATGCAGCATTGATTTTTTTCTTTTTTAGAATATGTCTAGTTTACGGTGGCACAGAGGTGACATGAAATATATTTTTCATATTACGTGCGCACGTATAACTCTTTACGTGCGCACGTATTAACCTATTACGTGCGCACGTATTACCTTTTACGTGCGCACGTAGTAACCAATACGTGCGCACGTATTACCTAAAAGTAATACGTGCGCACGTAATAGGTTAACCAATACGTGCGCACGTATTACCTATTAGTAATACGTGCGCACGTAAAAGTTAATACGTGAACACGTAATAGGTAATACGTGCGCACGTAAAAGGTAATACGTGCGCACGTAATAAGTAATACGTGCGCACGTAATAGGAAAAATATATTTCAAGTCACCTCTGTGCCACCATACTAGTTTGCTGTCATACCCTTTCTAATTCAAATTGCGAAATTTTAACCAGAACAATACCACTGAATAACAGAATCTGATATTTCACCTTGATTTCCAACAGTTATATTCCCCTTACTTGATGTAAATACAAAATCCCAATAAGAAGTTGGAGACAGCACGTAACCAATGTCAAGGTCATACTCTGGTTCAATGTTTACTGTAGATACCGCTACTATTTCGTTGTTGTTTTTAACTTCAACTTGTTCGACATTAAGAAACGTTAAATCTCCATTATGTAAATATTTTACTCGAAAAGATTTGCCAGTTATTGCTTCGGATATTAAATTCGCTGTCGAAGAGCCAGACGCGTAACCGGAGGTGCTAAATATCTCGAACCATTGCTTAAGGTCGACGTACCAGTGAGCCGCTTCTTCAAAGGAACCTATGAACGAAACGACGCCACAACAAACATGATAATGATATATATTTAATGTCCCCCTTGTAGAAATCATCCTAAAAACCCTTGTCACGTTCGTTTCAAAGTTTTGTTCGTCAATTTGTAACACTGATTCTGAAAGCTGTCCCCATATTTCTCCGTTTTTGATTCGTATCGATTTAGCTTCTTCTGTTCTGTTTTGAACCTTAACCTTGACCCGGTGACCTTTCTGAATAGCAAACATTAATATAGATTTATCTCCAAATGTTGTTTCACCATATTTGTCGTTTGAATATATATGTGACCATTCTTTATTAACATGCCATGCGGTAACAAGATAGCTTGACGAAGCAACATGTAAGTTTTTGCTCTCTACATACCATCGTATAAAGTTAAAGCGACCCGTGTGACTTACGACGGGTACATACCAATACGAAGTTGGTGTAAAGGAGTACATATTACTTCGAGCAAGTTCCCAACTGCTTTGAAAAGATGTTGCCAATCCCCCATATGTTTCAATGCTTGTAACTTTCATGCTATAATTAGCGGGATTGTTTTCAATTACAAAATCGAATCCTTGATCTGAATCAGCAATTAATCCTTGAACAGTTCCATACGTGGTAACGCCACCTGAATCACAAGTATAAAGTAACATGGCTTTTGATAAGGTGAACCATGTCATTGAATGGAATGTGACCGTCTGCTGGATTTTCACTGCGTTCCTCAGTTTATATTCCTGTAGTTGTACCCGTCCTGTTGTGCATATATACAGGAATCTTCTGTATACATCTATACCATTAGTAAAACCATTTAAAATTGATTGTACACATACCTCCAAAGCTGAAAGTGTATTCAACAAAAATAGTTAAAAATCTTGATAAAATAACTTGCAATACCGTCATCTTGCTTATCGCTATAGAATAAATTAAATCATAGAGTCTCTTTTTGCAAGAATTCAAAGTACATAAAGGCAGATAATATGTTTGCCATTTTGCTTGCCGAATAAAACAGGCTTGTTTTGGGGCATTAAACACAATCCTTAGCAAGCAAAGACAACAAAATCAGTTAGCTTTCTAACGTATAACCCACATCCGTTTCCATGTTTACAGCACTTTTTTGTTCCGAAATACAAGTTTTCTTCAATTTATATTTGTTATGCAAAAAGATATCAAGATAGAAAAAAAACAATATGAGCAACATCAATCACTTGACAATTTAAAAAGTAATAAAACACACATAGACAAAAAAAATTTAAAACAAAAATTTCAAACATACCGATACTACTTATAATAAACACAGGCGTATTTACTGAGCAATATGATCATCACTGTGCTTCAAATAAAATTGTTAAATTTATAAATATTCCTAATCCTTACTAGTAAATCAATACTGTTACTTTAGCATTGCACTATTGTTAATGACTTTCAAGATGACACGGTATCCCGTTTGTGTATACGTTAGCGCTTGTCCATTTTGATATTACCTGACTATCGATGCTTTAGAGAACAAGGTATGTTCCGCTGTCAATGGATTACCTTGATGTTAGATATTTTATTGTCAATGGTTTTCTCTGTAACAATGTCAACTTCGAGCAATCTTATATCACTGTTATTAAATACAATAAATTTGAAATTGACTTAATCTTACCCAAGTTCATGCGTTCGCTATTCTCAAGTTTGATAAAAATGATTTTGTTTGGTGTTCATGTCTTTGTATCAATGCATTTTTCAATGATTTACAAATTCATGTCATGATGATTGTTGTTGGTCATTTGTGTTAGTATACGTCCTGAGGTCATTCAAATATAAGGCGGTTCAACATTAGAGGTGTTTTTCGCCAAGCACTTTAAATAAAAAAAGCCTTTGGGTCGTAGAAATATATTTTTAAATAGCAGGGGCAATACAATAATGAAACCTAACTGCTCATTACCATACAAAAAATTCCATTCCTTTCTGTTATATAACTTATTGTGTCTCGATAAAAAGTGAATCTCACACTTTCCAAAAACGTTTCTAACAGGCATCTTGTGTAAATAACAATTTACAACCATGGTTTTACTTACTATTCCATGAAAAAACTTGAGCAGTAACTGACAATTTTGAATTATTTTCCACCGAAGTTATCACTACACGAACGTCATTTCCGACTTCTAATGCAGAAATTAGGTTGTTAATATTACCGGAAATTACGGTTCCTGACTGATCATGACTCAAACGTTCTGTCCAAGTATTACCTTAAAGAAAAGAAATAGGCAGATTAGTTTAAAAACATAACTATGTATAATAAATAAGTTTAAATTTTCTGATACTTGCACATGTACAAATACAAATATCTACAGAAAGGTGAAGGGAGGAACAAAGGCTGTGGTAATATATGTTTTGTTTTCTGGGAGTGTGGTAACGTTAAATAGACTACTTTTAATTATGATTTTTAAAAAAAATCAATCGATAAACCACATTATTTCGCAAAACATCAACAATAACCTACGTAAATGATCATCTAATTTGTTGTCAATACGTCACATAAAAAATCGTGATTTTGTCAAAACTCTATCTATTGTGAGCATCTGAATGTATTTTAAATACATTGATTAAATTCAAAAATGGTATTTGACGCATCCACCAAAATGCGATTGTTGTATATTAAATAATAGGAAGCAAAGATAAGCCAAACTTTTGAATTATTAGATGCTAAGGCTTACGTTTTCTTAAAAAGACTCAGCTCATTAAAGTAGATGAATGATTTATTATTTTTATCCGTATAATTATAAACTGAAATATTTTTGATCTCGCCTTTTCTGACTTGAGGTAAATAAACTATCAAGTATTTTCGCTAATAAATATATAAAGATTGTGCTTTAGATAATGTACAGATCATATTTCCAACTACTGATTCTCTAAAAATTCTGTAGTGAAAATCATCCTGTGACTTACTGAAAACTTTATCACAACTGACTATTTATTCAAACAAATATAAGGAAGGTTTTAATCCATACGTTTATTTCATTTTAACCGGATGGTATATAAACCATGAACAACATTATCATTATACAGATTTTACGGCAAGATTTGACTCAGTAGTAGAGCGTTCGCATTGAAAGCGAGAGGTCGTAAGTTCAAAACCCGACCGGGTCATACACAAGAATTCAATATTTGAGATATTGATTCCTCTCTTGGCCTTCGGCGTTTAGAGGAAAAACTATCAACTGGTGCCAGGATAAAAGACAGGGGGAGTGTTGTGCTTATCCGTTGTATACTGACTTGGTGAGCTTGGCAGGTAACTAAAAAGTCGCCTTGAGTCCGCGCAAGTACATAGTACAGCTACACACACTTCACAATCCTGCACAACCTTGACGCGAATAGCTGAAAAATTGCTGATGCGACGTTAAACAACATTACAACAAGAACGACCCTTTATACAAAATTTAACCCTAATTTGATACTGCTGTTTGTCCACTTAACTTAAAAATGTAACTTCAAAACTCACAGCATACTTCTTCTTAAGAAATAAATTCATTTTCTTAAGAACTCCTAATGTTTGTAAAACTAATCAGTTTGCATCATTTTACCGACACCAGTTTGATTTTTCTCACCGGCACAAACTGTATTTTCTGCTTTCATGAAACCTTGTAATAAAGAGTATATGAAACAGCTCATAATAGATGTGTTCGTAAGATGAAATATTGTTTTTTATATTCATTGTCATGTTTAGAGTCAAGCAATTGTGTTTTATGCCAAAGTTTTACTTATATTGAGACGGTTAGTTTTGGGTTAGGGTACCCGCAGATTGCATACGACCAGCGGCGAGTGACATGAAAAATTCTCTTTCATTCAGACCTGTCGCAGTTGAATCAAAAGTGCTTAAGACAACTGTGTTCATTGTCCGCTGCAGGTCCTATTTCACATATTCATATGTAAGAGACATTTCAAATGCAACAAAAAATATTGACAACTTTTCATCCTAGCAAACTTTTCTTCTCTACGTTATTCCTTGATTTGCCAACTTGTTCAATACAGCTTCACAAAATCATCACTGCCTTAACTCCTAGGACAATAATCTGCATCTCCCATCCATAAAAGTTGCTCTGACAATTTTCTTTCAGAAGGGTTGACAATAATAGAAATAATTGGGAAGAAGATTATTTGTTCGAATTGGTTTGTAATTATTTGGGCAACCCAAAATACCAATACAACACTGGCTGACAACTTAATGCCTGATGAAAATTTTATAAATTTAAATAATAATAAAGATGTTACTTGCGGAATTTATCCGAATTACTTAATCCCATTGTAAGTCCCACTAAAACGTTATTAAAAATCGATACTTCACCTACGAAAGTCTGACACTAGTGTCTACCCATTTATGTGTATATTTTAATGATATACCATATAGCATGTTAGTTTGTTACCACTACGATAGCGTAGTTGGTAGAGTGCTCGCTTCGTATGTGAGAGATTGGAGTTCGAATACCAGCCATGTCTGACCAAGGCTTAAAAAGTTTGTGACTCGGGGTTTAGAAACGACAGTCACAATATACTTCGGAGTAGACCTTAAAAACAAATGCCCCGGTAGGCGTCGAACACTAAAGAACCCCTTTCTGGACATTGTCCTGCCTGAGCACACTGCAAAGGTTAAAATGTCTGCAACTTCATCCATAGCTGATGATGTCTCGGTTTAAGATAAATATTCTTACTGGGATTTAAAACCTTATATTATCAATAATAAATCAATGTTGTTACACGACCCCTGGATTGACGCCTCATAGACATTGTGATATTTATAATGTTTCCGGACATTTTCTATCGTTTCATTTTTTCAAAATCAGTTCCAAATTTTTATCTTAAGTTACATATATTTCACTGATAGTTATTTTTTTAAAGGATTTTTCAACTTACAAAAAGAAATGTCAGTTTTAAATAATGTAACTTGGTAGGCTAAACCACTTTGCTGTCGATGAAGAATTTTTTAACAAACATTAATTAATCCTTTATTACTTTTTTAGAGTATCAAATAATAATTCTTATTACAATCAACAAGCACTTCAAACAAAATTTTAACAGAGATATATGAAAGAGTTAGAAGAAAAACAAGTAAATTTTAAAAGGAAAAATATGAATCAGCAGACATCAATAGTACCCAGTGTCAGGCCGGTTTGTAGCCATTCATGGTCGGTTCTTTGTAGATTTTAAAGGCACATTCTAAGACTTGCGACCCACTTTTGTTATTTGTTAGACGTGCAAGTTAGATCTGTCATTGTTTACTTGTTTGACAGCTTGTAAACAAAGCGATATAATTTACCTGATATAAGGTTCACAAACTGTCAACAAACTTTCAGAGGACTTTTCAGAGCCTTTTAACAATAAATTAATTTCAAGCGATAATCAATAATTTGTATTAACATCAGTAAGCGTCACTGCTATTCAGACTACTTTGTTAAATAATTTAGAAACATCCTATAAGTTAATTTATGATGAACCAGTTTAAAATGTCACACAAGGATTGCTATTTATATCTTATTAACTACAACTGTTATACATGTACTTGATGATTCTTCAATGAATTTACAAAACACTTGTAAAATAGAAATAAATAAAAAAATGCTATTAAAAAAATAATGAAATAATGAATATAAAGTTACTGTGACGGGAAGGAGATAAAAATGCAGGGTCAAACTGGGGATGGAACCCGGAAACTATATAAATGTTTTATCAACTGAGATTAAAATACCACTACATTCCTCTTCTGTTATTCTTGCGTTTTACACTATTGTATAGCAAATGTCACTCTTTATTCCCTCGGAAAAAAATTTATATGGCCGATAATTTTCAGTCATCTACTTTCGAGAGCCGTACAGGTTACGAAACTGTAAATACATATAAATGTCGAACCGGTGATCGTATCTGGAGATCTTGAACAAAAGCCGAATTTACTGAGCAACAGGAAAAGCACGATTCTGAGGTAAGATGACATTTAATGGTAGTTACAATCTTCGATATTTTACAAAATTAAAATAATCAGTCGCTTACCACGATTGGCAAGTGATAGCTATTACAAAGTAAGATTATTGGAGCCAACTCAGTTCGACCACACTAGAGACTAGTTCTATGTGACCCTTAATCTTAGGTCACACTCCAAGTTATAACGTACAAAAATATTAATAATATTATCTCTCGAAAGCGGATTCGTGTTTGTTTCTGTGTTTGTTTAACATTTGCTTCTCCTAATGACACCAATGTTTTACATGCACGTTTAGTTCTTTATAAGCATTTGCAATTTGTATTGTAAAAAGACGTCATGTCATTATTTATTTTTAAATTGAGACCCGCATGGTATATATTTCTCATTCTGTAACACATCCATTGTCTATTCTTATACATGTTCATTTGTGTATCTATCATATATATGAAATGATAAACAGTCGGCCCGAAAGTGTCACAGGCAAATATCCATTGTTTTATAGTAATTTTGTTTAACAACAGTATTGTGTTTGTGCGTTTGTCTATTTTATTTAGTAGTATATGGTAGATTTTTTCGTTTTCTTTTTTTGTTGCTCTAGCGTAAATAATGTACTTAGAATTAACAAATAACATAAATGTTTCTTTAAATGAGAACATTGAATTCGATCTTTTTCATTTGAATTATGGCGTTGACCTCGGGTGGTCGAAAGCGCGCTTTTAGAACTTTTCAAAGCCTATGATCGAATCCAACGCGTTGGAATCTTAGAGTGAGAAAGTTTTTCAGTTCACTTGTCGACGGTCAGCAGTTTTCTCCCCTTGACTTCGGTTTTTATCTAATATGCCAGGATGGCCTCACAATAAAGGTAAAGAATCTTGATTTGGGTGTTGAACACAACTGTTCCACGTTCCAACTTAATCATTTTGAGCATAGATTAATGCTTTGACATTAGATTTATAACAAAGATAGAAAGTCGAAAGTTTTGGTAATTTTGGACTCTTTTTTGTGGCTGACATAATTAAAGTTGGACAAAGAGCGACAATATCAGATGTCACAAACTCAGAAAACTATACAAAGGTCATTGTTGACATCACTCAGAGTCATTAACTTGTAATTAGATATTTAAACCTGAATCGTATATAACATAACAAAAGCTGTTTCAAGCGATCAATTGAGGAATAGTTGGTTTGTTGATTAAATGTGACTTAACGTCATATCAACGTCTGTTTTTACTTTACAAACCGAGAGAACTATTTAAATTTATCTCAAAAATAAATGTAAACACAAAACATTATGATCACGCGATACATCATTTTTTTGCAAACTAGTGTTTCTGATTTGCTTTGAACTATTACGCACCTAATACGATCTTTTAGAGTGCTTAGCACAATCATTCACATTGTGAATAATAACATCACAGAACACTTAGTCAAATATACTGCCAACAAGTGGAAACCTACTGAAAAAAATTCTCACTTGAGTTTGGCCGGGTTAAAAACCATCCCAGTAAAACTTCTTTATTAAATCTGATTAAGTAATTCTTAAGAAATTATTTTTAAGCAATCTGAGACCACTTTTAGCAAGATCCCTCAAGATGAGAGTATACTTCTGGAACAAAAAGCGATAAATATAGGTGGTGACTTTTGTTTATGTTTTTCGGATTGTTTTGATCTAGACACTAGTAAATGAAATTCCGTGTCAACGAACGAACGTCTCAAGGGGCATTGCATAGGTGTTTATTTTGTAACTGTTTGCATCTTTATTGAAATGAATTAATCTTAAATAATTAGAACAACATTTTTTATTCTGCTTATAGAAGCTGAATTACCAATTAATGATGTTATCTAGTCGGTCAGCATAAAATCAATACTTATTCGTACAAGTTACAATATTGTACATGTGAGATTTGTTTAACTGTGCATTTTAAACTTCAGGTAAGCCCGATGACTAAACTGAAGTTGGGTTGTAGGGTTTTACTCTGTCAGTTCATAGACGGTGTAGAAAGCGGAAAACTGGTAAAAGTCAACACTTCTAAGTAAGCGCATTGTCAAATTTATTAGGAATGTTTTTCCGAAATGTCCACATATGGCACAACAAAACTTAACAGGTATTTGTGTTTCTATATACTATACTAGGACCTGTCAAATGGGAATCGAAACTAGACAGTTGACGGCACTGTACAGAAGCCGGCGCCTTTACATTTCCCGGGCACTGAAATCGAAGATAGAGACACTGATATATTCTCGAGGCGGATGTGTTCTTTTTTATGACTGTTAACTTATTCTTTGGTTATGATACTTACCATAGTTTTCAAACACAGGATCAGCCTTTTGCTGATTCAGACCACATTGTTGAGAGCCTTGACATGTTGTCTATAAAAATAATTTAAAGAAAACAAAAATTAGATAAATTGTTTGTAAAATAAAAGACAAATTATGAATTGCAACCTTTGAAAAGAATTTAGAGAGATACGGTCATATGAAGAAAACAGTTTAACAATAATAAACAAGAGGCCCATGGGCCTTAACGCTCACCTGAGGAAATGTCCAAAATTATTTGCAAAGTGCAATAGACAATATATTCAGTACAGAAACTTTACAAGTTTTCTCAAGTTAAGAACTGCCACAAACTTAATCAGAAATATATCCAGTAACATTTCATTTATAGGAAGCTTATATAATATGCATGGAGTAACTGTAGTGCCATGAATAATTTCCAAATCATTAACCATTTCAGTAAACTTATGCAACTATGTCCTTGACCTTTGAACATATATGATCGTCATGTCAATACCTACCATATTCTAATAAACGTGCCTATACAAAAAGTTAGTAGTTTTCAAAGATAATTAGCAATTTAAGTCTTCTTTTGCAGCTGTGACCTTGACCGTTCAACATATACCTTGTATCATATGTCAAAATGATCACTGTCCCAATACCTACAAAACTCTAATATACATGCAAATAAAAAAAGTTAATAGTTTTCAAAGATAATTAGCAATTTAAGTCTTGTTTTGCAGCTGTGACCTTGACCTTTCAACAAAAGACCTTAAACCATATATCAAAATGATCGTCATGTTAATACCTACAATATTCTTACATACATGCCTATTCACAAAGTTAATAGTTTCCAAGATAATTAGCAATTTAAGTCTTCTTTTGCAGCCATGACCTTGACCTTTCAATATATGAGCTTGAACCATATATCCAAATGATCGTTGTTGCAATACCTACAATATTCTAATAAACATGCCTATACAAAAAGTTAATAATTTTCAAGATAATTAGCAATTTAAGACTTCTTTTGCAGCTGTGACCTTGACCTTTAAACATATGAGCTTGAAGCATATATGAAAATTTTCGCCATCTCAATACCTACAATATTCTTATATACATGCCTATACAAAAGTTAATACTTTTCAAGATAATTAGCAATTAAAATCTTATTTTGCAGCTGTGACCTTGACCTTTCAACATATGACCTTGAACCATATATCAAAATGATCGTCATGTCAATACCTACAATATTTTTACATGTATGCCTATACAAAAAGTTAACAGTTTTCAAGATAATTAGCAATTTAAGTCTTCTGTTGCAGCCATGACCTTGACCTTTCAACATATGAGCTTGAAGCATCTATCAAAATTATTGTTGTCACAATACCTACAATATTCTTATAAACATGCCTATACAAAAAGTTAATAGTTTTCAAGATAATTAGCAATTTAATACTTCTTTTTGCAGCTGTGACCTTGACCTTTCAACATATGAGCTTGAACCATATATCAAAATGATTGTTGTTGCAATACCTGCAATATTCTAATATACATGTCTATACAAAAAGTTAATAGTTTTCAAGATATACTGACAAATACATAATTTTAAGCAATTTCACTACTCAGTACCTTACCATTTCCCCATTTTGAGCCCCATGGCTACCATTTGTGCAAATCTGAAACTACATGACCTAAGGATGTTATAAATTAAATAACTAAGGTATATCTCTTGTACATTCAGAGGAGAAGATTTTTAAAGTTTTTCACTATTTCCCCCTTATGGGGCCTCAAGGGAACATAACTCTTTCATTTGTGCAAATCTGAAAGGGCTTCACCCAGGCATAATGGTTACCAAGTTTCATTAAATTTGGCCCAGTGGTTTTGGAGAAGAAGATTAAAATGTAAAAGTTTACGGACGCACGCACATACACACGCCGCATCATACCATAAGCTCACGCTGGCTAAAGCCAGGTGAGCTATAAATAAACTAATATACACGATTACTTTAGGTCTCGATCTGAAATCGTGTGTATGGAACTTATTTTCGTTTTCAATATAATCATTCAAGTTCAAAAGGAACAATTTTCGTATAAAAAATAAATTATTCCATGTCATAATTTTACCTAGAGCATTGGGAACATTTTGTAGTACAACTTAAGTCGACAATCGTAATGATCGTAATCATCTATTTTATTACAAATTCTGTTTATTTTTGAAACGTAGATATTTGAATTTCCCCACTGATTTTGAGTTATTGATTTTCAACAATTTCGGACCAAAGAGCATAGAATAATATTTAAATGTTTAATGAAAATGATATTGTTCATTTGTTATTGTCTAATTTTTAACTTCAATGATATGTGACATGGTAAGCAACGTAATTTGAAACTTTATAAAGTATTAAAAATGTTGTTCAATAAATAACAAAAACAAATCTATATTGATAATCAAAATAACTTGTGTTTTATTTCACTTGTCATGAGTCAATTATCAATTAATTCTATGGTAGGTATATATGCAAGGCCTAAACTATCAGTCTAAAATTAACTGAGTACTTTGTGCTTACAGAAAATGTTTATAATGTTGCAAAATTTTTAGCCGTCTTAATTTTTGAAACATGTTTAAAACTAAAGTTTGTTCTCTCATACAAACCATTACTTAGCTGTATTTGGAAACATTTGATTTTGAAACTTTGAATTTATTAATATTCAACTGTTTGGCTATGTTTTTTTATCTATTAATTGTTTTGGTCCCTAGTGTTACTGATGAGATATGATTTACAGAAATGCACACATTGTCACACCAAAATTTAACAAATATTAAACGGCTAAACAATAAATTACCATTATTTTAAAAATTCAAAGGAAGCCGGCAGCCAACCTCTTAAACTAAGTGTGATGGTGCGGCAAAAATATGAGATAAAGTACGTCCCTTTTCATGACATTTTTATATAAAATTCTTGAATAAATGACGGATCTGATCTAAATCTTTAATTAATATATAATACAAATACCAGTTAAATTTTGATGTGCCAGATGTGCACAGTTCGGAAATTCATTCCTCATCAGTGACAGTAAGACCGAAAAGTTTGATACATAAAAAATATAAGCCAAACAGTTAAAAATAATGAATCTAAAGTTTCAAAATTATATAAATCCAAATTGATTCAAATTACGATTAAATTTTTTTTATCCGGTCAGACAAATGAGTAGTTTCTTAACCTGGGGTGCGTTTCACGAAGCATACTTAGGAAAAAGTTCTTTCCTAAGTATAACTTAGGAAGAAAAATTTTCCTAAGTCCGTTTCACGAAACCGTCCTAAGTTTAGGAATGTTCCTAACTCTTTCCTAAACTTAGGACAGGTAGATAGCTGACTTAGGAAACAACTTGACATGGCGGCTGCCTACATCTATATGTTACAACGACGACAGTTTCGTCGAGAGCTTGTTTTTAGGGATAAAAACAACCATTCTTGGTTATATGGATGATGAAAACATCATTCAAAGATATAGACTTCCCCGTCCCGTTATTCTGTAACTTCGGGAACTATTGAACTATGATCTTTAAAGGTCAACAAAGCGGTCACACTCTATACCGGTAAACTGAAAATTTTAACCGCCCTGAGATTTTTTGCAACCGGTAGTTTCTTTGGAGTTACCGGAGATATACACATTATTAGTAAATCAAGTGTGTCCAGAATAGTGACAGAATTTACTAATGCAGTTACCCAAAGACATTACAAAATAACATAAAATTACCAAAAAACTGGAAAAGAAATAAATAAAGTTATGCATGGTTTTTATAGATTTGCTAACTTTCCAAATGGGCGCAGTTGATGGGACCCACATTAAAATCTTAGCTCTCAAGAATGATAAGCATTTTTTGTAAATAGAAAGAACTTCCATTCTATTAATATTTAATCAGTGTGTGATTCCAACTTGAAATTTACAAATGTTGTTGCAAGCTTGACCATTTCTTTTTAATTTCTGTGACTGTTCTGTTTACTTCATTTACCTCATTTACTTTTGACGTTATTTCCACCCACGACCTTTTCTTTATAGCATTTGATACGGTACTATTAAATTTTTGAAATAGTTTGTCGTTCCTTTTTTCTACTTCTTCGGTTATTGCAGTCAACTCGGCTGTCGAAAAATTGGGCGATCTTTTAGCTTATCTCGGGTATATATATATAGACGGTGAAAATAATTTGAATATAAGCATGCACTATAACCCAATGTGAAATTCATGCAAACACCAACGTTTGTATAAGTAGACGACGAGAGTTGAGTGATACTACATTTAGTTTTTTGTAAAAGAAAATATAATGTAAATGAAATGATTCAAAAATAAAATAAATTTAATTAATTGAGCACACACTATAATTTTGATCATATGATATATGTAACTAAGTTTCAAGTATTAAAAGAATGTACATGATTTTATTTCACATTATTTATTTATAAGCATTATTTATTGAAATCTGTATATAAATACACGAGGTGTTCCGTTAATTTTATTCTTAAGTTTTTCCTTAACTTAGGAAAGGCATAAGATACGTTCGTGAAACGCAAGAGTTTGAACTTACGCATTACCTAACTCTTTACTAAGTTCAAACTTATGAATGAACTTTGGAACGAACTTAAGGAAACGTACGTGAAACGCGCCCCTGTTTACTAGAACGCATTATATATCTCTGATTTAAATGTTTTCCATTAACAATCTGATTATCAGATTTGCATGCACTTTGGTCCGACCGATTTTTTTAAATAATATCTTATCTATGTTTACAATAAAATTGCCATTGGCCATATTTGTTTTTAGTGAGAGTATCGATAAAATTAAAACATTATACATATTAGTGTTTTGTTAAATGTATCCCTTTTTAGTTTCTTTAAGTATTGCATTTTGTTTAAACAAGCATTAATTATCGCGGGAAAACGTTATAATAAATAAAAAATTAAAACAAGATAAAAATAAATAAATAAATAAATAAATAAACACTTAGCATTTAACAATATTCGTCATCCGAGTCATAAGAGAAAAGCTAAATTGCTAAAGGTATTGCTATGTCGCCATTGTTATTGGTAGGGTGCCAAATGTTAAGGATTCTGATTTTAAACATGTTATATAAGTATAGACAAACTAGATATTCATTACAAATTATGGAATTGTCAAAAGAAAAATAGGCATATAAGAAAACGAGCAAATAACAAGTTTCATAATGTTCCCGTTCAACAAAATTCTAAAATCTTGCTTGTTTTCGTCAAAGTCAAAGCCCATAGCAATGAAATCTGTAGCCAACGAGGATAAATTGAAAGAGGATGAGAAAACAATGTTTAAGTAGGCTTAGTTTGTTTAAATGGTTTATCACCAAATTTTGTCTCATTCCAGCATTTAGTTACTCTAAAAGGTACAAACGCACATGTACACTAATAAAACAAATAAATAAATATATATATAATGAATTTAATATTTTAAGAAAAGTACTCTTAAAATAAGCTTTTATTTATTTCTACTTACCATTTCCATATATTTACAATTTTCTTTATTGTCCAACCAGTAACATTTATCGTTGTATGTATTTTTACTGATAACGATGTCACATGTTATGTTGTTCCCTTTACGACAAACATTTATTCCGTAACAGTTTTCTTCATTAGCACAAATGCTGGCACATGACAGTGCCGTCTGGTTATCGTAGGAAATTATAAAGTCCAAATTGTTATCTCTATAAGTGTTGGATCCACATAATGATTTGAATTTACATGATTGTTTTTCTGAAATCTGAACAGATAGTTTTAGTTTGACAATTATCAAAATAAGATACAAACTTTTCATTTTGAAATGAAAATAGTTCAGTAAAAATTTAACGATCGAGATGTAAAACCAGTTGATTTCTAATACAACTATGTTTGGAGCGTGTAGATAATGGCGGGAGTTTCTTGTAGACGCGTATATTTATACAAATCATAGCCGATTGATTACTTACTATAAATTAACATAAGGCGTAATTTTTAAAAACAAAAATTTCACGAATTAGATGTCTCGTCTAGTAAGCATTTTTTGAGTAAAAAAATACATTTTTGTAGTAGAAAATACTTTTTTTGCAAATTTTGCATAAATTCAATCAAGACTTACAATAGTCAAGCCACACAAATGTTAAATTCCAACTACATTTATAACTTTGAAACACTTATACCCTTATATATATATATATATATATATATATATATATATATATATATATTATAGACACTAGTGTTTTAAAATAATATGATATGATATGAAATGAATAATTCCCTTCTTTAATATCAAAGGATACTATAAATATTCTATGGAGTGAGTATACTAAGTAATCTGTTTTGAGATAAAGTATGATAAAACAAACAGTAAAATTAAAAATAATTAGCATAAATAATAATCACAGCCATTATTGGCATTCATGATCATACTTATGTCACAAACAGAAATATTCTAACTTGTGTTGTTAGGTATTAGCCGAAGAAGGTTACTTATGTGTTTTAAATGATACAAACACTGTAATTGTAGTAAAAATAAATCAACAAGTCATTTTCAAATGAACCTTAGTATTATAGCAAAAAATTCTATAATTTTTGGAATATAGTTTATAGGTTAAAAAAAAAAACTTAATTATAACGTAGAACTTAATTAACATCATTAATTAACGTGTCTCTGTTTTATGTCAGAATCAATTAGCTTTTACTGACATGACTGTTTTTTCATGACTTAAAATTTATTACCCAAAACTTGAAAGTGGGTAGTGTCTGTTTTTACGCCAAGCACTCGACATTACGAAATGAAAGTCGCGGTTCTTTCGGATGGGAACTTAAAATAAAAGGGGTCCCGCGTCATAGTAGGCTTGGCACGATAAAAAACATTGTTGTATAATGCCTTCAGCGCACCGCACAGTCGAAATTTCTGCACTTTCGCCTATAGCTGGCGACGTCTCGATATAAGTAAAAATTTCATAACTGGGACGTA
Source organism: Tegillarca granosa (assembly GCA_029721355.1). Taxonomy (NCBI): domain Eukaryota; kingdom Metazoa; phylum Mollusca; class Bivalvia; order Arcoida; family Arcidae; genus Tegillarca; species Tegillarca granosa. The sequence goes on along the minus strand of CM056602.1, from coordinate 35,216,685 downwards.
AGCACCATTACTCAACTCAACTCATATGAACTTCATAAAGTACAGGTTCGGTTTTTTCCATCAAACTTTATCATTTACGCCGCTGATTTAATTCCTTAATATCAGAACAAGAACATTTTTGCACTAAAGATGCAATACTTTTGATGCATTTGCACAAGAATGATATACAATAAAACTAAAAATTTATTGTTTTATCTTTAAAGTTGAACATCTACAATTTCAAACAGTATTGAGATAGAAATAATTTTGTTTTAAGCAACTTTATTAATAAATCAAATAAAAATAAAAGGAAAAACGTTGAGTGTTTAGATTGTTTTATACATATTGTCTATATATAATGTATAAACCATGTATTGTATCTTTTAGTTAGAGTTGTTGTTTTTAACGTCGCAAAAGCAATTTATAGGTATTTTTGAGAAAAGAGAAATATAATTAATCTCTACGGATTTATTTAAAAAAATGTTCTTGTATGCATGATATGTACATATGTGTACATCATGTTCAGCTGTATACCAGCGCGCATTCATGACTTTTTGGCAAGGTGATGGCTCACTAAGTCAGTATGTCACACTAACATACCACTCCTTAAATGCAATATTCTGGCACCGGGTCATCTAGTCGATAGACTGTCCTCTTAATGTCGAGCACCAAGCAAGAAAGCAATCATTCAAATTTTGGAGTCTTGTATATAACCCGACCTGGACAAACCGCCACTTATTGCTCTCGAGGCGGACAAAGTATTTTAAAGGGTAGATCTCACATTTGCATAAAAGTAACGTTAGACTAATTGAAATTATAAAACATCAAATGATAAACGAACAAGAATACGTTCCCTCGATGTCCTCAGTTTTTTACAAAAAAATTGAGAATTTAAAACCCCCTTATCTTGCCATCAATAGAAATGCATTTTGTATGAAGCTATGTTTATTTGTTTTTAATTTCATTTATTTTATCTAATTTACTTACGCATTCATGTGTGAACAGAAATCTCAAGTGTTTATGTTTTAATTTACAAACTAAGCACAGTAACCTAACATATTAACAAAATTAAAATTGTTGTCTTCATACATTGCCTTACTATATCACACCAACATATGATTTTACCACTCAGTAGGTCGGTTGGTAGAGTACTTGCGTCGTATGATAGCGGACGAGGTTAGGACCCCGACCAGGTCTGACTAAGACTTGAACAAAGGCTATTGTCTGTTCTTTCGCCAAGCACTGTGCATTAAGAAATAAATGTCATAGGGTCCATCAGAGGAGATCGTAAAAACCAATGCTTTGTGTCACGGCAGGCGTGGCACGCTAAAGAACCCTCCCAGCACATTGTCCTTAGCACACTGCAAAGGTAAAAACTCTGCCATTTCACTTATATCTGTTGACGTCACTATATAAGTGAATTATTCTGAACTGGGAATTCAAATCCCATCAAATCAATTAATCAATCAACATATGGTTAAAATGCTTGTCGGACAATAAAACATGCTTATGATAAATGACGGAAGTTAAACACAATATTTTCACGGACAAGATAAACTAATTTAAACTCCGACGACATAATGGAATTGTCAAAGCTTAAGTATTTTTATTTTTTACAAATCCATCACATGCTTTTCAAAAAGCAAATGTATCAGCATCATATCAATTAGCATAATGGTTATTTCGAAAGAACATTTGCATGTTGAGAAAACTCCTAAAAAAAATCAATCGCCTTACGTTTCCCTTAAATTCCTGGTTTTTTCGTTTTGGAGTTTTTATCGTTTTAGAGTGATACAGATTTCTCCCATCCCTTTAAGTTTGAGATAATAATTTCCAATGGAAGAAACGGTAGTAGAAATTTCTATCTTCACCTCCTCGTGCTGTTTATCTTCACCTCCTCGTGCAGCCGGAACTACTTTTTTTTTAAAAAAAACTTTTTAGCGATTTAAAAGTTCTGTTGTTTTGTGAAAAAAGTTTTATCACAATCTATTTCAATAATATCATTTAAATGTTTTTCTGTTATAATTTTTCCTGTTTTCATGTTGCAGCCAAGATAATTTTTTTCACGTTATATATGCACTACATATTACTTGCAGAATAAGATGTACTTTTAAGTAAAGCTATATCTTATATAGGTCAAGTTGCGGAGTAATGCATTTTCTAAAAAACACTCCCCGACAGCTGATCATTACATGTAGATTTCACGATTGTTTTTTCTCTTTTGAAAGTGATTATGTAAGAATTCCCGTTTTCTTCAGCATACCGCAGGTATACTAGGATTCGAAGCCGGTCTTTTTAATGGTGGTATTCTTTTTCTGATTTAGACGGTCATTTAAGAGATACGAATTTCTGTCAGCCATTCGTGTTTTGGGTTAAATTTGCCCAAAATTGTTAATGGGGTGGGAGAAAAAGAATCAATCATATGCGTCAGTGGTAGATAATTTCATTTTAGCTCACCTAGCTTTAAGCTATGTGAGCTTATGTCATGGTTCTAGACTACCTAGACTAATTTAATGTAAATGGGTCTAAAGGGTTGCAGATAATGATGTAAAATATGAAAATATTAAAAATCCGTTAAATTTATTTACTGACAAAATAAAGCCTTTTTATAAAGAAAAATCTGAATCAATTCATTATTAAACATTTAATGACAATTTATTGGATTTTATTGTATAGAGTCTTATTTGCAGTTACTATGACCAATTTGGAACCGGAACAAACTATCTTAAATAAACTTTGTAAAACGATTATTGATAGCAATGCAAATTCAAACTGTTTTGTATCGTGTATTTCTAACAATTAACAACACTTATAAAATTTTTCATCGAAAGTAACGAAGTAGAATACGTAAGAAAATCAACTTAACCTGTTCTGTCTGAAAACCGAAGTAACCACCTCCTCTACCTACCCTGTTCTTTATGAGATCAGAAGTAACGACCCTTTTTACTCACCCTGTTCTGTCTGCTAACAGAAGTAACAACCTTCTTTATTTACCCTGTCCTGTCTGCTAACAGAAGTAACGACCTCCTTTATTAACCCTGTTCTGTCTAATAACAGAAGTAACCACCTCCTTTATTTACCCTGTTCTGTCTGATAACAGAAGTAACCACCTCCTTTATTTACCCTGTTCTGTCTGATAACAGAAGTAACCACCTCCTTTATTTACCCTGTTCTGTCTGATAACAGAACTAACCACGTGCATCTCCTTTATTTACCTTGTTCTGTCTGAAAAAAACACAAGTAACCACCTCCTTTATTTACCCTGTTCTAACTGCTAACAAAAGTAAGGACCTCCTTTATTAACCCTGTTCTGTCTGATAACAGAAGTAACCACCTCCTTTATTTATCCTGTTCTTTCTGATAACAGAACTAAACACGTGCATCTCCTTTATTTACCTTGTTCTGTCTGAAAACACAAGTAACCACCTCCTTTATTTACCCTGTTTTCGTTTGATAACAGAGGAAACCACCTCCTTTACTAACCCTGTTCTGTCTGAAAACAGAAGTAACCACGTGCATCTCCTTTATTTACCGTGTTCTTTATGATAACACAAGTAACCACCTCCTTTATTTACCCTGTTTTGTTTGATAACAGAAGTAACCACCTCCTTTGTCTACCCTGTTCTGTCAGCTAATTAAAGTAACAACCTTCTTTATTTACCCTGTTCTGTCTGCTAACAGAAGTAACCACCTCCTTTATTAACCCTGTTCTGTCTAATAACAGAAGTAACCACCTCCTTTATTTACCCTGTTCTGTCTGATAACAGAAGTTACCACCTCCTTTTTTTACCCTGTTCTGTCTGATAACAGAAGTTACAGGCTCCTTCAGTTACCCTGTTCTGTCTTATAACAGAAGTAACTACGTGCAGCTCTTTTATTTACCCTGTTCTGTCTGATAACAGAAGTAACTACGTGCATCTCCTTTATTTACCTTGTTCTGTCTTAAAACACAAGTAACCACCTCCTTTACCAACCCTGTTCTGTCTGATAACAGAAGTAACCACGTGCATCTCCTTTATTTACCTTGTTCTGTCTTAAAACACAAGTAACCACCTCCTTTACCAACCCTGTTCTGTCTGATAACAGAAGTAACCACCTCCTTTACTTAACCTGTTCTGTCTGATAACAGAAGTAACCACCTCCTTTACCTACCCTGTTCTGTCTGATAACAGAAGTAACCACCTCCTTTACCTGTTCTGTTCTGTCTGATAACAGAAGTAACCACCTCCTTTACCTACCCTGATCTGTCTGCCAATTGAAGGAAAAACCTTCTTAATTAACCCTGTTCTGTCTGCTAACAATAATAAGGACCTCCTTTATTAACCCTGTTCTGTCTGATAACAGAAGTAACCACGTGCATCTCCTTTATTTACCTTGTTCTGTATGATAACACAAATAAGCACCTCCTTTATTTACCCTGTTCTGTTTGATAACAGAAGTTACAGGCTCCTTCAGTTACCCTTTTCTGTCTAATAACAGAAGTAACTACGTGCAGCTCTTTTATTTACCCTGTTCTGTCTGATAACAGAAGTAACTACGTGCATCCCCTTTATTTACCTTGTTCTGTCTTAAAACACAAGTAACCACCTCCTTTACCTACCCTGTTCTGTTTGATAAGAGAAATAACAACCTCCATTACTTAACCTGTTCTGTCTGATAACAGAAGTAACCACCTGCTTTATTTACCCTGTTCTGTCTGATAACAGAAGTAACCACCTCCTTTACCTACCCTGATCTGTCTGCTAATTGAAGGAAGAACCTTCTTTATTAACCCTGTTCTGTCTGCTTACAAAAATAAGGACCTCCTTTATTAACCCTGTTCTGTCTGATAACAGAAGTAACTACGTGCATCTCCTTTTTTTACCTTGTTCTGTATGATAACACAAATAAGCACCTCCTTTATTTACCCTGTTCTGTCTGATAACAGAAGTAACCACCTGCTTTACCTACCCTGTTCTGTCTGCTAATTGAAGTAATAACCTTCTTTATTTACCCTGTTCTGTCTGCTAACAGAAGTAACGACCTCCTTTATTTCCCTGTTCTGTTTGATAACAGAAGTAACCACCTCCTTTACCTACCCTGATCCGTCTGCTAATTGAAGGAACAACCTTCTTTATTTGCCCTGTTCTGACTGCTAACAAAAAAAGGACCTCCTTTTTTAACCCTGTTGTGTCTGATAACAGAAGTAACCACGTGCATCTCCTTTATTTACCTTGTTCTGTATGATAACACAAGTAACCACCTCCTTTACTTAACCTGTTCTGTCTGATAACACAAGTAACCACCTCCTTTACTTAACCTGTTCTGTCTGATAACACAAGTAACCACCTCCTTTACTTAACCTGTTCTGTCTTATAACAGAAGTAAAACCTCCTTTACCTACCCTGTTCTGTCTGCTAATTGAAGTAACAACCTTCTTTATTTACCCTGTTTTGTCTGCTAACAGAAGTAACGACCTCCTTTATTAACCCTGTTCTGTCTGATAACAGAAGTAACCACCTCCTTTATTTACCCTGTTCTGTCTGATAACAGAAGAAACCACCTCCTTTATTAACCCTGTTCTGTCTGATAACAGAAGTAACAACCTCCTTCACTTACCCTGTTCTGTCTGATAACAGAAGTAACTACGTGCAGCTCCTTTATTTACCCTGTTCTGTCTGATAACAGAAGTAACAACGTGCATCTACTTTATTTACCTTGTTCTGTCTTAAAACACAAGTAACCACCTCCTTTACCTACCCTGTTCTGTCTGATAACAGAAGTAACTACCTCCTTCACTTACCCTGTTCTGTCTGATAGCAGAAGTAAATACGTGCAGCTCCTTTGATTTACCCTGTTCTGTCTGATAACAGATGTAACCACTTGCATCTCCTTTATTACCTTGTTCTGTCTGATAACACAAGTAACCACCTCCTTTATTTACCCTGTTGTGTTTGATAACACAAGTAACCACCTCCTTTATTTACCCTGTTGTGTTTGATAACAGAGGTAACCACCTCCTTTACTTACCCTGTTCTATCTGGTAACAAAAGGTACCACCTGCTTTATTTACCATGTTCTGTCTGATAACAGAAGTAACCACCTCCTTTACCTACCCTGTTCTGTCTGATGACAGATTAAGTAACCACCTCCTTTCATTACCTACCCTGTTCTTCCTGATTACACAAGTTACCACCTCCTTTATTTACCCTGTTATGTTTGATAACAGAGGTAACCACCTCCTTTACTCACCCTGTTCTGTCTGATAACAGAAGTAACCACCTCCTTTACCTATCCTGTTCAACCTACTTTACTTACCCTGTTCTGTCTGATAACAGAAGTAACCACCTCCTTCACCTACCCTGTTCTGACTGATAACACTAGTAACAACCTCTTTTACCTTTCCTGTTCTGTCTGATAACAGAGGTAACTACCTCCTTTACCTACCCTGTTCTGTCTGATAACAGAAGTAACTACCTTCTTTTTTTACCCTGTTCTTTATGAGATCAAAAGTAACCATTCTCTTTACTTACCCTGTTCTGACAGTTAACAGAGGTAACCCTCCTTTATTTAACCTGTTCTATCTGATAATACAAGTAACAACATCTTTTACTTGCCATGTTATGTCTGATAACAGGAGAAACAACCTCCTTTACTTACTATGAGGTAACCACGTGCACCTCCTTTATTACTCTGTTCTGTCTGATAACACAAATAACCACCTCCTTTACTTACCCTGTTCTGTCTGATAACACAAGTAACCACCTCCTTTACTTAACCTGTTCTGTCTGATAACAGAAGTAAAACCTCTTTTATTTACCCTGTTCTGTATGATATCAGAAGAAACCACCTTCTTTACTTATCTTTTTCTGTCTGATAACAGAAGTAACTACGTGCAGCTCCTTTATTTACCCTGTTCTGTCTGATAACAGAAGTAACCACCTCCTTTATTTACCCTGTTGTGTTTGATAACAGAAGTAACCACCTCCTTTACCTACCCTGTTCTGTCTGATAACAGATTAAGTAACCACTTCCTTTCATTACCTACCCTGTTCTTCCTGATAACACAAGTAACCACCTCCTTTATTTACCCTGTTATGTTTGATAACAGAGGTAACCATCTCCTTTATTACCCTGTTCTGTCTGATAACAGAAGTAACTACCTCCTTTACTTACCCTGTTCTGTCTGATAACAGAAGTAAAACCTCTTTTATTTACCCTGTTCTGTATGATATCAGACGTATCCATCTCCTTTACTTACCCTGCTCTGTCTGATAACACAAGTAACCAAGTCCTTTATTTACCCTGTTCTGTCTGATAACAGAAGTAACCACCTCCTTTATCTACCCTGTTCTGTCTGATAACAGAAGTAACCACCTCCTTTACCTACCCTGTTCTGTCTGATAACAGAAGTAACTACCTCTTTTATTTACCCTGTTCTGTCTGATAACACAAGCAACTACCTTCTTTTACTTACCATGTTATGTCTGATAACAGAAGAATTAAGCTCCTTTACTTACTCTGTTATGTCTGATAACAGAGGTAACGATTTTTTTACTTACCCTGTTATGTCTGATGACAAAAGTAATAACCTCCCTTATTTTCACTGTTCTGTCGGATAAGCGAAGTTACTAACTGCTTTATGAATATATGAAGGAATTATAAACCATATTAGTACAAGCTATGTTATTATTACAACAGAGTCACAGGAGTTTCTCAATAAAAAACACTTGGGCACTTGCGTTCATTGATCCCCAATTGAGAAGCAGTGAGGGATTAGGAATACGTGCGCAAGTGTTTTAAATTGATGAATCCCGACGACGAGGTTAGTAACTGACTTACAGGATGACAATAATCCTGTAATAATCCGGACGACGAGGTTAGTAACTGACTTACAGGAAGACAATAATCCTGTAATGTTCCCAACGACGAGGTTAGAAACTGACTTACAGGATGACAATAATTCTGTAATGATCCCGACGACAAGATTAGTAACTGACTTACAGGATGACAATAATTCTGTAATGATCCCGACGACGAGATTAGTAACTGACTTACAGGATGACAAAAATCCTGTATTGATCCCGACGACGAGATTAGGAACTGACTTACAGGATGACAAAAATCCTGTATTGATCCCGACGACGAGATTAGGAACTGACTTACAGGATGACAATAATCCTGTATTGATCCCGACGACGAGATTAGGAACTGACTTACAGGATGACAATAATCCTGTAATGATGCCGACGACGAGATTAGTAACTGACTTACAGAATGACAATAATCCTGTAATGATCCTGACGACGAGGTTAGTAACTGACTTACAGAATGACAATAATCTTGTAATGATCCTGACGACGAGGTTAGTAACTGACTTACAGGATGACAATAATTCTGTAATGATCCCGACGACGAGATTAGTAACTGACTTACAGAATGACAATAATCTTGTAATGATCCTGACGACAAGGTTAGTAACTGACTTACAGGATGACAATAATCTTGTAATGATCCTGACGACGAGGTTAGTAACTGACTTACAGGATGACAATAATCCTGTAATGATCCTGACGACGAGGTTAGTAACAGACTTACAGAATGACAATAATTTTGTAATGATCCTGACGACGAGGTTAGTAACTGACTTACAGGATGACAATAATCCTGTAATGATCCTGACGACGAGGTTAGTAACAGACTTACAGAATGACAATAATCTTGTAATGATCCTGACGACGAGGTTAGTAACTGACTTACAGAATGACAATAATCCTGTAATAATACCGATGACGAGGTTAGTAACAGACTTACAGGATGACAATAATCCAATTCAAAATAGTTGTATACATATTAAAATTAATGGAATTTTAATTCCTAATAATAATTTAAATAATTAAATAATAAATAAATAAATGAAAGATAAATAAATAAATAAATAATAAATAAATAAATAAATAAATAAATAAATAAATAAATAAATAAATCGATAGCGAGCCTGCATGGCAATGAAGAGTTTGTGAGAATGAATCCCGATTGAAGTACTTTTTTTTCTTTGCTAATTTTCAAAATAAATTTAATGTTATTTCGAAAGTGTTTTTTTTTTTTCAAATTTCGTATACACTGGTTAAGATGTTCGACTTCGATTCAGACGAAATATTGAATCAAGCATTACATTTAGCTAAAGAATTTCAAAATGAACAGGTTATTATTATCTAAAATACTTATAAATCAACTGAAAAATGTTGCAAAGAACAGGACATTTTCAAAATTTTACAAAAATCTGTAGATGTACGTCCAATGCCTGATGACGGCGGTCCATCTGAAATGTGTGGTTTCAATTATTGAAATGCAATAGGTAATTCTAAGTATAAATTTAAATTTGTAAAAGAGAACATGTATTTAATACATGTCCGCAAATTTTATGAAAATGATAAACCTATAGGTATTAAAATGCAGCATTTTGTTTTTGTTTTCCATCCATTAAATTCATTGATTTGTGAAAATGATAAACATATAGGTATTAAAATGCAGCATTTTGTTTTTGTTTTCCATCCATTAAATTCATTGATTTGTAATAAAACAACAAAAAGAAAAAGTTTAATATTTTGTTTTTTTTGGTTTTTTTTATGACGCATTAACTGTGCATGTTCTAATATTTTAAGTTGAATCACCCGGTGTTCAGTTTGTAACTAATAACATAAATATTTGAAACTTTAAAAATAATTCTTTCAATTGACAAACTGTTGTAAAGCTAAGATGAGAAATACTTGCATTCATTTCACTTACCACCAATACTTGCATTCATTTCACTTACCACCAATACTTGCATTCATTTCACTTACCACTAATAATTGCATTCATTTCACTTACCACCAATAATTGCATTCATTTCACTTACCACCAATACTAGCATTCATTTCGCTTGCCACCAATACTTGTATTCATTTCACTTACCACCAATAATTGCATTCATTTCACTTACCACCAATACTTGCATTCATTTCACTTACCATCTATACTATCCTTTTTGATTTGTTTTGGTTTAACTTATTCTTTTAAAGTTTTGAGATTGCAGTCGTGTATGTACAATTCCATTATCTCTAATCAAATATGACAACTTTTTTTCAATTCAAATATCGATTATGTTAATAATAATTCAATTTATTGATTTTTTATATTTGTTTAATATTTTAAAAAATCATTAAAAAATTAGGTAGACAGTTAAATAAACATAATTGAAAATATTTGATGAATCAGAACTATAAATTGAAAAATTATGTAGATATCGTAATACATTCGATTAAAGTGCATATTTATGAAAAATACATCAACTTATTTTTATATTCAATGATTAATACTACTAAAAGGTTTGTAAAAACCCCAACTAATATTTTTCATCACCAAAGAAACGGTTAAACTATAAAAAACTTTTTTTTAAAAAAAAAATCTGTGAATTTATTGACCACTGAGAGTATACCAAATACCAATGACGGTCATTTGCGATTGTACATATTGTCACCCCGACGACAACATGTAGCTTCACTGACTGTACATATTGAAACCCCTGGTTATACAATGTGTGCCTGTCTTAATCCCGATGCGCTCTCTCTCTCTCTCTCTCTCTCTCTCTCTCTCTCTCTCTCTCTCTCTCACACACACACAAACACACGCACGCACACACACACACACACACACACACACACACACACACACACACACTTTATTCAAATGCTTAAATCCCTGCAAATATTAAGGACTTTTACGAAATAGCCATTGCCCTGTGTAAAGTATCAAAATGACTATATTCAATATATTATCCTTGCAAAACATAGAAAGGACCTTGTCGGAACGCCGATAGGGTGTATTCCAGAAAAGAACAACGGTCCGGTTCATGATTTTTGACCTGCAGCGAAATATTGCTTTTTATATTAAGACATGCGGCCCCTAATTCACACAATAATGCTAAATGTACACTATAATATACATATAGAAAACCATGTATTTGTTTCATATAAATGATAGGACAAAAAGTATTTTTATCCTGTAGCATCAAATTTAGAATTTGAATCCTCTTGATCATTACTTTGAGACGAATGAAGACCGTCCTTCTTAAATCAAGCACAGTCTCGGTACATTCGTGTAAGATGTAAAAGATTTTTTATATATTCATTTATAAAAGTTACATTGTCCGAAATTCTTGGTTTTTAAATATTTTTAGGAAATTTCACATGAAAAAATGATTCTAGTTTATAATATCTATTTAAAGCATGAATTTGTGTTTACATAGCTAATTTATGACCAATATACTATTTATATTTTGCGCAAACATTTAATAAAACTGGGACACATATTACATGTCATAAGCCTTTACTTAAACTAGCAATGTATTCTAAGAACTATCAACTTTTTGATAGTTTCACGAATTTGAGGGAAGGTTATATGCTCATGACAAGATATCTGCCTCTTTTTGCTAGAGTACCATTTATATCATTGGTGAATTTTGCGTTTACGCCCAAGTAAAGATTGTTTCCCTCTCTGATTCAGGGAACCAAAGTTAATAATTAATTAATAGATAAGTAGCTCTTTTATATGTTTGTTCCATTTTTCCCTCTTCCACATCAGTAAAACATCAATCGAAACATTTATGGTAAAACAGTTAAAAATGTTCATGACACATATTGTCACCTGCATCAAAATATGCCGATATGTGATATACATTTTGTCGCCCATTCTGCAGGAAAAATAAACGGCTCAACTCGGTTCATTATGTCACCGGCGACAATATGTACCGATGGGCGACAACTTAGGTACAGTCATTGTCGATAGATGCCGTCATAGACAGTACATATTGCCGCCCCTGTACATATTGTCGGCCATTTAATATTGTTTGCAATGCTGTAGTTTATGATGATGCATATACAATGAGGACATATCATATATTGTACCCAAAATCGTCACTATAAGGTTAAATAAACAGCATAGATGCCAACTTCTCCGATTTTGGCAAAGTTTCCCCGATTTTTTCACTGGAAATCCGCTCCATGATCACTTTAAATGGCCATACATTAAAACCCCGATTTTTGTTTCAAAACCGGAATTCTTTTCGTAGTCGGTCCGGAATCGGTGATAATTTTACGTTTTTGATTTCAAAGGCGATTGAATTTCCGGTTAAAAAGTGTTCATCTGATGCAATTTAAAAAATATGGCGTCACCAAATAGCCCCCCGTTACCCAAATAAAGCAAAATTGAACACAAACAGTGTTTCAAAGAAGAGTATTCGTACTTATTTGAGTGTTTTACCCCAACGGCAAGAGGAAGGTCTTACGCATTTTGTAAAATATGTTGTGTGGACATTTCCGTTGCCCACGGTGGCAAGGGGAGACTTGTCAAAACACGTGAAAACTAAAAACACATGGATTTGGCAAAGCTGTCCCAATTTAATAGAAAGATTACAAACTCTTTTACTTTCGACATAACACCTCTGTAATAAAATCGGAAGTAACATTTACAAAGTTTTTAATACATTATCTGCCACTGTCAGTGGTAGACAATGCTGGTAAGATGTTCAGACACATGTTTCCTGACTCAAATATTGCTTAAAAGTAAAGTTGTGGAAGAACTAAAACCACAGCAATTGTGCATGCATTATCACTTATTATTGACTAATTTGAAATAATGCTTGGAAATCTTGTCATAATAAAAAGATATAGTTATCAAATGGGAATAATTAAAAGAGACAACAACCCAACCATTGAGTAACCTAAAAAAATTACAGCTACCCTCCCGGTCTGCATTATAAATTTACTAATATGCATTTTCTCAAAAATGTGGAGAAAATATGTAAAGTAATTTCTAATATGACCCAAAAAAAAAAAAAAAAAAAAAAAAAAAAAAAAAAAAAAAAAAAAAAAAAAAAAAAAAAACTGACAGAAAAATGAATAAATGTTCATGATGAGCCGAGGATTAAAACTTTTGATCTGCAATGATAAAAAGCTGTTTTTCAAAAAATCTGCCATTGAATGCCTCCTGTTTTTTGTATTTTAATTTTGTTTGATTGTTTTTTTTTTGTATCTTAACTTTTATTATCTAAAATAGAAATAACCTAAGGGGGAATAACTAAGGAAATTAAAACACTTTATTGATAAGCATTTTATTTAAGAGGTCTACCTTGTGACTCTGTAATAGCACATTTCCATTTTGCATTATTTACTTCAGGGCATCTTGGGCCGTAAGGTAACCATGCTTCGCAAGGTTATTACTTCTATTTGTCATTAATTAGGGTTGGCATCTCTTAAGCAGCAATTACTAAACAAAACTTAAATGTGACATGGCTTTTTCCCCAATATGTCATGTGCTGAGTTTGAATGCATTAGTTTAATAGAAATTCAAAATCGGCACATTACAAAGATATCTTTTAATGTTATCTGAATGATTAACCGCTAGTGAAAGCTTTGAAAAACGCATTTGCGAGTATAGATTTCATGCTGCAAAGAAAAAAATGTTCTGGTAGTTAAATATACCGTGTGAACTCTCGACAGGCAGATTATCAGAGTTTTCTTATCGAATTAAAATTTTTAAGGCAAATTCTTCTTAAATAGTCAGATAAAATGCCTTGTAAATAAGAATTTTATTTATTCAAATATATAGGTTTTTATTGCACATAAAACAACTACATGTACTACGTTATGTCTCATTATAATTATGTTCAATATATTCACCTGCAGCATAAAGCAGGTGATTTTCAAAACATATTTATGAATAATTTAATTGACTACCACACCTCCAGACCTAATGCCCCAAATCCACATGAAAATAATTGAATAATCATCTCCCCAGTCGAGTGTGTTTCACTTTTATCAAGAGATCTGTACTGTGATGGTGGTGAAAACTGGAGTGTCCGGAGAAAACCACCTATCCTCGGGCAAGCGAACCGACAAACTTTCTCACACCAGGATCTGTCCAAGTTAGAATCGAGCCAAGATTCTAAGAAGAGAGCGGATAATGGTGTGTTTTACACAAAAGCCAAGTTTTTTATCTTTGATGCAGGAAAACTGAAGAGCGCGGAGAAAACCATCATCTTACAGTACACAATTGAAGCGCTGTGATCGAAGCAACGATGCCCTTAACCACTCGGCCGTCGATAAACCGTGTTATGGGAGTAATTGATGCTCACATTTTAAGCATTGCAATTATTTTTTAACTGTCCAAGAAATACATGTATTTTAGTTGAAAACTACATAAAAATATTCCTTGGACGATTGAAAATTATCATAAGAATATTTATTTGAAACTTGTTTTTAGTAAAATGGTTTGTCGAATTGTATTTTAATATTATTATTTATTGATAAAATTTCAAAAAAAAATACAGAAAACGTTTTGTTTTGTTTTTCTATTGCTTAAGTTTCAATGAGAGAGAGAGAGAGAGAGAGAGAGAGAGAGAGAGAGAGAGAGAGAGAGAGAGAGAGAGAGAGAGAAAATGCTGCTAGTTTTATTCATTGACTACGTATAAAACTAATTGAAACATTCATATTTCCATGACATCAATATCAAAAACATTTTACGAAACATCATTTTCGGTGATAGTTTCAATGTATTTGCCGGCGACAATATGTTCCGATATGTGATGTACATATTGTCGCCATATTGCAGGAAAAATAAAAGCCTCAACTTGGTACATATTGTCGCTGGCGTCAATATGTACCGATGTGAGACAATATGTACAGGGGCGATAATATGTACATCCACACCGTTTAATAACAACTTGAGTTATAATATGTGCTTGTCTTTTTTATTGTATAATTTATAATTTGCCTTTCACATATTAGGTTCGAATCAAACTCGGGGGATTCTTATGTGAGAAACATTCGTCACGTTTTGGTTGGCTTGCAAAAAGTGGGTGGTTTTCTTTATCTGGGTACTTCGTTTCCTTCATCATTTCGGAACTGACCGCTCGAAACAATTGAAAGGACCTTAACCGGGGCATAAAACACCATTACTCTACAAGACTCAACTCTTGATTAATTATATTTTGTTAAGCTGTTATTAATATTATTATTATTATTATTATTATTTAATGTAAATTGTATTCCTGGTTTTGTTAGTTATTTAGAAGTACATCATTTTCAATAACATTTTTTCTTGTAGTAAACCTATTAATAAACGTTTTTAGTTTTTATTTTTAAGTCCAACAAATTTGTTTCAAAAAAATGTATCAATATATTTACATATAACCACATTACATCTTACTCGTTTATCTATTTTTATATCTTAAGTTGTTTAGTATTAAATAATATTTTTTAAATACTCGGTGAGACAAAGACCAGTTAAAATTTACCAATAAAATGTAAGTGTATGTAAATATTGTCAGGGATATGACGTACTTCTCTTTTTGAAATTTTTCTATCAATATAAACAATATATTGATAATGGCCAAGATAAATTCATAAAGGAGACTTTTTGTTTAACAAGGATGCAGAAACAATAAACATTTATTATACCCTTAGTTTCATATTTTCTCTCACGTTTAGTCTAAATTTCAAATAAATAAAAACTGAGTAAACACATGCGAAGAAGCCGTACTGGTGACAAACAATTAAACAATTGTGATACTAATGTTTATTTGACATCAGGCTAATTTTTCTGCTTGATTTGACAAAATACAAGCTTTATCGAACACGTATGATACCTAATCTTGTATCACCACACTGTGGTGATACAACAATGGCGCTAAAGTACACGTGCACTTTTAGACGGACTACTTTTCATGACGTCACAGGGAACCCCCAGGTAGCATACTCAATACGCAAACAATTTCTCTCTCTTTTTTTATTTTTATTAATTATTATTATTATTTTTAATTTGAAGTACACTACAGTCCAGAATTATTGTCCCCATTAGACGAAAATGAGCGAAATGAACTGTTAGACATTTTTGCGTCAGCAGTCCCGTTATGGCAATTTAGAAATTCCACTAATGATATTAATCCTGTACAAAATATGCAATCTCAGGTAAACGAGAGCGTGGGTAGTAAAGCTGCATTGCCAAAAGATTTAGTCCAGATTCAAAATAATTCTGAACATCAAATTCAAAATCAAAACAGAAAAGCCCCCACTTTTGTAGAAATTGCGATAATTACAAAGTTGATTTCAACAATAAAATGAAAAAAAAAATACCACAAGGAAAACAACAAGTGTCATGAACACATTTCAGTCGTTTGTGGACAGAACATTTAATAGAAATTCTGTAAAAATTATTTATTTGGAAGCAAATGAATAAGACAATCTTATCGGGTCTTTTATTCTTGCAATAAGAAAAGCAGATGGTACCGAATACGAGCCCGACGCTCTAACGTCATTTCACAGGGGTATTGATAGGTTTCTGCGCGAAAACAGCTATAAATTTAGAATAATCGAAGACCGTGAATTTCAAAATTCAAGAGATATATTGGCAAATAAACGAAAAGAATTGAAACAAAAAGGAAAGGGGGGTAAACCTAACAGAGCTGAACCTTTATACGAAGAAGAAGAGAATAAATTGCGAGTAAACGGACTGATAGGAACACACGATCCAAAGGCATTAACAAACTTGATATGGCTTAACGACACAAAACTTTTTGGGATGCGGGGAACAACAGAAAATCATAATTTAAAATGGGGAGATATCAAATTAAAAAGTGATGAAATTAATACGAAATATTTGGAATTTAATGAAAAAGAAACTACAACAAGAACTGGCAATACGACTCACCTGAGAGAATTCAATCCTAAAGCATATGCAATTCCGGAGACTTAGACAGATATCCTGTTTATGCCTATAAACAATTTGAATTTCGTCGTCCACCTCATACAAAAACTGCAGATTTCGCAGTTTTTATTGCAATTTGTCATAACAGAAAATCAGATTCACAACATTGGTACAAAGGCCAACCTCTTTCCATTTTCAATTCAAAATATTATGAAATCCATGGCATCATTCCGCAAATTTGCCAGGAAAAAAACCAATACTAGCGCCAGAAAAACGACATGCACTCGCCTTCTCCATTCAGGAATTGCTCCAAGCACAGTTCAACAGTTGTCCGGCCATAAAAACATTTCAAGTGTAAACAATTATGCAGTCGCATCAAAATCCATGTAGCATGAAATGTCGAACATTTTATGTGGAACAGGCCGTTATGCAAATGTAAACAACCTAACAACAGACAGTGACAAACTCTCTGAAAATTCCCAATTATCCAATAACTCTTTATCTGCTAATTTTAATCAAATAAACGAACAATATTCTAGGCAATCTTTTTTCCGGTTTTCAGGGACATACTTTCAACATTCCAGGCAATGTCACTATACAATATAATTACAAGTCTGAATCACCAAAGAGAAAACGACCTCGAATGGTAATATACAGTGACGAAAGTGACTGAAATAATGTAGGTACTTCTTAACTTTTTGAAATTGAAACTCGTCATTGAGTTCATTACATCACGTGTTATGTAATGATAATTTTCATTGCTACATTGTATTTTTTTTCACACAAACTTTTGTTTTTATTTTATTTTATTTAAAGTTGTTGAAAATGTTAGATAAAAATGTCATATACACAGCGTGTAGGTACATCCCTTTGTATCAGGTCTCGTCCTATTTCTAGCAGCCGCATCACTACTCGTCGCGCAAGCGCGACTCGTAGTGATACCGGCTGCTAAAACAGGACTCGAACTGATACAAAGGGTTGTACCTAGACACTGTGTATATAATATATATAAATCATGAAAAAAATTACAGAAATGTAGAAGTAAAACCACTATTGTTTATCTTCAGTGTTTTATGCGGTAAACTAAAATTTCTGATAATTTTACATTGGAAAGTTTTAAATATTTTTAGCAATTAAAAGCTTTATCATGGCACTAAATAGAGATTATAACAGCAACACTTGGCCACTTCAAAAATTAAACCGATCAATCTTTAACGGCGTAAAAGGTGATAAGCTACTACAGTTTATCAAGATAACAAAGCTAGAATTTGTGAGTTTAAATCTCAATTTCTGGAATACGATCAGCAATCGTAACCCGATTATTTATATTTATAATATTCCCAAATAAAGGCAGCTGATATGCGGGAATGATTAAAAAATATTTCATTTACCTTTTTGGAATTATTTTATTGATATAGTGGAAAACATACATTGTCGAGTGATCAGATAGTTCACTAATTTCAAGCTTGCGGATTCGAGTCTAGTCGGGGATGCATGTTTAGGTCTTTAAACAACACAATAGTTTTTTCTATCGCTCAAATGTTCTTGACTGGCATTTAAAGGAAATAAAATGTACTCTTGGTCACTTTAAGTCACTGTTATCACAAAATTCGATAGATAACCCCAAAGAGATTTGAGGCTTGGAAGTCCTTTACCTTATCTACGTTTGATTTTACAATGGTCAACAAAGTTTTTACATACATGTATATAGTGGTATGCTAAAGCCTTTAAAACGTATAAATTATATATAAGATAAATTTATATAAAAAAGTCCGTTCCGTTATTAATTTAGGCATTTATTGAAAAGCATTCGTTATATAGACAAAATAAAAAAGCAATCATTCAGATACAAATGATGAATTATGAATATGTCATATCAGTAATACAATGCAGTTGTAAATGTAATAAATGTGAAAATAATTCAGCAAAAAACAAACGTTCATTCAATAATAAATTCAAAGCAATGTGATAATTATTAAGTCCTAAAAAGCGAGATATATTGAGAAAAAAATGATCTAAATATATCTAAGAGCCTTATGTATCCCTGCAAAGGAGTCTGGTTACAACAATTTACAAAAAAATGTCTTTTTATTCTATTTAATTGAATTTTTACATTAATTTTTGGTTTTAGTTTTTCTAGTTGCACAATATTGAAATTACAATTTACAAAAAAAGTTTTTGTAATTAAAAGGTTAGTAATTGAAATTTTAAAATTTAAAATTTAAAAATTTAAATAAGATATTACAATAAGTGATGCATGCTTTATTAAGTCATTAAATATATTCTAAACTCTCATACTATTCCTTGAAAACTAAATAACGCAGGTAAACATGTATTCAAATATATTATTATGTTTTAATATAAATTATGTATACTTTTATTAATAGATGTCATGTTTCGTTGTCTTAAAATGAAACGAAAGTTTAAGCTTATCTAATAATAAATTTTGGTAAGTAACCTACATGGTCTGCTTTAAAAGAGAAAACGAACAAATATTAACCAGTTTTCACTAAATTAAAATAAATTTAAAGGTTCATTTTAATTTTATTGACAAAAAGATTTTATGGAAGTAGGCCCTAGAATTTTATTATTCTGTCTATCAAAGTTCCCATAGCATTTGCTACTTAATGTTAAAACAAAAGGCTTCAATTTTGTTTTTATTTAATTAAAACCGGTAATAAAAATGATCAGAACATTATACTTTATGTAAGCCCTCTGATAAGACACTATATAAGGAGAATATATATATATATATATATATATATATAATGCATTAAACAGGCCGTTGTTTAAAATAATATACTAGTAAAACAAAAAATTAATAATTGTATATGATAGAGTATATATAAAATAAATATGTGTATGTTATATGGCTAAATGAGTCAAATATTTACAAATCTCATAATTACTCACGTGACTTGTACCACTTTTCTTTTTTACATAAAAACAACTTAATGCGTTCTTCAGAATGGAAATAATTCACACAAATCATTCGTACATTGATCTACGCATTTAAAATAGATCAATAACATCATCATTTTATTTTTGTTGACAAACATTTTAATCACTTTATTAGCAGATGAGTTAATACTCCGTAATTAAACAAAGCAAAATAGTAAACATTTAATAGAAGCATGCTAGCAAAAAATACATTAAAATCAAGTCTAATTACAATCAATCAACAAAATCGAACTTTTCAAAATAATAATAATAATAATAATAATAATAATAATAATAATAATAAATCAAATGATAATAATTACAATTACAATAAGATTTAACAATAAAACCATGTTGAAAAGAAATAGCATATTTTATAATAATAATAATAAAATTAATAATAATAAATTGCTATTTTGATTATAATGAATAATTATGGAAACTTTTAAAGGCGTTTACAAATAGAAAATTATGAAAAAATATCGAGAAATAAGTCATAATAAATGGTACATGCTTGACATTTTAAAATTTTTGCACAAAAACTGGTGTAGACCATATTGAAACTGTTTTTAGTCATTTGGACAAGAGTGGCGTTGAAAGCATCTATATATGTGATTTCATTATCAAACAATGTCTACGAAATGGGCACATAGCATGTAGAGATTTTGATTTACTTTTTAACTTATTATAATAACATTCGTCCGACGGAGCACTGGTAAAGATGTTGTTAAGTTGGGTAACAATAGCTGCAAATTGAGGACGTGATCTTGGTTTTTTACGCCAACAGCGTGTCATCAAATCATAATACCTACAAAAAGTGAAATGTACATTGGTATATTCGTTTTTTATTTAATAAGCAAGATATATATAACTTTTATTTTGGGGTCTTATATGATGATGAATATTTTCTTTTTATAAAGCACATTTACTATATAATAAAAATCATTACAATTTACCTTTGTATGACAAAAATTTCCATGCGCTGTTCTTAAAGTCTCCTTGGTTATCAGATCAATATAAATCATTATTTTAAGAATTTCAACTCAATGTATTTAAAACTAATGTTATTAAAACAAGACACATGTTTTACTTACGTGATATTTGAAACATTTTCTATTGTATCCCCTAATTAAAAATAGATTTTTCACACTAAACAAATACACTTACATGTCATCAGCAAATTCCGGTCGTTCCATACGGAATCCTTCTTTGACATTACTTGGAACATCGCGACTTTTCATTTTTGCGTAGGGTGCACCTCCTATAAATAAAATAAAAGTTAAGCATGATATAATTGCAATGCAAGTATTTCATTTCTTTTATTTTCTGTATATCAGATGTCATTACAAATGGAAAAGTGTCGTTGCAAATGGAAGAGAGTCTTTGCAAATGGAAATTATCGTTGCAAGTGGAAAAGTGTCATTGCAAATGGAAAAGTATCATTGCAAATGGAAAAGTGTCGTTGCAAATTGAAAAGCAATAAAGAATAAAATGTTAAAAAGTTTAAACAAAGGGTTTATAATCTAATAATTTATATCACTAAAGTAGTTTTTGTATGCGTTTACAATACTGCTTTGTGTTGAGATAAGATATATGGTATGTACATACGGGTCTCAATGGTTTTTGACTGAATAAACCTCTTTTATCAAACTGGGTGACGCAAGTTTTTATAGTTATCGACTAAATTACCTTTCTCAATCTAACCGGATGTGATAAGATTTCATAGAGACTGACTGAATAAACAGCTTCAATTAAACCGGACGAAATGTGATTCATATTGATAAACTAAATTATAATGTTAAATTAAACCTTATCTAGTAAGATAAAATTTTTTAAACAAACAGGAGGAAGTAAAATTCCATAGTTGAGAGAAAAATAGATGTAGTAAAAATATCATGTGACCGACTTAATTAACATATACAATAAAACGTAGCTGACAAGATTTCGCAGTGATTACTTTATTAATGTATCCAATGAAACCGGATGTGTTTACAATTTATAGTTGCTGTAACATATCTGAAAATATTCTTTTTGAACGGGTTAGGTTAAATTTTATAGAAGCTGACTATATTTATATTTTCAATGAAAATGGATATTTTAAGTTAAATGTATATTCAACACTACCTAAACTGAATATTTCCCATAACACAATGCCATAACTCCAAACATCACTGGCCTCGTTTGCGTGTTTTGTTGATTCCATACATTCAGGAGCCATCCATTTTACCGGTATTCTTTCCTTCTGTATTAAAAGTAATTTGTAATCCAGAAACATATATTTGGCAAAAGTTTAAACTCGATAAATTTGAAACAATATACGATCAAACTAAAAAGAAATACAAACTATAATCTGAGGTTATACAATGTAGTGCTATCGGACATACATGCTTTTAATCACAAAGCAGTCAATTCTATATATTTAGAGAGGATAATAATGAAGGGTTTTTTATATAAAAGTTAAGTGTTTTTGATAAACAACTAAAATACGTATGAGCAATCGTTACACAGGGAGTTATAAGAAATATGTGCAATAGAAGATAGTATTTAGAATGAATTTCCACAGACAAAAAGAGAAGATAATTTTAGGTGTAACAAGTGTAACCGACCAAAAAACCAAAACATAATCTTTGAAACAAGTGTTATGGACAGAGAGTAATCAGGAATAAAGAGCTAGTGTTATTTCGCTTTGAAACATAGAAAAGGTCGCATCAAGAACATGTGCTATTTATACACAGTGAAACATGTGCATGCATCTGATGCATAGAGAAATGAATATGGAGCAAGTGTATGTAATTTATTGAGGAGATAGTATCAGGAAAAAGTGCTTTTCAAACACACATATAATCGTAATCAGGGAAAAGTTCTATTCTCATATAGAAGAAAAAGTAACAAAAACATGTTCTATCGATACATGGAGCAGTTCATATCAGGAACAAACTCTTTTGATACAAAGGAAGAAAGAAATCAGTTACAAGTTCCATCGAAATAAAAGAAATTCGTATTCGTAAAAAGCAGGTTATCCATTTACTGCTTTCATTTTTATCAATATTCATTGTCACAAAGAAGTTACAATAAAGGATATAAAAAGTATTTCGTAAAAACAGAATTGGACATGAATATTTTTGTCTGAAATAAACAAAATTGATGCATTAGAAAGCATCTATAAAACAATTTTTCTGTATTGACATATATAGTTGCACAGGCAAACTATATCGACATGTCCCAAATATTACGGAGAACTAAAGTATGTGGATACAAATATTTCACACGACTGATAAAAACTCTTTATATCTTAAGCAGCTTTAACAGCATTAAAACACGTGAGGACTTAATAAAATGCATGTCAAATTTTTTGAAGAATTTAAGGAAATCAAAAGAGTTCTATACATTGGCCGTAACAATTTTAAAATTTTGACCTAAGCATGTATAAAATTGTTTCGAAACTTACCTTTTCATTGGCGTCATTATCGCCTGCATCTTCATGTTCCATAGCTGGTCCGAACCCAGCGATCTTAGCTTCTAATTGTGAAGTCAGCAGGATGTTTCTAGCTGCAAGCCTTCGATGTACAATCTAAAAGATAAACAAAAATAATAAGAATATTTAATTATTACATTGAATAGTTTTTCTTTGGTTATTATTTGTTTTGTGTCACAAGATGCATGAAATATTATCTAATTCATGTTATTTAAATGCTGCATTTTTAGTCTTTTTAAATTGTGCAATATATATGCCTACCTTTCACCGTTTTTTATATAATTTTCAGGTTTAAACGGAACAATGTCATTGAAAATACTAACGTTTGAAAACGACACAAAGGGTTCTTAACAAATCAACATCAGTTCACTTTCATTTATGATACAAATTGAAATAATGAAGCATAAAAACCCGATTACTTATGAAACAAACTTTATATTTAAAAAAATCTTTTGCAAAATCTTTATGATCCCGATTCCTGAAGCTTTTGCAAATTATCAAACAATTATTTTCCTTATTTTGTTATAAAAGCTAAAATTAATCTATCAAACTTTTCGGCCCCTAGTGTCACTGATGAGGAATGATTTTCCGAAATGTGCACATATGGCACATCCAAATTTAGCAGGTATTTTTATATATTGAAAACCCCTGAGCGGGTACCGCTGCTGGTGGAGTTAAACTCCCCGAGGGTATCCATAACTCAGTAGGCAGGACTTTGTGCTGTCAGAAAATATATCATTTAGCAAAATTTTCAGTCGTCTTAATTTTTGGAATTTATTTAAAACTAAGGTCTGTTCCCTCATGCATAGCATTCCTTAGCTGGATTTGGTTTCATATAATTTTGGAACTTTAGATTCATTATGTTTTAACTGTTTGGCTTAAGTTTTAATCTATCAAACTTTTCGGCCCCTAGTGTCACTGATGAGGAATGATTTTCCGAAATGTGCACATATGGCACATCCAAATTTAGCAGGTATTTTTATATATTTAAAACCCCTGAGCGGGTACCGCTGCTGGTGGAGTAAAACTCCCCGAGGGTATCCATAACTCAGTAGGCAGTACTTTGTGCTGTCAGAAAATATACCATTTAGCAAAATTTTCAGTCGTCTTAATTTTTGGAATTTATTTAAAACTAAGGTCTGTTCCCTCATGCATAGCATTCCTTAGCTGGATTTGGTTTCATATAATTTTGGAACTTTAGATTCATTATGTTTTAACTGTTTGGCTTATGTTTTAATCTATCAAACTTTTCGGCCCCCAGTGTCACTGATGAGGAATGATTTTCCGAAATGTGCACATATGGCACATTCAAATTTAGCAGGTATTTTTATATATTTATATTATTATCACCTAAGCTTTTCAAAATTAATTTTTCAGTTTTTATAAAATTGTTAGAAATAAATCAAAGAATGAAATTGTTTTTTACATTCTTTTTTGTCAGGTGTTCCATTCCTTTTGCAATATCATGAGAAAATCGGCACAAGTTTTCAAATATTTCATCAGTTACTCTAGACTGTTTCTTCTTATCAAGCCATGCCTTCAGAGTTCCTTCAGAACAATATTCCAAAACCATATAAGGTCCAACTATGATACAAAATATAAAAAGAAACATTTTTCAGATCATATATTTATAACTGTAGTTTAACGTATATAAGTAACTTAAAAACAACCAGAAAGCAGTTGCTTTGAAAATGAATCAAATTTTTAAAAAAGAAAAGATTGACATCAAATTGTTATTTCTAACAGAGGAATACTTTCTGGATTCTGGATAGATATTATTAAACATTTTGCACGATTGCGAATCATGACCGATACAAACTACTGTCCTAATCATGGAGTTTCTCTTTATTCTGGTTAATTCACTGTTGTGTAGTCTTTGAAAAGTTTGTACTTAATGTAGGTGTTTCATATTTAAATGGCTAAATTTAATTTTAAAACATTCAAATGCATAGAAAATGTTGCTTCCAAATGTAGATCTACATTAAACTAATACGTCGTTTCGCGGATGTATTCATTCCTTGCCAATTCGGATTTAAGTATCGACCTGAAGCATGTGACCAGTCTCGAATTAAGGGTCTCGAATAACTAAAATGTCAACAATGATTGAATGCATGGTGATAGGAAAGGGTCCTAATTTAAACTATTTTACATACAATTTCGAGCTTCTACCTGTATCAAATAATTTCATTGTTTTAAATGAATTTACTAAATGACATCTCAAGATCTAAATTAGAGGTAATAAAGATTGTTTGGTTATTTAAGTCGAGAGCAATAACGAGAAGTCTCTTTACTAGGGGAAACGTAAAATAGAATATACATCTTCAACTGTCTTTAGACTGCTTGATTTTAATTTTATTTGAACTATTTTATCTTATATTAAACAAAATATACAAAAATGAATCTTTTAAATGATGAAAATTTTGCATTTCTGTCACGCAGATTCACTGTGCAGTCATCTCAACAGCGATGTTTCCGGCGAATTCTTAATGGGATAAAATAAATATATGTTTTTTAATCGTCTATATGATTGAAAACCGTAAAATAATCAAAAATAACATATTTGGTGGAAAACGTTTCAATTCATCATCAAAAACAAAACCTAGCAGTTCGTTGTATATATGTTTATAAACAAGGCGGTAAAAAGTGTCATAAATTTAATCACGTGGTGATGAAAGTCACGTGACATTTCATCCGAAACATTGTATCCGAGAAACGCCTGATTGAACTCACGCGAAGGATCATCAACAACTCCACCAATATATCCCAGAACGTTAGGATGCTTTCCTACGACGGTTGCAAAGAAGTTCATTTTGGCTTTCATGATAAATTTATCCTCATCTTTGAAATTTTCTGAAAAAATACATTGTTATTTTTACATACGTAACTTACATTATAGTAAAAAAGAATATGCTCTAAACAAATAAGTAACCAATGTTGAACACGCTTGATATAACTTCTATATATATAGTTGAAAGATTGAACAAAGTGGTGAATGTAATTAGGATTAATCCAAAACAAATTGTACAATTTTATAACCCTCTTCTGGGCTTTCTATTTTTAAATTGAAA
Organism: Tegillarca granosa; assembly: GCA_029721355.1. NCBI lineage: Eukaryota > Metazoa > Mollusca > Bivalvia > Arcoida > Arcidae > Tegillarca > Tegillarca granosa. Next base: position 35,190,498 of record CM056602.1, on the reverse strand, counting down.
CAACAAAAATTGTAACATTCTTATGGAAAGTGGTACCAATACATGTATTTGCTTTGTCTTTGGCTGATATGTCTTTTTCTTGGTTGCACTATTTATTATTTAGTTTTAATCTTTGATAAATCACATCAGGAAAGGTATAAATTGTAACGATTTTATACAATAAAGTAATAATATTTAGTAAATTCATTATTTGTGTGGATTGTGCTTTTTTCTCGATCGCTTTTATTGTTGCAAATTGAGCTTATTTTTTTCCTTTGAATCCAACAGATTTTCTCTAAGTAATCAGACATCATTCTAAACAGTTGTGATTTGATGTATAATATTCATCGGTATTTGACAAAATATTTTCATTTCAATAGCATTATCATAAGCAGTATTTTAAAAAATATCATATTTTCCTTTCTTTTGCATTTTTAAAAATCAATTTGATACAACTGTTTTGTATTTTTTTAAACTATAGGTTTTTTATGTTTTAGTGGAATGGCCTACTGGAAGGAGCTGTTTATAAATCTTTTCTTATGTAAATATTTACCACGTAATATCTTTGCTACTACTGTAGTCTGGTTGTTTTTCTTGATGTCACGTTTGGCTTTAAATATATCAGCAAATTTTCCAGTGGTTATTTTCTCTTGTAATGTTATTTCAAAATGAGGTATATACAAATCTTGTTTTCCAGTAGCCTCCATTCCGCCATATATATAAAGATCATCATCTCCATAGTTATCAAACAATACAGTCTTAAACAAATGATAAAATTTGTTGAAATTAAATTTAAGTGGTGTAACTGTAATGCATTTTTGTATTTCAGAAATTAAAATTATAAATGGCTATATTTCATTGTGTCGTGACCTTTTGCACATGCTAAACCACAATATCTTAACTACCAAATTCCCGCACAAGTTCCAAATGATAATATTAACAAGTGGAAAAAAAATATAGGAACCTCTTGCTTATATAAATTAATAAGATAACTCATCTCTCAAACAGAATAATCATCAATTTGTTCTGTAGTGCAAGTGGATATGATGCCATTTTATATGAATCAGCAACGAGATTAAGATAGATTCAATCTAACATGTCACTTATGTTTATAGACCTTGTACTTGTTTCGCTAGATTTGTTTACGAAAAATGTTTTGTTTAAATTACCTTATTTTTATGATAACTAGGAAACAGTGGCTTCATAATTTTGACTTAAATGTCCCAGTGAAGATGATATCACGTATATCTTAACGTTTTTTTTTGTGTCAGAAATTAAACTTTATGCGCTACAGGAAGTCACCTTTAATACTTATCCTGTCACTCCTTCTTTGTCATTAGATTGTCAAGCGTAATCTCTTTGACTTTTATTTCTAGACGTGGTTTTAGAAAATTACATTACCTTACTCATATTTGACATGGCAAGAAAACCGATACTCTACCTCCAATTTACAAAAGCACAAATAAGTTTTCTCAACGGTTTGTTGGAAAATTGAACAGGCCACGGTTTCACAATCACTCCTTAACTAAGATATTCCTTAATCTAAATTTAGCTAATTTTAGCAATCTATTTCTGAGTTACATATAAACATTCGTGATTAACAAAATACATACGTTACAAGCTTGAAGTGATCTTTAAAATGGTATAATTTATTTCTTAATATCTCAACAGTTAACAAATTGCCAGGGTATATTTAGAAAAAAAATCGACTTACATTAAGCTGATTGTTCTTTTGTAATTTTCGCTTAACACTTCTCACTGTCATTTTTCTTTTAATGTTTTGTTTTGTCACATTTAGTCTTCCAGTCCTCCACAACACTATTCCAACAATAACTAATACAAGTAAAATAAATATCACTGCAAAAACAAAACAAAGAATAACCATTTAATATGCAGATTCAGAACATAAATCAATTTTATTTTAAAATTTTTACTTAAAAATTAGATTTATTTGTACGATGTATTAGTTATTCGTCTTTACCGATTTATAAAAGTATTTATTTTTGGACCAGATTTGAACTGAATTCAAAGCCACTGAATAATTGTAATTTTCATAACTAATCGAGCTAGAAGCTTAAAATCAACATATATTAGGTTTTTTTTATTTATTACAATTGTCTAATAAAATATTAAAAAGAAAGCGATAAACAAATTTCTTTTTTTAATTAAACAGAAGAAACCTCACAAAAAGAAATATCTAATGGTTGGACATCATGTTGAAGTATGTATGAATGCTGATTATATACCTATACCAATTGCTGCAGTAGCAAAAACAGACAGGCCTTCAGCTTCAGCTGAAAATAAAAATTGATATAATATAATATAAATGTTCAACAATACGCATGCCAAAACAAACACGTGCGAATTACAATTAAGACGACATGTTTTACATAGATAAATCAGGCAAGTGCTAATTTTGTTTTTACAACTGAGATTTTGAATGCTAGGTTGTATTAAACGTAAATGTCAATTCTTTTAGTTCGTTGGTAAGGTCAAATAAGCAAGAGGCCCATGGGCCTTAACGCTCACCTGAGGATATGTCCAAAATCCTTTGCAAATAACTAAATAAGAAAAACTTTACAATTCTCCAAGTTTGGAAATGCAGCAATAATTAATCAGAAAAATCTAGCCACATGTCATTTTAAAGAGCTAATATGCATGTATTAACTATAGTACAATGAATAATTTCCAAATCATTAATAAGTTCCATATACTTATTTAGCCATGACCTTTAAACGTAAAACCTTGAACAATTAATCAAAATGGTAATATCAAAACCTACGATATTTTTATATGCATGCCTATACAAAAAGTTCATAGTTTTGAAGATAATTAACTATTTTAGTCGTCTATGCAGCTATAACCTTGATTATTGAACGTATGACCTTGAACCATCAAAATGATCAAAATGATCATCATATCAATACCTTCAATATTCAAATATACATACCTTTACAAAAAGTTAAAAAGATTTCAAGAAAATTAACAATTTCAGTACACTTACGTAGCTATGACCTTTCGGTCAGGTGAGCGAAAAATAAAACTTTTAGACACGTTGCACTGTTGGATTTTAAAGTGAGATTAGTTGTTTTAATTATAAATTGTAAAATGTATGTTATATATTTTTCAAAGTTCAAAATTTTAAATAGAAGATGGCAAGAATTATAAAATCCGATATAAAAGCTATGAAAACTTACGTGTAATAAAAGTGATTTTCTGTGGGTCACTTTTTTGATCATTATATACATTATAAAGCTCAATGGTATAGTTAGTTTCTGGGTTTAATCCGAAGATATCATGTGATGTAGCAGAATGGAGAACGTCAATAGTTCTGACGTCACCGGAAACGGATTTGCAAACTATCTGGATCTTTGTTCTTTCATAACAGCTTGGTGATTGAGTCCATTTTAACTGTGTTCCTTTTGATGAAGATTGTACTATTTTAATGTCCTTGGGTGCAGAATCTAAAATGCAATAAATATAAATTGAGGTTTAAATCATTTGAATATAAATCAAAATATTACACTAAGAAATTTATCTTGTTTTTCTTATTTTAAAGTATATTTTACGTCATTACAAGACAAGATTTAATATTGTAAACATGTGTTTCTATATGGATTTATTAAAAAACCCATAGTTTTGTAGAACTTTATCTAATGTCTACCACATAACTATGAAACAGAAAGGTGAGAAAAATTGGCGTCGTCTTGATTTTTATAAACTTTCGGTCTTTATATTGATTTCTTTCTTCATTACGATGCTTTCGATGTTTTTGCTCATCTAGGGTTTGTTTCGGGTGAGCTTATATCAAATACAGATATTCATATAAAGGTTTTTCTGTAAATAAACTGTTTATAGGCCACATTCACTGAATGAGATTAATCTACCTTACCCGTAAAATTAATTACGATTTAACATAAGCTTACCACAAATACATACACACCAAAATAAACGTTTACTTATATACTTACAATCCTGCATTCCATCGAAGTTCCTAAGGTTTGATATCTGAAACAATAAACGGAAAAATTAGATATAAAACAGAAACAGATATGCAAATTACTATTATGTACGACATATATAAAAGGACTACGATTCTGAGAGAGAGAGAGAGAGAGAGAGAGAGAGAGAGAGAGAGAGAGAGCTTTTACCTGAATTTCAGTTCCATTTGATAACATGGCCATATTGTAGGACTGTATTTCCATTATAATTACTTGTGTATCAAGTTTATCTTTATCTACTACCATCCAACAGTTGTTAATATCCATATAATGATGGAAGTTGAATGCTTCACCAGTCGGGATTTCACGACAAATAAGACGAGAGGCGCATGCCTACAATACGCATGCAACAAAAATGTAATAATATCTTTTTCACACATCGATTTTGTAGTCTTTTAAAAATATTTTCTGACTTGTAGAAATGGACAATTATTTAAATCTAAAAGAAAAATCATTTTTATAAAACTACATTTTACAATTTTCACTTTTACTTAAACTCATATGCATTATAATAAAATCTTTAATATTTGAGAAAAACACAATTTTCTTTTGCGTACATAAAAATAATATAACTCAATTATTTTAAAAAATTTAAGAGTTTAAAAAGTTGTCACAAACTAGTATTTGTATTTGTTTTTGGCCAATTCATGGTGAATTTTAAGCAGGAAACAGAAAAGCAGCAATGTAGTCTGCAAATAAATTATTCTAACATATTTTTCCTTAAAATAAAATTTTGCAACACCGGTTGGTCTGTTACTCCATGCCATGGTTAAAATTTAGATACTTTCAAATTATTTTCGTATTTCTTTTAACAAATAACCTACGTCTGATCGGTTGCCTTCAATTTCTCCTTCTTTAAAGATGTGGTCACTGTCCGCCGCACGCAGCTTCCATTTTATCTTATATATTCCACTTTGAGGATCTAAGGTAATCAGTTGAATCCTTAAAATGAATATATTTATATAATTATAATAAAGTCTAATTAAAAAATTCAACACCTTGTATACATTAATCTATAAAACTTTATATCGGCTTTTTTAAACATCATTTGACATAAATTATTATAGTATAGTAACTGCGGCATACTCCAAACCTTTTTATAACACGCGTATTTATACATGCCCTAGTGGAAGTTAAGTCATATGAAATCCTTATTAATTAAAAGTTTTAAAGAACGAGATTAAACATGTTGAAATCATATCACAGGGTAAGTATTCAATAAGGACAACTGATATACTTTAATCGTTTTTAAGCCTATTTATACTAAAAAGGTAATATATATAAGCATGGACAAACAATCGGGACACCGGTAGTTTAAAATAAATAAAATAAACTCCGGAATGTATTTACAAAAGATAGACGAGATTATTATTTTTTTCAATTATTCCTGAACTTCGGAAATTCCAGATCATAAAACTAACCTTGGAATGACTAGCAAATGATGAAGAAACGAAACATCCTACCTGCTAGAAAACGGAAAAGATCCATTGATGATATTCCTAACAAATTCCGTGTTTTCTATTTCAGGCATCGTGGAATCAAAACTGACATCAGTATAATCGACTTTAGTGTTATTCATGACGTCATATGCTTTTACCCATACTCGGAGCGTATCCCCATTACCAACATTAGTCTGGAAACTATAAACTTCATCTAGAGGTTTAGAAACCTCAATCCATTTTATACTACTAGTGTCTGGTTCAGATCCCAACTTTTTTCCACCAAAATGGTCAGACTGGTATGCTATAGAATAACGAAGAATTCCATTAACGTTTGGAATTGCCTTTAATGTTCGTCTGCCCTCTTGATCATCGAACTTGAACTCTACCGATTTAGTCAGATTATCGTTAAACGTTACCGTCTCAAATCCTTTTACGATATTTAAAAGGTTTTTGTCTTTGTGCATTTTGTTTTGAAAATGTCCTTTCCATTTCACCATGATTAGACTACCGTCTCCAAAATCAGATTGCCAACTATAGTTTGTCTCTTTAGCAGCGCTTGCTACGTGCAGTAATGGCGGGTTTGATGTTGAAATTTCAGACGAATCGTCAAACAAAATGAGCCTTCTGCAGTACCTGGTATTGTTGGCTAAATCTATTATCCCTAAAAGGACCGAATACATTCCTGATATTTTAGGAGCAAATGTAGGAAAAGTCCTAACAGGAGCTTTCAATTTTTTTGTATAGAGAGGATTAGAAGCGTTTTCTTCTTTAAGTTTTTTTGTATACTGTTCAGGTACAAGTTGAAATATTTCCAAAGTATATGATTCTACACCAGCCATATCATCCGACCAACCGTTCCAACGTATATTGAATGGTTGCTTGTAAATACATAAATGATAAACATTAACATAATACAAACTAGAAATCAAAATTAGGAACATCAAATAAAGTAGATTTTTTTAAGAATGTACAATATTATCTTTCACTCAATTTTAAACTTGTTTTTTATTAAATATTTAAAGCTGCATTAAGGTTATCAATTTTCTGAATTTTTTTTTGATTTTCTAAAAATATATTTTTTTAAGAATAGATATCTTCTAACCACGATCCGTGACATTCGTTTCCTAAAATTTCATTTCTTTTACCTGTAAATAAACGGAATCCTCTGACCGGTTGGTCAGTGTTTTACGATGGTAATCATGAGCTTTGAGCATGCGCACGGGTGTTTGGAAAACACTAGAATCGAAAGAGAAACATGACGGATTGCATTAATTGTCCTTCATTAATAACCAGATGTATTTAAAATGGTGTTATGTATCTCTTACAAAGTCACAAATGACAAATTCAACGAAGTTCTGTGTTTAATTTATCGTATTTCACCGTTTTGAAAGTTTTGTTTAAATGACCCGGGTTTTGATGACGTAACCATGTTCTAATACACTTGGTAAATACTGTAATTTCTGTATTTATTCGAGCTTTTATCGTTGCACCAAATGTAACATTGTTCATTAGGAACATCATTAATTAGATAAGCACCGTTTTAATTTTTTCTTTGCAAAACTTAATGCAGCTTTAACAAAAATACCTTTTTAAATTTTGCTGTGCCAGATGTGCACATTTCGGAAAATCATTCCTCATTAGTGATATCATTATTAACTGATTAAAACAGTTATAAAATTGTCGACAAATTGATATTCTGAAAATAGTCTTTCAAAATTATACCTACATTTATTTTGTAAGTAAACATCTAAACGTAGGATACTTAAACCCTCGCAAACACATGTTTCCAAGATATAAGTAAATATTTTAGTCTCGGAATAGTCAAAACTTGCAAAATACGGTTTCTATATGTTTTTACTTCATTCTATTAATCATAAAAAAAATTAAAGAAATATATTTTTAAGAACATTTTTGAATAGCATACCTTTGTTATATCATTTCCTACATTCAAAGGCTTAAACGCACAACCACGAGGGTCCTCTGAACAATGTTTTGGCGGATAAAAGTCAAAATGGAATACCATTGATTTTTCGGCGTTTTGACCAATGTAATTTTGGGTGGATTGGTACGAGTTATATCTGTCGTAATTTTTCCGGAAACCTCCGTTGGTAGCAGTGACCGTCACCGTTAAACTACAAAGACATATAAGGATAAAATGTAAATATGCTACATTGTTTATAAACATGCAATATTATAAAAAAAGAACAACATGTTTGGATTATCTATTTTTGCAAAAGATGCAAGATTTTTTTCGGAATATTGTTAGTACAAAACCATATAATCCATAGTACATGTACCAATAAATGTTATATTTTCAAGCGTTGGTGATGTGTTAAGCTGTGACTGATTAAAGATGAACTTTTTTTGCCACAAAATTCCATTATATAGGTGGTACTATTTATAGATTTACATACTTGTCTCCATGTTCTAACAGGCGGTCAAAATTATCATCGGTTATGTTGCACTTAAACAGTCCTTGTTCAGGCTTGGTGCTCCCAGGAATTACCGGACATGGAAATGTGTCGTTATGACTGATATGCGGTTTAGACTGACTTCCTAGAAAAGATACACAATTATGATTTTTTTTCTTCGTAAAATTTCTGCTATATACCATTTCATCTCGGTTTATAATGGTGCAATAATAAAAGTCAAATATCATCTAACTTAACGCTGCTTTTTTTCTTTCTTCAACGTTTGATTGATTGTTAAAATATTATAAAGGTATTAAGGGCAAATATGTTCAAATATCCCACTACTGTACATATAAAATTTTCTAAATTTAGTGTTTTAAGTGCTATAGCTTCCAAATGTTGCCATTTTAAGCAAGTTCGTGTCAGGAACACACAGCGTTTGCGTGAAACTTGCGTACCCTTATCGAGTTCTGTAGCGTGTGTGTCCACACTTTAAATTTGCCTCAATTTGTTGATTGTCTTTTTTTAGCATCGACCACATCATGTGTTTTGGTCCTTTTTCATTCCTCTTTAAGAGCCTGCTTGAGTTAAGCGTCGTTAACTAATTAATATGCTTTATGAAGTCACGAAAGCCTCTGCATAATCTGAGCATTGGGTCTACTTACAACTTCCTTTAATTGCAGCTTTTCGCGTTTTTGGTTTTTAATCACTTTGATATCATTTTCTTACTAGGATTCTAATTATGGTACTTAGGGCAAACAACACTACCATCTTAATCATTGAGAGGACAACAATAGGGATTAATGATGGTAGTACACGTTATCGGTCCCTTTGATTCACAAAGTGTTACTGGATAGTGTATTAACAAAACAACTATCAACAGGAGTGCCTAGTGGTAATTATCTTAAAATTGTTTCACTTATTACATAACTAAATAGATTTGAATGATAAAAAAAATACAAAAAGAAAGAAAAGAAGAAAAAATAAAGATGAAAAATATTTAAAAATAATACACGGTTAATCAAATACCAAATATTTTTTAAAAAACTAATCTATTTCAAAATGAAAATCATGCAATTAAAAAAGAATTAAAATGTTGTCCGGTTCAGAGATGTTCATTTTTAAAGACAAAAGCAACTTGGGACTGAAAAGTTTGTCCTGTGTCCGGAATAGAGAGTGTCCGGTTTACAGAGGTTTTTTAAGTTGAAATAAAGAAGGATAAATTCGGGAACAATTTTTATGTCTGCAATAGAGAGTGTCCGGTTTAGAGAGGTTTCACTGTATTTGCTTTTTTTGAAAATTCTGCCACGAAAGTGCGTTTTAGACAAATTTTAACTGAAAATAATTTCATAGTAACGGTAGCTTATGTCAAATTAATTTTTTTTTTTGTTAACTGGTCTGCAATTTATAACACAAAAACCAAACTTGTGTTCTTTTCCTCTCTAGTCTAGTACATGATAAAACGCCTTTGCTCAAAAATATTTTTCTAAAATTTACAAGCATGTAAAGTACAATTTCTACTTACGTGCAATCTTTGTTAAAATAACCCTTCCTTGCCCTTTTACAATTCCGAAACCAAAGTCGCCAATATAATACGACGGTGGTAAAAGATTGTTTGGTGGCGAGTATTCGGCCTCAAAGTACAGATTAAGATAATTGAAATCTTTTTGATTGATCCAGATTCTGTCAATAGTAGACACAGTTGGGCTTGTTGAATCTGTTACGTATCTCTGAAGTTCCTTTTTGTCGGATCTCCGTATATTTTCCAGTGTAGCCGTACATTTTGTGACTATTGGCTTCTGTGATGAACTAACTGCAAGTGAAATAAGAATACTTATCAAAACTTAAGTACCCTTATTCATTCAAAGTAATATCTTTGGTTTTATTTCTCACTATTATTGGAGTTGTTTTATTAGTTCATTAAAGAAGGAAATAGTTTTTCAAATTTAAATTAAAAACTCCATTATTTACATTCTTATACAAGTGATTGTTATTTTTAAAAAGATGTAGAGTATGATCTTAATGTAAAAAAAATCTTTCAGTCAGCAGGTTCTTAATGTAATCAGATATCTTAACAAGTCAAACTGTGATATCTTTTGTTTGGATTGTGTGATATGAGTATAGAGATAACTTATATGACCTGAGGATAACATGTGTTTATGATGGTTTAACAGTTAAACAGTTGATTAGTTTGATATAACCATCCAGAGAGACTTTTGCTTGACACCTTGACATTTATCCTACCGCGTTGTTTATAACGCTTAACGATTTAACGTATTTAAAGAACTTATCTGGAGTTTCTAAATACGATCTTCCATGTTTGTAAAGCTAATAATGTTATCTTAATATTACTCATTATAATGGGTTTTAAATGTGTAACAAGATGTTGCGTATTTGAAATGCCTTATAACGCGTTTGAAGACGTTATTTCATAGTTAAACGCGTTTTGCATGTTTTAAAAAATAATATAAATCCCTTGTGGCTCTTTATACAGCTTTAATTTTTTATTTAACTTGAAACTCACGCTACATTGATAACTTTCTAAAACACATTCAATTATACAAAATAAGAGTAAAGAATTGTTTAGATAAATATTTTAGTAAAACCAATAAAAAACAAAACATCAAAAAAGTTTTAACAGATGATTTATAACTTAAACATGGCTACAAACTACAATAGTGTGTGTGTGTGTGTGTGTGTGTGTGTGTGTGTGTGTAATTTTATTTAACAACTCAAAGGGGCATTGGTATCACAATATAGAGCCCCTTTTCAAATCACTCTTTTTCAGGTAATCTCAATATGTGTGTCGACATGCGGGACTCCTCCAAAATAATAAAGGTTTCGAATTGATCTTCCTATGATTAAATTAGAATATGTTTTTAGAAGTGACGTCTATTAATACCTTATGATATATTTTAAATATTTTAGACAGCTAGATAGCATTTTATTATTTATCTCACATTTTCTACTCCGATATAAAAAAATATGCAATAATTATACGAATTGAATAAAGAGTAAAGCAACAATATTGGCCTACGTTTCAAACACACGTTCATTTCAGAAGAACCATGAGACATGAATCCATCTTGACAATCACAATTATTGCTTGATGAACATCGTCCAGAAAGCAGGGTTTCCGATGTGAGCATCTAACTGAAAAAGACAAAATATGTTTGACAACTTACAACAATATAATGTATATGGTATGTGTTTTTGGTACAAATTTATAAACAATTATTATAATGTGTAATACGATTTAGCCTTGTTTATTGTTTTTTTTTTGTTTTGCCCCACTGGTAAAGACGCCCCTGTTTCTTTTAAAATTTTACCGATTTAATACTTTCATCACCATCATATCTTTATTCCTCCATTAAGTAAATAATAAATAGTAAAAATAATTTTAACATATTAATTAAGAACATGAACAAAACAAAAGTATAATATTACAAACCTTATTATCATTATACACACTATTTAGATAGTGATAACTTTATACCCTAGGATACGCCTTTTTGGCAACAGGCTTTCAGCTAAATGGTAATCAGACTATAACGATTGGGAAGGCAATCGCTACCAATAAGCCGTCTGCAAACATCACCATCTACCTAGATCTTACACACGTATGTAAATTTTAAAGGAAAAGTACATATGGACACGCTTTTAGTCCAACAGTAAGCAGACCGTCAATTAATTGAAACAACGTTTTATTAACTAGTTTTGTTTTATGAGAGAGAGAGAGAGAGAGAGAGAGAGAGAGTGTGTGTGTGTGTGTGTCTGTGTGTTTGTGTTTGTTTGCGTGTGTGTGTACAACTCACACTCTTGGCATGTATTGTCATTGAAACCGTCTTTGCATTGACATTTATTGGGTGCATAACACTTTCCTTGATTTGGACACGGTGGTGAACATATAGCTAAATAAATAAATATAAATATATATTGTGTGTGAGTTATTAAGGTAAATATGATTTTTTTATATTGAAAGGAAGATAATGAGTTTCTTAAATTACCAATTTAACGAAAATACTATAATTTAATTATTTAAAATACTCTGATGTCCAAAGACTGGAAATAACGATATTAAACATCAAGTGATTTTGAAGGATCAAAAACAAAATATCTTTTACAACTTGTAAGCAGGAGAGTGAGTAATATATTTCCTTTATTATCTTCGGTTTGATGTGAGGATTTAATCTTGTCAGCTATAATATCAATTCCTAAATTCAGAAAAAAAGATCTTAACGATAAACATTGCAACAGAGAAAAATATCATTTGCAATTTTTTTATATACAGACATAGATGACCAAAACGTATTCATCAACCATTTATGATAAGTAAATAAATACTTTTGTTAACAGTAAATTTATATTGGGTGTTTTATTTCGAATTCAGTATGCTTAAAATAAAACTATATACCTATGTTAAGTTACTTGTGTATAACATTATATATAAAAATACCAAAGCAAACCGTAAAATAGAGTTTCAAAATCATCAATATGGATTTGTACATAAATAGTAAAAATGCTTTAATTTTTTTTATAAATTTACTAACCGTCTAGGCAACCACTATCAACACTTCCTCTCCATCCAGGACAACAATAGTTTTCATATGAATAATGCACTCTATAGACCAATTTATAAAAGGTGCATCTGTAACAGTAACACCAAACATTTATAAACTTCTTGAACTTTTAAAACAACATGCAAATTGCATTTCGTTTGTTTTTCTAGAAGAATTACAAAAATCAAAGATTAAAAAAAAAAATGGGGTATTGATGTGAGTCAGTTTGTTTTGATTTACACATCATCAAAGTATACTGATTAGATGAATAATTAAAAAAAACAATTAAATAAAAATAAATAAATACATAAGATAAAATAAAATAAATAGCTACTAAATTAATACTAGCAAATTAACTATTACTTTGGGTATGTGTAATTTTTCAAAATACCCTCAAAAATCATCCCAGCAAAAATTTAAATTCGTGTTTTTTACATTATTATGTTTTCGCCGTTTTTGTTAATAGTAAATAATGAACAGAAGTTGTAGGAAGTTTTATATTTTTTTGCACGAATTTATAGCCCCGTTCACGACATTTACCATATTAAACGAGTTCTGTTTTTGTGCTTCATCAAGACGTTTGACATTTTTTACTAATTTTAAACCTTTGCAAGCGCACAGAGCTTGATAAATCCATTTTTTTCTTGCTCAAAATGATAAAATCATTAGTTTTACCATTTACAAAAAGTAGAATGACAAAAAATACTTACCCCCTCCACCAGTCGTATTTTACACAGTACAAGTAATCTGAATACTGGACACCGACTCTCGTACACACTTTTCTAGAAATAATGATAAATTATGCAAATGAAGAAGTGGAATAGCAAATATTGAAATAACATCTCCGTGATCATTCTTTATATAGATCAACTTTTTTATTAGGTTTTGTTTTTATCTGCTTGGTTATTTTAAGACTTTTTTCTATTATTTTGCAAAACATTATTATTAAATTTACAAAAGAAATTTAAATTATTAGGTCTGACCTGGATAAATTGGAAAATAAAATCTTTAATCTTTAGCTATCAATGCCAAAAGATACTCACAATATTAGACAAGTTTGACGAACACTGTAACGAAACTTAAGCGAAAAAAAATCCGGAAGTAGGCGGTAAATTTCTAAATAATATTTTAAACAATTTTAATATTAATATTAATGATAATATTTTAATATTTTAATCTTTTGTGAGAGGAAATTATGTCTCCGCTTGCAACTAATGTTTGAGTTTCTTTTAAGAAACTGTAGAAAATATGCTTCTACATTTGATTTTTTTTTTCAAGAAATTTTAAATGAAATATAATTGGTGAAAAAGTGAAGATAAACATACTAAATAAAACAGTATTAACAAAAACCATGAAATAATTTAAATCTTTCAGCAAAATTTCAGCCGTCCTAATTTTTTAAATTTATTAAAAACTAAGATTTGTTCCGTCATGCAAAGCATATCTTAGCTGAATCTGGAATCATATAGTTTTGTAACTTTTGAAACAGTTGAAAATTAATGAATCTAAAATTCCAAAATTATATAAATCCGAATCCTGCTAAGAAATGCTTGCATAAGGGAACAAACCTTAGTTTTTAACAATTCTTAAAATTTCAGACCGCTGAAAGTTTTGCTTAATGGAACATTTTACTGACAGCACAAAGTACTGCCTACTGAGTTATAGATACCTTTGGGAGCTGAACTCCACCAGCAGCGGTACCCGCTAAGAGGTAGTAAATATATAACACAAAGACCTGTTGAATTTTGAAGTACCAAAATTATAGAAATCCAAATCCAGCTAAGGTATGCCTTGCATGAGGGAACAAACCTTCGTTTTAAACAAATTTTAAAATTTAAGACAGCTGAAAATTTCTCTAAATGTAACATTTTCTGACAGCACAAAGCACTGCCTACTGAGTTAAAGTAAAACTAAATTATATAGCTAGACAGGAGGTGCTTACCCTTCCGGAGCACTCGGCCTCACTTCCTTGATGATTGATAGGAAGTTCACGTGTAAAACATATTTTGCCAGTTTGCAAAGTTTTTACTTTGTTTTTTGGATTATGATATGGACAAGGACTGGTATATTTGTTTTATTTTATTATTTCAATATTTTCGTCTAATCAATTCAATTATTTTAAAACATGTCACTGATATGGCCTTGGTTGAAGACAACTTAAATTTCGGTAATATGCATGTAGAATTCTTATGTTAAAAAAATCTATGCTTTTATAATTAAAATTAGTATTCTTTTTCATATAAAGAGTCTATTCTCTCCGGATCAAGAAAAATGTTAGACGGATAATTCTCTAAATCCAGTTAAAATAAAAATAGACAAAATCATTTACACCTCTAAAACAACTCTAAAACGAAAACAATCTTATCAAAATATGCTTATTTCAATTATCACGATCAGGTATTTCCAACTACCTTTTCTAAAAATAAATCGGTATGTTTAAATATGTTTTAAGTGTTAAACCTTTTCAAAGGGCCTAATCGACCGTATAAAAGACAACAATTTAAAAAGGACCGCAAGGTAAACTGATACTTCGAATTTTGTCAATATGCTGTAGATGAAGATCATCAGAGGTTTTCCTGGAGATGATTGTTTAAAAAAAAAATTAAAATATTTAAAACCAAATGTAAAAGTCAACTGCAAATTATTTAAAAAAAATTTTCAATTGGTTTAAACTATTTCACGGTGATTTTGTTAAACAAAAAAATATTTCAAGGTTTTAATTATATCTACATATCAGTATCACATGCATTTTAAAATAATAATTACACTAAAAAGTCAAAATTCATAAAATCTTCCATGCACCATTGTGAGTCATAAAATTCAGAAATTAATAATAATAATAATAATAATAATAATAATAATAAAGTGGCCTCACTAAGGTTTGAACCCTTGACCCTTGGGTTGCTAGAATTGAAAATGAAAAAGATCGAAAAAAAGCGACTTATATTTTACAGAATTTCATGAAAATTGTCAAACATATGTTTCTTCACATAAGAAAATGATGTTCCGAAAAAGAATTCACCTAAATTTATTCATATTGTAATTTTGATAAAAAAGTACTATTTACAATGTATAAAAAATCATCGCAAAAACGCATAGCCTAATTTTTCACCAAAATTATTGGAATTCACAAACTTGGTATATAAGATGCTCTAGATGCCAAATATCACTTCAGATTTTATCTCAGTGAAGTGGTTTTGGAAAAGAAATAAATTGTTTTAGGTTTTCAACTATGTAGGCCAATGTGACCTACATTTGGTAGCTATGGCAACAAAAAACACAAATCTGAAAGGCAATGTTCTATAGATGCTTTTGACCAAGTTTGAACAAAAGACATCTTGTTGTTACTCGTAATTTTTATTTTTCTTCTTATTGTCCGTCGTTTCTGCTATATTTTTTCAGAGAATTTCCTCCTACGTTTCTTATCCAAACAGGTTGAAATTTTGTCAACTGCTAGGGGAGGTCGCTTTCTCACCGTTTTTTGGAATTCGGAAGGACTTCGGAGAAATCCGGTTAAACCCACGAAATTCCAGAGAGTACTTTTAGAGAGTTCTTTCTTGGCATTTCCTCCGCTATTTGGAGCCCCACTTTAGATAGCTGATACGTAGATATATACTTGCGAGCAAGTATACACTGTATTATTATTATTTCTGTGTATCAGCAGATATCTTGTTTTTACTCGTAATTTTATTATTATTATTATTATTAATATTATTACTATCATTCCTTCTTGTTTTTGACAGATTTGTTTCAGAGAAATCTACTCCTACGTTTCTTATCCAATCAGGTTGAATTTTGTCAAGTGATAGGGATTGACCATGATGAGGTCGCTCCCTCACCCTTTTTCGGAATTCGGAAGAACTTCAAAGAAATCGGGTTAAAACACGGAATTCCAGAGAGTTCTTTCTTTCTTTCTTGAAATTTCCACCGCTATTTGAAAACATCACTTTAGTGAGCTGATACACAGACATATACGTCGCAAGTATACAATCTAGTTTATAAATGTTATTGTTTATATTTTTTGGGTAATTCCATACGCTATTTTCTGATTTTATATACTTTTTGGAGGCATAAGTAATTAATTCGTATTTTTTCGTCAAAATAAAATTGTAATATTTCGTTATTTGTACAAAACGCCAAATAATTGGTATATTCCTTTAAATTCTCCTTAATCTCACTAATCAATTAATCTCAGTTTACTGATTTTGATTAATGACTTCAGAAAGTCTTGTCAATTAATTGAATTTTTGATGATTTTTATATGAAATAATTTGGAATAATTGTACTATTTTTTTTTCTTTTTATCAGTATCTGTTCAAATTTAATTATTTATTAGTCTATAATTATACATCATAAAACGAATAAGATATAACATTGCAATTGCCTTCAATATTAGCTCAAAATAATAGCTTTTCACAGCCTATACTACCTAGGTAAAAACTTGGAATCGCCCAACAATAGGTAATGTTTCACCTGAATACACTTGTATTGCAGCTTTCAATTTTAGCTCGTTCACGAGTGAACACGTTTTTTTTTTTGCACCTATTTTTGTAAGATGGCTCAACAACACATTTTGTCACCGTCTGCTGCAAATAAACGGACACCTTCCCGAGATAATATTCAGGTAGATATTTCTGATTCTGAACGTTTTAATTTTAACAGCGATTGTGATGGTAGCTCACCGTTACAAAGCAATTATAAATCGTCATATGAGGGCAATAATATCACGCCTGTCAGGGGCAATAATATCACGCCTATCAGGGGCAATAGTAAATCGCCATCAATGGGCAATAATGAGATACAAGAAACAAGTCTCTAAGAAACTGGAGAAAAGAGCGAAAGCTTGAGACATCTTCAGGTAAACGTAAAAGAGATGACACTGATACTAGTTCCGAATCTTCGAAGTTTCCAGATCAAGTGATGATATGTGGTCGGATTCTGATTCCGAAAATATGTTTAATCCCTCTTAAATTTTGGGCAAGGAGAAACGAGTTCCAAAGTGCCAATGAGAGTATCAGTAAAAAAATTAGGTTAATAGATATTACAAAAATTTGTCGGGTCTCCAAAAGCAAATATTTACAATCAAAACAGACGGATAGGTTTATGAAAAAATTGTTCAGAAAGCGTTTTCAACAACCATACGGCAAAAAATAGAGAAGTATTATAAATACACAAAATGGTATTTTGGACGCGGTTGGTCTCTTACTATTATGTGGGACGAGGCCGAAAAGTTAAAATTCTATGATAATACTTACACTAGAGGCTGTAAGAGAATAAGATTGGTGGATTCATCAATTAAAGTTCTGGAACCGGAAATCATTAATTTCCCATCATCCTACGGTTATAATTCAAACGGACGCCAGCAATTACGGTTGGGGGCAGTTCAGAATTCAGTTTGAATCGGGGGTCCTTGGCTTCTCAAGGAGTTGTCTTTACACATAAACGAAAAGAAATCTTGGCAATGTCTTATGCCGTGAAAGCTTTATTGAAGAACAAATCAGATACTCCGGTTTTGATTCAAACAGACAACAAAACTGTCATGTCCTACATAAACAAGATGGGGGGTACCAAATCACAGACATGTACTCAGATAGCAATGAATTTATGGGAATGGTCTCTTCAGAAAAACATAGTGCTCATAGCAGATTTCATTCCAGGAAAGCTGAATCTGATAGCAGATTGGGAATCTCGGCATCATCTGGATTCCAGCAGCTGGATGTTGAATCCGGAAGTATTTTTCAAATTACAGAATATGACCATACAATGCAATGTAGATCTATTTGCAGACAGAACAAATGCTCAGTTAACAACATACATGAGTTGGCTTCCGGATCCGGGAGCAATAGCATTCGATGCACTGCTTCACCCATGGACAAGAACGATCGGTCATGCATTCCCGCCGTTCTGTCTAACATCCCGTTGTCTGAGAAAGATTCAAGCGGAAAAAGTTTCGCTGTTAATAATAACTCCAGTTTGGGCGTCGCAACCATGGTACACAACATTACTGGAGATGTCAATACAGGACCCGGTAATTCTTCCAAATTTTCCCCAAATAGTTTTGTCTCCACTAGGGGAATCTCACCCTCCAATAATGAACAATTCCCTGCAGTTAGCAGGTTGGGTTGTTTCAGGAGATCTTTACTGTCAATGTCATTATCGGACAAAACTGAGCAACTTTTATTAAACTCCTGGGGTAAAGGAACGAATACTGCTTACAATTCAGCCAGGAAAAAGTGGTCTAGCTGGTGCTTGGAAAAGGAAATTAATCCCTTTTCGACGTCTTTATCACCAGTGTTAGAGTACCTTAGTTGGTTATATTACAAAGGTTTTCAGTATCGTACAATCAATTTTCCTAGATCAGCAATATCCTCAGTTCTTCCACAAATAGATAACCAACAAGTAGGGAAACACTTTTATGTTGTACGTTTAATGAGGGGTATTTTAAAGGGTAATCCACCTGTACCGAAATATAGTGAAATTTGGGATTTGGACATTGTTCTTCGGTATTTAAATAATTTACCCGAAATTGAAGATTTATCGTTAAAACAGTTAACTCTGCAATTGACCATGTTATTAGCTATCACTGCATCTAAACGTTCATCAGAAATTTCCAGATTAGACAGGAAATACATGTGCATTTAACTAAATGTTATCAGCTTTGAGTTACCAAGTTCATCTAAGACGCAACATGATTGTTCCACAAGGAAAGTATTTTATTCTAGTTTTCCACAAAATAGTAAATTGTGTGTTTATCAATGTTTAATTGAATATTTATCACGCACTGAACATTTTAGGAATAAGAAGACATTTCAGATCCTTTATTAAGAACAATTATCAAACCACACAAGAAAGTATCCCCAAATACTATAGCTAACTGGATTAAAAAAAGTGATGTCTTTATCTGGCATTGATACGGCTAATTTTAAGGTCCATTCCACTCGGGGAGCATCAACCAGTTAAGCTAATGATAAAGATGTTTCTATAGATGATATGTTATTCATGGCAGATTGGTCCAATGCAAGTACATTTAAGCGTTTTCATTATAGATCCACATACTATGCACGCTGCGATACGGACTTTAAGAAAATATATGGGAACGAAGTTTTGATTATGGGTAAGTTAAGCTTTGAACCTGCAATGTTATATCTTATTCGTTTTATGATGTATAATTGAAGATTTTATGAGGGCGCTTAGCGCCCGATATGAAATATTGATTATACGAATAAAGCGAATAAGATATAACATTGCAATTCCCACCACACCCTCCCTCATTGTAATGTACGTATATTTACACAGTTTATTTTTTTTCAGATACAGGCAATAAAGAGGATTGAAGAGGATTAACTTCGTGTATAAAGTCCGGTTACGGAATACAGAGATCATCCGGGGACTAATATGATTCGATGGATTTCACTTATTATGTGAACATGGACATAATGTGCTTATTTTGTACTTGAATTTAGATAGTATATAAATTAAGTTTACAAGAATTTAGTTGTCAAAGTTTATTTAACTTGCAAATTGAAAGCGGCAATACAAGTGTATTCAGGTGAAACATTACCTATGGTTGGGCGATTCCGAGTTTTTACCTAGGGAGTATAGGCTGTGAAAAGCTATTATTTTGAGCTAATATTGAAGCAATTGCAATGTTATATCTTATTCGCTTTATTCGTATAATCAATATTTTATATCTGGCGCTAAGCGCCCTCAAAAATCTTCAATTTTTTTGAAACCAGTCAAAAAGTACCGCTGTAAAAAGTTGCTTATATTGTTATTTTTTGTTTAAATTATGAACCTTTTTGTTTATTTAATTCAATCATTTTGAGACTAACTCAATACTTTATAATTTAAACTTTTTGAACTTAGTAAATATTCATTAAAACTAAACTTTTTGATTTCAAAAATTTTTCTATGTCATTACTTTTAGACAATGGACAAAAAGACAAAAATGTGATTCTGTGCAGTGACTTTCAATAAAAAAAACTTGAAATCATTTCTGGTATCCAGTTGATAGTTAAATTGCTTTCCACAACGAAGCAGGCTGCTTTCAATTCAGATGTTGACTAAAGTATATTTCAAGGCTTGGCAAGTCAAGTTCCTTAAAAGTTTTATAGCTGTCATCATAACATTGTTGAAAAATATGGCCACGGTTACCAACCTGATACAAATTTAATCTGCACAATCTACGGACCATCCATATAAAATTCGGTTCTATTTGGCTCAGTTGTCTTAGAGGAGAAGATTTTCAAGAAGTATCTATAAATAGCAGCTTATTTGCATATTCCGCTAATGATAATCCCATTATAAGGCAAACCCATTACATAAGTTAAATGACCATAAATATGCTTTCTAGGTTTCAATTTTGAATTAAATACATGTAGTTTGAAAAATAAGCATGTATCGGCCATTTTCACTTTTTGCTATTTATAGTAAAGACAGCCATTTTTGGTGCCGCAGGAAGTTGATTTGTGCAAACTTTAATCTGCACCAAATTGAGTTTAAATAGGTCTAGTAGGTTCAGAGGAGAAGATTAAAGTTTACGCAAGCACACGCTAAACCATGCCACAAGCTCAGCTGGCTATAGCAAGTTGAGCTAACAAAAACAATTCTTCCAGGAACAAAGTTGTTAACAGTTTAGACCCATCCCAGAAATCGTAATTTGTTATTTAAGGGGTAAATAAACAATAAAGTTTGTTTAATTAAAAGAAATATATTAAGTTTTTTCAATATAAAAAATTGTCCGCGTAAAATTTTAATACTCAAAATACCTTAAACTTGTAATTTGATTTTTAGAATTTTACAATAGCAATTTAAGTGGCAGAGAAAATAATCCTTTTTATATCTCGAAAACACGAGTCCAGGCATATATTTTCTTTTTTAAATTTTATTTTGAAAAATGTGATACAAATGCCCTTCGTTTAGTTTTTAAAGGATTCTATTTTATCATTTTTATGGAAATAAAGACACTTTTTGCACACTTTGTTATAATAATAATAACTTATGCCTTTATTTTTGAATTATATGTATATTACATCATGTCACGTCTTTTATTGAAATAAAACGGAAAACCATGCATATGTGTTTTTATTTTATTCAACGATGTACATACTATAGAATGCGCGTGCAATAGATAAATAAACAATTTCATACGTTGATACTGAAATTCTGCTTTATCATGTATCAAGTGTCTATTCAAAATAAAATGTTTACTACGTAAAATATGTAAAAGGTGGTCCTTCATTAAGAAGAATTTCGATAAGGCGTTTTGAATGATTCAACCGTTTTTTAACAATTTCTACAGAGTTATAATTAAAACAAATTGAAAGACTCCAATTCAAATGTCTGATTACGTTTGATTTAAAGGCAAAACGAGCTCACTGACCTTCAATGACCTTATACATGACAAAAAAACTGTATACAGAAAAAAATGCAATGCTTGTATATTGTCATGATTTTTAAAGGTTTTTATAATCAATAACATGAGATAATTTATATGCATATCTATAGAAAGTAGATAAAATCTTACCCTGAGCTAAAATTGATGAAAACAGCAAACAGAATCAAAATAAATGCGCCGCTGAGTTTTTTCATTTTCTGTCCCCAACTGTAACTGCTATACTTAATCTTGAATCGGAATGAGGAATATTTTATGCTTTAATATAAATGAGGAAGCTTTTTCGATTTCATATGACACAAGTCCTTTTTTAAAAAGTATTTTTTCCGTTCATAAAGTTACAAACTATGTGATGTGAGTTAAAGTTTAAATGTTTGCAATTTGAGTCATATTTTCGGATAGGCTAAAAATCAAGACTTTTATGAAAGTTTTTTTTTTTCAAATCATGACATGATTTTAAAAAATTATTTTAGTATTATAGCCTCTCTAAAGATTTGTTATGAACAGAAAAGTTCCCTTGTTATTTCAAATTCAGTTCTTAGAAGATTAACGATTTGCGACAATATCTACTTTAAAAGGTTATTGTTCTATCACAATTTAAAAGTTGTAGAAGAAAACAATAAAGAAATATATACCATTTTATGTGTCAATATTTATTATATTCATCATTATCTAATTTTCAATTTTTCCAAAAAACATTAACTCAATTTACATAAAGGGATCCTAAAAAGCTTTTATGAGCAATGTATATGAATCTAAAATAGTTTTAATGTATGTTGTAACGTGGAACAACCCTATATAAATATATTTATATATATATATATACTGGAAGTACCATCAACAAATTGTTCTTAATAGACATTGTATTTGTTGTGTTTCGCAATGTAATTTTTCCAACAGACAATCCGTATACCAATGGGCACATTTACTTGCTGATTTCTTTCTTTAATCATATAAATGAGAATTTTACAGATTCTTGTCAAATTTGAAGAGAAGAGTGTCGCTAAATCATTTAACTACATATACAGGTATATAGATGACTTCCTGTTTTTAAATAATACCAATTTTGGAGAATGTGTGAATGTCATCTTTCCAAGTGACCTTAAAATAAAAGATACTACTGATTCTTCATCTTCTGCTCCATGATAGGACTTATTCCTAATTATGACACCCACAAAAGGCTACATATGAAGCTATACGACTATGACTTCAATTTCTCTATTATCAATATCAATTTCTAGCTAGAAGCGTGAAGCTTGCTAGACAAGAGAGCACCCGGCCTCATCTCCTTGTTTGAAGTTCACTTGTATAATTATTTTTGATTCAAAATCTAGGACTGCTGAAATTTTTTGAAATTTTCTGTGAGCACAAAGTACTGCCTACTGAGTGATTCATAACTTCGAGGAGTTTTACTTCACACCCAGCGTTACCCGCTCAGGGGTTTTAAATATTGAACAAAAATGCCTTTTTAATTTTGTGTGCCATATGTGCTCAAGTCATGCACTAAATTAAAAATAACGTTGGAGCTGTATCACAGACATAATGAGTTCTGTAATTTAGTTCTCCATGGATAATTTACATGGAAATCAGTTACATTTAACGGAACAATTCTTTTATCAACTTTTTTTCAACGCCTTACTAACCATTAACCGTGTCAAGACTTACACATTATTGTATAGGTTTAACACATAGTCATATTTTCCTAAAAGTAGTTGCTAATTTGAACTGTAATAAAGAATAATGAGAAATCATTTCTCAATAAACCCAAGTGATGCAATGTCAAGTTCAATAAGGTCAATCCTAGCAACGTTATTAGCAGTAAGGTCAATTGTTGAGATCATATTTAGAACATGCATTAATATAGAATTATGTCTGGATATATTAGTGAAAACGTGTCATTAGCACATCATAATTCATATATTTGAGTTCATAAAATCTTCAAAATTTATATTTTAACAAAATTCTATATTGAAAATATCAAACAAAACAGTTGTAGATATAAATACGTCAATCTATGTAATTTTCAATCTAAATTAGGACTTGTTGTGTCATTTCTCTCTACATTTAAATGAATATGAATGCAATACTTTCCAGAGACATGATTTTGAATTTAGACCTTAAGTTATACCATTTAAATTTTCATGTAACCGGGTCAAGCTGACATACATTACAACTTACCCAGTAAAAGTGATTAGTACAACGGGCATTTTACTTAATTGAGAACGCCGAGGTAAAGTAAACTTTGAAAAGAAAAACGCCTCGTCAAAGAAATTCAATAATTCGTGAAAAGTTTTACTTAAGATGTACATGTATTGTACCTTGTAATATCTGATAAGAATAACGAATTTTCATTATATTCATTGACAATGTCACTTAGTGTTTGTTAGATAATGTCTGGGAGTAGCGATATTTAAGTATGTTGTATTTATAAATGGTGTATGAAAAAGGAAAACATTGAATTATTTTCCGTTTTTAAACATATTTGTCTTTGTTTTATATGAAGTGCCAATACTTAAACAATAAGTTTCGATACAGTAAATAACAAAAGGTATTTTTCCTTCGTTATTTATTTCCTTATCGATTGTCACGAAAAAGGACTTCACTTCGTGTCTGTTTTTTTTTTTTATTTAATTTTTTAAGTCAAAATTCAAGGATCTTTAGGAAAAAATTTCAAACGAAATGAAATATTTAAGAAAGATCCCTAACATAAGCATAAACGGAACAGACATCAATCCATAAATATCCTTTAGGTGATTTTCAATCTAGATAAGGACTTGTTCTGTCATTGCTCTATCAATTTAGATGAAAATGAATCCAAAAAAGTCTTTTAAATTCAGAACTTACTTTATCCCATTAAAATTTTCATGTAACCGAGTAAAGCTCCCAAGCCTTAAAGCTGCATTAAGTTTTCGAAAGAAATAATTAAAACGGTACTAGTCTTTTTAATGATGTGTCTAATAAAAATGATACATTTGGTTCAACAATAAAAGCTCGAATAAATACAGAAATTACAATAATTTCCCAGCGTGATGTAGCATTTGGGATCTAATATTAGAACATGGTTACGTCATGGAAAAAACGGGTCATTAAAACACAACTTTCAAAACGGTGAAATACGATAAATTAAACACAGAAATTTGTTGAATTTGTCATTTGTGACTTAGTAAAGGATACATAACACCATTTCAAATACTTCTGGATATTAATGACGGACAATTAATGCAATTTGTCATGTTTCAATTTCTATTCATGGGTTTTTCCGTACATCCGTGCATATGCTCCCGGCACATAATTCAATCATCGATAAACATTGACCAACCGGTTAGAGGATTCCGTTTAATTACAGCTAAAAGGATTTAAATTTTAGAAAATGAATCTCACAGATCGTGATTTGAAGTTATCTATTTTTAATAAAATATATTTTTAGAAAATAAAAAAAATTCAGAAAATTGAAAAAACTTAATGCACCTTAAAAGTTTTCCAAGTAAAAGTTTTAGCACTGTACAATTAGCATTATACTCAAGTGAGACAGCAATGTTAAATTATAGATAAAATTTTTTAAGTAAGCATGGTTAATTTATATACATTATAAACCAAAATACACTAAACTGAGTAGATAAAAGCACATAAATGACTAACCGAATTGTCTCAGATGGAAAGCAGACTTTGAAAAAAAAGCCTCTTCATAGAAATTCAATAATTCGTGAAAAGTTTTACTTAAGATGTAAACGTTTTGTACCTTGTAATATCTGATAAGAATCACATGTTTCACTGACAATGTCTATTTTAAAATAGAGCACTCAGTGTTTGTTAGATTATGTCTGGGAGAAGCGATATTTAAGTGTGTTGTATTTATAAATGGTGCATGAAAAAAAGAGGAAAACATTGAATTATTTTCCGTTTTTAAACATATTTGTCTTTGTTTTATATGAAGTGCCAATACTTAAACAATAAGTTTCGATATAGTAAATAACAATAGGTATTTTTCCTTCCTTACTTATTTCTTTATTGATTGTCACGAAAAAGGACTTCACTTCATGTCTGTTCTTTTGTTTATTTAATTTTTTAAGTCAAAGATCAAGGATCTTTCGGAAAAATTTCAAACAAAATGAAATATTTTAGAAAGATCCCAAACATAAACATAACCGGGACTGACATCAATTTATAAATATCCTTTAGGTGATTTTCAATCTAAATAAGGACTTGTTGTGTCATTGCTCTATCAATGTAATTGAAAATGAATCCAAAAAGTCTTTTAAATTTAGAACTTACTTTATACTTTTTTTAATTTTCATGTAACCGAGTCAAGCTTTCATGCTTTAAAGTTTACCCAGTATAAGTGATAAGCACCGTACAATGAGCATTATACTCAAGTGAGACAGCACTGATATATATATATATATATATATATATATATATATATATATATATATATATATATATATATATATATTGTAAGTAATAATGTTTAATTTATATACATTATAAACCAAAATTACACAAAAATGAGTAGATAGATGTACGAAATACTAACCAAATTGTCTCAAATGGACAGACTTTGAAAAGAAAACGCCTCTTCAAATATGTTCAATAATTCGTAAAACGTTTTACTTAAGATGTACATGTCTTGTACCTTGTAATATCATAAGAATCACATTTTTTTCACTGACAATGTCTATTTTAAAAAAGAGCACTCAATGTCTGGGAGTAGCGATATTTAAATGTATTGTATTTATAAGTGATATATGGAAAAATTGGAAACCATTCAATTATTTTCCGTTTTTAAACATATTTGTCTTTGTTTTTATGAAGTGGCAATGCTTTAACAAATAAATTTCGATATAGTAATCAACAATAGGCATTTTCTTCCTTACGTATTTCTTTATTGATTGTCAGAAAAAAACTTCTATTCATTTCTGTTCTTTTCAAATTAACTGTTCAAGTCAAAAAATCCAGAATTTTTGAGAAAAAATTTCAAACAAAATGAAAATCTTAAAAAAAATCTTAAAAAAAATATCCCAAACATAGACATAAACGAAAAAGATGTAGATATCAATCTGTAAATATCCTTTAGTTGATTTTCCATCTTAATTAGGACTTGTTGTGCCATTGTTCTATCAATTTAGATGAAAATGAATGCAGACTTTCCAAAAGTCTTTTAAATTTAAAACTTACGTGATAATATTTAATATTTAAATCTTCATGTAAGCGGGTCAAGCTTTCATGCTTTAAAGTTTAACCAGTAAAAGTGATTAGCACTGTACAATAAGCATTATACTGAAGTGAGACAACAGTGTTAAAGAAGACTTTCAAAAGAAAAACACCTTTTTAAACAAATTCAATAATTCGTCAAAAAGTTTTATTTGAGATGTACACGTTTTGTACCTTGTAATATCTGATAGAAATCACGTATAATCATTATATTCAATGAGAATGTCACTCATTGTTTGTTAGATGGGGTCTGGAAGTAGCAATATTTAAGTGTATTGTATTTATAAATGGTGTATGAAAAAAAGAGGAAAACATTGAATTATTTTCCGTTTTTAAACATATTTGTCTTTGTTTTTATGAAGTGCCAATACTTTGACAATAAGTTTCGATATAGTAAATAACAATAGGCATTTTTCCTTCCTTACTTATTTCTTTATTGATTGTCACAAAAAAGACTTCACTTCATTTCTTTTCATTTTTTTTATTGTTTAAATCAAAAATCAAGGATTTTTGGAAAAAAAATTTCAAACAAAATGAAAAAACTTTAAAAAGATCCCAAACGTAGACATGTATTACATTTACACTAATAATATGGATCTTAAATTTTATCTTGAAATAAATGCAGAAATATTACATTATACATTGTTATTGTGATGTGGACACGGACTGGTATGTTTGTTTGATTTAAGAAAATATATCTGGACATATACAACTAATATTTCGTGATCCTAATTGGAATATCTAAATTAATGCTCTTTAATGTAATCTAAGTCGCCAAATTTATTTTTCTCGTCCCTACTAGAAAGGCAGTGTAAAATTTAGTTCAACAAACAAAGTAATAGGTACACGTTATAAGGGCGGCATTCCTATACCAGGAAATGGTCTTGAGTCGGGAAAAAGTTAGACCCTTTGCATTCTAATATCACATTTTATTACATTTGTCTTGCCTGTTACAGTAAGATGTCGGCCAGATAAGATTTTGCGGCATCTTTGACACACTGTTTGAGAGTCAGAAATTTCTTTCTCCAACTACGAAATGTCTCATAAGATACATTACCAGACCCATAAACTTCTCCCAGTTTAGAAAAATTCTGTTATACCGAATGATCGCGTTTTATTGAAACTTTCATATTAGCTCTAATTTTTTTCAATATTCTCAACCCGTTTTTCAATCATTTTCACAAAAATTGTCAACGACTGACCTTATTTAAATGATTATAATTTTAAAAGTATGCAGAACTGTAGATACCTGTTTATACTGTTGAAACATTTTGAATACAGCTATTCAAGCGTACTATCATCAACGAAATCTTGCAAAGCTTTATCGCGCAGTGGTACAATACACATTACATATCGAACAGCCCTCGTAATCGGAATTTTCGTATTGTAAACTTGTGTACGTGGCGAAAGGATGCACAGCTTCCTTTCACCTCATCTTTAAATGATCCGAACGATTTTTTTTATTCAAGAACAAAGTAATTTGATCTTAGATTTGAATATAGTGTAGAGGAATTCATTAAAAAACTTTTTTTATTTCTTTATTGATAAGTATTTTCTTGATTTCTTTATCACGTGATAAAATTTACAATCATGAACATTTATTGTCAAGTTAGTCACTGCGTTTTAAGTTTATTATTTACTGATATTCTAATATAAATTATTGAAATGGTTGGCTACTATGGAAGGTTAAAATAATGACATTTTATGTTCTGTTATAAATCTCTTGCTATTGGTACATTTAAAAATTTATTTTAGTTTAACAACAAGAACTGTCTAATCTGTATACAATTTTTTCTTGTACAATCAATGTATTTTGTATATTAACCCCATATAAAGTTTAAATGCAGTTGTGACTTCAACACAAGATCTTTATTAAAAACAAAACATATTATGTACAAAGTAAGTGGCAGGAAATATGATCTTTTTATATATTAAATCTGATTTATAATTCATGATAATGCCTTACCCAAAGTGACAATTAAAATCAGAATCAATAAAATCGACCAAATTCACTACAATCCTATTTCAATAGTAAAACACATCTCTTAAAAATCCTAGTAACCAGTCCCTGATAAGTTTATATATTCTTTCCTTTTTAATATTCATGTTTTATTAATATCGCCTGTTTCAAAACTGTAATCAATGCACTAAATGGGCACTCACGCAAAATCGTCGATACAATGCTGTTACATTGTGTTGTAAAATCGGAGTGAATGCTATGTTTTTATCACATTAAACTATTTCAATTTTAAAAGTTAAAATGACTTTGTATCACACTTTTTCTCATATGATTTCAGCAAATGTACCAATTGAAACGTTTACTAATAAAGCTGTCGTGAAACACGAAGTTTCTTTTATGTTATGAATTGTTTTCAACCATTCTGTTATAATATGGATTTTCAATGCCAATATCAACTTGTGGTTCAAATTTATTACTATTATCAGGAAAAGCTATTCTATAAAATGATCCAACGTGGTTGTCTTCAACTAAACGATCATGTGGAATAAACTGAAAGCGCCATCTTAAATATAAAAAGAAAATGTTGGAATTATTTTTTTTTAAATTATGCTTATATAAAGCAGAAACTATAACTCAAATGACGAACATCAATTGAGAGCACATTTAATTCCTAAAAATCGAAAAGATTTTTTTATTCAAATATTCCACAAAACATATCGACTGTCATGTCGAATTATGACATAAAATGATTTTAAAAAGAATAGATCATAAGAAAAATTCTGAATTATCCGAATATACAAAAAGTCTGATGAAAGATAAGGTTCTTATCATTTCTCTTGAGACTTTTCTTGCAAAAGATAACTTTTCAAATCAAACTTTAGTCCCGTCAAATATGTCAGTATGTTGAAAAAAGGAAACAAACAAAGACACCAAAAGAAAAAATATATATGCATCTCTTTTTCCCTTTTTCCAATTGATCAATTTAAACAAATACATGTACATTTTAATTACATTATATTCATAGTGGCTATATAATATTCATTAAAGATGAGTAATAGACAACAAAAAGTAGTATATTGTTAACTTACTAATTGTACTTTTTATGACTTTCAATTAACACAAAAATACAGATTAAGTGTGTAAGTATAGAGAACTTATAATTTAAACGAATTCGGTGATATACATTACAAAAATAAAACACTGCTATGAACGATTAGAAAAGATATATTATAAAACATGAAATATGAACAAAAAATATGTTTATGAAATATGAAAATAACCAGCAGTTGTCAAACAAACAATACTTGTCGTTGTGTGTAACAGCCGTACTCAATTATTCGATTTTTATGTAATAATTTGTGCTAAAGTCAATGATATGCAATACAGCAGAACTTCGATAGCTCAAAGTTCAAGGAACTTCGGCCAAATATTCGAGCCATTGGGGGGTTCGAGCGATCTTATATGGAGAAACGATCGGAGGTTCAGGTTTCAATGTTTATCGACGGACAAAGAACTTTTAAACTTGTTATACATGTAAATGTATTGTAAGTCAAATTATGAAATGTCCGAATTAAAATAGCATTATTTATCACGAAATATTTTTTTTAAAATTCATACAGGATGAAAGATCCCAATTAAAAATACAAAATTCATTTCAACTTAAATTTTTACCTGCAATATACAGTATGATGTTATATGGCTATGGGGCTAGGATATGGAACTTTTTTCATCAACAGATGATGATACAAAATAAACTTACTTTCTTCTAATTGCGCAGGTAATATTAAAAATGCTATGTGTAAAGAAAAATAATACAAAGCACAGTTATTACCGGTCGTTTTGATCACAAGAAATAACAATAATACGCATTTTTCTACATACACCAGTGTCATCTTAATTACAGAATGCTTATGTGCAGTTATCATGTATGGGCGACTGAGGTGTTTTAAAACACTCTTGCGTATCGTAATCGGATCAAGAGATTAAAGAATTGAGTATATCGAGCACAGTCTCATTAGGTAAATTAATAATCCCGAGTAGCACGCGAAATTTCAGGTATCTGTCAAGACTAATGTTTCGTTCTACTTTTGATGAAATCTGTAATATGGCTTACATTTGTGTTTTGTTTACAATGACCCGACCACATGTCGTTCTGACAAAAATTGTCTTCCAGTTAAAGAGGCTTAATTTTCATCAACTTTATACTTTTGAAAATAATTATTGTTCGAGCGAGCGGGAGTATTGTAGTTAACGAAGTTCGAGCCTTCCAGGCTTATTTACCTAAGATATTATAGGAAATTGGTCGTGACCGACAGATTACTTCGTGTTATCCGGAGTATTCGAGGTAATGACGTTCGAGCAATCGAAGTTTTACTGTATATACATATATATTTGAAGCACGATAACATTTTGTATCTCTAACAAATAATGTTAACTAAAGTAATTTGTTTTTAATTTAATTTTATGCAAAAACATAAAATAATTATTGCCTTTCTTCAAAATCGCTTTTCTGTAATATATCTACAGTCGCTGAAGACCGTATATTACTAACGTCATGCATTTAAAAAACGTCATGGAAATAATTGCACAGAATAGTTCTTTCACAATGCAAGAACCAACATTCAATTTGAAACTTTGCAATTTTCTAAATGATTTGAAAACCCATCAAAATCCCATAATAAACCCAAACAAGAGGCCCATGGGCCTTAACGCTCACCTGAGGATATGTCCAAAATTGTTTGCAAAGTGCAATAGACAATATATTCAGTACAGAAACTTTACAAGTTTTCTCAAGTTTAGAACTGCCACAAAACTTAATCAAAAATGTATCCAGTAACATTTCATTTATAGGTAGCTTATACAATATGCATGAAGTAACTGTAGTGCAATGAATAATTTCCAAATCATTAACCAATTTCAGTATACTTATGCAACTATATCTTTGACCTTTGAACATATATGATCGTTATGTCAATACCTACCATATTCTAATTTACATGCCTATACAAAAAGTTAGTAGTTTTCAAAGATAATTAGCGATTTAAGTCTTGTTTTGCAGCTGTAACATGACCTTTCAAAATAAGATCTTGAACCATATATCAAAATGATTGCCATTTCAATATCTACAATATTCTAACATACATGCCTATACAAAAAGTTAATAGTTTTAAAAATAATTAGCAATTTAAGGCTTCTTTTGCAGCCCTGACCTTGACCTTTCAACACATTACCTTGAACCATATATCAAGATGATCGTCATGCCATTACCTACAATATTCTATTATACATGCTTATACAAAAAGTTAACAGTTTTCAAGGTAAGTAGCAATTTCAGTCTTCTTTTGCAGCTGTGACCTTGACCTTTGAACATTTGACCTTGAACCATATATCAAAATGATCGTCATTTCAATACCTACAATATTCTATTTATACATGCCTATACAAAAAGTTAATAGTTTTCAAGATAATTAGCAATTAAAGTCTTCTTTTGCAGCTGCAACCTTGACCAGGTTGCTCAGGTGAGCTAAAAAGCTTACAACACGTGTAGATTGCATTTGAACCCTACGAGAATATAGAAATTAATGTCACTGAAATTTTAAGCAATATCTTTAAATTACATACCGCCTATATAGCATTACACTGGCAACAATGGCTATTATTGTAACTGTTCCACAAACAATGGCAATTGCAACTATACCACCGACTTGCAAATTGCTATTTCCTGTAAAATAGTGTTCAAAATACGAATTGTAAAATGTATTTTTTTTAAACCATGCACATATCTTTTATAATAACAGCAGGGTATTGACAAATTGTACCCGATAGCAATAACAATTTGTTACACAGATCTACTTATGTAAACACTGACACTCAGATGGCAGCCTTGCTTTTATGGATGTAAATAGACCTCTGATTCTCAATAAATTACTGTAGCATTGTAAACATTTCGTCCGTTTTACTCCCTAAAAACGTAGATCATTACAGTAAAGAAGTTGGTTTTATGTTTATCAAGGGACAGACAACTCTTAGACATCAAATACAGTAAAAGGACAGACAACTTTTAGATATCTAATACAGTAAAGGACAGACAACTCTTAGATATCTAAAACAGTAAAAGACAGATAACTCTTAGATAGCTAATACAGTAAAGGACAGACAACTCTTAGATATCTAAGACAGTAAAGGACAGACAACTCTTAGATATCTTATACAGTAAAGGACAGACAACTCTTAGACATCTTATACAGTAAGTGACAGATAACTTTTAGATATCTAATACAGTAAAAGGACAGACAACTTTTAGATATCTAATACAGTAAAGGACAGACAACTCTTAGATATCTAATACAGTAAAAGACAGATAACTTTTAGATAGCTAATACAGTAAAGGACAGACAACTCTTAGATATCTAATACAGTAAAAGACAAACAACTCTTAGATATTTTAAACAGTAAAGGACAGACAACTCTTAGATATCTAATACAGTAAGTGACAGACAACTCTAAGATATCTAAGACAGTAAAAGACAGACAACTCTTACATATCCAATACAGTAAAGGACAGACAACTCTTAGATATCTAATACAGTAAAGGACAGACAACTCTTAGATATCTAATACAGTAAAGGACAGACAACTCTTAGATATCTAAAACAGTAAAAGACAGATAACTCTTAGATAGCTAATACAGTAAAGGACAGACAACTCTTAGATATCTTATACAGTAAAGGACAGACAACTCTTAGACATCTAATACAGTAAGTGACAGATAACTCTAAGATATCTAATACAGTAAAAAGACAGACAACTTTTAGATATCTAATACAGTAAAGGACAGACAACTCTTAGATATCTAATACAGTAAAAGACAGATAACTCTTAGATAGCTAATACAGTAAAGGACAGACAACTCTTAGATATCTAATACAGTAAAAGACAAACAACTCTTAGATATTTTATACAGTAAAGGACAGACAACTCTTAGATATCTAATACAGTAAGTGACAGACAACTCTTAGATATCTAAGACAGTAAAAGACAGACAACTCTTAGATATCCAATACAGTAAAGGACAGACAACTCTTAGATATCAAATACAGTAAAAGACAGATATCTCTAAGATATCTAATACAGTAAAAGACAGATAACTCTTAGATATCTAATACAGTAAAGGACAGACAACTCTTAGATATCCAATACAGTAAAAGACAGATAACTCTTAGATATCTAATACAGTAAAAGACAAACAACTCTTAGATATCTAATACAGTAAAGGACAGACAACTCTTAGATATCTAATACAGTAAAGGACAGACAACTCTTAGATATCTAAAACAGTAAAAGACAGATAACTCTTAGATATCTAATACAGTAAAGGACAGACAACTCTTAGATATCTAATACAGTAAGTGACAGATAACTCTTAGATATCTAATACAGTAAAAGACAGATAACTCTTAGATATCTAATACAATAAAGGACAGACAATTCTTAGATATCTAAGACAGTAAATTACAGACAACTCTTAGATATCCAATACAATAAAGGACAGACAACTCTTAGATATCTAATACAGTAAAGGACAGACAACTCTTAGATATCCAATACAGTAAAGGACAGACAACTCTTAGATATCTAATACAGTAAACGACAGATAACTCTTAGATATCTAATACAGTAAAAGACAGATAACTCTTAGATATCTAATACAGTAAAGGACAGACAACTCTTAGATATCTCATACAGTAAAGGACAGACAACTCTTAGATATCCAATACAGTAAAGGACAGACAACTCTTAGATATCTAATACAGTAAAGGACAGACAACTCTTAGATATCCAATACAGTAAAGGACAGACAACTCTTAGACATCTAATACAGTAAGTGACAGATAACTTTTAGATATCTAATACAGTAAAAGGACAGACAACTTTTAGATATCTTATACAGTTAAGGACAGACAACTCTTAGATATCTAATACAGTAAAAGACAGATAACTCTTAGATAGCTAATACAGTAAAGGACAGACAACTCTTAGATATCTAATACAGTAAAAGACAAACAACTCTTAGATATTTTATACAGTAAAGGACAGACACCTCTTAGATATCTAATACAGTAAGTGACAGACAACTCTTAGATATCTAAGACAGTAAAAGACAGACAACTCTTAGATATCCAATACAGTAAAAGACAGATAACTCTTAGATATCTAATACAGTAAAAGACAAACAACTCTTAGATATCTAATACAGTAAAGGACAGACAACTCTTAGATATCTAATACAGTAAAGGACAGACAACTCTTAGATATCTAAAACAGTAAAAGACAGATAACTCTTAGATATCTAATACAGTAAAGGACAGACAACTCTTAGATATCTAATACAGTAAGTGACAGATAACTCTTAGATATCTAATACAGTTAAAGACAGACAATTCTTAGATATCTAAGACAGTAAATTACAGACAACTCTTAGATATCAAATACAATAAAGGACAGACAACTCTTAGATATCTAATACAGTAAAGGACAGACAACTCTTAGATATCCAATACAGTAAAGGACAGACAACTCTTAGATATCTAATACAGTAAACGACAGATAACTCTTAGATATCTAATACAGTAAAAGACAGATAACTCTTAGATATCTAATACAGTAAAGGACAGACAACTCTTAGATATCTAATACAGTAAAGGACAGACAACTCTTAGATATCCAATACAGTAAAGGACAGACAACTCTTAGATATCTAATACAGTAAAGGACAGACAACTCTTAGATATCCAATACAGTAAAGGACAGACAACTCTTAGACATCTAATACAGTAAGTGACAGATAACTTTTAGATATGTAATACAGTAAAAGGACAGACAACTTTTAGATATCTAATACAGTAAAGGACAGACAACTCTTAGATATCTAATACAGTAAAAGACAGATAACTCTTAGATAGCTAATACAGTAAAGGACAGACAACTCTTAGATATCTAATACAGTAAAAGACAAACAACTCTTAGATATTTTATACAGTAAAGGACAGACACCTCTTAGATATCTAATACAGTAAGTGACAGACAACTCTTAGATATCTAAGACAGTAAAAGACAGACAACTCCTACATATCCAATACAGTAAAGGACTGACAACTCTTAGATATCTAATACAGTAAAGGACAGACAACTCTTAGATATCTAATAGAGTAAAGGACAGACAACTCTTAGATATCTAATACAGTAAAAGACAGATAACTCTTAGATATCTAATACAGTAAAGGACAGACAACTCTTAGATATCTAATACAGTAAGTGACAGATAACTCTTAGATATCTAATACAGTAAAAGACAGATAACTCTTAGATATCTAATACAATAAAGGACAGACAATTCTTAGATATCTAAGACAGTAAATTACAGACAACTCTTAGATATCCAATACAATAAAGGATAGACAACTCTTAGATATCTAATACAGTAAAGGATAGACAACTCTTAGATATCCAATACAGTAAAGGACAGACAACTCTTAGATATCTAATACAGTAAACGACAGATAACTCTTAGATATCTAATACAGTAAAAGACAGATAACTCTTAGATATCTAATACAGTAAAGGACAGACAACTCTTAGATATCTAATACAGTAAAGGACAGACAACTCTTAGATATCCAATACAGTAAAGGACAGACAACTCTTAGATATCCAATACAGTAAAGGACAGACAACTCTTAGATATCCAATACAGTAAAGGACAGACAACTTTTAGATATCTAAGACAGTAAAAGACAGACAACTCTTAGATATCCAATACAGTAAAGGACAGACAACTCTTAGATATCAAATACAGTAAAAGACAGATAACTCTTAGATATCTAATACAGTAAAAGACAGATAACTCTTAGATATCTAATACAGTAAAGGACAGATAACTCTTAGATATCCAATACAGTATAAGACAGACAACTCTTAGATATCTAATACAGTTAAAGACAGATAACTCTTAGATATCTAAAACAGTAAAGGACAGACAACTTTTAGATATCTAATACAGTAAAGGACAGACAACTCTTAGATAGCTAATACAGTAAAAGACAGATAACTCTTAGATATCAAATACAGTAAAGGACAGACAACTCTTAGATATCCAATACAGTAAAGGACAGACAACTCTTAGATATCTAATACAGTAAAGGACAGACAATTCTTAGATATCTAATACAGTAAAAGACAAACAACTCTTAGATATCTTATACAGTAAAGGACAGACAACTCTTAGATATCCAATACAGTATAAGACAAACAAGTCTTAGATATCTAATACAGTAAAAGACAGATAACTCTTAGATATCTAATACAGTAAAGGACAGACAACTTTTAGAAATCTAATACAGTAAAGGACAGACAACTCTTAGATATCTGATACAGTAAAAGACAGAAAACTTTTAGATAACTAATACAGTAAAAGACAGACAACTCTTAGATATCCAATACAGTAAAGGACAGACAACTCTTAGATATCTAATACAGTAAAGGACAGACAATTTTTAGATATCTAATACAGTAAAAGACAAACAACTCTTAGATATCTAATACAGTAAAAGGACAGACAACTTTTAGATATCTAATACAGTAAAGTACAGACTACTCTTAGATATCTAATACAGTAAAAGACAGATAACTCTTAGATATCTAATACAGTTAAGGACAGACAACTCTTAGATATCTAAGACAGTAAATTACAGACAATTCTTAGATATCTAATACAGTAAAAGAGAGACAACTCTTAGATATCCAATACAGTAAAGGACAGACAACTCTTAGATATCTAATACAGTAAAAGACAGACAACTCTTAGATATTTTATACAGTAAAGGACAGACAACTCTTAGATATCTAATACAGTAAATTACAGACAATTCTTAGATAGCTAATACAGTAAAAGACAGACAACTCTTAGATATCCAATACAGTAAAGGACAGACAACTCTTAGATATTTTATACAGTAAAGGACAGACAACTCTTAGATATCTTATACAGTAAGTGACAGACAAATCTTAGATATCTAAGACAGTAAATTACAGACAACTCTTAGATATCTAATACAGTAAAGGACAGACAACTCTTAGATATCCAATACAGTAAAGGACAGACAACTCTTAGATATCTAATACAGTAAAGGACAGACAACTCTTAGACATCTAATACAGTAAAAGACATACAACTCTTAGATATCTAATACAGTAAAGGACAGACAACTCTTAGATATCCAATACAGTAAAAGACAGACAACTCTTAGATATCTAATACAGTTAAGGACAGACAACTCTTAGATATCTAATACAGTGAAGGACAGACAACTCTTAGATATCTAATACAGTTAAAGACAGTCAACTCTTAGATATCCAATACAGTTCAAGTTGCACAAATACCTGTCTTTGCCTTTAATTTGCTTTGTTATTTCTATTTTTTTTTTTTAATTTTCACAAATGAAATAACTAGGATCCCAAAGCTATTTCATTGCCTGTAAAACGTCTTCATTTTTACCTACGACATCTCACTTATCACCTAAAAATACTAGGGTCAAAAGTGACATAATCAAGTTGTGACAATGTTGCCACAGAAACCGTAATATTTACCATAATTCGACATTCAAACTATCACCACAACTTCATAATTAAAAATTTCACAAAATATGAAATATCTAAAACACTTATTTGTAATCGAAGACAAACGCAACGATGACATAAAATAAGACTTAACAGCAAAACCACACCTGTAGAGAGACAGAGAGGAAATAAATTTTATAACGTTTGAGAGACAAACATCTCAAAAATAAATAAATAAATAAATAAAATATAAAAAAATAAATAGAAAAAACCTCTAAAACTGTGCAACTGTTCAACAAATATTACAATTTAGACAATGAACTTGGATTTGTTACCAGTTGACACAGATTTGTATTATTTTTGTATAGCAAATAATTTTAAAAATTGAAAACATTATTGTTTCAATAAATATCAATTTTGCGTGTATTGAAACTCCGAAAATATTTCTGTAAACTATGTAGGATGCGTGTATAAATTGTCAAAGTAAATTAAACAAAATAAATTAAATTCCATATTGTTTAGACTGTACTTAACAGATATACATTACTTTAACATGAATAAAGCTAGGTTGGGTATTCAAAATCACAACATTTGGATCTTTATTAGCGGAATACTTGTGTTGAACGTAAAAACATTGTAAAAGCTGTAAAACAGTGTTGCAAATAAAAAATTGAACAAGTGAATAAACTGGAAGAAAAAACCGTGATTTGTAAAAAAATTCATAAGTTCATAAAACCAAAAAGAAGATTTATGCCAGAGAAATCTAGTTTTTATAAAATATCGTATAAATTCTTCAACAGATAAATCTGTTTTTATATAGTTGTTTGAATATGACAATGGGGTGAAAAAAATCAAAAAATAAAAAATAACATTTTAGCCAATTATACAACTAAAAATTCATGATAGCAGATTGAACACAGCAAATTTTTTCCAATTAATTTATATGTTAAAAATATACAATTTTTTACTACTGTTTGACATTAAAAAATAAATTGACAGCCTGGTTTTGATAAATGTGTTGTGCTTTTATTTATAGTGTATTGAAATATTAAACTTGAATATATGTTTACATTAAGATATTATGAAAGAATTACGGTATTAACATTAGTTGACTTTATTTACAATATATTTTTATAATATTGATATTTTAACAATTTACTGTAAATATGTTTTGACAGAATTTAGGTGTGTTAGGAACTGGTTGGATTAAGGACATTGTGAAAGACATTATTCTTTGCTTGTTACGAGGGGCCTATAGAGGGATTTAAAAAAAGTTTCTAAACAAGTCGAATCAAGAGATAACTCATCACAAGTAAGGAAGAGGACCTTTATTCTTGCTCAGTTACAAGTTTCTGTCATGGTATACCTATATTGTGGCAAAAGCTTCGTGTCGATCCTGACAAAACTGATTTTAGACATTTTTTCTTAATTTTGACCTGAAGTTCCTCAGTCAAGAGTGTTATTTGATAAATTTTCAATGATTTTATAAAAGAAATAAATAAAAAGCTTACCTTGTTTACTATTTAAAAACTTCACCGAGTTTGACGTATTTACTGGAAAGGAAGTTATAGCTATAGTTGTTTCGTCAGTACTATTATCACCTGTAAATAGAACATTTAGTTATATTTATTATTTATACACAGCATAACTTCACAAGTTATTTCGATTTAACCATAAAGTTATCGCGGATTTTGAGTTCTGAAATATAAAAAGATGATGATTATTTTTGACAATGATGAGTTTTTTGTTATTGATTGAACAACGTGGTATGAACACATTTAAATTCGTGCAAAACTAGTTGGAAATGATTAACGTCACATACTTGTGTTTAATCGTTAAACGCCAAATTATAAACACTTGTAATAATGTCATTCGATAAACTTGACTGCCTCATTGATTACCACAATATTAGTTAGAATTTGCTTTATAGCATAACCCCTAGAACAACCTCAATCAATTGGTCAAGAGAAATGTAACTGTTTCTATATTCCTTAAAATACTGTTAACGTGCGGACGTGCTAGGGCCTTACATGTTAGACTGATGAATATAATAAAATGTATATATCAATACAAAAATGTATATCATTAAGGAAAATACATATATGTTGCATATTAATTCTGAACATGACATAAACTATAACAAAGCGTAAATCAGTTATTTCGAGATATAAAAACTTTAGCTCGTTTACATAAACGGATACTAAAGTTAGTTTTCTCAATTGTAGGCATGTTTTTTCTTATCCAGATACCAATTTATAGATTTCAAATGAAACTATAAAACTTTAATTCTTAATGATGAAACAAATACATACAAACATTCAAACCTGTCATATTGGTTTAAAAACAAACATTAAATCTGCACTACATACCTATTAATTTACATTTTTTCTTGCCTTTCAGATAGTAATTGTCTGCGCATGTACAAACATACGTTTTCCCTGGCAATGGTATACAAATATGATCGCAATTCGAATAGAAACAAACACTGGTATCTGTAGAGAAAAAAAGACGCAATACGTTTACTGCCGAAATAAACAATCGAAAATAATTTAGACATAAATCTTAATACTAACTTTGTGATTTGACAATTTTTTTTCGACGCTGCAGGCCCTCTTCTGGTATTTATTGTGAAATATTATACTAAAGCTGTTGATTACGGATAGAAACGTTTCATAGTTTTGTATGCTGGTTTCGCTGTGGTTAACAAAGACCTTTTCGGAAAAATTACAGAATTAACAGATAATCTCGGGGCGTTTCCTAATTTTAATTATACATATACATGTATTTACTCTAAAACGAGAAACGTTACGACGAAAAAATTTTTACATAATTTATTAAACAGACATAACATTTAAAAAAATCAACAATGGCATCACTTTAGACTGATCACAAAAATTGTAAAGCTATAATATTTCCCATCGGTAATATTTTCATTTTACCAAGATTTTCTGTGACACTCGACGCAATTTCAGTTACTGCATGTTAAAGGAACCATTTTGAATTTTATATGATTACATTCAATTTCTCGATAAAAATATTTCAAATTTGACTGTCACATACAGTATGAAACAAAAAGTAAATTCGAATCCCATGCGCACACAAAATAATTTTGAGCTGTTTTTTTTTTTGGGCTTTAGAAAGGTAGGTGGTTTTTACAAAAGCTACCCGGATTCTGTATGTATATAAGTTGTGTATAAAATTAGCACAGACATTATAAATATTACGCTTGCCCTTACAAAAACAACGAATTTCGAAATTTTGAAAACAAAATGTCTTCGTATATGTCAGATAAAGTAAAATTTAAAATATCGTTTGTAATTGCGGGGACACTTGACTCTATGACGCTTCAAATTATATAGTTCCAATAAGTCAGTAATGGTGAGCAAGACATTTATACCTTTAATTATCCTTTCTGGAAGACGTTTTGCCCTGCTTCTATTGAGATGTACATCAAGCAAACGAAAAATGTTTGAAGGTCTGAAACTATTACAAATTCAAAATTCTGTGTAACCCTAGTTTTATCTTAAATGTACCCCTACATAGTCACTAACAGTGCAAATGTAGATTTACCTTTTAATATTTCTGTCGAGCTGTGGGCTACAATCCCATTTAATCGCGAAAACTGATCCGGACCAACCTGTTCAACGGAACCTTCACCAGTCTTACGTATCCTTGATATATAACTGTTCAAATAAATATCAAGATGAAAAAGGTGTATGTTCAAGGTAACAAGGTATACAGAAATCAGCATGGACAAACATGCAATCGACAATAATATGTGAGATTTAACTGTTCGAATAAACCCAAAAATGAAATACATGACAGTTTTCTGGTATGTTAAAACGAACAAGGTATACTTGCAGGGAACTAATATGTAATTGGCAATATTAACTGGCAACCATATACAAGAGCACAAGGTAACAAGGGATATAGCCAATTGCATCTAACTTGCATGTTTGAAATAATAATTGACAATTATAATGGTTTAAAAAACAAGAAATGACGACACGTGTAGTTGAATCACACGTACTTGTCAATAATAATTGACAACAATAAACACTGTTAAATGTAATGTTCAAGATGTTAAACAACTGACTAATTCAATGTTTAAACAAGAAACATGATAACAGTAAATAAAGATTTTGCAACTGACTGGCAAGCACTTGTCAAGCAGAAACACTGATAAACACCAGCAGAA
This sequence comes from Tegillarca granosa, assembly GCA_029721355.1. Taxonomy (NCBI): domain Eukaryota; kingdom Metazoa; phylum Mollusca; class Bivalvia; order Arcoida; family Arcidae; genus Tegillarca; species Tegillarca granosa. The sequence goes on along the minus strand of CM056602.1, from coordinate 35,147,728 downwards.
AAGAAGGAACATAATGAAAATATTTCATAACTGTTTGGCTTATGTTTTTCATTATCAAACTTTTCGGTCTAAGTGTCACTGATAAGGAATGGATTTCCGAAATGTGCACATCTGGCACATCTAAATTCAACTGGTATTTGTGTTATCTATTTTTTACTCCGAATGGACAGAGGCACATGACATAATGACAATCATATACAGTAATGTGGCCAAAGTAAAATATGAACTTCGATTGAACCTTTTTTTTTTTTTTTTTTAAATGGTATTTTGTTGTATGTTTGATACTTTAAAAAGTTAAATTGTGGATTCTTTTGTGCAAACACCGTATTGCGTCATTAAAAAACATCAAATCTAGTGTAAACATAGGCAGTTTTGGACAAGGAAAATCACCTAGTTTCTATTATGCAGAAATATATTGTGGTAATTGCGCATGCGCATACCGATTTATACTTACGACTAGACCCATGAAAGCGAAAAATACCAAACTTATTTGAAGTTAATTGGATTTTGTAATTTGCAATTACAAACATTAACTCAAACATTAGGTGTTAAAATATTTTACAAAGCACTGCTAGTATAGAAAGATGAATGTGGCAGTACAACACAAACACGTCCTTGGTAACAACAAATACACCATAGCAACGATAAAAAATACATATGAGACAAAAATTTGATCGCTGATAATAAAGCTCATTACTTTTGAAAATCATTGTCAATAATTTGGCTAATGATGTATTTTAGAAGAACACGGTCAATTCAACCTTTTTTCAACAAGTGTTCCGTAAATAATTCGTGAGTAATGTGTTAAATTATGGAATCAAAGAGAAATATTTTGTTTACTTTTTAGTCCAATCTGTAAAATATAAGTACGGTCCTGAAAGTGATAAACCGAAGTAATGAGTTTTATCCTCTAACAAAATAAGTCGTCTATCTTTCCCATCAATATCAATTGATTCTATCTTGTCGTTCCTTGCATCAATCCAATAAATTCTATTATCTACAAATATAAAAAAATTATAATTTAATAAATATCAATGTATAACATTAGCATATCTTAGAGCTGAGTTATGAAAGAATGATGCTTCACTGGTGATATTCAAGTAATTTTAACAGTAAAATAGAAAATCTTTAGAGAACTGGTTTTTAGACTTGTCATTAATGAATGTTATCATACATGTACACGCGTGCCAAATTGTAAAATAAATATAATAGTATGTAATATTTAGCCATTATTGCCATTACAAAATAGAGATAAATTATACCATAATAATCCATTGCAATTCCATTAGGCCACGCGGTTGTTGTAAAATTGACTAGAATCATTCTGTTGTTTCCATCCATATCTGCGGCTTCTATCTTTGACTTTTTACCCCAATCTGACCAAAACATGCGTCTGTAATTGGAACATTTATTTGAAACACAATTCGTTCTATGTTCAGAGGCAAACATTAAACAAAAATGTAAAAGGGGTTGGTCAATATCATCATATTCTGTTATTTTAAAATGTAAACCTCGGCCCTTTTGCTTAGTCGAATCAGTTTTATTGTTAGTTCTTCGGCGTCAAAATTTTGATAAAAATGTACATTCTATATTACGATTCTTATACAACTTTTAAAAATTATACAAAATTTAATTTAATTTTAATTTTTTGCCGAAAAGGAAAAAATTTCAATAGCAATACTTTAATGATTAATGTTATTGACACTTACAATTTGTTTCGTAAAACTTTCAATTATGAGTAAACAATATGCTGCATTCGTATGATTTTAACATTTCTATTAACCTTTTACAAAAACATTTACATAAATGAATTAACAGATAACATATACCCTAATGATGGATGGACAACGATGTCTCTCGGTTCTGCTAAATCTTCTGTTATTATTGTTTTATAAACCATTATTTTACTTAATGACACAACTGTTATAGTATCTAAACCTGCATCTGTGTAATACAGAAGGTTGTTTAAATAGTCAACAGCTACACCGTCTAGAACTGAATCTGTAAATAAAATGATTTATAACAATAAAATAAAAAACTGAAAACTACAAATTTTAATTATTTTTCTTTTAAAAATGTAATCAGTTAAAACATATAAACAAATATTTCAATGGCTACAACCTATATTACGAGTTCTGAGAATGCAATGTAGTTTTTAAAGTTTTACTTTTCTTTTTCGTTTTTGATAATAATTTGGACATGGACCGGTATGTTTGTGTTTTTGATTGTGATTTGGACATGGACCGGTATGTTTGTGTTTTTGATTGTGATTTGGAAATGCTGGTATGTTTGTGTTTTTGATTGTGATTTGGACATGGACCGGTATGTTTGTGTTTTTGATTGTGATTTGGACATGGACTGGTATGTTTGTGTTTTTGATTGTGATTTGGACATAGACAGGTATGTTTGTGTTTGCGATTATGATTTGGAAATGCTGGTATGTTTGTGTTTTTGATTGTGATTTGGACATGGACCGGTATGTTTGTGTTTTTGATAATGATTTGGACATGGACCGGTATGTTTGTGTTTTGATTGTGATTTGGACATTGACCGGTATGTTTGTGTTTTTGGTATTGTGATTTGGACATGAACCGGTATGTTTGTGTTTTTGATTGTAATTTGGAATGCTGGTATGTTTGTGTTTCTGATTGTGATTTGGACATGGACCGGTATGTTTGTGATTTTGATAATGATTTGGACATGGACCGGTATGTTTGTGTTTTTGATTGTGATTTGGACATGGACCGGTATGTTTGTGTTTTTGATTGTGATTTGGAAATGCTGGTATGTTTGTGTTTTTGATTGTGATTTGGACATGGACCGGTATGTTTGTGTTTTTGATTGTGATTTGGACATTGACCGGTATGTTTGTGTTTTTGGTATTGTGATTTGGACATTAACCGGTATGTTTGTGTTTTTGATTGTAATTTGGAATGCTGGTATGTTTGTGTTTCTGATTGTGATTTGGACATGGACCGGTATGTTTGCAATTTTGATAATGATTTGGACATGGACCGGTATGTTTGTGTTTTTGATTGTGATTTGGACATGGACCGGTATGTTTGTGTTTTTGATTGTGATTTGGAAATGCTGGTATGTTTGTGTTTTTGATTGTGATTTGGACATGGACCGGTATGTTTGTGTTTTTGATTGTGATTTGGACATGGACTGGTATGTTTGTGTTTTTGATTGTGATTTGGACATAGACCGGTATGTTTGTGTTTTCGATTATGATTTGGAAATGCTGGTATGTTTGTGTTTTTGATTGTGATTTGGACATGGACCGGTATGTTTGTGTTTTTGATAATGATTTGGATATGGACCGGTATGTTTGTGTTTTTGATTGTGATTTGGACATTGACCGGTATGTTTGTGTTTTTGGTATTGTGATTTGGACATGAACCGGTATGTTTGTGTTTTTGATTTTAATTTGGAAAGCTGGTATGTTTGTGTTTTTGGGATTGTGATTTGGACATGAACCGGTATGTTTGTGATTTTGATAATGATTTGGACATGGACCGGTATGTTTGTGTTTTTGATTGTGATTTGGACATGGACGGGTATGTTTGTGTTTTTGATTGTGATTTGGACATTGACCGGTATGTTTGTGTTTTCGATTATGATTTGGAAATGCTGGTATGTTTGTTTTTTTGATTGTAATTTGGACATGGACCGGTATGTTTGTGTTTTTGATAATGAATGGACATGGACCGGTATGTTTGTGTTTTTGATAATGAATGGACATGGACGGGTATGTTTGTGTTTTTGACTGTAATTTGGACATGGACCGGTATGTTTGTGTTTTTGGTATTGTGATTTGGACATGAACCGGTATGTTTGTGTTTTTGATTGTGATTTGGACATGGACCGGTATGTTTGTGTTTTTGATTGTGATTTGGACATGGACCGGTATGTTTGTGATTTTGATTATGATTTGGACAGGGACCAGTATGTTTGTGTTTTTGATTGTGATTTGGACATGGACCGGTATGTTTGTGTTTTTGGTATTGTGATTTGGACATGGACCGGTATGTTTGTGTTTTTGATAATGATTTGGTCATGGACCGGTATGTTTGTGTTTTTGATTGTGATTTGGACATGAACCGGTATTTTTTTGTATTTGATTGTGATTTGGACATGGACCGGTATGTTTGTGTATTTGAATGTGATTTGGAATGGACCGGTATGTTTTAGTATTTGATTGTGATTCGGATATGGACCGGTATGTTTGTGCATTTGATTGTTATTTGGACATGGACCGGTATGTTTGTGTTTTTGGTATTGTGATTTTGACATGGACCGGTATGTTTGGGTATTTGGCATTGTGATTTAGACATGGACTGGTATGTTTGTGCATTTGGTATCGTGATTTGGACATGGACCGGTATGTTTGTGTTTTTGGGATTGTGATTTGGACATGGACCGGTATGTTTGTGTTTTTGATTGTGATTTGGACATTGACCGGTATGTTTGTGTTTTTGGTATTGTGATTTGGACATTAACCGGTATGTTTGTGTTTTTGATTGTAATTTGGAATGCTGGTATGTTTGTGTTTCTGATTGTGATTTGGACATGGACCGGTATGTTTGTGATTTTGATATTGATTTGGACATGGACCGGTATGTTTGTGTTTTTGATTGTGATTTGGAAATGCTGGTATGTTTGTGTTTTTGATTGTGATTTGGACATGGACCGGTATGTTTGTGTTTTTGATTGTAATTTGGAATGCTGGTATGTTTGTGTTTCTGATTGTGATTTGGACATGGACCGGTATGTTTGCAATTTTGATAATGATTTGGACATGGACCGGTATGTTTGTGTTTTTGATTGTGATTTGGACATGGACCGGTATGTTTGTGTTTTTGATTGTGATTTGGAAATGCTGGTATGTTTGTGTTTTTGATTGTGATTTGGACATGGACCGGTATGTTTGTGTTTTTGATTATGATTTGGACATGGACTGGTATGTTTGTGTTTTTGATTGTGATTTGGACATAGACCGGTATGTTTGTGTTTTCGATTATGATTTGGAAATGCTGGTATGTTTGTGTTTTTGATTGTGATTTGGACATGGACCGGTATGTTTGTGTTTTTGATAATGATTTGGATATGGACCGGTATGTTTGTGTTTTTGATTGTGATTTGGTCATTGACCGGTATGTTTGTGTTTTTGGTATTGTGATTTGGACATGAACCGGTATGTTTGTGTTTTTGATTGTAATTTGGAAAGCTGGTATGTTTGTGTTTCTGATTGTGATTTGGACATGAACCGGTATGTTTGTGATTTTGATAATGATTTGGACATGGACCGGTATGTTTGTGTTTTTGATTGTGATTTGGACATGGACGGGTATGTTTGTGTTTTTGATTGTGATTTGGACATTGACCGGTATGTTTGTGTTTTCGATTATGATTTGGAAATGCTGGTATGTTTGTTTTTTTGATTGTAATTTGGACATGGACCGGTATGTTTGTGTTTTTGATAATGAATGGACATGGACCGGTATGTTTGTGTTTTTGATAATGAATGGACATGGACGGGTATGTTTGTGTTTTTGACTGTAATTTGGACATGGACCGGTATGTTTGTGTTTTTGGTATTGTGATTTGGACATGAACCGGTATGTTTGTGTTTTTGATTGTGATTTGGACATGGACCGGTATGTTTGTGTTTTTGATTGTGATTTGGACATGGACCGGTATGTTTGTGATTTTGATTATGATTTGGACAGGGACCAGTATGTTTGTGTTTTTGATTGTGATTTGGACATGGACCGGTATGTTTGTGTTTTTGGTATTGTGATTTGGACATGGACCGGTATGTTTGTGTTTTTGATAATGATTTGGTCATGGACCGGTATGTTTGTGTTTTTGATTGTGATTTGGACATGGACCGGTATTTTTGTGTATTTGATTGTGATTTGGACATGGACCGGTATGTTTGTGTATTTGAATGTGATTTGGACATGGACCGGTATGTTTTAGTATTTGATTGTGATTCGGATATGGACCGGTATGTTTGTGCATTTGATTGTTATTTGGACATGGACCGGTATGTTTGTGTTTTTGGTATTGTGATTTTGACATGGACCGGTATGTTTGTGTATTTGGCATTGTGATTTAGACATGGACCGGTATGTTTGTGCATTTGGTATCGTGATTTGGACATGGACCGGTATGTTTGTGTTTTTGGGATTGTGATTTGGACATGGACCGGTATGTTTGTGTTTTTGGGATTGTGATTTGGACATGTACCGGTATGTTTTTGTATTTGGCATTGTGATTCGGACATGGGCCGGTATGTTTGTGTATTTGGCATTGTGATTTTGGTCATGGACCGGTATGTTTGTTTTTTTGGGATTGTTATTTTGACATGGACCAGTCTGTTTGTGTATTTGGCATTGTGATTTGGACATGGACCGGTATGTTTGTGTGTTTGGGATAGTGATTTCGACATGGACTGGTATGTTTGTGTTTTTGGCATTGTGATTTGGACATTGACCAGTTTGTTTGTGTATTTGGCATTGTGATTTGGACATGGACCAGTATGTTTGTGTGTTTGGGATAGTGATTTGGACATGGACTGGTATGTTTGTGTTTTTGATTGTGATTTGGACATGGACCGGAATGTTTGTGTATTTGGCATTGTGATTTGGACATGGACCGGTATGTTTGTGTATTTGGCATTGTGATTTGGACATGGACCGGTATGTTTGTGTATTTGGCATTGTGATTTGGACATGGACCAGTATGTTTGTGTATTGGGCATTGTGATTTTGACATGGACCGATATGTTTTTGTATTTGGCATTGTGATTTGGACATGGACCGGTATGTTTGTGTATTTGGTATTGTGATTTGGACATGGACCGGTATGGTTGTGTATTTGGCATTGTGATTTGGACATGGACCGGTATGTTAGTTTATTTGGTATTGTGATTTGGACATAGACTGGTATGTTTGTGTATTTGGCATTGTGATTTAGACATGGACCGGTATGTTTGTGTATTTGGCATTGTGATTTGGACATGGACCGGTATGTTTGTGTATTTGGCATGTGATTTGGACATGGACCGGTATGTTTGTGTATTTGGCATTGTGATTTGGACATGTACCGGTATGTTGGTGTATTTGGAATTGTGATTTGGACATGGACTGGTATGTTTGTGTATTTGGCATTGTGATTTGGACATGGACCAGTCTGTTTGTGTTTTTAGTATTGTATTTTGGACATGGCCTGGTATGTTGGTTTATTTGGTATTGTGATTTGGACATGGACCGGTATGTTTGTATTTTTATTGTGATTTGGACATGGACTGCTATGTTTGTGTTTTTGATTGGACTGCTATGTTTGTGTTTTTGTTTGTGATTTGGACACGGACTGGTATGTTTGTGTTTTTGATTGTGATTTGGACATTGACTGGTATGTTTGTGTTTTTGATTGTGATTTGGACATGGACTAGTATGTTTGTGTTTTTGATTGTGATTTGGACATGGACCGGTATGTTTGTGTTTTTGGTATTGTGATTTGGACATGGACCAGTCTGTTTGTGTTTTTAGTATTGTAATTTGGACATGGCCTGGTATGTTGGTTTATTTGGCATTGTGATTTGGACATGGACCGGTATGTTTGTGTTTTTATTGTGATTTGGACATGGACCGGTATGTTTGTGTATTTGGCATTGTGATTTGGACATGGACTGCTATGTTTGTGTTTTTGATTGGACTGCTATGTTTGTGTTTTTGTTTGTGATTTGGAAACGGATTGGTATGTTTGTGTTTTTGATTGTGATTTGGACATGGACTGGTATGTTTGTGTTTTTGATTGTGATTTGGACATGGACTGGTATGTTTGTGTTTTTGATTGTGATTTGGACATGGACCGGTATGGTTGTGTTTTTGGTATTGTGATTTGGACATGGACCAGTCTGTTTGTGTTTTTAGTATTGTAATTTGGACATGGCCTGGTATGTTGGTTTATTTGGCATTGTGATTTGGACATGGACCGGTATGTTTGTGTTTTTTTTGTGATTTGGACATGGACTGCTATGTTTGTGTTTTTGATTGGACTGCTATGTTTGTGTTTTTGTTTGTGATTTGGACACGGACTGGTATGTTTGTGTTTTTGATTGTGATTTGGACATTGACTGGTATGTTTGTGTTTTTGATTGTGATTTGGACATGGACTGGTATGTTTGTGTTTTTGATTGTGATTTGGACATGGACCGGTATGTTTGTGTTTTTGGTATTGTGATTTGGACATGGACCGGTATGTTTGTGTTTTTGATGGTGATTTGGAAATGCTGGTATGTTTGTGTTTTTGATTGTGATTTGGACATGGACCGGTATGTTTGTGTTTTTGATTGTGATTTGGACATGGACAAGTATGTTTGTGTTTTTGATTGTGATTTGGACATGGACAAGTATGTTTGTGTTTTTAATTGTGATTTGGACATGGACCGGTATGCTTGTGTTTTTGTATTGTGATTTAGACTTGGACCGGTATGTTTTTGTTTTTGTATTGTGATTTAGACACCTGTAGGTTTGTGTTTTGATTGTGATTTGGAACATGGACTGGTATGTTTGTGTTTTTGATTGTGATTTGGAAATGGACTGGTATGTTTGTGTTTTTGATTGTGATTTGGACATGAACGTATGTTTTTGTTTTTGATTGTGATTTGGACATGGACCGGTATGTTTGTGTTTTTGATTGTGATTTGGACATGGACTGGTATGTTTGTGTTTTTGATTGTGATTTGGACATGGACCGGTATGTTTGTGTTTTGATTGTGATTTGGACATGGACCGGTATGTTTGTGTATTTGGTATTGTGATTTGGACATGGACCGGTATGTTTGTGTATTTGGTATTGTGATTTGGACATGGACCGGTATGGTTGTGTATTTGTGATTGTGATTTGGACATGGACCGTTATGTTTGTGTTTTTGATTGTGATTTGCACATGCTGTTATGTTTTTGTTTTTGATTGTGATTTGGACATGGACCAGTATGTTTGTGTTTTTGTATTGTGATTTAGACTAGGACCGGTATGTTTTTGTTTTTGTATTGTGATTTAGACACCGGTATTTTTGTGTTTTTGTTATTGTGATTTAGACACTGGTATATTTGTGTTTTTGATATGTGATTTGGAAACGGCCTGGTATGTTGGTTTATTTGGCATTGTGATTTGGACATGGACCGGTATGTTTGTGTTTTTTTTGTGATTTGGACATGGACTGCTATGTTTGTGTTTTTGATTGGACTGCTATGTTTGTGTTTTTGTTTGTGATTTGGACACGGACTGGTATGTTTGTGTTTTTGATTGTGATTTGGACATTGACTGGTATGTTTGTGTTTTTGATTGTGATTTGGACATGGACTGGTATGTTTGTGTTTTTGATTGTGATTTGGACATGGACCGGTATGTTTGTGTTTTTGGTATTGTGATTTGGACATGGACCGGTATGTTTGTGTTTTTGATGGTGATTTGGAAATGCTGGTATGTTTGTGTTTTTGATTGTGATTTGGACATGGACCGGTATGTTTGTGTTTTTGATTGTGATTTGGACATGGACAAGTATGTTTGTGTTTTTGATTGTGATTTGGACATGGACAAGTATGTTTGTGTTTTTAATTGTGATTTGGACATGGACCGGTATGCTTGTGTTTTTGTATTGTGATTTAGACTTGGACCGGTATGTTTTTGTTTTTGTATTGTGATTTAGACACCTGTAGGTTTGTGTTTTGATTGTGATTTGGAACATGGACTGGTATGTTTGTGTTTTTGATTGTGATTTGGAAATGGACTGGTATGTTTGTGTTTTTGATTGTGATTTGGACATGAACGTATGTTTTTGTTTTTGATTGTGATTTGGACATGGACCGGTATGTTTGTGTTTTTGATTGTGATTTGGACATGGACTGGTATGTTTGTGTTTTTGATTGTGATTTGGACATGGACCGGTATGTTTGTGTTTTTGATTGTGATTTGGACATGGACCGGTATGTTTGTGTATTTGGTATTGTGATTTGGACATGGACCGGTATGTTTGTGTATTTGGTATTGTGATTTGGACATGGACCGGTATGGTTGTGTATTTGTGATTGTGATTTGGACATGGACCGTTATGTTTGTGTTTTTGATTGTGATTTGGACATGCTGTTATGTTTTTGTTTTTGATTGTGATTTGGACATGGACCAGTATGTTTGTGTTTTTGTATTGTGATTTAGACTAGGACCGGTATGTTTTTGTTTTTGTATTGTGATTTAGACACCGGTATTTTTGTGTTTTTGTTATTGTGATTTAGACACTGGTATATTTGTGTTTTTGATATGTGATTTGGAAACGGACTGGTATGTTTGTGTTTTTGGTATTGTGATTTGGAAATGGACTGGTATGTTAATGTTTTTGGAAGTGGGATTTGGTCAGAGACCGGTGTGTTTGAGTTTTTGGTATTGGGATTTGGACATGGACTGGTATGTTTTTGTTTTTGGTATTGTGATTTAGACATGGACCGTTATGTTTGTGTTTTTGTATTGTGATTTAGACATGGACTGGTATGTTTGTGTTTTTGGTATAGTGATTTGGATATGGACCGGTATGTTTGTGATTTGTTATTGTGATTTGGAAATGGACTGGTATGTTTGGTTTTTTTTGGCATTGCGATTTGGACATGGACCGGTGTGTTTCTGTTTTATTTATTACGTATGTGTCAAAATAACAAGTTCAACAGCTACCTAGTTCAGTATGAATTTGAGTAGTTACAACATACAATCATGAAAAACAACACTATTAAATTCTTTGTTATAGCCAATGAACCTAAAACAGCCAACAAAAAGACAAATGATAAAAAACATTTAAAAAAATTAAGAGAAATATAAATAATCATATAATGAAAGTACTGAGTTTTTAACTATCATCTCTTCACATTTGTACCGCCTCGGTAGCTCATTAATATCTAACATGCGTCTAGATTAAAGGTCGGGGGTATGAACCCCGGATCATGTCATACATAACACTTACAAAAATTTCTGATCTGGTGCTCGGCAATAAGAGGACAGATTATTAACTGGTTCAACTTTTGCCATGATTACATGACTTAGGAAGTCGTATGCATGTCTGTGGAAAACTGACTAGGTAAGGGAACATCTTTACAAACGTTTGCCCTTGATGCGCGCAAGGCGTACAATAATATACATTACCTCATGCATACATTAACTTGTTACTAGATTATTCCTTTGGATCATTTATCTTGCAGATTAGCCGGAAAATTGTTGGTGCGACTTTAAACAACACTACAACCGACTTAACGATAACCAACTAATCTTTGCATGCGCTGGAAGTATATATCAAACTTTTATCCTTCAAGGCATTCAATACTTTAAAAGAAACTATAATTTAGTTGATTAGACGGACGCATGTTTAGTCTTACACAGAGAAACAGATACAGGTAAAGTGACAGAACGGTTAAAGAAATTCTTTAGGGACTTAATTTTCAAATATTTGTTTAAAATTAATCATCGATATAACTGAAATTCTTCATATATCATATTGAAAATTTTGAACAACGGTGCTTACTTGTTGTTAAAGCTCTCATTGTAACTTCTGATCCTCCGTCGATATTGGCTTGTTTTAGTGTTTTTGCTTCGTTATCTGTCCAATAAATCTTTTGTCTGATTGGATCATAGTCCAACGCGATAGGTCTGAAATGTTCCGATAGGGAAACAGCACTTATCCTGTTTTCGTATATTCCAACTTGAAATATTTGTTTTTGATAAGCATCAGCCACTAACACAAAATTGTCAGAATACATATCTGTAAATTAAAATAAAATGTTTGTACGTAGTCAGTATACATATCTGTAAATTAAAATAAAATGTTTGTACGTAGTCAGTATACATATCTGTAAATTAAAATAAAATGTTTGTACGTTTGTACGTAGTCAGTATACATATCTGTAAATTAAAATAAATGTTTGTACGTAGTCAGTATACATATCTGTAAATTAAAATAAAATGTTTGTACGTAGTCATAATTTTGATGAGAACCTACTCGAAAAATATAAATAATTGAAATAAAGAGGAATTAAGAATGATTAAATATTCAAAATGATGCATAACACAATATTAATACATTTTGTGCTATTGTTAACCATTTTACATTTTAAACAAAGTGCTCTAAAACATGATATTAATTACTGAATTTGTTCTACCAACTAATATTTATAAAGCATATAGTATAGCCAATCAGTCCTAAAATATTTCTGTTTTTCACCTAAGATTGATATCAATACAACGGCATCATTTAAAAAAAATTACCTGAATAACATGTTTTTAAATCGTCTGATAATTCAAACCCTACTCCACAAGAACAAAACGAAGAAAGACACAGCTGATCACACCCTCCGTTATTTACAGCACAAGATCCTGAAAAATTTAAGCAAAAAAAATGAAAAAAATTTTCATCTTTTTAAATAATCCATTTTATTAAAATCCCTTTTATTTTTCTGATTTGTCATATTAATATTGTTTAAGATAAAAAAACGGAAAATCTTTTCTTATGCATTTAAATAAAACTCAAAAATATAATTTTTGCAATCAAAAAAATCAAATAGATCCTTCAACAAGCTGATGGTTCTACGGGTTTAAGATGGACAATATTGCCGTTTTATTAGATGATTCTATGAAACCCTGCATCTCTTGGTGCAATTCTGTTGAACTGTCCAAGTAATGAAGTATTGTAATTTGCGTAACATAGACTACATACTTATATTAACCTTTTGACTTGTTTTTAATCTAAATTTTCATGACTTGGATTAAATGGAAAGCAAACAGTTTCATAATAAATTTATATATTTTAAATGATGTTAACTTTTTTTTGTTTTCAAGTAAAGCATTTCATTTAACATATGTTAAAAATTTAACAGGTATTTTTGCTATATAAGTTATATATATATTGACTACCATTAAATTTTGGCTGGTTTAATTTATCATAAAGAATAACATCGCCAGCTTTTCCTACTTGTGGATGTAATATCCCTCTCTTTTTGGTTAATGTTAACATGTCAGCTACGTGTATTCCATTCATATCCCCGGAATCTGTCCAAATAAGAAAATCCTATAACAAATAATAAAACATGGATTATGTATTAACTTATTGATGAAATGATCGCAAAATGTACCAGATCACAGCCCTTTCCACCTAGATTCGGTATGTTAAAAATTATGAAAATGATGTGTGAGCTGGCCGAAGTTATACGTGTACATAATAATTTTACAAGTTATTGATGATGTTGAAGCTACCTGTACAAGTTTTTAAACGAAAATCTGCTTCCTGTGCGTTTTGCAACAAAGTTTATTTCTGGTTCTCCGACACAATGTTCGTTTATGTGTCCTTATAGGATCGAAGTTGTTACGGAAACTTAAAAAAAAAAAGTTAATTCATAGTTCATGGATGAAAATAAAATAAAAATTATTACATGTATCAGTAAATAAAACTCTTTTTTGTTGAACCTAGTAAAAATTAATATACAAAATTCACAAAAAAGTCACATGAAAAAGTTTCCGAGCAGTAGCACGTGAAATAGTTACCAAACAGTAACACATGAAATAGTTACCGCGCAGTAGCACGTGAAATAGTTACTGAGCAGTAGCCCGTAAATAGTTTCCGAGCAGAAGCACGTGGAATAGTTACCAAGCAGAAGCACGTAAAATAGTTACCTAGCCGTAGCACGTTTAAAAGTTACCGAGCAGAAGCACGTGAAATAGTTTCCAAGCAGTAGCACGTGAAAACGTTACCAAGCAGTAGCATATGAAATAGTTACTGAGCAGTAGCACGTGAAATAGTTACCAAGCAGTAGCACATGAAATATTTACCAAACAGTAACACATAAAATAGTTTTCGAGCAGTAGCAAGAGAAATAGTTACTGAGCAGTAGCACGTAAATATTTTCCGAGCAGCAGCACGTGAAATAGTTTTCGAGCAGTAGAACGTGAAAAAGTTACCGAGCTACTAGTAGCAAGTGAAATAGTTTCCGAACAGTAGCAAGTGAAATAATTTCCGAGCAGTAGCAGTGAAATAGTTACCGAGCAGTAGCACGTAAAATAGTTTCCGAGCAGTAGCACATAAAATAGTTACTGAGCAGTAGCACGTGAAATAGTTTTCGAGCAGTAGCACGTGAAATAGTTACTGAGCAGTAGCACGTGAAATAGTTTTCGAGCAGTAGCACGTGAAATAGTTACCAAGCAAAAGCACGTGAAATACCTACCTACAAGTTGTTATGGAAACATGAAATAGCTTCCTAGCAGTAGCACGTGAAATAGTTACCAAACAGAAGCACGTGAAATAGATACTAAGCAAAAGCACGTTAAATAGTTACCTAGCAGTTGCACCTGAAATAGTAACAGAGCAGTAGCACGTGGAATAGTTACCAACAGTAGCACGTGAAATAGTTAACAAGCAGTAGCACGTGAACTAATTACAAAGCAGTAGCAAGTGAAATAGTTACCAAGCGGTAGCACCTGAACTAGTTACCAAGCATTACCTGATAAACACTGACTCCATAAAATGAACTAAACTGTTGTCTGTATAATATTTCATCCGTGCCAGTTGTTAAATCGTATTTACATATAGCATACATCTCTGAATCGGCCCAGTACATCCTGATGATAAAATAAAAATTGTAAATTAATCAAACCTTTAAACAAACAATTGTTGTTTCTGTTGTTGTTTCACGTCGCATCAGGTATCACACCGCGTCGAGTACTAGGTTATTAATCTCCATAGATTAATCTAAGAAAATCTTCACGAATGCGCGAGATTAACAGATGTGTATTAAGGCCTGCTGTGAACTAGCCCGCACCCCGGGCGACTTCTTGAAAGGCGCTGGATCAGTGAGATAATATACCACAAAAAAGCACACTGCCTCCCCAGTCCATTAACCAGTAAATACTGAATCCTTCTCATTTTTCATCTTCATTCAGATTTTTGTCTTGGACAACACTCTATTAAAAGGTCAATAATAGCATACTTAGAATAAGACTATAAAGCAAGCTCGAGGTTTAGCTTTTTGAAGTGATAGTTTTTAAAAAAGTTTAGACATATGTTTTCTAGTAGAAGGGATCGAGACAATCTGAGAAACAACGTGGCACAACTATTTTTGCTGTCGATTACGCATTATATAGATCGTATGTACTTTTCCTGTCACTTACTCTAACATTAATAAAGATGGAAACATTCAGAAACTGAAAAAAAAAAACTGGAAAAATGTACTTTGCAATACTGTTAATCGAGAAATTTCTGCGTTAGTTTATTTTCGGAAAAATGTTGATTTTAAAATAAGTGTTTCTTTCGTTTTTGCGTTCAATGCTTATCCAAATAAATTACATCACAATATATAATTCGAAAAATGTTGTTTTGCATTTTGTTATTCTCGCGAATTTTAGCAAAATATAAAACGATCGAAAAAATATGTTCAAATCACAGCAGGCAAATGATATATAAAAAAAATTGAATGTTGTCATAGCAAAGAATCATCGGCTGAATAACCACATACAAATATAATGCAGAAATACAACAATAACTACAACAACTTCTAAATTTGATCAAATGGGATTTTTACGTCCCAGTCAAGAATATTTCACTTATACCGAGAAGTCACCACCTAATGGTGAAGTGACAGAAATTTTGACCTTTGCAGTGCGCTAAGAGCAATGTGCAGACAGAGTTCTTAAACGTGCTACGCCTGCCGTGACACGGGGCATCGGTTTTCAAAATCTCACCAGAAGGACCCCGAGGAGTTCATTTCTAAATGCTGAGTGTTTGGCGATAGAACAGTCACCACCTATTTTCAAGTCTTGGTCAGACCCGGGGGGGGGGGTTTCGAACCCCCGACATTCCACATACAACAACCTCTAGACTTAAATGTACATACGTATCTGTTTTATAGTCGATGAATATATGATTTGGATGCTGAGGTACTGCTGTCTTCATATCTAGTGACTGACGGCCATCTCCAGTCATTAGTGATGTTTCTATAACTGATCGTCCTGGATCTGTCCAATATATTCGCCTGTTTTAAGAGAAGATATTGAAATGTAACGAAAGAACACAATCCTGTTAATTACTACACCTACTCATGTTTATATGTCAATATTTTGTACACTGGTTTTGAGTCTGATGTTTGCGATGTTGAAAATCAAAAAGTCAATTTAATTTGAAGAATATATATATATATATATATATATATATATATATATTTCATGTTTTATTTGTCAATTTAAAAATTTTTTGCTTGCTTCTTTTTTCGTCATTTACTTAAATTATATAAACACTGATGGAGGTTCGACCACAACTGTCATTTTTATTACAACATTTAAATTAAAAATGTCGCCAATGTATTGATTTCATTAAAAACCAAACAATTTATATGCAAGTTAAACTGACAAACATTTATTTTTTAATGATGATCATTTAAGAATTGAACATCTTAGGTTTATTTTATTTTACGCTAGTAACATTTACCAAATTTGTAATAAAATGGATTTTCATTTGGATCTATCGTTTATATTTCTTTGTTTGGGATTGACTAGGTGACCTGAAGATTAATAATCAACATCTACATTTCTAGAATCAAATCTTACCCTCGTTTAGGGTGGACAGCAATACCAAGTGGTTCTTGTAAATCTGAATTTATCAAAGCCTTTTGAAATCGACCGTCCACTTTGGCCACCATTATTTTCCTTTTTGTACTGTCTGTCCAGTATAAATTGTCAGTAGTCCAATCTAGAGCTAAACCTGCAGTATATAGACATTATTGATTTGTAAGCGAAAAGCTGATATATGACTATTAATTAATTTATTTATTGAATAAAAACTGATTTTATGAGGGTTTCACGCCTCTGTCAAGACTCTGGTACAGAACGAACTTTAAATAAAGTAGCGAAATATTTATCATTTGCAGTGCATTGGAGGCAATACTACAGAATGTTCTTTAGCGTCCCATGGCGTCCGTGGCACGGGACTTAACGGTACTTAACCAGCTTTTAATAAGGTAACTTTTAACCATTCCATGGCTATCATGTCGCGGGGCATCTCTTGGTTTTTTTTTTTTTTATTTCCAGATGTTAAATAGTGCTCGACAAAAAGTCAGTCATATCACTAAGAATTTGAATATCATAGTAAAACTGCTTAAATCTGTATTATCATTATTTGGCAGTCTTTTTGTCCGCCATTTTGGAAAAGGTGGCCATTTTGAATTGACATGTCTAAAGTTAGTCAACTGACCTTAGAAAATATTTTTTCCTGTATTATTGAGGAGAAAATTTATAATTTCATACTTTTAGTAAATGTTATGCGATTTTTGAAGCCATATTGAAAATGGCGGCCATGTTTGAATTTTTGGAAGGCCCCATATCTGAAAATAATGTGCAGGCTATGAACTATAATCAAGCCAAACTTTCATGCTTTAAACAAAAAAAAAATCCAAAAATTTACCAATTTCTTGCACTAATCTGCTGCACTATTACTTTAATACGTTTTAGAAGACAGAGCAATGGGTAACTGTCATACATAATTCTGTTAATAAACCTATGTTTGAAAGAAGAAATAAAACATTTGTTTTTTCTTAGCTCTATCTTTCAATTCTTTTCGTTTTTTGCTGAATCTCATCACAAGTTGTAATTGCTGTAATATGATTATTCAATGAACATCTACATTTGTGACCTTAACGATATAAACAAAATTAACCCATAACTGTATTAAAAATAATTCTCACAATTAAATTCTATTCTCTGTATAATTATTTTGTTACCTTTGACCTCACCCACTCCACGAATAATGGTGTCCGTATAAGCTCCTCTGCGAAGCTGAACTCGTCCAATGCTATTTGTGTTATTTTCAGTGTAATACAAAGTTTGTTTTTCACCATCAAACGTAAGCGCTAGAAAACCTTTGCTTGTTTTTAGAAAGCATTGCTTGTCCAAAGTTATATTGACAAGTGACATATCGCCTATATGAGCTGGATATTGACATATGGCGTCTCTTATGGCGTAGATGTGTGATGGCTCAGTAAAAAATTGGCTAACTGAAATAAATAATACGCCAGATAGAGAATTAATTCAGATAAAATTTGAATAATAATTGGGTTATTGTAGTTCTTTATGAAAGATACACTTTATTGAAAAACGTGAGATACTTTCAATTTAATCTTTTTTTAAAAATTGTTTTTAATTTTTCTTTTAGTTTTTATAGCCGGATCATCATTTTTACACAAAGTGATATATATATTCAAAAATTTAAATCTTAAATATATATATAATGATTTTTTATAGAACGGAAATATTCAACAAAAAATGATAACATAATATCCGCACTTAAGATTTAAATTTTTGTAATAAACCTTTTGTGTTTAGATAAATTATTTTATACAAAGTGAAAGCAACAGGCCATCTGAAGGTTACTACTTCCTACAACATATTTGATCCTTGAGCCTCAAAAAGGCTTTGGTTAGGCTTGGACTCATTAAAGGATAACTATTTACCTTCACAAGACTTTTGATCATCTTTTAGTTGATATCCGTCTGCACAGTAACATTGCGGACCAGCCGGTGGGTTATCTATACATATTTGTTCACATCCAAGGTCACGACATCCATCTTCAATAGTTTAAATATTAAACACTTAAATAAGTAAACATTAAGCACATGGTTCTGGCGTTGATACAAAATGCCATACATTGACAATTCTCCGAAAAAAAAACATTATATCTAGTATTTACTACATATTGTTTGATATACTGTTCTGGACAATTTATATAAAGAAAAAAATCATGCTGACTAACCTTATTATTGATAAAAATAATTTTTTGTAATTTTTTAATGAACTTAAAGTCAAGTTCATAATTTGTACTACCTTGATTTCGATAAAGAGATAACTTGTTACCTTGCTGTTTAGTCGAAATGAGAGAGAGAGAGAGAGAGAGAGAGAGAGAGAGAGAGAGAGAGAGAGAGAGAGAGAGTTACGACAATCATAGTCCTTGTGTCGCATTTCGTACGGTGCTGTGTTACTTATTTTCATCGCCCTCTCACCCCTTTTCTCCATTTTTTTCATAAAAGAAGTGGTTTCTGGTGAAAAGTCTATTCGGGTTTGCATATATATACTTACAACTGTGAATTTCCTGTGTTTCTTCATCATACATTATAACCCCAAAAGGTATATATCCCAGCTGATAATTTATATATCCTTTACCGGAATACTTATCAAATATTCTCAGATGTCCTTCCTCTTGTTCCGTAACAAAAAGAAATTTCTGAAATAGCAAATAACATCAAAATAGAACCTTCAATAGATTTCGCTGAAATGATTATATTCTGATATTGATATAAAATATTAAGTCAAAAATGATTGATGAGGAACAAAATACAAGTGTTAATAATGTTATTAGAAAATCTTAAGATTTATTTGAAGTGTTCCTTTACGCAATATTTGTAATATTTTTTACAGAAAACATAGGGCTACATCGGTCAATTTATTTATTTTGAATGCAGAATTGATTTCAAATAAAAACATTCATATTGAAAAGACATATCGAAAAAGGGCAAAAACAAATATGATGAAATTTCAAGTAGATAACAGTTGAAAGAAACTTAATCAATTTGCAAAACATTTTGCGCTGACTAGTTTTTAAATACAGGATAATGACATTCACATACTTTAAATAAAGCAATTCCGAAGAAGTTGGTTCCGGGTTGTACTATTAAAATCCTTCTACTATTTCCGTTGAATTCAACGCTTTCCACGGTGTCTTTAAAGCTATCCACCCAATATAGAATATTTTGATCATAATCCACAGCAAGTCCACGTGGATGATGCACATCAGTGCTTATTAATATTCTTCGATTTTTTCCGAGAAGATCCGACATTTCTATTTTTGGAACTTCTCCCCAGTCGCTCCAAAAGAGGTACCTAAAAATAGAGAGTTTTAAAGTTGAGAGAGAGAGAGAGAGAGAGAGAGAGAGAGAGAGAGAGAGAGAGAGAGAGAGTTGAGTAATGGTCAATTTTTCACTTATATCGAGACGTCGCCAGCTATAGGCGAAAGTGCAGAAATTTTGCTTGTGCGTTGCGTTTGTACGTAGTATATAAAGACGCTAATTTATTATCTTTATTCTAGTTTCATCGCCTGTGTTTGAAAACACTGAAAGGAATGCGATTACAATGGACATGGCAATAATATAGTAAACATGATAAAAATTATATAAGTCTTCAAATGAAAAAAAAAGCTAATTATGAAATACACTTTAACCATGAAGGTTTAAAATTGACCTTATAATTATTGAGCTAATATATTTCTTTTTGTTAAAACAAAATATGACAATCGGAAAATTAAATAAAAATTAATTCAATTTAAGAGCTTAATACGGACATCAATATGTTCAGTACATTAACGTTAACGTATTTGATCCTTGTGACTTGATATAACAGGGTACAGATATCATCAATGTTAACGTATATGATCCTAGTGATTTAATATAACGGTACAGTGATTTGATATAACAGGGTACAGATATCACCAATGTTAACGTATATGATCCTAGTGATTTAATATAACAGGGTACAGATATCATCAATGTTAACGTTAATGATCCTAGTGATTTAATATAACAGGGTACAGATATCATCAATGTTAACGTAAATGATCCTAGTGATTTGATATAACAGGGTACAGATATCATCAATGTTAACGTAAATGATCCTAGTGACTTGATATAACAAGGTACAGATATCATCAATGTTAACGTTAATGATCCTAGTGATTTAATATAACAGGGTACAGATATCATCAATGTTAACGTTAATGATCCTAGTGATTTAATATAACAGGGTACAAATATCATCAATGTTAACGTTAATGATCCTAGTGATTTGATATAACAGAGTACAGATATCATCAATGTTAACGTAAATGATCCTAGTGATTTAATATAACAGGGTACAGATATCATCAATGTTAACGTTAATGATCCTAGTGATTTAATATAACAGGGTACAGATATCATCAATGTTAACGTATATGATCCTAGTGATTTAATATAACAGGGTACAGATATCATCAATGTTAACGTTAATGATCCTAGTGATTTAATATAACAGGGTACAGATATCATCAATGTTAACGAAAATGATCCTAGTGATTTGATATAACAGGGTACAGATATCATCAACGTTAACGTATATGATCCTAGTGACTTGATATAACAGGGTACAGATATCACCAATGTTAACGTAAATGATCCTAGTGATTTAATATAACAGGGTACAGATATCATCAATGTTAACGTTAATGATCCTAGTGATTTAATATAACGGGGTACAGATATCATCAATGTTAACGTTAATGATCCTAGTGACTTGATATAACAGGGTACAGATATCATCAATGTTAACGTTAATGATCCTAGTGATTTAATATAACAGGGTACAGATATCATTAATGTTAACGTTAATGATCCTAGTGATTTAATATAACAGGGTACAGATATCATCAATGTTAACGTATATGATCCTAGTGACTTGATATAACAGGGTACAGATATCATCAATGTTAACGTTAATGATCCTAGTGATTTAATATAACAGGGTACAGATATCATCAATGTTAACGTATATGATCATAGTGATTTAATATAACAGGGTACAGATATCATCAATGTTAACGTATATGATCATAGTGATTTGATATAACAGGGTACAGATATCATCAATGTTAACGTTAATGATCCTAGTGACTTGATGTAACAAAGTACAGATATCATCAATGTTAACGTATATGATCCTAGTGACTTGATGTAACAAAGTACAGATATCATCAATGTTAACGTATATGATCTTAGTGACTTGATATAACAAAGTACAGATATCATCAATGTTAACGTTAATGATCCTAGTGATTTAATATAACAGGGTACAGATATCATCAATGTTAACGTAAATGATCCTAGTGATTTAATATAACAGGGTACATATATCATCAATGTTAACGTATATGATCATAGTGATTTAATATAACAGGGTACAGATATCATCAATGTTAACGTATATGATCCTAGTGACTTGATATAACAGGGTACAGATATCATCAATAATAACGTATATGATCATAGTGATTTGATATAACAAAGTACAGATATCATCAATGTTAACGTAAATGATTTTAGTGATTTAATATAACAGGGTACAAATATCATCAATGTTAACGTATATGATCATAGTGACTTGATATAACAAAGTACAGATATCATCAATGTTAACGTATATGATCCTAGTGATTTGATATAACAGGGTACAGATATCATCAATGTTAACGTATATGATCATAGTGACTTGATATAACAAAGTACAGATATCATCATTGTTAACGTATATGATCCTAGTGATTTGATATAACAAGGTACAAATATCATCAATGTTAACGTATATGATCATAGTGACTTGATAAAACAAAGTACAGATATCATCAATGTTAACGTATATGATCCTAGTGATTTGATATAACAGGGTACAGATATCATCAATGTTAACGTATATGATCCTAGTGAGTTGATGTAACAAAGTACAGATATCATCAATGTTAACGTATATGATCCTAGTGACTTGATGTAACAAAGTACAGATATCATCAATGTTAACGTATATGATCCTAGTGATTTGATATAACAGGGTACAGATATCATCAATGTTAACGTATATGATCATAGTGATTTGATATAACAGGGTACAGATATCATCAATGTTAACGTATATGATCATAGTAATTTGATAAAACAGGGTACAGATATCACCAATGTTAACGTATATGATCAAGGTATTATTACATGTACTATACAGAAACTACTGTTTATTATACTAGTACGTACTTATATTTAACTAAAATTAGGAAGACAAATACGTGAACTACTTTTACAAAAGACCTGAAATATTGGTAAAATTAGGTATACAGGTTTTAGATTGATTGATTTAATGAAGTTTTACGTTCCAGTCAAGAGTATTTCACTTATATCGAGGCGACACAAGTTTTAGAGATGATCTTACTCAGAAATATAAAGTATGTCAGATAATTCATCCATGCTGAAGCGTTGGGAATAATGCCTGCTAGATTTTTCCCTTTTTTAAAATGCGGTAAAACATGACGTATACTTATAAAAATACTCCCTTCCAAAAATGAAGATATCGGAGTCTAAAAGTAAGCTCAAATTGTGATTATCAATATCAGCAATACGAAATAAAGAAATTAATCGTTATAACCCCTCCCTAACCCCCCCCCCCCTTCCAAAAACCTAATTTGTGATTTGCCAACAGAAATAGATGTCATGTGATTTGTATGCAGTATGGCTTTAGCAGATGTAGCATAAATTTAGCCGTGGGTTGCAAAGAACTGCCATATATCATTTTTTAATTTAATCATAAAATACATTCAAAAATGGTTTATTGAATTTATTTTATGATTAAATTCGAAAATGGTATATGACAGAACGTATTTAAATGTTTTATTAGTAAATTATCGATCTCGAAATCTAAAATGCGTTATGTGGCGTAATCAATAATCATGGTTCATATAAGTATTGTTTTTGCATACTTAATTATAAAGCAACTGTTCTTACAATGGACTATTTTTAAAAATCACACGATTCCTTTTTGAAGAATGTTCTCTGATCCATTACTTCCAGTACTGAGTCCGGTACAATTTACTTGGCACTCAGCAGTAATTGGTCAGAAGACACACATAAAAGAGAGAAATAATTGATTCTTAATCCATTGTTTGAATAATAGGTTTACGTCAGCACAAAGGTTAAAAAAACACATTAATTATACACATATACAGTGATTACGGATTAATCAACCAAGGTAACCAAGAGGTCGCTAATTAATGAGACAAGATAAATATCTACAAACACAGCTGATGTAAACAACTCAGACCTATTACACTGTTAAGCTCTCTTGGAAAACTTTTTATGTCTATTTTAAGCAATAGACTGAATACTTTTGCTGATGAATATGAACTTTTACACGAAAATCAGTCAGGCTTCCGTCATGGCTATTCAACACTTGATAATATCTTTGTACTTTACAATTTATTTGAAATTCTTCACACTTACAGAAAGAAACTTTTTGTGCTTTTATCGATTTTCAGTCGGCTTTTGACAAGGTATGGAGAAATGGGCTGTGGCAAAAATTAATCAAATATCATATTTCTGGTAAATGTCTTAGATTTATAGTTAATATGTACAATAAGACAAAGTCTAGAATATGTATTAATGGTTTTTACTCAGATTTTTTTCCATGTAATACTGGAGTCAGACAAGGAGAAAATTTGTCTCCTTTTTTATATGCGTTATATTTAAACGATCTTGAAAATTTTCTATCAACAAATAATATCGTAGGTCTTGCAACAATATATAATAAAATTTGAAAGTGAAATTGGTGTGTACTTAAAAATGTTTTTATTACTTTATGCAGATGACACTGTGCTTATGTTTGAAAATAAGGAAGATCTGCAATATCAACTAGACTGTTTTTCACATTATTGTAAACAATGGAAACTTAATGTTAATGTGTCAAAAACAAAGATTCTTGTTTTTTCTAAGGGTAGACTGCCACAATTTTTACATTTTAATTATGATGGTATAAACCTTGAAATTGTTATACATTTTAAATACTTAGGTGTATTTTTCGGTAAATCTGGTTCCTTTATTTATACAAAAAATTATTTATCTAGTAAAGCTACACAGGCTATGTATGCTGTTATAAAAAAAGCTCGTTTACTTAATTTGTCTATTGAGTGCCAGTTTGATCTGTTTGATAAAACTGTTTTACCAATTCTACTATATGGATGTGAGATGTGGGGTTTTGAAAATTTTGATATCTTAGAAAGAGTACATCTGAAATTATGTAGACTTATTTTAAATGTAAAAAATTAACACCGAATTTTATTGTATATGGTGAATTACGGAGGTATCCAATCAGTATTGATGTTAAAACAAGAATTATAAGCTTTTGGTCTAGTATATTGACAGGTAAAGATACAAAATACTCATTTTTAATTTACAAATTAATTCATGGATATTTTTGTAAAGGTGTTACACTTAAATGGATTGGTTACCTAAAATCAATTTTTGAAGAATGTGGTATGGTTGATATATGGTTTTCTCATACTTTTGTTAATAAAACTTGGCTGGTAACCGCTGTCAAACAAAGGTTATG
The DNA here is from genome assembly GCA_029721355.1 of Tegillarca granosa. Classification (NCBI taxonomy): domain Eukaryota; kingdom Metazoa; phylum Mollusca; class Bivalvia; order Arcoida; family Arcidae; genus Tegillarca; species Tegillarca granosa. The sequence continues at coordinate 35,122,474 of CM056602.1, read as the reverse complement.
TGACCAATATATCCAAAAATGGAATAGTGATATTAACAACTCATCAAAAGGTATATCATATCGTTTATTTAATAATGATTTTAAACTAAAGTTTTATCTAATATCTGCTATCTCAAACAAAAATAAAATAATTTTGAGTAAATATAGATGTATTAACCATCGATTACCAATAGAAACAGGCCGGTGGCATAACATTCAGAAAGAAAATAGAATTTGTAATTTGTGTAATACGGATATTGGGGATGAATACCATTATATTATGAATTGTAAAATGTTAACTGATCATGAGGTTAGAAAAATATATATTCCTTCATATTATATACATCGTCCAAATGTTCTGAAATATCATTATCTTTTTTCTTCTAGAAAGTTATCTGTTCTAAACAATTTATGTAAATTTATAAGTATTATAAACGAGAGGGTCGTCTCCCCTGGTTGAATTTGTATTATTTTTTTATCAACTCACGTATGCTATTATTATGTTATTTATATTATATGCTATGATATATTCTCTATGTCGTAAATTTACAATGTGAGAAATAAAGAACTTGAGCTGATAAATGAGACAAAATAAATATGAACAGAGATTACTGATTAATGAGACAAGATAAACATATACAGAGATCGCTGATTAATGAGACAAGATAAACATATACAGAGATCACTGATAAATGATACAAGATAAACATATTCAGAAATCGCCGATTAACCATACAAGATAAACATTACGAAGATCGCTGATTGATGAGACAAGATAAACATATACAAAGAGCGCCGATTAACGAGATAAGATAAACATATTCAGAAATCGCTGATTAATGAGACAAGATAAACATATACAAAGATCACTGATTAGTGAGACAAGATAAACATATACAGAGATCACTGATTAATGAGACAAGATAAACATATACAAAGAGCGCCGATTAACGAGACAAGATAAAAATATTTACAGAGATCGCTGATGAATGAGACAAGATAAACATATTCAGAGATCACTGATTAGTGAGACAAAATAAACATATACAGAGATCGCTGATAAATGTGACAAGATAAACAGATACAGAGATCACTGATTAGTGAAATAAGATAAACATAGACAAAGAGCGCCGATTAACGAGATAAGATAAACATATATAGAGATCGCCGATTAATGAGACATGATAAACAGAAACAGAGATCACTGATTAATGAAATAAGATAAACATATACAAAGAGCGCCGATTAACGATGCAAGATAAATATTTACAGAGATCGCTAATTAATGAGACAAGATAAACATATACAGAGATCGCTGATTAATGCGACAAGATAAACATATACAGAGGACACTGATTAGTGAGACAAGAAAAACATTAATAGAGATCGCTGATTGATGAGACAAGATAAACATATACAGAGATTACCGACTAATGAGACAAGATAAACATATACAGAGATCACTGATTAATGAGACAAGATAAACACATACAGAAATCACGGATTAACGATACAAGATAAACATATAGAGAGATCGCCGATCAATGAGACAAGATAAACATATACAGAGATCACTGATTAGTGAGACAAGATAAACATATACAGAGATCGCTGATTAATGAGACAAGTTAAACATATAGATAGATCGCTGATTAAGGAGACAAGATAAACATATACAGAGATCACTGATTAATGAGACAAGTTAAACATATACAAAGATCGCTGAATAATGAGACAAGATAAACATATACAGAGATCACTGATTAGTGAGACAAGATAAACATATACAGAGATCGCTGATAAATGAGACAAGTTAAACATATAGAGAGATCGCTGATTAAGGAGACTATAAACATATACAGAGATCACTGATTAATGAGACAAGTTAAACATATACAAAGATCGCTGAATAATGAGACAAGATAAACATATACAGAGAACACTGATTAATGAGACAAGATAAATATTTACAGAGATCACTGATTAATGAGACAAGATAAACAAATATAGAGATTTCTTATTAAAAAGAGAAGATAAACTTCAAACTAATTGACAAACAGGACAAGCTAACCATAAAGAGAAACCATTGGTTTGTAAGACAAGAAGTACATATACCAGTTATATACACTAGAAGATAATATTATTATCATATTTTAAGTACTATATACTTTAAAGGATCAAGGAAAATTACAACTCACCCTTTCTTTGGATAAACTGCCAATCCATGAGGTTTATCTAATCCTGATCTCGTTATTAACTTATACAAAGTTTCCGTTGTGTTTAGTGGTACTAACAAAATCCAGTTATAATTAGGATCAGCTAGGTACAAATTATTAGATACCCAATCCACCACTAAGCCATCTACTTCTTTTGAAGTACCAGTGTAAACAGACCTCGTTGATGTACTCCCATTTAAAACAAGTGCTTGGACTCTTTTGTTGTTTTTCTCGCTCCAATAAAGGGTTTGTGTAGCATACTGAAACGCCAATCCTCGAAATTGCCATCCAGCATGTGGAGCGCTGATATGCCGAACGGTTACGTTTGCATTCGGAACCCAAACCTCCGGGTCCCCTTCAATACCAACTATTCTTGACACGCCAATTTGCAATGAAGGGCTCATCGACCATATTAAATTTCTTTGATGGCGAACTAAAATGGCAGAAAGAAACAAATAAAGCATTCAGTTCTTTTTTTCGATTAAGATAAAAACATAATACAGTACAGCATTGCTTTGTCGACTTTATAGGGTCAAATTAATATGTAAGGGCTAGAGTTGACCAGTAGTAAAATAAAATACAAACACTCTAATAATTGCTTTATCTATTTAACAAACTAAATATCAGAAAAAATGAAACTCAAAAAAAAAAAAAGTCACAACTCAACATCAGAAAAAAAATCTCAACTCAGGAAAATGTTATAGCTAAACATGAAAAAAATGTTTCAAGACATCAGAAAAATAATACAACTCAACATTAGAAAAATGTTACAACTCATCATCAGAAAAATGTAACAACTCAACATCAGAAAATGATACAACTCAACGTCAGAAAAATATTACAACTAAACATAAAAAAAATGTTCCAGCTAAACATCAGAAAAATGTTACAACTAAACATCAGAAAATGATACAACTCAACGTCAGAAAAATGTTACAACTCATCATCAGAAAAGGATACAACTCAACGTCAGAAAAATATTACAACTCATCATCAGAAAAATGTTACAATTAAACATCAGAAAAATGTTACAACTAAACATCAAAAACATGTTCAAGCTAAACATGAAAAAAAAGGTTACAACTCAACATCAGAAAATGATACAACTCAACGTCAGAAAAATGTTACAACTCATCATCAGAAAAATGTTACAACTCATCATCAAAAAAAGAAACAACTCAACGTCAGAAAAATGTTACAACTAAACATCAGAAAAATATTACAACTTAACATCAAAAAAATGTTCGAGCTAAACATCAGAAAAATGTTTCAACTCAACATCAGAAAAATGTTACAACTCAACATCAGAAAACAATACAACTCAACGTCAGAAAAACGTTACAACTCATCATCAGACAAATGTTACAACTCAACGTTAGAAAAATGTTACAATTAAACATCAGAAAAATGTTACAACTAAACATCAAAAACATGTTCCAGCTAAACATCAGAAAAATGTTACAACTCAACATCAGAAAATGATACAACTCAACGTCAGAAAAATGTTACAACTCATCATCAGAAAAATGTTACAACTCATCATCTGAAAATGAAACAACTCAACGTCAGAAAAATGTTACAACTCATCATCAGAAAAATGTTACAACTCATCATCAGAAAAAATGTTACAACTCATCATCAGAAAAATGTTACAACTCATCATCTGAAAAACGTTACAAATCAACATCAGAAAAACGTTACAACTCATCACCAGAAAAATGTTACAACTCAACATCAGAAAAACGTTACAACTCATCATCAGAAAAATGTTACAACTCAACATCAGAAAATGTTACAACTAAACATCAGAAAATGATACAACTCAACGTCAGAATTATTACAGTCCAAAATCAGAATAAATGTTACAACTCATCATCAGAAAAGGATATAACTAAACACCAGAAAAATGTTCCAGCTAAACATCAGAAAAATGTTACAATTAAACATCAGAAAAATGTTACAACTAAACATCAAAAACATGTTCCAGCTAAACATCAAAAAAAAGGTTACAACTCAACATCAGAAAATGATACAACTCAACGTCAGAAAAATGTTACAACTCATCATCAGAAAAATGTTACAACTCATCATCAGAAAAATGAAACAACTCAACGTCAGAAAAATTTTACAACTAAACATCAGAAAAATATTACAACTTGATATCAAAAAAATGTTCGAGCTAAACATCAGAAAAATGTTTCAACTCAACATCAGAAAAATGTTACAACTCAACATCAGAAAACAATACAATTCAACGTCAGAAAAACGTTACAACTCATCATAAGAAAAATGTTACAACTCAACATTAGAAAAATGTTACAACTCAACATCAGAAAAATGTTACAACTAAACATCAAAAACATGTTCCAGCTAAACATCAGAAAAATGTTACAACTCAACATCAGAAAATGATACAACTCAACGTCAAAAAAATGTTACAACTCATCATCAGAAAAATGTTACAACTCATCATCTGAAAATGAAACAACTCAACGTCAGAAAAATGTTACAACTCATCATCAGAAAAATGTTACAACTCATCATTAGAAAAACGTAAAAACTCATCATCAGAAACATGTAACAACTCATCATCAGAAAAAATGTTACAACTCATCATCAGAAAAATGTTACAACTCATCATCTGAAAAACGTTACAAATCAACATCAGAAAAACGTTACAACTCATCACCAGAAAAATGTTACAACTCAACATCAGAAAAACGTCACAACTCATCATCAGAAAAATGTTACAACTCAACATCAGAAAATGTTACAACTAAACATCAGAAAATGATACAACTCAACGTCAGAATTATTACAGTCCAACATCAGAATAAATGTTACAACTTATCATCAGAAAAGGATACAACTAAACATCAGAAAAATGTTCCAGCTCAACATCAGAAAAATGTTAGAAATAAACATCAAAAAAATGTTCCAGCTAAACATCAGAATAATGTTACAACTCAGCATCAGAAAATGATACAACTCAACGTCAGAAAGTGTAACAAATCAACATCAGAAAAATGTTACAACTCATCATCTGAAAAACGTTACAAATCAACATTAGAAAAACGTTACAACTCATCATCAGAAAAATGTTACAACTCAACATCAGAAAAAAGTTACAACTCATCATCAGAAAAATGATACAACTAAACATCAGAAAATGATACAACTCAACGTCAGAAATATTACGGTCCAACATCAGAATAAATGTTACAACTCATCATCAGAAAAGGATACAACTAAACATCAGAAAAATGTTCCAGCTAAACATCAGAAAAATGTTACAACTCAACATCAGAAAAATGTTAGAAATAAACATCAAAAAAATGTTACAGCTAAACATCAGAAAAATGTTACAACTCAGCATCAGAAAATGATACAACTCAACGTCAGAAAGTGTAACAAATCAATATCAGAAAAAGGTTACAACTCATCATCAGAAAAATGTTACAGTTCATCATCAGAAAAATGTTACAACTCAACGTCAGAAAGTGTAACAAATCAACATCAGAAAAATGTTACAACTCATCATCAGAAAAATGTTACAACTCATCAGAAAATTTTTTCAACTCAACGTCAGAAAGTGTAACAAATCAACATCAGAAAAATGTTACAAATCATCATCAGAAAATGATACAACTCAACGTCAGAAAATGATACAACTCAACGTCAGAAATATTACAATCAAACATCAGAATAAATGTTACAACGCAATATCAGTAAATTGATACAACTCAACGTCAGAAAAAATGTTACAACTCAACATCAGAAAAATGTTTTATCCTACTCATCTCAATAGTTTTATTTGGCTTATAAAGTGTCGGATGTTTATTATCAAAAATGCCATATAATTTATTTATTATTTCGGCAATTTTTTTTTATTCATTCTGGCTTTAGACGAATACATATTATACTTAAAAAATCTAGACTTTCCTTATACTTTTCTTGTTATGATGTTAAAAACCTGAATGTAGAACAAAATCCCAATACAGTAATTTTAACAGGAATTATTCACAATCGCGAATATTTCGCCTATGATGAATACATTTCATCGAGTATTATTGCATTTCGATGAAAAAGCTCGTGCAAGTAGTCCTGAATGATGTGAATTAATACGCGTGACGTAATAATGATGGGAGCTAAACATTTAACCACGTGGTTTTGTTTACAAACGCAGCTCGGTGAGTGTCGAGTTTAAATGACTCTAAATAAATGAAATAAAATCTTAAAAAATACTTGGAAAATTTGTTTTTCGTAAATTTTACCTGATATTAGTAAACAAGAAAAATGTTCTTAATGGTACATCACATTCTTTACATTTAACCTCAATTCAGTCTATGCAGTCTATGTCGGTTTTGAAACAAAAAAAATCATGTTCATGTCTGGTCACCGAAATAAAGCTTTAGTAAGATCTTACGGCGATTACTCTACAGTTCAAAACCAGACAATCGGTGCTATTTTGTCCGCTGCAGTTAATGCTAGTCACAATTTGGAAGCTTTGTGTAATACATTAAGTTCAAATACCACGCCAATGGCAACTTTTCCATGTTCCGGTCTGTCGAGTTCAACCCATCGTAGACAATTGATATTTCAAATACTTTGTCCTCCCTTCATTCTCGCTTAATAACTAACGTTTCTTTTACTTATTGTACATTTAACGTCAAATTTCGAAAATAATATCAATTAATTTAAACTGTTAAATAAACAAGAGGCACATGGGCCTTAACGCTCACCTGAGGAAATGTCCAAGAACTTACAAAGAACTGAATTACAAAAACTGAGAAAAAATTCCTTAAGCTTGGAAATCCTGCAATAGTTAATCAGAAATTTCTTGTCAAATTTCATTTATAAAAAGCTCATATATATGATTTAACTATAGTACAATGAATTATTTCCAAATCAATAACCATATGGTAATGCAGCCATAATTTTGACCTTTGAACATATGAACTTGAACCTTATATCAAAATGGTCTTAATATCAATACCTACAATATTTTAATATACATGCTTGTACAAAAAGTGAATGGTTTTCAAGATAATTCCCAATTTCAGTACACTTATGCAGCTATGACCTTGCAACATATGACCTTTAACAATATATCAAAATGATTGTCATATCAATACCTACAATATTCTAATATACATTCTTTTACAAAAAGTTTTCAAGATAATTAACAATTTTAGTACACTTATGGAGCTATGACCTTGACCTTTGAATATATGAACTTGAATCATATATCAAAATGACTGTTATATCAATACCTACAATATTCTACATACATGCCTATACAAAAAAATAATAGTTTCAAGAAAATTAACAATTTCAGTACACTTATGCAGCTTTGACCTTGACCTTTAAACATCTGACCTTGAAACATATATCAAAATGATTGTCATATCAATACTAACAATTTTCTAATATACATGACTTTACAAAGAAGTTAATATTTTTCAAGATAATTAACAATGTCAGTCTTCTTTTACAACTATGATCTTGGAACAAATGACCTTGAATCATATATCAAAATGATTGTCATATCAATACCTACAATATTCTCATATATACATGCTTGTACAAAAAATAAAAGTTTTCAAGATAATTAACTATTTCAGTCTTCTTTTATAGCTATGACCTTGATATTTTAACTTATGACCTTGAAACACATATCAAAGTAATCGTCATATCAATACCTAAAATATTCTAAAGTACATGCTTGTACAAAAAGTTGATGGCTTTTAAGATAATTCAGTTTCAGTCTTCCTTTGCACTTATGACCTAGACCTTTGAACATATGACCTTGAAACATATATCAAAATGATCATCATATCAATACTTACAATATTATCATAAACATGCCTATACAATATATTTATAAGCCAAAAATAACAATTCAGGGGCAACAACTCCTACAGGAATTATCATATTGTTAAAAAATTGGTCTCTTGTTAAATTTTGTCATGCTGAACAGTTCAACAAAGTTTTGAATTCCTAAATCTCTTAAAATTTGCAAGAAAGTTGCCTAAAACTGCATAAATCACAAATTAGGTCATGACCTTGATTTGTGACGTTGACCCTATTTTAAAAGTCATTTCAAGAAAAAGACAAAACTGAAAACCCCATGTCAATATCTTTTCAAATAGTCAAGTTATAACAATTTGAAGCCATTTTACGAAATTTTTAAAATTAAACGCAAAAACGCGTAACCCATTTTTCGACCAAATTTCACAAAATGAACAAACTATAGGCTTAAGACCCTAGAGAAGCCAAATATCACATCAGATTTTTCTCCCATCATCGGTTTTGGAAAAGAAGATTTTTTTACCCCTAGGTCACCTTGACCTAGATTTGGTAGCCATGGCAATGCAATGAACAAATCTGAATTGCACCGGCCCATATATGCTTCTGACCAAGTATCATTGAAATCTGTCCAGCAGTTTTGGAGGAGAAGTCGAAAATAGGTGTTAACAACGCACGCACGCACGCACGCACACAAACACGCACATACACACGCCGCGCCATGCCATAAGCTTACATGACCTTTCGGTCAGGTGAGCTAATAAAAAATTATGGATCATGTTTCGTTGTTGTTGACATTTTAATTTTAATTTAATTTTAATTAATTTTACATCGGCAGCTCATATGCAAGACAAATATGATTGGTCGAGTTTTGGCTGTTCCACCAATTGAATTAAACCAGTGAGTATAACGATTAATTACTAGAAACCGAAGAAGGTTGTTATCTATTTATTTATTTTATGTTTAAAATGTTACAGTAAATGATTGTAAATAAACTAAGTAATGAAATACGTTTCGCTGTTGAATAATACTGGCCTATCGCAAATTAATCATTCATTTTGCGATAGGCTAGTATTATTCAACAGCCATGACATACGGTAAAACGTATTTCATTACTTAAATATGTAAAACCCACCGCTAAATTCCTAATATTATTTATGTGTGCCAGATGTGACCTATTTTCGTTTCAAAAATGTACTTTTTAAAATAAATTGAGTCAAATGATGCAATAATTGTTTCTTCATCATAACATGTTAACGATCTTTTCCGGGTTCTTGTAATACCCTTCAACATCCTCTTACTTCATTCATTTATCATGCGGGGGTTGGTTATAAATTCATACATTATTTTCTTCTTAAAATATTCAAGTATATTGACGTAATAATGAGTTTAAAAGTACATAATTAAATACGGTCGATAAAGATATTGAATGAAAATACAAAACGAGCGTATGAATCAGAGACCAAAATATACCAATGGATATCATTTATGATATAAAAAATAAAACACATGTCCAAATCACAATCCCTAAAAACAAAGTAAAAACTTTGAAAACTAGCAAATTTAAATACACGTGAACTTACATCAAGGAAGTGAGACCAGATACAATTTTATTTCAAGTCGTATTTATTTAATAGGGATTATCTTGTTTTAATTACACATTTCAATGTTTTTCCAATAATGAGTTTCCAATTACAAATACAAGAACTAGTATACTTTTGTAACCAAGAAGGGTATAATTACATCTTTTAAGAAATGACATTATTTATTTCAGTGTTCATGCGTTATGAACGACAGTGGGCTGTCATAGAAAGAAAGATAATAGTAATTGTAAATTAAAATCAATGTATTGAGTAGATACATTTAGTTACATAATAAAATCAATTTTGATAACAATTTCGTCTTAAAGATTAAAGCTTGATTTAAGGTTTCCGGAAATTTTTTAAAAAACACACTTTTCCACCTAAACTGCAAATTATTATATAACTTTTCACTATTCAATTTTTATGATTTAATGACATCCGAAATAAAAGTCACACCATGACAGGTCACTTGATAAACAAATGCCCCGCCCCCAACATTACTTGCATACTATTATGTTAACTTGTAATGATAAACATCATAGTATGTTAACCTGTAATGATAAACATCATAGTATGTTAACTTGTAATGATAAACATCATAGTATGTTAACTTGTAATGATAAACATCATAGTATGTTAACTTGTAATGATAAACATCATAGTATGTTAATTTGTAATGATAAACTTCATAGTATGTTAACTTGTAATGATAAACATCATCTTATATTGATGGACATTTGTGTCAAGTTCAATAAAAATCAACCCATAGATGTGAAAGTAATAAAGCGGGCATTATATTTGAACGATTCTTATTTATCCAGCTAAACTTCGTTTACCGTAGATATAAATATACGAAAAACTATCCATGTCTAATAGCAGACGGTAAGTATTATCTTTGCGACAAGCATGGACCAGGGCGATGAGAGGAACTGTGATCCGCGCTCTACAACACTTGGCAACAGAGAACACAATGAACATTAAAAGCAATGAGCATATATCATAATGCTATAATTATAATATTTTATAATATTACAATTATAATTATAATGAGCATTGTTTCTGAAAAGAAAGTGTGAAAAATAACCCACGACGGTGCTAAATGGTTATGACAATATAAATAAATAAATAAATAAATAAATAAATAAATAAATAAATAAATAAATAAATAAATAATGTCAAAGTAAAATTAAGTATAACCATGATAAAAATTCGATTTGGTTTCAATTCACTTTTTAAAACATTTGTAAAATTACAAAAAGAGAGCCCAACGCACTTTCATGTATAAAGTAATCATAATAACATTATGAGCCAAAGTCGATTCTTTAAGTGATGCACAGTGAAAACTACATATCTTCACAGAAGCAAATTCAAAACTAGGATGTGCAGGAGTAAAATTCTAGCCTAGGCGGTGAGAGGTCACGTGATCTTTAAGTGATTCTGTAAAGGTTAAATAAAACCAATACATATATGTCTATTTTTGACCAAGCAGTAATCTTCTTATGAGTGTCAAACAATTTAGACAGAATAGCAAAGTAGAAATTGCACACCGCAGCATAAAACCATATTATCTGGAGATATCAAGTTACGATAGTAAACTAAGGTCCAATCAGAGAAAAAAAAGGCTTATAATAAATTTTATAGCAATAAAATTTAAAGATAAAAACTACCTAACATGATGTTTTCTATATCTTATTTTGCACACTTTAAACAAGATTCGGCATCCTTATCATAAACTAATAAACAGTGCCTTAAACAATAAAATAACTAACGGAGACTGGTCTTTATTAGCATACCTTTCACATTTAAAACATAACTTTGAAAAACACCCTTTTTTCTAATAATTTCACGGCGTAAATACAAACTGTATACGGATTAATTAATTCTTAAAAAATAAGATTCATTAACTGTAAAGTTAGTACTCAGGCGTCATACAGATAAGTACTATGGTAGTACTCTATACGTCGTGTCAGGTTGCAGAGTGTTACAAATTACTCAGACAAAAGTGGAACAAACCATTAACTACTTACATACACGTAAACAATAGAAAGCCATGCTTTTATGATCTAGACAATGTGTAGGTTTCGGCCTTTTATTTTGTCCATTTAGTGTTTTTAAAACATCTCCCGAGATTTTAGAAGTCCATATTTGTCTGTCTGTCTTTCAAGGAATTAAATAAAAAACACAAAATAAAATATTGGTGAACACACACACACACACACACACACACACACACACACACATATATATATATATATATATATCGGGTGTTAATAGCAATAGATACCTGTAGATAAAGGATTGATTTCTCAATGAGAAAATGTTCAAATGCTCATATTCAATAGATTGTTTTAAATGACGACAAAATTTTACTCAAGGAATACATGTAAATAAGATGATTTAAGAACTTCTCTAAACACATTACTAGTATATTCTCGACTTATTACGTTTTAACACTTTTTGTGAATGATGATTGATTTTAACAGACATATTTCCTAATAAATTTAGAATTTATTTCTTCGTTTTATAAAAAAAAGTCGTGTAAACTTATATTACCTTGAATATATTATGTAATATACACTATGAACTCATACAAAGCGGAAATTGGTATCCTAAGTGGTTTCCGGAGATGCATTTTACTTACGTTACATCCTCAATTTTTATGCTTCATATTTTGGTCAAGTTCTGTTGTTTAAAAAATGCATGTTTTAATTTATATTAAACATAATTAAATAATGTTCATTTAAAATTAGTAGAAAGTATCTAAAATTTTAGCCAAGTTTAGCAATAGTAATATAACAAATTAATAAAAAAAATCGAAATACCGCATAAGATTATAACTTTTTCTTTTTTTAGAAATTCTGGGGAAAAACGGTCAAGGCGTTTTATCTATCATGTACTGATTTTGAATTTCTATTAAAATAATGCATGCAAAATCAGCACATGACAACTTGTCATGTCATGTGCGAATTTTGAATGCATTTTAATAGAAATTCAAAATCAGCACATTACATACCAGTATTTACAGTGGCCAATTAACCTAAATCGACGAACACCAGAACACTAACGTGCTTTAGTTGTCGTTAAGGGAATAATTGTAGAAGGAAAAGTTTATTTCCCGCCATTTTGTAAAACTGGCGACAATAGGATAAGAAATTTTAAGTAGTTATATAACGTTCCATTCTATTTTAAATCAGAGAAAACTATAGTTGCTGTCATGCTTAATCCCCCCACCCCAATAAATGAACTGAACAAAACAATATATGAAATCAAAACCAGAAAGAAAAGCATAAAAAGAATGACTTCCGCAAAATGTTAAATATGATTCGACTTCCGCTAAAAAGAAAAGTATAAATTCACATATTGTTAGCATTATTGCTTATATACAAATTCACTTTTCCTTCTTTTCTCAAATTTCTCTGAAATGAATTAATTAATATTCAATTATATAGTTTTATATATGTTTTATATATATTTTAATTTCCTCTGTCTCGTTTATAACGGATCTTATTTTGTTTAAAATGTGCTTCTGTTATTACATTTTATCAAATCAATAAAAAAAAAAATCTGAAATGGCAAAAATCAGCATACGTGATTTTAAACAGAGAGTTATAGTATATAGGGCCTAGGTAGTCTAGACAATAGGTCTCTGAATTCTAAATTTGTCTAAAGACAGACGACAAACTACATTTTGAATTATCATCAATATGATAGCGATGGCAAAAGCAATTTTGAAGACTCATTTAGTTGACGAAGCAAACACATACTTGTTTTCACTCATTCACAATCTTCAAAATTCTTTAGCAACCATGTCCCTTAATCTCAAACACTCGACACTATCATCTGACAAAACCTAACTTGCGTGTATTAAACTCATTATCATTACCTGCTTTGGTGAAAATTAGGCATCCAAATATAAAAATCACTTTTTTGATAAAAAATCCGGCCATTATGAATTTTCACAAGATATAAAACTGGCGGATTGTAGAATATATATGACGTTTCTAAAAAGTGTCGCATGTATCTGAAGTACGACAAGAAAACCCGGATGAAGTAAACCAATGATAAGTACCAACTTCCGGTAAAAATAAATAATTTTTCAATAAGATGTTTAATTTGGTATTACTACTTAAAATGTGTCATTATCTCTAAATCCAAGTGTCTACAATCGAAAATACTCTAATGTACTAAGTCGCATTACTATAACAATACTTAGTGGACTTGAAGATTTAGTCGTAATTACTAGGTCAACATCAGCATCTTATGGTATTCTTTAATTTAGTAAATCTCTCTCTCTCTCTCTCTCTCTCTCTCTCTCTCTCTCTCTCTCTCACACACACACACACACACAGTCTGCGAGTTGTGCAGATGATTATGTTTCTTCATTACTGACTGATAACACGTGTGTAAAACAACTACTGTCTGCATTTGTCTGATTGCTTATGTCAGCTACTTGCAGCTTGATTATTATGAACAATATCATAAGTCATACTAGTATGTTTTAGTAAAGACTAGGATAGTGTCATAGTTGAAAGTTGTCTTGTAGAGTAATCCACAGGCGCTTGTTTCGATATTTAAAAAAAAATCCCTTGACCCTAACATAAGACAAGGTGTTCAACTTTCGCCATCCTAATTTTTGACCTACCTTGGTTCGGTCGTTTTTTTTCTATTTATTGGTGGACAATAAAAATAATAAATGAATGTCGCTCAAACCTTCATGCATTTTTCTACAAAAGAACGTTTGTCGCGATTCAGCACGGGATGACGATTGCCATTCTAAGTGTGAAATGGCGATTGATACAAGGGACGGTCTCCATTTATACCGTGTTATATAGTTTAGAGACAGTGACGGCAATTCCGATATGCACCATTTTGTAGAGAAATGCATGAAGGTTTGAGCGACATCCATTTATTATTTTTATTGTCCACCAATAAATAGAAAAAAACGACCGAACCAAGGTAGGTCAAAAATTAGGATGGCGAAACTTAAACACCTTGTCTTATGTTAGGGTCAAGGGGTTTTATTTTTTTTAAATATCGAAACAAGCGCCTGTGGAGTAATCACGGAAAATGAAACTGTGGAATGTGTACATAGTTAAACATGGATGCAAAAATTTGTGTTCGTGCACTATGTGTGAAAGCTCATGACGTCTGATTCGACATCATAATGATCAAGTTTAGCCCGTTATCATCACTATTGACGACACAACGGAACTTATTAATTTCGTATCAAAAAGTGTTGTACAGTCTACACCCTTAAATGGGAATGGGAATCATGACAAAGGGACATAACTCTCACGAATCCATTTAATGCTATCTTTACAGTCTACACCCTTAAATGGGAATGGGAATCAATACAAATGGAAATAACTCTCACAAAGCCATTTAATGCATCTTTTTATTTACTCGCTGTAATCAAATTATTTCTAGAGTAACTGTTATATACTGCTGAGTCATTCAGTTTATATAAACTCATTTTTTGTTATAATTTATCATTTAATTTTGCTAATCTTTGATTGAAGTTCATGCTTTTATCTCACGAACAATTCATTAGAAGTACATTGTAAAAAGATATATGTTTTAAACCTGTACTATACAGCCAAAAGAAAGACACATTTAAGTTTTGCAGATAAAATATTTGACTGCATTAATTTAATTCAATTAGATTTAAATTTATTGTCATATAAGTCAAAACATAAGTTGTAACGACATACATGTACATACAAGGGATATAAATAGAAAAGTAATCACACAATACTTTGAAATAAAATACAAGGAAAATCTACTAAGGGTCACCTGTCCTTAGTTCTTTAATGGTACCCAGTAAGTAAGTTATTAATGTTTAAAGCCACGTAAGCATTATTCCACCTCTTCACGGCATTTTACACTATATAGAGAAAAATGCTAATGGAAAATGAATTGCATATTATACAAAGTTTAAAAGGGGTTCTTTAAATTGCATTGTCTCCATTTTGATATTGAGTATTTAACAGTTTTATCAGTTAAAATATACGCAAGTTATAAAGAAAATAATGAATGAATGAATAAATGAATAAATAAATAAATAAATAAATAAATAAATAAATAAATGAACAATATCCGCACGTATTTAATTAGTAAGTCTTTTAAATCGGTAGTGTAATAACTCGCTTTATTACAACACCCACGTTGGTTTTCTTCAGAAAGTCTTTCAAGTCATACATTTCCTTTGACTGACCGAGAAAAGTTTTAAAGAAATATTTTGTCAATCATTTCGAAGATAAGAGGAGGACCATGCCAACTCCACATTAAATTTCAAATGTTGGATAAAATTTTTTTTAACAGATTCTGATAAAAATTACAGTATTGTCATTCCAACAATTTTACACTTTTTGGATTGTTAGACTTATGTCATGTGCAGAATTTTGAATTTTTACTCAAATTGAGACTTAGATATTTTAGATATCACTCAATACTGTAGCTTTTCATATTTAACATTTAGATTAGGTAAAAAAAAAAAAAAACAAACAAAATTTTTGATCTTTATAAAAGTCTGAAAAATTGGAAATGTTGCTGATTGAAAGAACAAAAGCAATGTCCTTTGTCCTTTGTTCATATTAATCTTGTCCCAAAGCTCCAATGATCAGAGAGTCTTGTAAAATATGCAAAACTCATAAAACTGACAAAAGAAAAGGTAACTGGGTTCTACTCTTAATAAAACGTCCGCCTCTAGAATTGGAGGTCTTGTCTTTTAACGTTGTCAAGATCACACATAGGACGTATAATTTGAGACGTTGTCCCCCGCCTGGCTCACGGCTTTAAAAGTGCCAGGATTATCTGGGGTAGAGGTATGCTTGACTGCGGCATTTTTTGACTTGTTGAGTTAGCGTTTTACCAATAAGTCGATCTGAGTACAAGGTGTACCATGATATACACTCAGGTACAAATAAGCAATCCTTAAGATTTATAATCTTTCTCTCTTCGCAAATAGCTAAAAAGTACTGATGCGACGTTAAATAAATTAAAACCCTTAACGTAAAGTTTATATTGATTTATAGCTAGCATGTATTAATTTTTTCTAAGAAATAATCCTTCCTTAAATATTGAACTTTACAGGATTGTCTCAATACTTGTACCTTATATAATCGTTAGAAGAGAAGGAAGTGAACTTTGACTCGCTGTAGAAATTTGATCAAAGAATTAACTAAATGAATTGTAAATGAAATATCTATTGAACACGTACGAATTAAACTTAGCCTTACTGATCCTCGGCTTACTAAGCACCTTTCCGGATTCGGTTAACCCAGCTTACAACCCGATCTACGTGTGCAGCTGACAATTTTAAAAAGTACTGCAAATATTAACTCATTGTCAATAATAATAATAATAATAATAATAAAATTCACTCAAAATCTACTCAAAAGGACTGATAATGACAAAATATAACATCTTTAATCTTTCTATATGAAAACATTTATAAAACGTTTACATTGACGTTTAAGGTGTTTTGGGTTAAACCCTCATGATATAAATCATATTGGTATGACTTCCTTTTGTACCCCCTACCCATTAAATTATATGTAATTTTTCATTTTTTTTTTAATTTACAGAAATGTTCGAAATGGTTTCATTTTGTCATTTTAGGCCAATAAATCAAAAATAATTTTCTATTGGAAGATGCAAAAGGAAGTCTTTCCGTCATCCTAACCGTCAATTTGTTTAACAAGTTATCTGTACATATATGGTTGATGGTACGAAGTAAGGACCACTTTATCTTCACAACTTGTAATTTAAAAGTTCAATAACGAATTGATTTTACTAACTATCTTTGACCAAATGGTTTAATTATAAAAATAGGGATTTCTATTCAGAAGGCGGAAAACAAAGTATTTTTACATTGAGTTTACCAATTTTTATATTCTTCCGCAAAGTTTGGAAACACACACACACACACACACACACACACACACACACACACACACACACACACACACACTGTTCATATTATAATTTGTTGATCTACAAAATTGATAAGTATTTTGAATAAAAATAATTAGATATTTTAAATGTAAATACACTTATTTCGCCCTTTAATTAAAACATGGAATACCCTTGAAAAGAGTGATTTTAAAACTTAATCCGGTTTAACAATTAAGTGATTTAGTTCAAAATTTTAATTTGTAATTTCAATTCAAAACAGTTAATTTATTTTTTAATTTTCTTTTTCAATTTCTTATAATAACACCGTAATACTTAATAATTTCAAATAATCTAAATCAAACGTTCGATGCCGTTTGTCTTGTTACAAAAAACATGTGACTCATTAACAACCAGAGCACGTCTTGTCTTTTGTTGTTTGGCGGTAATATTGGTAAACGTCGCATTAACATTTTTGGGCTTTTTCAAAAAGTGCAGAGTTAATCATTTCTAAAAATTTATCTTGAAACAAATATCTTACATAGTCAGTATATGTGCCGCAGAATAGTAAGTCATTCTTAGCACACCAAGTAAAACGGTAGATACGCTGTCTTCTTATTGCCGAACAAGGAAACATTATCTCAAAGAATGAGTCTCAAAAAGCCTATAGGAAAAATGCTAAGAAACAAGGTTTGTGACGGTACATATTGTCGCCCCTGTAAATATTGTCGCCGGCGACAATATGTACATTCACTGACTGTAACATATTGTCGTCCATCGGTACATATTGTCGCCGCCGACAATATGTACCGAGATGAGGCTTTTAGTTTTCCTGCAAAATGGGCGACAATATGTACATCACATCTCGGCACATATTGTCGCCGGCAAATTCATTGATACTTTTATTACTTTTTTTAAAAAAGAAACCGATGCCCTGTGTCACGGCAGTCGGACATATTAAAGAACTATCCCTGCACATTGCCCCATGCGCACTGCAAAATAAAAAATTTCTGGCACTTCACCTATAGCTGGTGACGTCTCGATATAAGTGAAATATTTTTAACTGGGAAGTAAAACCCTATTAAATCAAATGAAGTCATATTATTACCACAAATAATGTTTCGAAAAATGTTTTTGACTTTGATGTCATGGAAATATGAATGTTTCAATTAGTTTTATACGTAGTCCTTGAGTAAAACTAGCAGCATGTTATTGCTCTCTCTCTCTCTCTCTCTCTCTCTCTCTCTCTCTCTCTCTCTCTCTCTCTCTCTCTCTCGTTAGAGCTTAAGCAAAGGAAAAAAATCAGTATTTTTTTTATTAAATTTTACAATAAATAATATTATTAAAATACAATTTGACAAACCATTCTACTAAAACCAAATATCATGATCTTAAATCGTACTTTTCAACTAAAACACATTTAATCTTTGTACGCTTCAAATAAATATATGCAATTCTTTGAATTTAAGCATTAATTACTGCAATAACACAGTGCGCCGATGGCCGAGTGGTTAAGGACATCGATGCCTTCATCACAGCGCCCCATTTACGTATCATTGGATGATAGTATCTCCGTGCTCTTCATTTTTCTCCACCAAAGACCAAAAGGCTTGACTTTAATGTAAAACACCATATCCAATCCATTCTCGTGGTGTCAGATTAGTCTAAATTAAAGGCTCGTCTACAGATTACAGATTACCTCTCACCGCCTAGGCTCGAATCTCACTTGGACATATCCTAGATTGAAGAAGTTTGTCGGTTCTCTTGCCTCCGATGGTAGATGATTTTCTCCGGACACTCCGGTGTCCACCACCAACCCAGACTTAACACGGTATATTTAACTATCCGAACATTTTTACCTTTGCAACATGAATTCTGTACTCGCAAGTGCCTTATTTTCAACTGTCAATCATTCATATAACATTAAAGGATACTTAGTATCTTGGTAAAAAAAAGCCTAGTCACATTTAAGTTTTGTGTAGTAATTGCTGTTTATTGGGACTATAGTGACAATTGTGGGTACAATAAGTCTTGATGTGTCTCTGGTTGTACATGAAATCATCATCATCATCATCATCATCATCATCAATTCCAACATTGTAAACAATATTATATGGGCGTCAAAATGTACAGGGGCGACAATATGTACAGTCTATGACGGTACATATTGTCGCCACTGTACATATTGTCGCCGACGACAATATGTACCTACAATGACTACATACTGTCGCCCATCGGTACATATTGTCGCCGGTGACAAAATGAACCGAGTTGAGCCGTTGTTTTTCCAGCAGAATGGGTGACAAAATGTACATAACATTTTGGCAAATTTTGACGCCAGTGACATTATATATTTGTACCTTTTTCACCATAAATAAGGTTTCGATTGGCGTTTAACTTACGAAGGAGAAGAAAAATGGAACACAAAAGAAAAGAGCTACTTATCTATTAATTTGAACGTTAAATGAAAAAGGATGGGAAAATGGCCTTATCTTATCAAAATCACTTTTAAACATTTTAATAACTGTAGTATTTTGATACCATCCTTAAAAATGTCTCTGAAAATTGAAGGTTATAGAATGATATTTCGGAAATTTCGGAAGAAAGAAAGCTTCACCAGGCCTGAATCCTCTGTTTCCGCTTACATGAAATACATTATGTTTTTTATGTGCTTAGTTTATGCTGTTGGATCATGCGTTTCAAAAATGAAATTATTCATACATTGCCAGAAATGATATCGGTATAAACAATACTAGTATGTTTCTTAAATGATTGTTATTTTATCATTTCGTTGGATTTTATACAAATAAAACGAAAAATCGGATGTTGAATAATTAACATTTACTTATTATTATAGAACGAAAGCTATGATTAAAAAGCAAAGTTCTTAAGTTATAGGTACAGTTGTAATATAATGAAAATTTGGAACTATAAATAGAATGGAAGTTTTTGTTTTTTTTTGAAAGATCTCTGTCACAGCCTTGTTACATATTTCACTACCAGAATCTGTCTGGAGAAAGTTTGCCAGCTCGCTTGTCGGAGGTCGGTGGTTTTCTTCTGATACTTTGGTTTTTCTCAACCAGAGATCGAAGTAATCTTTAAACGCAAATCTCACAAATGACGTAAAAGGTACTCTAGTAATAAAAGGCAGATAAAAAGCGGATAATTCAAAAATAAATTTGTATCATGAGCATATCACTTTCACTTGAATCCATAAAACTATAAAAAGTTGATAGTTTTTAGAAACAATTGCTAGTTTCAGTAAAGGCATGTAATTTGTGCCCCATTGTATTAAATATTTGCGCAAAATATAAATAGTATATTGGTCATAAATTAGCTTAACGCAGTCACTTTATTTCTGTTAAAGTTAGTTGACTCTCCAATTGGATACTGAAGTGTGGTAGCAAGGTAGTGTTAAAATATTTTATATTGAAACCATAATCAGACATTTCACTTATTCACGATTTCAATATATACATGTAACTAAAGAGTATGTAGACTGTGGAGTAGTATATTTTATAAACCCATTCAAAGCAGCATCAATAGATACCTATAGAGTAAATTTGGTTTAAATCGGTCAAAAAAATGCTTGTTGAATAGCCGGCAACTTGACTGATAATACGAGTGCTTTTGTCAAAGGACAATGCAATCTGTTGCTGTATGAATTAATGTTCGTCCCTGTTCATAAATCCTGTCATCTTTTGGGATGAAGTGAAAATTTAACCAAGAACATCTCTTTTTTGTATAAAATAAAAGTGGTTTTCAAAGTATGAGATTGTATGACAAGAAAGTTTTTAAAAATTGAAAAAAAATAGTATTTAGTTAAATAAGCCCTTTTTGTAATGCCAAAAAATTATAAAATGATATTGTGCTCTAAATAAATATTATAAACATCATCATTTTTCATGTGAAATTCCTGAAAATATTAAAAAATTAAGAATTTCGGACAATGTAATTTTTTATAGATGAATATATAAGAAAAATCTTTTACATCTTACACTTATGTACTGAGACTGTAATTGCTTTAAGGAGGACGGTCCTCATTCGCCTCTATATAATAATCAAGAGGATTCAAGTTCTAAATTTGATGTTACAGGAAAAAAATACTTTATGCCCAACCCTTTTATATGAAACAAATACAAAGTTTTCTATATGTATTTTAAAGTGTACATTTAGCATTATCGTGTGAATTAGGGGCTGCATGTCTGAAAAGGGAATATCGCTGCAGGTCAAAAATTATGAATCGGGCCGATGTTCTTTTCTGGAATACACTCTATCGCCGTTCCGACCATGCCAGTTCCTTTCTCTATGTTCTGCAGGATAATATATTGAATATAGTTATTTTGACAATTTACATTAAAAAGGGCAATGGCTATTTCGTAAAAAGTCGTAAAAGCCCTATATATTTGTAATAATTTAAGCATTTGAATAAAGTTGAATGAGAGAGAGAGCGAGCGCACACCGGGATTAAGACAGACACATATTATATAACCAGTACATGAGTTTAGTTACAATATCTTACAGTATTTATTAAGGTTAGGGTTATAAATATTGAAAGTAAAACCATTTTTTGTATTCGATTCATCTTTTTGTGAACATTCAAATATCATCATCATCATCTCCAACAATATACACCTTATTAGGTAGGCGACAATATGTACAGTCAGTGAAGATACATATTGTCGTCGGGGCGACAATATGTACTCGTCGGGGCGACAATATGTACAGGGGTGACAATATGTACCGTCACAAGGTTACACCTTTGGGGGACCTCTATATCCCAACATCGACTCGAGGCCAAATGCAAATTAATGTTAGCTTAACGTGTCTATATAAAACATAACCTAATAAAGACATCTCCTTTACTAGGAAAAAAACTTAATATGAAAATATGTCATCTCCTTTACTAAGAACAAAACTTTATATGAAAATATGTCATTGGCCGTTTTCTCACTATTATTACCCGTGATTGTAAAGAGCAAAGTTCACAATACATGATTTTCGCCTGTGAACTAATGCAGCGCCTACATTGCAATGATAATAGTTCCGTGTTTTACATGCTTTATAATGTTGCTTTGTATACTTTAAACTTATATAGGAAACGCACGTGTATTGACCAGTGGCCTGATGATAAAATATAACGCTGTTAGATCATATACGAGATGTTTTGAAACTAGTTTCAATGATGTGTTCAGTTGAGCAGTGCGTAATTTAATTGGGTTATTTGTTGATAAAGCATATACACTGCAATTATATGATAAAAATATTGTAAAAATTATAAAAAATAATACTACAAAATATATAAAAACAAATAAAAAAAACCGGACGATATGTAAGATTCGAACCCAGGACTTTGAGGTTATCATTTCCTACGTCTTACCATACAGCCAGCGTAGATGATATAAAAACAATATGATAATAATATCAAGTATGTTTATTGTTTGGGGCAATTAAGGAGTATTGTGTTTTACATATATCCCCAGATTTCAATGCCAGCGCATCCTTCTCCATCAACCAAAATTTGCAAAACAGAATATAAAATATAGAAGTTTTGGTAGTCAAAATATCTTTGATGGAGAGGAATGCGCTCTATGTGTATTAATTAAAAAAAACACGGTTACTTCCATCAAATTATTCGTATTTGTATGGGAGTATACGGAATGCAGTATTCCGAAATGTATGTTTAAACACATACTCTAATGTTTTATGAAACTTCTAATATTCAAAACCGTTTAATTTTGGTACTCTCGTTTGGATGTTTAAAGTGTAAATATTATTTTTAAAAATTAAAATTATGAATTCTATAGGCGGATGCCTCGGCTTATTGAGAATCATCCTTTCTTGTTTTTTTAAAAATTTTGTTTGTTTGTTGTTCTTGGTTACCATGACTACAGCAAAACTCAAGTTTCCATCTCGATTTCTTTTTATTTTATTTGGCTCACAAATCTTAAATTTGTGTATCCAAGTGCATTTTAACAACGAGCGAATGCATCCGAACACAGCGAACTTCGTCCGAGTAAGAAATACCGTCATATTGGAGCTCTTCCCCACAGGTACTTGGGGACGGGGACCCCCCCCCCCCCTCGTCCCGGGTATTTGTTTTCTGGACAATTAATAAAATTATCATGACTTTTTTACTTTTAAATATTTCTTGGTGATGTATCAACTATAATACAACACTTTTTACCCGAGTACGATCCGTTTTAAGAAAGTCAAAAAAATCGACCATATCACATCATAAAAAAGACAAGGTATCTCACTTCTTGTGAAAAAATTTCCACCTCGCGGAATCCCAACTTATACTCGATAAATATTTGTTTATTTTTTAAAATGTTGGTGTCGTTCGATTCGTCTAAGATTGTTCTCTTTGTCCATCAACACAATTCACGACCAAACGACCAAACGTCGTCTGCTCGACAATATTTGAACGAAACAGCTACATGTACACAATTATCTCTGCTATCGAACGGAAGTACAGCGTGGGGAGATAACTCCTAATTCTGATAACCCGAAATAGAAGTTTTCAAATTGAAATTTAGGAGGTACCACATTACGCAAATAGTCTGGCGATCTTACTGAAAACAAACAAACAAATAATTAGGAAACGGTAACGTTAAGTATTTGTTAAATGGCGTCCCCTAAATAATAATAATCCATAATGTCATAAAAAGCCGTATTTTTATTTGAAATAGTTCTCCCCTAAATGCATTCACAGATTGTATTAATAAAATGTCTGTCTATCTGCCGATGGATTAAATCCAATATTTTTATGAAGGGAAATATTATGAAACCATTCTAAAAGTGTATCATTTGCTTAATTCAGACTAAGTGTTCATAATTGCTAATTGAATTGGGGAGATACAATAAGACTGATTACCTAAATAGCATTTGCTCCTGTGTGGATGAAAACGCCATAGAAGTCGAGATACATTTCCTATTTTTATGCCCATACAAACTCGGAATTTACTTTTTTTAAAAAAAATAACTAATTTCACTGAAACTTTCGATACTCTAGATACCCTTTTAAAAGTTTAGATTATTTTTAATTCCATCAAAAGAGGAACTCTAAAATTACATTAAATTTCGTTCAAAATTGCACAAACGCAGGTAGACATATAGTAAATTGATACTAAACCATGGAATGTTGTAATCTATTAAATTTTCCAAAAACTTAAATAACTGTACTTGCATTTTGCAGTGTTACATCACGTTTTTGCTAAATATTTATTTTATATGCTTATATAAAGCTTTTATATGTACCTTTATCAATATCATTTATTTATGATTTCATTTTCATTATGTTTGTATATTATAGTTTATGTTAGTAATTACCAATTATTGTAATTGAGTTTGAGCTGAGATAATAATTATTATTGAACATGTTTCGTGCAATAACAAAATAAAATTGTGCTGATTATTGAAAATTCAATAATGAAAATGTTCATCCGAATTAATTATACCGACAACCTCTTTATTTAGCTACCAACCGTTACTTATCCCAGAGTATTTGAATGTATTGTTGTGCCCCTAAATTTCAGTTTGAAATAACCGCGGAAAATGAGTAATAAGTAATATCTCTGACCTTATCATAATAGCAATACTATTCGGAACTTCTATTTCGGGTTATCAGAATCAGGAGTTATCTCCCCACGCTGTACTTCCGTTCGATAGCAGAGATAGTTGTGTACATGTAGCTGTTTCGTTCAAATATTGTCGAGCAGATGACGTTTGGTTGTGAATTGTGTTGATGGACAAAGAGAACAATCTTAGACGAATCGAACGACACCAACATTTTAAACAATAAACAAATATTTATCGAGTATAAGTTGGGATTCCCTCGCGAGGTGGAAATTTTTTCACAAGAAATGAGATACCTTGTCTTTTTTATGATATGATATGGTCGATTTTTTCGACTTTCTTAAAACGAATCGTACTCGGGTAAAAAGTGTTGTATTATAGTTGATACATCATCAGGAAATATTTAAAAGTAAAAAAGTCTAGATAATTTTATTAAATCGTCCAGAAAACAATAATCCGGGAAAAGGGGGGGGGGGTTACCCGTCCCCAAGTACCTGTGCTCTTCCCCTCAGAAAAAGTGAAGTGATCATTAACCAAACCATCCATTTATTTAATAATATAAAGCTGGAGTTTACAAATAACAAATTGCAGTCGGGTGATTGTGTTTTATGGCCAATTTAAGATTCTATTATATCGAGGTGGTCGCTCCCGGGATGGTAAACGAAACCGGAGTACTCGGAAAAAAAAGGAAAAAACCCGACATTTTACAAGCAAACTTACAGACTTTATAACACAGAGATTTACCTAAATTAAATTCGAACGCAGGCGATGAGTAGAACTGTAATCTGTAATCGCGACTTCTTGGACCATTCTGCCATCAATATAAGATTGCTGCTTCAGTTTTTTAAAGCTTACTTCAAATGACGGATAAAGGAACCATTTTTAAAATCTGGGTACACGGGATATCTTGTGGTCTACAAAAGTTATGGGTTTACAAGTTTAAGTTCAATGTCATTTCGATATAGGAAACTGTAAAAGGCGGTCTTAGTAAATGTTAATCTTGTATTTATTTATTTATTTATTTTATATTATTCAAATAATAGAAAGGTAAAGATGGTCATCATTAAATTTTTTATTTCAAAATTTATCTTTGTTATGTTATTTAATCAAAATGTACACTTCTATGCTATTAAAATTGGACCTAAATTTTACTAAATTTTACTAAATTTTTTCACCTCGCAGTGTTAATAATTAACAAGTAACTGTATAGTGCGGTTAGGAGAAAACCAGAATTTGGTATTCATACGCGAAGTGAAATATAAAATATATAATTTTTCAAACAGTGTGAAACGTCGAAATTATTTAACTATTGTAAATATTGTAGCTTGAAAGAAAATTAAACAACAAAAATAGCATATATATTAAATTTTATTACAAAAAAATTAAAAATATTTTAATAAAATACAATCAAGCCTGTCATGAGCTTGATACCTAGCAAAATCACTCGGTTCAAATTTCGAAAAAATAGGAATATAGGAAAACGGATTAACTAATCAGTAAAGTGGAGTGAATCAATCTTTATAAAGTTCCGGATGATTCTTCCAATACAGTTGGTAAAATACCGTACCAGAAACAAATTCAAACAAGAATTGTGAAAAAAGTATAATTTTATATTTCGATTTCAGGAAAATATACTTATCTACTGCCAAACTGTTGGAGAATCAAAGATAAACTTGACTTTTCATCGTTGATAAACTAAAGAATAATTTGAAAATCAATATCTTAATAATTAAATAATTACAAATCAAACAGAAAATAAGTAAAATAAAGTAAAAGTTGAAGTTAAAAAAACAACTTTCATTTCCTCTTGCTTTTGGTTAAATGCATGTCAAAACATTATAATAATCCTTTTATTTTTTAACAAAAACATTCAGCATTCATACTTTTTAAACTGTAAACACTTTAAGCGCATTATGAATTACATAAGCACAAAATTATTGTCATATACCGGCATATACCACGGGAAAATGTTAATCAAAAAGTCGAAATACAGTGATACATTCGTTCCCGCTTTTTACCTGTTTGTATGAGAGGAAGGATAAACATTTTCGAAAAAATACACAAGCTTAGTTCTCTTTATTCACTCATTACACATAAAGAGATCAAACCTTTTATAATTAATTGTATTGATAAAATATTTTTGTATAAAAATAAATGTTTACTTCAGAGCACCATTTGTTTATTTGTTCCAACTTCCTTCGAATGCTTTAGACGCTTTTAAAGCCTTTGTTATTTTTGATTTTGCGGAAGAGAACTTTTCTATTACGATTTTATTTTCCGGGTCAACATCAAGTTTCTT
The DNA here is from genome assembly GCA_029721355.1 of Tegillarca granosa. Lineage (NCBI taxonomy): Eukaryota > Metazoa > Mollusca > Bivalvia > Arcoida > Arcidae > Tegillarca > Tegillarca granosa. Next base: position 35,095,118 of record CM056602.1, on the reverse strand, counting down.
TGGATCGGTTACCACTCTAGCTTTTATATAACCCTTCATTATTGCGTCCTTAACAGAAATTTCCTTTCCAGTCACACTATCTATATAATTTCCTGTGTTTCTGCTAATGATTCCACGCGTTGCTGCCTCATTAAAAGACACTTGACGTTTTAATTTAGAATCACGTACGCCATGAACAGCGTATGTTTTCGTGACAACTTCCGGTTTTTGAGATGTGTTGCCATTTTGATGAAAATCGGCTATTACAAGCCCACTATGAATTGCATCCATTATCGATATTTCTTCACCTTCATCAGTAACATAAACTCCTCGTGACGTGTCTAATATTTTCTTGCTGGTTGCCTGGGAAACCGATAGTTCCTCGTCTGTTTTCGGGTCTTTTACTTTCTTAATTGTATAGTCTCTATTTTCCTTTGTTGTTTGAATTGTAACAATACCAAAAGATTTCTTTTCTTCCTTTATCTTCTTCCTTGACTTGAATTCCACTATTATCCAGCCTTCATTCATAGCCTCGGCAAAGGATAGAACTTCCTTTGTTTCTGGATGAATAAATTTCGCGCTTGCTTGATCAATGATGCCTAACGAATTTGCCTCTTGTAAAGTAAGCATGCTTTCGTCTCGAGGATCTATCACTGCTTTGATGACAAACGTTTGTCTCTCTTCTTCTACGGACGATTGTACCTGGTCTGTGCTAGTTGTGGTCTGGGTTTCTTCCAAATTAATGTCTTCTCCCTCGTCACGTGGTTCCGGTGCCGGTAATGGAGCTTTTGGTGTTTCAAAAAGCGTCATTGAAGACTCTGCCTTTGTTATATCTTCTCCTTGTACATCTAAATGCGTGTCCCAAAATCTATCAAAATTAAAAAAACAATTATAAAAATACAAGAAAAAAAATGGGATTTTAATTTGTGTCTATTTGCAAAAATAATATATAACTAGTCAACTTATACACCGTTCTTTAAAAGTTGCACGGAAGTGCCTTGTTGAGGACATAGTCTTTGCCGCCTAAAGACATTTAAAAATAAAAACCGCTTTCTTGCTATTGTGTTTACATTCCTTGAGTTCTTGACGAGGTTGGATATAGTAACTTGACAAAGCGAAGAATATTATCTGGACAAACAAGTATACTAGTTTGACACAGTAGGTTAACCTTGCTTGTAAAGGGGAAATTGTTACTTGACAAAGTGAGATATAATAATATGGTAACATAATTAGTTATACTTTCTTGACAAATTGGGAAATAATAACTTGATACAGAAGTTATACTTACTAAAAAAAGGAATTATAATTACTTGACAAAGTGGGTAACTCTAACTTTGCTAGGTGGGGTTTACCTACTTGACAAAGTCATGTTATACATGTTCATGCTAACTTGACAAAGTGATGTCATATGCGCTTACTTGACACAGTGATGTCATATGCGCTTACTTGACACAGTGATGTCATATGCGCTTACTTGACACAGTGATGTCATATGCGCTTACTTGACACAGTGATGTCATATGCGCTTACTTGACAAAGTGGGATATACTTACTTGACAAAATGGGCTGTGGTAATGTATCGAAGCTCGTCCCATTTGTCACTAACAAGGAGATATTTAGGCTGTCTTAACAATTCTACAATAACTCTAAATGTTTCCCAATATGTCCAAAAATCCTACAAGTTAAAAAAATCAATATTTTACATTTAATTTAAAATGATATAAATAATGGCTACAATACGAAATACACCTGGAATCAATTTAAGTTTTGTCTTAATACTTCTAAATTATGGAATTAGTGAGGAATAAAATCATTTGATTTGGTTTCATCAAAAGTAAAAACGGCATTTTAGATTCCAAATCGCGTAAGGTATAAAAACATATGACAATAAAATGCACGCTGCCTAAAACTTGTGTTTTTTTTTTTTTTTTTTTTTTTTTAGAAATCTGCCATTTAAACTATAAAATAGATACATGTTGAATTTAAAAAAAAAGCAAATATAAAATAAATATACATGTATATTGAATTTATTTTTACCTGATATTTCTTTAGTAAATCTTCTAACGATTTCACCTGTACTACAACTGTGGATAATAACTCTGAACCTAGGGAAAACCAAAAAAATATATATATAAATTTATACAAAAAGAAATTTACACGTTATAATTTTTTTTATTTTTTCAGACACATTTATTATGTCCATTGGTGACAAGATAATAAAAAACCAAAACATTAACTCATAAATTATAATTAAGTAACAGTATATTGAATTAAATCTGAAATCGAAATTGATCTTAAATATATTCGATGTTTATTTTGAAAAACTGTCTCTATTTATGTTCATCCCACTACTTATTGTCAACGTAGTCATTTATCTTATTTTAATTTGATCTGCCCTTATAAAAAGAAAATAATTCATTTCTGACAACGGATAAAATTCTATCAAACTTAATCAGATTAACACTATCTTGATTTTTTACATTACTAGTTTCTAATATGCATAAAAAAAACCTCGGGGTCCGAGTGGTCTGAATCATAGAGTTATGGATTATAGTGCCTTTCTCCACCTTTGTCCGAATCCCCCACTGGACAAAACAGTTTGCTCGCCAAGAGTTGATTGTTTTCTAGAACCGACCGCTTTGATATAAGTGAAGAAGACCTTGACAAAACTCTACAGTACTTTATTTCATTCTAATATTGAGCAAATTTCGTATTTATTTACATAAATTCAAAATACCTAATTTGTAATCAGAATCATTTTTTCAAACTTACTTTCACTGGATGTTATCTCATCAGGAGAATCTTCTAGAATCATTCTAAGTCTGAGAATCTTTTCTTGCAAAGCTTCAAAGTCACCATAACCATTCCAGTTTTTCAATAAAGTTTCTTCTATATATTGTAATACACGGAGTAATTCTTCTTTGCTTTTAATGTCCATGGATTGTAGTGCTTCTATCTGAAATGATAAAAACAATAAAAACAATGTTTTAGCTGCTCATATTGCAACCTTCGCGTTATTAATGGAGTTCACTAGCTTCTATGTAAAACCTCTATACTTTTGTGCACAAATATTGATTTTATTGATTATGACATTTGTTATGTTGATATGATTTGGTAAAAACGCTTTTGTGGGATTTTGCGAGGTTAGGTTTTTTAATGCTTAGCCCAAACGTTTGGGTGTATTGATTACGTTGTGCCATGCAAATCCTAAATAAGGAAAATAATGGAGTTTCAAATTACTGCTTTCAACTTGGTTGCCGAGGGTCTAAAGCGCGTGCTTACGAATCTCAGTGCTTCTCATCTCCAATCCCACTCAGAAAGATCCTAGCATGAGAAGGATTGTCAGTTTACATGTCGCAAGTCGGTGTTTTTTGTCAGTTTACATGTCGCAAGTCGGTGTTTTTTGTCAGTTTACATGTCGCAAGTCGGTGTTTTTTTGTCAGTTTACATGTCGTAAGTCGGTGTTTTTTTTTTGTCAGTTTACATGTCGTAAGTCGGTGTTTTTCTCTTTGCACTCCGGTTTTCTCTACCAATTCAGAACTGACTGCCTCGATATAAATATATAACAAATACCTGTTAAATTTTGATGTGCCAGATCTGCACATTTTGGAAATTCATTCCTCATCAGTGACACTAAGACCGAAAAGTTTAAAGATAAAAAACATAAGCCAAACAGTTGAAAATAATGAATCTAAAGTTATATATAAATTAGAAATTCTAGACTAGAGTGCAAAACATCATTATTTAGTATTAACTTTCTTAAGAATCCAACAAACAGTATATTTAATTGAGATAACGTTTTACTCTAGTACTTCAATGCAGACCAACAGCAGAGGAGTAAATTTTAAGGATTTAAGGATTTTAGAATTTAAAAAAAAAATTAATTTAGGTTTCGGAACCATGTCCGAGAGCCAAACTAAAGAAGCCCATTACAATCAGTATCTTCCTTTGTTTTGTACAACACGTTTTTATCCGTTTTAACAAGATTTCTTCGTTTTTTCTCTGATATTACAGTAAATGTTCTGAATATATAGTTAAAATTCCACTTAAAAAAATTAATATGTCATCTGTTTGTAAATTGTATTAATCCATTAGTAGACATGAAAAACGGCTAACAAGAAATATCTTAAACTGTCTTCAGTAAAACAAAAATTAATCAAATTCCGATAATGCTGAAAGTCCGTGAAACTTTTAGTTTTTGTGGTATTTCAATTTTCATTGATTTCATGGACATCCTAACCCATGAATTTATGTGTCAAAGAAATGGTAAATACATAACTCACATAAATCTCTCCCTCCCCGAAATGGTATTTACCTTAGATGCCCGAAAATGGACACCACGAAATGACAACACAGTATCAAAGAGTTTGTAGAGTCAGAAAGCTCAAAATGAAATAGACAAAAGGTATTAAGAACACTACATCATCATGCGAAAGGAATTAATTTATAAACAGATGGCATGCGGACGAACTATCATATTAATACCGATACCACATAACTAGCTAAATGTTATAAATATGCAGTACTGTACCAAAAGTATCAGGTGAATTAAATGTCCCGATATATTCTATGCAAATTCGAAAATTAACATATTAGGAATTATTATTTTAAAAAAAACGAAGCATATTTCAATTCACACTCAAAAAACAAAATACATGTATATCGTATATATATGTAAAAAATATTTCTGAAAAGTATTGATAAACTTTAACAGACAAGAAGATCTATAAAACTGAAAACTGTTAAAATGAATAAATAAATCAATTTTTTCTGTAACATGTTTTAAACGTGTGGTTTGTCGTCAAATATGAACTTAGAAGAACGTGTAACAAAAATATTAATCAAACACATCTTTGATCTTGAGTTTGCATTATGTATATCAAAAGATCTAGATATTACAACGGCAAATAATTTCTGTCTTAAAATAAAAAATCTGCCAAACAATGGATTCAGGATTATTCTTCAAAGTGTATAAAGGAATTGTCTGATATTTGACACTTTCGGCACAGTACTTCATATAGAAAAAGGTTAGAAGTATGATAGACTAAATGTTTAAGAGAATAAGTCAAGATTAAAATTCATATAACAAATTGTAGTACCTTACTCTCTCCATTTACTGTTTTCATACACTGCAATAGGAATAATAAGCGAAACACTAAAACTACAGGCTAAACGATGAAAATTTAAGTCGCTTAAATTGTCATATGAAGCAATTTTTCTAAACAGATTTATACAACTAATGAGAACATGATATTATATATTTTTCAATAATTGCTTAAGTGATGACAACTAGAGTTTTTTGTAGAGCTAGTACTAAGCATGTTACTGTCGTGTGCAAAATTTTCATTTTTCAGAAAACAAATATAAACATCTGCACATAACACAAAATTCTGAAGATGGCATTAGTCCCAAACACCCCATATTCTATAATAATGATAGGATGCTAGTTTTTGTACAAATATTAACTATGAATAACCTTTAATAAGCATACTGTAGATGATGACCTATCACCTTTAAATGACCACCTATAAAGCAGGGAAGTGCATATACATCTTGTTGGTAACTCTGCACAACAAATGTTGTAATTGTTGAAATGAGAAGCAATGCATGCTATTTGTTAAGTTAGGTTATCGAATATTAAATCAAAAGCTTTAAGCAATTGTATAAATAATGAAGAGCTGTTATATATGTATTTATGTATAATTTTCAAAGCAGAATTAAGTTGTTAGCTTTACCTCTTCCTCTGTCCAGTCTTTAAATACAATCAACATAAAAGCTATCATCTGATAACCAAGTCTCTTAATACTAGTCGTCCATAGTGAAAGAAGCTGAACTCGTATTCTACAACAAAATAATATCAATGATTAAAAATAGAACACTGAAAGAAATTTACAAAATTGAAAATTAATTTATGAATTTCAGAGTTACTTTTTCCAGATTGCTGCAAAGTACATAAAAGTCCATGGTTGAATAAAGTGTTTCTGTTATATAAACATTTTAAAATTTAAGTTTTTTTTTAAATATTAATGATAAAACGACTTTAACAAAAATACTCGACAGACAGTCAAAGTATTTTACATCTTCTGGTTAACAGGAAGTCATCATATACAATCCATATTCTAGTTGGTGTTTTTTGTAGTATGTGGTTCTTGTATTTTTGCCCTGAGGTTTTTGCTAGTATAGTGGCTCATTCGATAAGACTCTAAATTAAACGTGTGAAGAAAGATACTTCAACAAACGGTAAAATAGAGTTTTAGACTTTACAATAAATTATAGAAGAGAATACGCACTATGTACTTGGAAACTTAAAGCTCAACCTAATAAAAAACCCAAATAATTTTAAAAGAATATGAAATCTTGATATACATTTTTAATTAACTTTGATAATTTTTTATATTCATCTTTTTTACCTTACTGCAGCATCAACTGCATCACCAGATGGCGCTGGCATCAGAAGTACAACTGATGGGACCATACATGTCTGTCCTCGAGAGTTTTCAACCTTTATACAAAATACAAGAAAAAAAAACAGACTCAACTAAATGATTTCAAATGAATTTAGAAAAGAAATCCATTTTAAAGTGGTGGCCGAGTGGTCTAAAGCGCGCGCTTACGGATCACAGTGCCTCTCACCGCCTGGGTTCGAATCCCACAAGGGACAGATCTTAGTGTGAGAAAGTTTCAGTTCGCTTGCCGAAGGTCTGTGGTTTTCTCCGGGCACTCCGGTTTCCTCCACCATCCTAGAACTGACCGCCTCGAAATAAGTGAAAGAATCTTAAAACACCATTACCCCACTCCACTCCATTTTAAAGTCCAAACAAAAATATCAAAATTTATTTTCAAATATGATTATAAGACTTGTTATGCAGAGGTTTTCAATTTCCTAATATTTGGTATTTTCAATATTCCTAGTTGAAATTTTTGTTTCATCTTTCAAAACTTAGAGCCAAAATTTTCCATATTCTTCACTCTTTATTGTATCCCGTTTATTTAAACTAAGTAAAGATTTATTCTAGATATGGAACATAAATTATAATTCAACTGAATGCTCCTTTACAACTTATAATAAATTAAAAGTAGGTTTTTTTTTTGTTTTTTTTTTTTTTTTTTTTAATTCATTATTTATTTATTCATTAATCTATTTATTTACCAGCCATTTCTGTTTGTTGCTGTTATCCATTAATGTTAAAGCTTCACCTTCTACAAACTCAATCTGAAATATAAAAACATATTTTTAAGTCATGTCTGAACACACTGATGCTTGTCTTTCGAAGAGGTTAGATAAATATATCCATATGTATTTGGAAATATATCACTACACACATAGCTGCCACTTGTACATTGCCATTTCTAACGGCTTAGTGTATACGTTTGTGGTAGGTCAAATAAAAAAAAAATACAGACATACCTTGTCCAAATCCAAAAAACAAAGTAAAAACTTTGAATCATTAAAATCGTAGATTTATTCTTCATCAATTTGTTTGTTAAAACAAAATTAGTTGATGACATTAGATATAGCATTGTTTAGAAAATTAAAAAACAAAAATTATAACATGTCATTTTAACTGATTTCTATTTATTTTTGTAACATGTAATAATAGAAAGAAATTGTTTCATGCATATATGCATTTTAAAAGCATGCTTTTCCATGTTTAAGTGCATTTTACTAATGGTAGCATTAAATAAAAACAATAGCTACCCCGGTACTCCACACATAGAAACAGGTGTGTCATGTGCTACTTTTGAATTGTTTATGAAATAATACAATTCAAAAGTAGCACATGACAATAATTGTCATGTGCTACTTTTGAATTGTATTATTTCATAAAAAATTCAAAAGTAGCACATGACAGGTGTAAAGAAGTCTTAACAAATTTCATAATAATAGGATCTAGCAGTATCTGTACACTGCATACAGTAATCTTAACCCAAGCTGTAACACACACACACACACACACACACACACACACACACACACACACACATATAGTCTAGAACTAGGCTCGCAATACAAGATACAAAATAAGAAAATAAAACATCAACCACTTCTCCTCTAATCACATTGATAAAACTATAAGCCAAAATAAATAAAATAAGAAAAAAAATAAATAGAAGTGTAAGCTTTTAGCATATAGGTAGAGGGAAGAGTTAGAATGTAATAAGACTGAATTTTATAATCTGATGTGCGAGTGTATTACCTCGGTTGTCTTGTAATCAGTTAAGGCAAGCACTGGTCTGGATTCTTTAACAGCCTCTACACGTTCTCTGACTGGTACAATGTCCTTAGCACGCTCATGTAAGTTATCTACCTTCCCTTGCCACTGAAGGTAGGCTAGTAAAGTGTCCTGAAATTATAAAAAAATACGCAAATTAAAAGTAGGTTTGATTTTATCAAATTAATAGAATAAGTTTATTTAGCTGCAAAATCGCTTTTAGGTCTATGAAAATTTTTTTTTGATAAATTTTATTTTTTGTCGTAAATCTGTAATGTCTTATGCCACTCAAAAAATAAAAAATCCATTGCAAAACTTTGTTCGCAAAAAAATGAATTTAAATTCACTAATAAACTGATATGGAACTGCAACGAAGTTACACTCACAAACACAAGGTATAACAATAAGGGGTTAAACTCCAACAAAACGTAAATCGAATATCAATCGGGTACTTCGTCATTTTGTTTATTTGGATTAAACCTCAGCCTTGTAAAGCACATGCCAGCTAATTTGCATACTGTCACTGAATCACAAATATCCATGGCGGATAAAATTTTGTTATTTTCGTGGGTTACTGAAAACCAGAGATTAAATGTTATCGAAAATGTTTCATTACCATTGCCCTCAATGAGATTTATTTCCACAAAACTTACTGCCACGAAAATTTCTACCTACAATTTTTTTTAAAAGGCAAAACCACGAAATTTCAACTTCACGAATATTAATGATTCTACAGTATTTAGGAGATTTATTAAAAAGGAATTCGTCAGCTCATATAGCCTTGAAATGTATTAATTTTAGCGTGTGATGAATCATAACTTGTAAACGAATGGTTCAAGTCACTTGCACTAAAGAGCACCGTGTAAAGCTTGTTACGTAATGTGTTCATCTTTATAGTTAAAGTATGAAACTCAATATCTTAGTATATATCTCCATCTGATAAATAACCACTTCAAATCTTTCAGATCAGATCGGAAATGGTGATATATACATGTATTCAGTATATATATATATATATATATATATATATATATATATATATATATATATATATATATATATATATATACATGTATATAACTTGGTATTTATTTCATTTTTTAGCGTGGTACTTAACAAACAATGACTTTATTGTTGTCATCATACCGTGAGATCGTCATCATTAAATCTTTTGATCAAACATGATACAAATAGATAAAACGCATTAAAATACACCCATACAAAACAAAGAGAAAATAGTGCATTTTAAAAGTTGAATATTTAACATAGAAGAATAGTTTATAAATATGTTTTATAAAGCTGAAAGTCAGGATTCTACAACATACTTATATTGTACTACAGTACTAAATACGTTCCCCATATATGTCTGACAAGTACAAAACACAGTTTATACAATGTCGGAATTCAGTATGTATTACCATCAATTCCGAGTCTGTTAAATTTTTTGAAACGGAAATATCATAATGCTACACATTATTCGAAATGTTAAAAAATGTCTATAGTTCTGGCTAGACAAGAGATGCTCCCCTTTCCGGCGCACTCGGCATCACTTCTCTAATTGAAGATCACGCCTTTAACTGATTAGCCAGTTTGGGACTGAGATTTGGACATAGACTGATACGTTAGAGTTAGATTTAAGGACACACTAAAAGTGTCACTGATGTATGTTTAGACCTCTACTGTAGAACAAACTAAACTTTTTACAAAATTAAAAATCACATTTTGTTACTTTACCTTCATTTCATCCATTATGACCTTAACATCACCTCTGTCACCTTTAAGTTGTGAACGGTCAAAAGTCAAATGCATCCTTGACAACGTGGTATTCATCCAGTACTCTGCCTCTTCGGCTTCATGGAAAAACTGAAACAAACAATAAAAACTTTCAATTGCAAAAATATATTTTTATCAACAAATTATGCTATATAAAGATATTTTATCTCCCTGATGTTTTTGCTACAAAATATTATTTGAATTCTCAATCGACTACGATGAGTAATTATGCACACATCTAATTAAAATGTATATACCACTTTTTGAATTTAATCATAAAAATACATTCAAAAAGTGGTATATGACACAACCTAAAAACAAATAATCTTCCATTTCCAAATCGGAATGCTTTTACATACTCTAATGTCCATAACACTAGTAGTATTAAGTATTTTGTAACAGTTTTAGTGCCATTAAGAAGTATGCCGATCCAAGATTGATGTATAATGTATTTAATGACAGACAAAACTATAGTAACACTCACCTGATGTTATAAGGCATATAGGGACAGTTTGGAGCAAGCCGACACTAACCTTATACACTGTAGTATAAGGTATTTAGTCACAACATACTAACCTGATGATATAAGGCTGCGTTCTTTAGATGTATCTGGGTACACTGTAGTACCCTATTGATCCATTTCCAGTTGTTTCTCACTGCTACCACACAATTCTGTAAAACAAGCAAGTTATCATTAAGCTCAATATAAATAAATAATTATACATTGACCATACCGAACATGGAGGGGGAGACATCGTTTTCATCGGTATCACCTTGTAAAAGGAATAATCAAAGGCCTGGATAATCGAAACAGGAAAATGGTGATGACACTTATTATCCAAAAAGGAATAACAAAATTTTTAAACTTAAAACGTATTAGGTTAATGGAAGCAAGATTGTTATAAGTTTAACCAACATTGAGGATTGTAACTGAGTTTAGACAACGATTTTAAAGTTTAATGCACTATGTGAGAAATAATCAAGATTCTAAAATGCAACGTACCAAAGTTATGAAAATACATTCGTTAGTTTGGGCTTTTTCACTGCTTTGTTACTGTCACATTAATGTAAACGTTACAATGCAGCCGACTCGAGATTTTTTGACAACACTTTTTGGCAGTTGGGATTTTTCTACTCTTAGTTAGTTATTGTCCTATAACTCTAGGCTATAACTACAAAGCTTACCAGGGCTGTTGAAATTTGACCATACTTTCATTAGTTTGGGATTTCTCACCTCACCTCTGTATTTGTTATTGTCCTATAACTCTAGATTATAACTACAAAGCTTACCTGTGCCGTTTTGGCCATACTTTCATTAGTTTGGGATTTTCCACATCTTTGTTTGTTATTGTCCTATAACTCTAGAATATAACTACAAAGCTTACCTGTGCCGTTTTGACCATACTTTCATTAGTTTGGGATTTTCCACATCTTGTTTGTTATTGTCCTATAACTCTAGATTATAACTACAAAGCTTACCTGTGCCGTTTTGACCATACTTTCATTAGTTTGGGATTTTCCACATCTTTGTTAGTTATTGTCCTATAACTCTAGATTATAACTACAAAGCTTACCTGTGCCGTTTTGGCCATACTTTCATTAGTTTGGGATTTTCCACCTCTCTGTTAGTTATTGTCCTATAACTCTAGATTATAACTACAAAGCTTACCTGTGCCGTTTTGGCCATACTTTCATTAGTTTGGGATTTTCCACATCTTTGTTTGTTATTGTCCTATAACTCTAGATTATAACTACAAAGCTTACCTGTGCCGTTTTGACCATACTTTCATTAGTTTGGGATTTTCCACATCTTTGTTTGTTATTGTCCTATAACTCTAGATTATAACTACAAAGCTTACCTGTGCCGTTTTGACCATACTTTCATTAGTTTGGGATTTTCCACATCTTTGTTTGTTATTGTCCTATAACTGCTCTAGCATCAAACTCACTCGATAAATTCTAAAAAGAAACATTACATGGTTCTTATATTGTGTCAGTGTGCAGTTTCATTATACGCTGCAAACAAACGCTTGTCTTTGATAAATGAAAAAAGAGTCGAATGGGGAGATGATAGTCAAGATTCCTGCAATTAAATTAGCAATTGAGCCGGTCTGATTTAGGTTGATAGAGAAAACTTCATCATCAACGTTCAACAAGGAAATTTTTGCTTGAAATGTTGCTTGAGAGCAAATTAGCCCCGCATTCAACATCTTCGACAAATAAACACCGAAACTTAGAGTTACCTTAACTTGTGACCTTTGTCTTTGACATATAGAACTTAATTGGTACGAGAGACACATTACCATATATCAGCATATATTTGTATCAAGTTTGATCAAACCCCATCTATATATGTGACTGAAAAATCTACAAACATATCAACAACACATTTCATCATAAATAACAAATATATGACATAAAATACTAGAACACATAAATAGATATATTGTCATAAACTGGGCCTGTCCTGCCTACTGTTATATAACACGCAGTTATACATTCAGAAATTAGAGTAATTAATGTGAAAATTTTTAAGGTGAGGATGTTTTTATTTACTATTGAATACATTTATGTACATTAAAGATTTCATGATGACCGACTACATGAACACATCCACACAACTGAAGATAGTAAATGCAAGCATTCCGGTTGACATAACACTACAAACTATAGTTCTGACCTCAGTTTCACAATCCAATTACTCAACAGAGTGTACACTCAACTTATACTAGGGAATATTTCAGTGTAAATTTTAAGACATTTATCATTAATAGTTGAATATCTAATGCTGTTTTTAAATTGTTTAGTGTAGGTATGTTGAACAAAACAAAAAATGTCTTATAAAACCTAGTTTTTAAAAACAATTGATGAGAGAAAAATGATAATATTTGAGTTGATTGTACATTCGAGTGAATAATTGTGAAACTGGGGCCGGATCCATAATTTGTAGAACTTGCACAATGACTTTAGGTATCGCAGATTATCCACCGATTATACCAAAACTTAACAAAACATTTTATCTTTGGGTAAGGATTATCTCCCCTGTTATAATATAGTGACATATACGATATATGGTACATTGTATTGAGTATGATGCGATATTAAGTATGAACTTACCACAATTTGATCTTCGAGAGAAGCAATACCAGATATAACCTCTAAACAGGAAGATCTTTTTGTAGAGAGATTCTGTCAAATAAAGAAGTAATTGCAATTTACAATCTGTACATATTTATCAAAAATATTATATCGTATATGTAATAGTGTCTTATTGAAGAATTGGTTTTTACAAATTAATTGAACATCTCCAATAAATCAACCTCATTGTTCTTTGAATTAAAACAAATGAATTATTTACTCAAATTTGGGGCAAACATCAGGATTACAAAGCATCCAGTTTCCGTGTGAATATTACCGAAATTTTAATGATTTTGGTTAAATTAGGTTTTAACTTCTATGGTTGTCTTTGGTCCAGAAAAGTTAGCTTGAGAAAACCAATAACATACATAAAGCCAATACGATATCTCGTTCTAGCTTGAATGTAAAAATCTATATGATATACATTTTAAAGGATTTTCATGCAAATTGAACTTTATGGTGTGTTAAATAGACTATTGTTTTTAAATATCTTTCTTACCTGTAGAGAATCATAGGCGGATTTAATTTCCATAACATCCTCACCCTGAACCTTCTGTAAAACCAATACAAATCTAAATTACTAAGAGATTTGAGAATAACAATTCTAGTGATTGGTGTATGATTATGTTGGTTTGAATAACTGAATGTTATCAATTTATTTTCAATTATACCCAGACTTACAGCTAAACAGACAGTGCAATGGACAATGACAATGATCTTTGATACGTATGTTTAAATATTGGTTCCACTTATTGCATACTAATAATTGTATTTTATCAAATGTTTATCAAGTTTTGTTATCATTAGGTGCAAAATATACATCTAAAAATTTCATTTGGACTAATTTTATAAAACAAGAGCTTGAGTCCTCTTGGTCTTGGTTACATTTGGCTAAGCCAAAACACATTTGCCCAAAAACATGGCATTGTCTATCATTAAACAGCGGTTGGAAGATACAATGTAAACAAACATGGTACAATACCAATTGTAAATTCTACTAAAGTTGTTTTATATCAGTATTTAATAGATAATTTAACTCTACAATATTATTTATGTAAACCCTATTCCTATAATGCACAAAAAAATGTTAGCCAAAATTTAGACTCTCTTCGCATTGTTTGTCAATTGAAAACTGGTCGTTATGGTATACAAGGAGAATAATAGATGTTGTAATTTTGTTCTGAAATTGTCGAAGATGAGTACCACTTTATTCTTGAATGTTCTGTTGGGTACAAGGTGTCTTAAATTTTTATTTCTTTTTAAACAGGTATAGAATTGAAATGAAAAAAAGAGTAAATTTTAAGCCAAGAGTTTTTTTTTTTTTTGCTGGACATAGACCAGTGGTCAGTTCACCGAAATAGCAACCATACTGTTTATATTAGACGGAGTTTAAAAAGAGTCTAATTCATGAAATTAAAAAACAATATGCTTACAATGACGAATAAATATTTATTTCACATGTCGTTTACTTACATATTTTTGTAGAAGTTTGTCAATTTCCATATTGTATCCCAAAATGTCACGTTGCCATGATCTTTCCGTTGATGCTGCCTCAGAAACCCCGGATTTACTCAGTCCAAAAGGAGCCGTCTCTAGTTTTCCCTGTTAAAAACATAATTAAGCAATTACGTTTTCATAGCAATCTACGAACTGAAAGATTCCAATAAAGATTTAAACGGAAAGAAAAACGGCCAAAAACCGTTTTGATAAACTAATTGTAGTAGATATATGGTTCTATTTCAATAATACAGTTATTTCAATAATATAGTTTTCTAACCGTTTGACTAATAATAGTAGTAATAATAATAATTATTATTATAATAATAATAATAAACACAAATTGGTCAATATATTTGTATGTAAAATATAATTATTTGGTATTCATATGGTCACAAATTTTATTGAAATAAAACTGTCTTTTAAAATACAAAATAATAATAATAATAATAATATAATAATAATAATAAATAAAATAAAATAAAATTAAGTCAAATAATATTAAATTAAAATAAATAATAAAATAAAAAAAATGAACAGTAATCTTTCAAAAGCTTCAATGATTTATTTTCTCAAGTTTAAATCCCCATAAAATTGGTTAAACTGGTCTATTTCTCTTGCAAGGTAATATTCATGTTTTTCTGTACATAAATGAATACATAATTTAAATTCATCGCAGTCATCTTAGTATTTCTTATGACAATTGGAATCTAGGTATACCTATATGATTAATGTTTTAAATTATTACTTTATCACTTAAGATGAAGATGTCACTTAATCATTTCAGAAGTAGTCTCAATTATCAAAGATGACATTTAATCAATTCAGAAGTAGTCTCAATTATCAAAGATGACATTTAATCAATTTAGAAGTAAGCTAATATTTCATGAAGTGAACCAGAAATGCCTCGCGGTTTTATTTCATGCATTACCAGTTACACATAAAAACATTTAACATCGACAATAAATATCATAACACGTTATAAAACAGGTTTGTTGACTTAAAATCTAAAATGCCAAAGGGCATTAGTGAAAAAAAAATAAAAACAAAAGATAATTAATACATCTTGATAATGTCTCATTTTTAACATTCAAAGTGATTTTACAAAGTAATACATTAAGAAACAAAACTCCTATAAATGCAATTCTCTCTCTCTCTCTCTCTCTCTCTCTCTCTCTCTCTCGTTACCTGTTGAGAGAAAATATATTCCAAACATTTTCTGATGTCTTCTTCAGCCATTCTTTTCTGTAAGTATAAAATATATCATTTAGTTTTAAACACAATAAAGGACTGTTTTATCTATTTCATCACAACAAAAGTGTAAAAAAAAAAAAAAAATAATAAAAATAACAGACAAACGATAAGGTTATCACGTTTAATCAAAGCCAGCAAATTTTATGTTATTTTTGTGCACAAAATCAATTAATTAATTTGCAAAAACCAATTTTCGAGATTCTGAGGCATTTGCAGTGTGTGTGTGTGTGTCTGTGTATGTGTGTGTGTGTGTTTATACCTCTATTGTAGAGGTAATAATCTATATCTAACGAAAACGAACGATCAAGTCTAGTAGTTTTAGAAATACTTAACACAATTTTACCTCAGAAGTACACTTTTACATTATTTATAAAAATACAATTATAGCTTTTTTATTTTCACACTTTTAAACATTCAACTAGTTTGAACTTTTAAAAAAATCAATATATTTTCCCTAGATCCCGGAATAAAGAATGAATACACTAAAAACTATTTCTACATCTTGATAAGAAAATGTGTCATTTTTGTTTTAGCTGGAGGTGAAAGGGTTTGATAGTACACCTCATTGTGTTATTCATTGTGTTATGAATGAAAAAGGGCGTACAAATTGTCAAAATGGCCACAATGATCTCTAGGCTAAGGCCATGTTGTCGCTGTAATCCATTGTTGGTACAAACCAGGTCCAGTGTCCATGTATCCCATGGCGTTATACCTCTGGGTCCAGACAGACGTTCTGGTTTGTAGGTCGTCAATATACAGTTGGGTTGTATGGGCCGTTGTATACTTATTTTTTTCCATTTGTTTATCATGCTTTAAAAGTATTATACAAAAATTAACTTTTTTACTCTGTTGTTATACACAACTTTTAATTTTATCATTCCATAAAAATCAATAGTACCTTTAGCACATGGTACTATTGTAAAGCCAAATGTACCAAGTTTATAACCATCAATAATACACAACATTTTGGTATAATTTTAAACAAAATATTTTATACACCAAAAGTGGTCACTTTCAGACCTAGAAAAACTGATCAACAATATAATCGTGGAAATTAAAACTTCATTGATTTGTACCTTCCCTGAAAACAATTTGAAAATTTGATGTTTGTGTTACGAAGGGTACTGCAGATAATGAGTACATTGGTGTGTATGGCATTTAAATAACATTACTAGAAATGAGATATCAATCGAGGATAATCCTTTCCTAATTTGTCTGTGGATATTTATAGTAATCTGCAGCTGTTAATGTGTAAGGTAATAGAATTACAAGTAAAACAATATTCTATATAAAAATATAACATTGTATCATAATTGTCCAATATTGAGCAGATCTGTTTTGTAAAACAATGTATGATGTATTGTTGTTTTATCATTATCAGCTGTTGCGTCTATGGTTTTGCTTAACTTGTATCAAATTTATGATCGATTAGGGTAAAACAAATATGAAATATCAAAAGCAGGCAAAAATAAAGTATTTTCTGGTTAACAAATGGTATATCCATTGTAAAATGGATTTTTGAAAATGCTGCTGTTCATGTTTTATATATAGAAAAATAAAAAAACCCTATGTTATAACATAACGCCGGTACGGCATAAGACATAGAAATATTAGGGATCATGTAAAAAAAAAAATCCATTGAGACCGGTAAAGATCGTTTGAATTGGCAAATTAAAAGTATTCATTTAGATTTTCACTGGTCATTTAATTGATGGGTTGGACAAGTCAATATTTATTTGTCTGGTTAATGACATAACAGTAAGAAGGTGAATTTTCAGCGATTTAAGGCTTATCCGTATCATATCATGATATTTTTGATTAAAAAACTGTTTACGTTATTTTTGGAAACCACCAATTTTCTCATGAAATTTGGGGCAAAACGTTTATTAAATGAATATAACCTATTACAGTAGAAAACTGAAACAATAACACCGTAAAACAAAATATACAAGATTAAAACAATCTCTAAAAATATTGCACTTGAACCAAGGAGGTTAACTTATAGGGTTCTTAGAAAATTACGTATCTTAAAATACATGAAGTAAAGGAAATTTCAATTACAATGGTAAGCTTTCCCGCTGAAATAGACAATGTTGCTTATCTTCACAGCTATCTAGTTTTGTTGTTGAGATAGTATTGATAAGTACATTGCAAGTGAATATTACGGAGTAAGTTTAAAAATAATCTAAAAAATATTTTGATAAAGAATGTAGCATTTATAAATCAAAACATCTATGTTATTTTGAAAATAAATATGTTAAAATAAAGATAAAATACACGAACCTGCATTGCTTTTAAAAAAGTCCCTATCCCTATAACATTTGAAAATCAAAACAAGTACCTTGACCACTAAAGAGTGCGTAATGTAGTGTGACAGAATCACCTGAGAAAAACTTGATAAATACCTCAAATGTTACACCTGATAGAGTACTTATAGAGTAAACTTAGTCATTATATGTCAATAAAAGTTTCTTTCCTCCTTATATTGAATGGAATAAATGTTACAATTAGATGATTAAACCTCCATGATATCTAGAAGTAATTGAGACACAAGATACTCGGGTTTTGTGTATTATATAGACAGGTGTATTTCTAGTCTTTTAAAGGTTTAGTCAAGCATTTCAATTGTGTGGTAGCTATTATACAGAACAGATAAATAATAATTAACTTTGAAAAGTGAAAATAATAATCCACATAAAATGAAAATTAACCAAGATTTAACTTAAAAAACAACAAAGGAGACGAAACAATAAAAGTTAAAAAAAAAAAAAACAAACCATGCTACATATATAGGGACAATTAATCAAAACCAAGTAAACACAAGTGTTACTAATCCCCTCGCAATGGAGTATTTTACAAAATTATTTTTCCAGCGAAAAATCGGCGGCTATATTTAGCAAGTATTTTGCATATTGTGCTACTAACATGCAAACGGAAAAAAAGTTACCGAAAAACCTGTTATATATTATACCCTGGGTTTTACTTTGTATGTACCAAATATGAACTAAATTGATGAACAAATAAATATGTTATGGCCAATTTCCGTTTTTTTTTTCTATTTGCAGCAATGCGTTTTTCCAAAGTAATGAATGCAATGTGTAATGCCTCAATTTTTGCATTACATGTTATTGTCATATTATGCACTAAACAGACAAAAATGCATAACATGGTACTACATGGCAATACTTCTCTCTACGAAATGTTTTATAGTGTTACTAATAAAAAACATAGCAAGTATCTACAGGTTTCTTTGAATGCTTACTAAGATTTCAGTATGAACTCTTTTGTATACACATGTATATGTTTGAATTTTTTTATTAATGTGTAATAAAATTCAATACTTTTGTAAAGTAATTGTGATATAATGTATTACTTTTCAAAGTACATGCAATTCTAATTGTAATATAATGCTTTGTTAAAGTAATTGTAATGTAATGTGGCCGAGAAGCCTAAAGCGCTTAGTGTGAGAAATTTTGTCAGTTCGCTTGTGGATTTCTACGGGCACTCTGGTTTCTTCATCCCAGAACTGACCGCCTCGAAATAAGTGAAAGAATCTTGACTGTGGCGTAAAACACCATTACTCTTCTCTCTACTCAATAGGCAATCGGATCGGATACACATTCCCTTGACTTCAGAGCGTCAAAATAATAATAATAATAATAATAAAATAAAATAAAACAATAAATAAAAAATAAAAAAATAAAATTTAAAAATATAAAAAGCAGTATTAAGGTAATAGGTGTCTACTTTTGATTTTTTTTTTAAATTAAATAATGAATTCAAAAGTAAGACATAAGCATCAGTAATCTTACACGGTTTTAGCTCTGTTTCATTGGTGTCTTTATGTTGTTTTTCCTACATTCTCTTCTCTAACATTGTATAGTTACATAAAAATCATTGATGCATTAACAAAAATCCCTGTAAAAAATATGTTCGTTATATATTCAGTTTTAGTTAAATTTATGTACAACATTAACAACCCTACATGCTGTGCTATATTTGGCGTTCCTGCATTTTAAGTAGGTTTTATACACTGTCCATCGTGTTTAAAAGGGAATCATATTGTTATGACCTACAACCTACACAAATATATAAGACATTCCCTATGTAAAGTTGAATAACAAGTTATAATAATATATTCAAATCTTTTATGGGGTTCAATCAAGGGTCTTAAACTATCGAAACTTTAACAATTAGAACTTGAGCACATAGATGTCTATTTTTGTATCAGGGAAAAGGGTTATATCTCAAGAGCGTTTCGTTTATATCATTTTTTTTTTTTTTACAAAAGTACAATTGTGTAACATTATGTGACACTGTTTAATTGACAAGTATGCCATGGTAAACTATTACATCAGTACAGTTAGGTGTAGCTCGGTTTATAATTTGACGTTTACATACAGATACCGCAGGTACTTGTAATTAATTCAGCCATTTCTTATTAAAACAACACGTTTATCACACACACACACCACACACACACACACACACACACACACACACACACACATATATATATATATAATTTAATGATTTAATGACAAATGGGTGTTCAAGTGGCGCAGTGGTTAGCGCTCCCGCCTATCACCAATGCGACCGGGGTTCGATTCCAGCGTCGTATGTGATAAGGTATGAGGTCACCTGCTTGAGCACGTGGGTTTTTCTCCGGGTTCTCCGGTTTTCCTCCCACAATAAGACCTCACGCGCGCTACAATTCGGGCCAACGAGCTAGATTAATATAAGTTGCACAACTTGTTTCTAAATCGTTGTAAAAGAAATAAAGTTTAAAAAAAAAAAAAAGTATGATTTTAGCTAATACTGTTCTTCTTGGAATTTTATAACATGTACTTATTACGACAACTTACTTTGGAATTACTAACCATTGGCCATATTTATTTAATAAGTTAAATACGATAAAATACGATATTTAATTCTAAATCAACTATTATATATTTTCCCACACAAACAAGGAAGAAATGTGGTTGTATATTGGTATTGTATCTTGGAGATTGATTAAAAACGTCCTGGTTAATGTCCAGACTTTACAACACTTATATGTCAAAGATTTAATGAATTCAGTTCGCCACATTTAAAACGTACCCGATTCAGAAGTTTTTGGGGTATAAAAATTTTTAAAAGTCATAAAATAAATAAATAAATAAATTGGCTTACAGTTTTGAGAGGATACCTTATAAAGCCTTTGTGTCTAGCTGGAGATCAACCTCCCCAATGTGTCCCTTGTCAAAGTCAACAATCTGTCCAGCACATTTTGCTGGACTGTGTTGACTTTGCTCCTTCAAGGGATACTTTTTATTCAGCATCATCGATGCAAGATTTTTTTTAGTAATGTCCATGGACATCAAATTTTAAAATTCCTTCGGGAAATAAACTTGTTCAATCAAATATGATTTTATTATATATTATCCAGGCTTTTATTATAACTTATCTGTGATATTAGGGTTTTTATCAGTTTAGTAGTTGCTTTAGAATCTATTCTATTAGTTTTTACATAAATTTTATTTTTATATATTGTTATATTTTTAACATTCTCTAGCCGCGAAAAGCTGCAATAACGCTAATGTGGCTTTAAACCAAAATTCACTTACTCACTCACTCACTCACTCACTAATTCACTCCTTTGTGTCTAGCTGTTAAGAATAATACATATATAAAAAGAATAAAGTTTATTTTAAAATATTTTAATCCTTCTCTTAGACTAAAGATTAATTGGATTTATACATAAAGTTGTAATGTTGCCACAAGTTCACTGCCTTGTAAAACGACTTTAGTTTTCGTGTTTTAAAAACCCTGGCCGTAAAATACTAGTAATTGGGGAAGCATACATGTATGTACCAGTTACAAAAATATTTGAACCACAAATTTCATTCCACCCGAGTCGTTATTATGTCATTATCAGTTTGAAGTCTGATTTTTTATAATCATTTGTCGCAATATTTGCCTCATGTTCTCATGAGTTCTAAATATTATCGAGATCAATCAGTCTATATACACATGCATACTGTTACTAGTAAAATTAGTGTTACAATTTCAATTTCACGCATCGACACAAAATTAAATTAACATTTAACCTCCTGTTTAGATAAGAGATTATTTAACTGTCCTGACAGTAGAGAGAATTGATGTTTATACTTGTGGTCAGATAACCGGATACATTTATTATATTAAATCTTTAATGCCTTTAATGTTCGATACAGGTGCGGTGGGTGTGTATGTGAGAGTATGATCCTTTATAATAAATGAACAATGTATTTTTAGAGAGTTTTAAATTGGATTCAGACGAATAAACATGTAGTAATACAGAAATTGGAGTTTTTAGTTTTAAGGCTTAAAGCCTTGCATGTTGCAAGACAAACGCAACAATACAATCGATTTAGGTCCTATTCGAAAATATGTTGAACACAAGTGATGACTTATGAAGACGAACATGTTGAAATAAACCCTGTAGAATTGTCATGTGTTGATTTTGAATGCATTATTTTCATAGAAATTCAAAATCAGCACATGACAGAATTAAGTCAACCTAATGTTGTATTTCTTTCATTTGTGCATGTGTCATGTGCAGAATTTTGAATTTTTACAAAGAGAAATATTCAAAATTCTGCACATGACAATTATGAATTAAGATTTGATCAGGACAATGCAAAACACTTATCCTTATTAAAGAAATCTGAATAAAGATACTGCGTCTTGTTCTTTAAATAATCGTGTCAAGTCCTTTAACAGCATCAAAATGCATTCAATGTATTTAAACTGAGTGAAAAGTTAAAAGTATGACTGCATGTATTTTTTCAACTCAATTTGTATAGATTTATACATATAAGAGTCAGGCCGTTTTATCTGTGACAGTGCTTTTGTAAAGTGAAGTGTAAATCGAAAGTAGAATTTACGCTCTATTACCTTTTTCCTGCGCGCGCATCGTAGCATCAAACAATTTGCAGCATCCCGGAAGTAATACCATATCAGGATCATGGTCAACATTTTAGCTGGTTAGAAGAAGCGTGCACTTAAAACTCGCAAAAATCACTTCAAACGACGAAAATTGAATTTTAGTTTGAGTCCTAGATGATATGATATTATCTAGACATGGTTTGTCAACTTTTTAAAGATATCCAACTTTGCAAACGCAGTATGAGCACACACTTCGCAACAAATTCCAAAAACTAGTAACAAACATGGAGATGAAATTTATATATCGTCCGTTTCGTTTCCTTCTCTACATGCTACATGATATATATGCAAATATATTCAATTTCCACCTTGAAAAGTAATTAGTCCTGCTTGCAATGGGAATATATTAACCTCACATTTTAACACTGAAGTTAGAATTAATACTGCATTTGTTCAATGATAAATTAATATCCGTATTGTATAAAAATATAATTTTTCTTCCTTTAAAAAGTTAATAAAAACTTTTTTAAGATACTTAAAATATGACGAGTCAAATATTTTTTATCAGTCTAGAGATAAGATGTTACGACAGTCATACCGCGCTACATCAGGTTATTATACATGCAGGTACACGTAGAAGTTCCGGTAACGACACCGGCCATATCAATCCGTACATGCCTAGGTAAGCTAAATACACATCAAACGTAGTAAAATGCTTGGCTGATTACATATTTTTACATCGCCAGTAAATCACTCATGTAAGGAAAAAAGTAATATTCTAATGAAGAATAATATTAATGAACCATATGGCACGGTTGAATTGCAGATACGAAACTTAGGAGTGTTTTTTTTATTCCAGACTTAAAGAAAGTTTTAAGCCTGTGAAAGAATTTCGAGTGATTCTTGAACCATAGTTTAATTTGAATATTGCCAACAATAAGTAAAACGTTATAGAATATTTTAAACCCTTTGTGGTTTATTTTTAAACTTCTTATTTATAACAAAGGTTTGTGGTTGAATAAATCCATTTAATACAAGAGTACTATGATCTTAATCCTGTTGTTTTCAGGTCCTATCTTTATTAAACAAATATCCGTGTGAAATTAAAAATGGCACTATGCCGCGAGTGTAAGTTATTTTTGCCGGTCGAAATCAGCAAGAAAATTTAAAATAATTATGTATGTTTGTTATTAAACGGCGCCATATACAGTGTACATAAGAACGTGTTCAACTCAATTTCAGTTCAGAAATAAAAATCAAAATTCAGACTATACCAATCATTTATAATATGATCTCAGAAAAATCCTAAAAAAAGTTTGATGTTAAAAAAGTTAAAAGAGAAATAAGCGAACAATTTTTAGACAAAATTAAGAAAATTTAAGTTCTGGGTCTGCAGAGTTGACTTACCGGTTCTACACTTACTGCGGGCACCATCTCGGGTTTGATCACCTGTTCCGTCTGTATGTTAGTACGTGGAATAACAACTTGCGTATTTTTATAAACATCTGGATTAGTTTTCCGTCGAGTGCAACACCAAATTAACAGATATATCAACAATCCAAGTAAGCATGTAACAAGGAAGGTAAGAACGGAAAATTCCTCCCTCATCAAACACATAACGCTCTGCATCCCACGAGGTGGTACCCCCTCAGCCGCCATCTCAATATTTTATATCCAGTTTAACACTATCACTTTTTTTTAAAATTCAATCCTTCTTTTTGTTTATACTTTCGTATAATTTGTCCCATCTCTTACTGCCCACATGATAGGATTAAAAAAAACTCAGGTAAGCTTGACAGGTAACTGAACAGGTAGCTCTGTAGGTGTTTGCAATGTTAAATATCATGAAAATCGATTTTAAGTATATATACTTTAAACTTTTTATAAAAATACGGAAAAAGATGTGCAAATATAATCTAGTGTTTCTCCTCATATATTACAACACGTGACGCGGTTTAATGATTTGTTATGCGTGGATGGTTTACCGTTTTCAAGCTTTAAAAATTCGATATATATATATATATTTATATATATACTTCGGTATATAAAATAACATGGCGTAAATATGACCGCCAAATAGAGATAAACAAACGATTATTAATGCATAAATGACTTTATTTAGATCTCAACAGAATGAAGCAACCCTTTTTTTTTCTATTTTTAGAACTTATATCCCATAAACAAAAATTTATCTTTCCTCTGTCCAGTCTTTTGTGTTTATAGTAATATAACGTCCCGGATAAAATAGAACGTTTTAACTCCCTTCTGCCGTCTTATTTATTTATTTATTTATTTATTTCTTATAAAAACTCAATTTTCTTACACATTTGTCGAGTTAATTTTTTTTGCTCTGTAAAAGATTTGCAACAAACCCAAAAAGTTGTGGTGTTATAGATTTTATTTATTTATTTATTTATTTATTTATTTATTTATTTATTTATTTATTTACAGTTCTATCTTATAATTTATTGTATTTTTAACTTTAAGTTTCTTGCACGACTTTTATACCATGTCAATTTGACCTTTTTTCCAGGGGTCACAAATCCAGTCATTGATTACGTAAGAGCATTGAGGTATGTAATAAAGCATTTTATAGCTCTCAGGTATTAAGCATAGAAAGTGTAAAAACGATGTATAGACGTGTTGTATTAATGTTTATTCATACATAAAATTGATAAGTTACATAATTTTATCACTAAATCTCGAACATTAAAAGATAAAATCTGGATCTTTTTCATGGTATATTTTTTACATTCAACATAGCTTTTTTCCTAATTTGATAATAGGCTTACATTTTAAAGAAAAATAAATGATAATATCTAATTTGAATTATGAAACATTAATTGTACAATTGTCATATTACCTTCATTAAGATCTTTTTTCTTTTCTTTTTTTTTTTGCATATTATAAGCATTTAGAAGTGTCATGTGCTAATTTTTAATTTCTTTTAAAATATTGCAATCAAAATTAAGTTGTGCTAATTTTGAATAATGCATTATTGTATTAGAAATTCATAATAGCACATGACAGAAGAGACACTCGTCAAGACATACAAACGGGAAATCCTAGTTGACAAAGTCTTTCTGTTAGGTTTTTAATCGAGCATTATTTAATTGCGATACCAGTTATTAAGGCAGGATTTTGATTACTTGACAGAATAAGTAAATAGAGAATACGTAACTAAGATCATTATGAAACCTAAGTACTTGTTAGTCGCAGAAACAATTCATCCTGGAAAGAGATATCTAACCAGCATATGTGAAAACGGAGTCTGCAAAATGCCTTCGACACATTAAGCATGCTTTTTATTTTTGGGATATATTTTGAAGCAGGAAATATATTGATACATTTTACAACTCTCTGTTTTATCAAAAGATTCCATATATCATAACTGAGTAAATACTATGAACAAAAGATATCAATATAAAGCACTAAGAATTGCTGAAAAAACGAAGACCCTGAAATCTCAAAGGATCTACACGTTACTGTTTGACAAAAAGGGGATAAGTAATAAAAAGCATTCATGTTTTGTATTTGATTTGATTGAATTCGATTAATAGCGTTTTATCCGCCAAAGTCAAGATACAATCACTCATATTAAGGCAGTAAGTTCTGGAATGGTTAAGAAAACCCCAGTGACCAGAAAAAAGCACCGACCTTCCACAAGGAATCTTAAAACTTTTTTACACATGGAGTTGTCCTGACCCTTTGAGAAGTACTGTGATCCATAATCGCTTGAGACAACTCGGTTACTGAGATCATGTTTTGTATTGGAGTTGAAAACCTTCGTTTGGTCTACTCGTCTCTTTACCAATTACACTTTTGAAATGTATTTGTGATTCAGACAGGACCATTTGGTATAACAAATAACAAATGATAAGCCAATAATTATTTACAAATACACTTTATAGATCAAAAGCGGTAGCTCAGAAGGTAGAGTACTCGCTCTGTAAGTGGGAGATCGTGGGTTCGAACCCCGACCGGGTCTGACCCAAGAATCGAAAATGGGTAGTGGCTGTTCTTTCGCCAAGCAGTCGGCATTACGAAATGAAAGCCACGGTTCTTTCGGATGGGAACTTAAAATAAACGAAGTCCCGTGTCACGGTTGGGCTGGCACGATAAAGAACCCTGTTGTATAATGTCATCAGCGCAACGCACATGCAAAATATCTGTACTTTCGCCTATAGCTGGCGACGTCTCTATATAAGTGAAATATTCTTTACTGGTACATTAAACATCATTACTCAACTCACTTAACTCAAAAGCCAAAATTAAGACTTCCATATTAAAATTTATCACGGGTGTAAGACAACTTGAATTCTAAAGCCTTGCAAGAAGCCGCACACGCCGACATTTTAAAAAATGCCCAGTCACGGCGTTATCAGATATCATTAATACATTAATTATCAAGCTGTTTTATACGCATAATAAATATCAATCGATTATTTTATATTCTACAATTAAAATTCTAAACAAATGAAACATATTCATTATTCATCAATATTGTTATAAAAAAGAAAATATAAAAAAAGAAAGAAAAAAAGTTTTTTAACATTACACTTATATCCTCATATTAATATATTTCAAAATGTACATTAATTATGTGAGTTCAGTAAAGGATTTTTCGTGTCGCATAAATTTTGCGGAAATCGTGAAAACTTTGTTTAAGATACCAGGATGTATGTTCTAATGAATAAGGAAAAAGGAATGTCTTTGATTACTGTGGGCAAATAAATTCTTGTCTAGTTGGCAGATTTCTCTGAGCGACAATGTAACTTTTTACGTCGGTATTTGTTACATTTATTAATCCAGAAATGCATTAAAAGTTACAAAACAAGTTCTATACCCCAAGATAATGAGATGAATACATGGATATCTATGTCAAGCGTAGAGTACCTATAAAAATTAGGATTAAATGAACCCTGATGTTTCGCATGTTTGAGTTAGATATTTCATACTTTAATCTTTGATATATCGTACTTGTAAAGATTTAAGGTGAAAATAGCAATGGAAATAAAATTAACACCCCAATTTCTATAAAGAAGGCTGATATAACAAACTTAAGTTTGATGAAATAGTGATTATTCCTAAATGTTTTCTGTTTTTTCAGCAGTTTATCTATTTTGTTAAGGTGGCGACCTTTAAATTCTCTATTTGAACTGCAGTGCTAGGAGGAATATTGTCGTTTGCGGTGAAGGTCACTATAAAAGGCTTCTCCATGACTGATTACATAAAAATCTCCAATCAAACCGAGGCTTTGATCGATATTTTCAAGTGTGGAATTTTGCTTAGTTTATGCTGCAGAATATTATCTTTCTATTCAGTTTTATATAGAAGTCTTTGTACTTTACAAGGCACTTGTTCATATTGCAAATTTTCATTGATTCCCTTTAGACATATTGGGAAGGAGGAAAGTGTGAGAGAACTTATTATCAGTAACGTTTGACATACTGTCACAATTTGTTACGTCAATTTTTGGAATTATAAAATTACTTGATAATCTAACATTTTGCAATGCTTACCTTATTATACAATTGCAGAATGATAATAATAATAATAATAATAATGTCTCGTATTTCAAAAAAATATTTGAAACTATACAAGTTCAAGTGATTAAAAATAAATGAAATATATAGGTGAACAAGTGATATTGTACAATTTGTATTTTGTAATATACATACATGTACATACAATGTAATGATAGAATGAACACATTACTGTATAATCATTAATTAGTTTTCTTAATTACTGTTTCATGATGATAAAGCAAATACCTTATGGGCACATCACAGGTAAAATACCAAGTCATCCATGTAAAGTGAATAAATGATGTATTAGGTAATTAGATGTACAGTACGGACGTACATACCTGTAACTATCACCTATAAACCAAAGCACAGATACTAACATACCTTTACCTCGGTCATATTACTAATGAGTACTCATATTTATAAAAAGTACTTTAGTGGCCAAGTGGTCCAAAGTGCGCACTTACTGATCACAAAGCGTCTCTGACTAGGTTATATCTCACCTCGGACAAATACTAATGTAAGACAGTTTTTTAGAAACGCCGAATAAAGGGGGTTCTATCTTGGCAACTCAGTCTCCTTTAAATCGCCAAACTAACAGGCTCGATATATTGAAGGAATCTTCACTGGGGCGAAAAATTTTATTACTCCACTCGTATTTTACTAATGCGTTCGTTATCATTTTACGTGTAGGGTCTGCAAGATTCACCTTAACACTTGTGTCATGTGACGATTTTGATTTTTTACGAATTTTTGCCAAAACTGTTTTACTGATAGTGACTACAGATTTTTGGATCTGTTTTTAATGCTAAGTTGAACACAATTTCTGCTGTCGTCATTTTACTCCGTCATGCTATGAAACAAAATAAGATGGCTTAAAAAACTAACTGAGGCGGTGACATTTACGAAATGAATATGTATATATTGTGATTCGAAATATGCTACAATGGCTGAATATAAAGCAATATAAAGGTAAAAGAGCATATACATGTACTTGTACTTTAAATACAGAAAAACAAACGATTGTTGATCAGTTGTTATGTTGTTTAACGTCACATCAGTAATATTTAGCCTTCGCTAAGAGAACAAGATAATTAACCTCTGTGGATTAATCTAGGAACAAGTTCATGTATGCATGAAAGATGCGAGTTTATATTCTGGTTTGCCGTAAACTAGCGCTCACTCTGCTAAGCTGCTTTGGTAAGGTGCTAGCTCACCGAGTCATTATGCCACAAACAATCATACCACTCCCAGTCCATTATGCTGGCACTGACTGAACCAATCAATATAAGCAATATCTTAAACTTAAAAGTCCCTCTCTGAAAGGGGATGCTCTACCAATGAGTCAATCAGGCGGTCCGAGCAGAAGAGGAACACGTGTGTACATATAAGGCGTAAACATGGGGGATAGTTTTAGTCGGGTTATCACTAAATATGGTTATGTTTATGTCGATTAAGAGATAAAAATTCTCATAACGCCAGGAATTCACCTCATTTATTCAATCCAGTAGGTTCCAATGAGTCACTGGCATTGTTATTATTTTTAACAAGTTTATAAAAACAGCTCTTATTTACTTTTTTTTTCAACTTATAGTTTTAAATATATTTTATCAATGCACTGAACTGTATGTTAATGCCATCAAACTTTATGCATATACATATTTATATAATATCTAACATGTAGGGGTGCGTATATTATCATAATCGATTTTAAATTCCACCTACATACACTTATAATTTTCTACTCAATCAAAATATTGCAAGAAGTACTTTTTATATAGCATATATGGCTTGGTCATTTTTAATACTTATTTAAATATAACAAACATCTTTCAAAAGCTTTCCTTGTTCGTTATATGATAGCCGCGAATAGCTGCAAAAATGTTGATGCGGCTTTACACAAAAACTCAATCAAACACTCACGTTCTCGTTATGAAAATGTTACACACACCCGGTTAGCTTTCAGAAACACCTGTCAGTTCACATAACCGGTTAGCTTTCAGACGCATCTGTCATTTTCTGGTGTACTGATTTGATTTTCTTGTCATATAATAAAAAATAACACGTGATTTGATTAAGAAGCGACAATACACCCACTTGTCTACTCGAGACAAACGTGCACCGTTTTATAATCCGTCTTCAAAGATACCTTTTTTTTAATATAAAGTAGGCCTACTCCACTTGCGATGCAACGCAAACATTTGTTGAATTTATCGAATTATTTTTTATCTGTACGCCTACAGACAAAGTTTAGTATTTCTCGTGTGTACTTTAAATAAAACGAAAAGTAATATCATTGACATAAAACAAATAAAAACGTTCATAAATATAGGTGTATCTTCAAAATACCTGACACCGTCTAAATCCTCCAAAAAGGCCAATCAAATTTATTTTTTGTTTTACTTTTTATAGCAAACATTCTAACATTTCAAATACTAAATAGAAAAAATCGTTTTCTTTTTATACAAAACAGCATAATAATAAATAAATTAAGTAGAAAAGATTAATAATACTTGATCCAGATCATCTACATTGGTACAACTTTTCTATATAACAACAGCAAAACGAAAAAGAAAAAAAAAGACAAACAAAAACTATCATTAAAAACTGTAGGACAAATCTCGTTTTCACTACAAAATACCGAAGAAATAAATACATGTAGTTCGTTATTTCAGTGACTTTTATTATAGTTGTAGTTATAGAATTTTTCGACATCTTAATATTACTGTTGTGTAGATAGTCTTTATTTAATCCGAAGTTTGTTCTTCAAAACAATAAACGAACATGTTTTTGGCAGCGACTTTACCTTACACACGCAACAGCTAGCTTACACATATAACAACTAGCTTACAATACAACAACTAGCTTACACATACAACAGCTAGCTTACACATACAACAGCTAGCTTACACATACAACTGCTAGCTTACACATACAATAACTAGCTTACACATACAACTGCTAGCTTACACATACAACAACTAGCTTACACATACAACAACTAGCTTACACATACAACAGCTAGCTTACACAAACAAATGTTAGCTTACACCGACAACAACTAGCTTACACATACAACTGCTAGCCTACACATACAACTAGCTTACACATACAACTGCTAGCTTACACATACAACCGTTAGCTTACACATAAAACAGCTAGCTTACACATACAACTAGATTACACATACAACTGTTAGCTTACACATACAACATCTAGCCCACACATACAACTAGCTTACACATACAACAGCAAGCTTACACATACAACAGCTAGCTTACACATACAACTAGCTTACACATACAACTAGCTTACACATACAACAGCTAGCTTACACATACAACAGCTAGCTTACACATACAACTAGCTTACACATACAACAGCTAGCTTACACATACAACAGCTAGCTTACAAATACAACTAGCTTACACATACAACTGTTAGATTACACATAAAACTAGCTTACACATACAACAGCTAGCTTACACATAGAACTAGCTTACACATACAACAGCTAGCTTACACATACAACAGCTAGCTTACAAATACAACTAGCTTACACATACAACTGTTAGATTACACATACAACTAGCTTACACATACAACAGCTAGCTTACACATACAACAGCTAGCTTACACATAAAACAGCTAGCTTACACATACAACAGCTAGCTTACAAAAACAACAGCTAGCTTACACATACAACTAGCTTGCACATACAACTATTAGCTTACACATACAACTGCTAGCTTTCACATACAACAGCTAGCTTGCAAATACAACAGCTAGTTTACACATACAACAGCTAGCTTACACATACAACAGCTAGTTTACACATACAACAGCTAGCTTTCACATACAACAGTTAGATTACACATACAACAACTAGCTTACACATACAACAGCTAGCTTACACATACAACTAGCTTACATATACAACTGTTAGCTTTCACATACAACTGCTAGCCAGCAAAAGTTATTCTCAAGACAGAAACGAATTTTTACACAGTCATCATGATATGAAATGAATGCATTTTTATCCTACCCAAATCAGTAAAAATTACAAGTTTAAATCCAAATACACAAGCACCAACAAAATACTTACATATAATAGATAAAAATTACATGGTTTGTAAACCGGTTTGAAAAGGAATTTAAATCATACCTGATTATTGTAACTTCATGGGATTAGACTTTACAAGGATGTTTTGAGATAAGTGAAATTATTACATCACAAATTTTAACTTCAACCTTGAAGCAAACGAACAAACAAGCTCTGTTCTTCTTATATTAAATTTGATATTTTAACAGGTTACATCATCAAATTGATATAACCGATTTGAGGAAATTAAGAAATTTATAACTCACTTTATAGTGTCCAAAGCCGTTCAGTTACCACGCCCCACTAAATGCTGAATTAAGGTTAATTTTGTTCCTGTAACTCAGTGTTGCCAGGATTGATAAGCATGTCTGTCAGTGTAGGTTTCAAGTCAATACAAGGTAAAAACCGGGAATGAAATAGCGAGAGTTGGAATGATAGGTCCCTGGTAAAACGGAAGGTGTTTTCACTTATCTTATAAAATAAAGTAAATATCACCGTCAAATGTTATCCTCAAAATCTGGACAAAATTTTATCAATACTTTTAATGTCTTTTATACATGAAGATAAACCATGATTAAACTACACTGATTGGTGTAAATAATATAAATTTCTGAACAGCAGTTCAACTGAGGAATGTGATTTAGAATGAAACACTGAATAATAATTTAAAAATGATAGCCAAGCACAATTTTCACTTTTGCATGCATATAGCTGGAAATAGGTACATGTAAATCAAGTTAGAACAAAAATAGCGGCTTCTTAAAGTTTGATATGGAACACAATATATCATACTATGACACAGGTAGCACTTGGAAGTTCAGACCAGAATATCTATCACTGCTTTGTTGGATTATTGTATGTGAGTTTTCTTGCAGACTGACAACACAGATTCTAATGCCCTTAATTTAGGACAGATACCGGATGTAATATCAATACACAGCTGAAATATGTGTACATGTACTTAGCAAAAGCCATGGTAACCATTGTAAAGAACAGAACTTGGCTGGCTTAAAGTAAGGGTTCTTTGTTTTCAAAAAAAAAAAAAAAAAAAAAAAAAAAAAAAAAAAAAAAAAAAAATCATTATTTTCCTTTTGAATATGGCAACTCCTTGTGGATTACACTGTCAAAAGTTTTACTAGATTACTTCACCCTCCTCATCACCATGGTCACATAAGGTAGTTACAAACAAGAACCAACATTATTAACAAATAATTGAGTTTAAGAATGCTGACATATTTTGTTAAGTGACCTTTTTTCTTATCATCAACTAGATGATATTAAATAACACCGTTTTGTTATTAAATTTCATTATTTATTTTTTTAAAACTGTTAACGCCTGTCACCCTGCAGGTTATCTGGATAATGTTATAACTATAATGAATCATTTCTGTCTGATAGTCATTACATAGTTACATAAATCAGCTTATGTCTACATGTTTTGACTTTTTACAAACATGACTTTTATCCATTATTGGGTTATTTTGTATTTTATGCAATCTAGGATCCGTTATTAACTTTATACGGCGATTTAATAGGTCTTGAATGTCAAAGTAACAAAATTTAAAATAACACTCAACATTGACTATTGTAGAACATTAAGCTATACAACCTTAATAAGGAACCTCGATTGCTGGATAGTCTGACGGATCACGGATAGTCTGACGGGTCACACTGCCTCTCATCGCCTTGGTTGGAATCCCGATCGGGCAGATTTTAGTGTGAGAGAGTTTGTCAGTTTGCTTGCTGAGGGTAAGTGGTTTATTTCGTGCACGTCGGATTCTGTTTTCATCTAGGAACTGATCTTCTCGCTAAAGTCAAAGAATCTTCACGGGAGCTTAAAACTTCATTTCTCAACTCAAATTTCCTAAATAATATTATATTGTTATAAGCTGCGAAAGCATAACATGTACTTAACTTAAACCATCGCTACAGATGCCAGACAAACAGATATTTAGAACACATTATCCAGGTCCCGACTTTGTGTGCACGGATATCGAACATAAATGAAAATGACATCAAGTGATGTGGTTGTTCCTTATCCGTTCTAGTTATTTCACCAACAGCGATACTGATAGAAAAGTAAGACATTTAGTCAGCAGGGGAATGAAGAAGGGTAATGGTGTCGTACGTCAGAGTTTAGATTCTTTCAGTTATATCGAGATTATCTGTTCTGTACTTGTGAGGGAAGTTAAATGATCCGAAAAAAGCTTTTTGACAAGCGAAAACGCCATGATTGGTGCGATTATGATTGGGCCATGACGCATATATTTGAGCGCAGTGATTCGTAAAAAACGTGCTTTAGACTTGTTGGTAACTGTGTCCATTGTCAGTGGAGAATCAAGAGGAAGACTATGTCACTGTTAATACATTTTGTGCATTTTTCTTATATACCAAGTGCCCAAGAGTCCGGTACTTTAAATGGAAGATAATATTTTAATGCAGCTTAGATTGCGCAAGAACGAAGAATTTCACATTTTTTTAATTCCGGGGAGCGTTACCCCGGTCCGTCTAGGAAGGTTTTGTCTTCGTTTCTTAACTTTTACGTCCCCGACTTTGTAAAAATCCTAAACCCGTCTCTGATTAAGTTATAAATGTATATAATTACAAACTTTACGTCGTTATACGATTTAGAGCAATTTCATTGGTCGTTTTCCTGTCAAATTTCCAATAACAACGTTTTCTACCGGAAATACTTTCGACTAGTTTCGGGGATTACCCATCTTTGAGTTCTATTAATAGAAGTTATTTTTAAATTGTTAACAAATGGGAATGTCTTCGAGATCGGCAAATATTCACCTAGAAACATTAAAATACTTCAATTTTTTAGATTAAAATTTTTCAATAAATTATTCAACTTGACATGTTCTGATATTTTTTCACCAAAATATTCAAGACTATTAAATATTTATTTATGAAACATTTTTATCTTTTTGTAATCAAGTCGCGAAGAATCGGCCCTTTTGTACACCCCTTAAAAATCCAAAGTCAGAATTTTGTGACACACCTAAACCAATTTCTAAACGCGTGTTTTCTGAATCTATGCAAAAAATATCAAAAGATTATAATTGTAGTCAGGTATACACTGCACATAATGACATCGCCACAAAGAGCCACAGCCACATAGATCTATGCTGAGTGATTCTAAATTTCAGTTACGCTACATCAAGCTTATGTCAGGCCACAGAAACGAGGCCTCAGTTTACAGCTATAGTAGGGACTAGTCTGTTCACAAAAGAAACATATCAGTGATACCCTCTCGGGTAACGTCCAGTCCAATGCACCCCCCCCCCCTACCGCTTGTTTTACCTCCACGTCTCTGATCAGCCATTACATTTACAGCTATCACCGGTGTCATCATTAGGTTAAACGAAATCCCTTCGTCTACGCTACGCAGTTTGACACAATTTGTAATAATTTTCACGTTGTTACACCCCGATAACAACGTAAAAAGTGAAATTCAATTTTTAATTAAAGAACCTGACATAGTCAAAATGTTCATGCAACATATTATTAAAAGAAAACAACAACAGAGTAAATGAAATAGAGGATAGGCAAAAGCATTGACCGTTACCGCGGGAACAACACACACACGCACGCACGCACGCACACACACACACACACACACACACACACACACATATAGCTACTGTGATGTTACATAGTCATAAATATTCGAGCTTTAATATATCCATTAAAGAAAATACAGATCAAACCACAAAGTAAATACAGAGAGTCTACGTTATCATCATAAAGTATGTATATAGTAAAGTTTTATCGCTAGCCTAAAGTAATTAGTAAATAAAGTCTGTCTCAGTTTCATTTTCATCAAAATAATGTCTAATTTTCTTATTTTGATTTTGTAAAATCTACATGAAAAGAAATATTTCTGTAATATATGCAGCTACACGCCTGAGTACCAAAAAACAATGAATGTCTAATGAAACTTGCTTATAAGTATAATAGTATAAACGTATATAGTGTAAACGAGTCGTGTTTTTAGTGGTAGTTTTGTTGTACCGAAATTAGGAATAAGATTGTTGGAAGCCCAGTGCATTGTGTACACGTGGCTTTACGTTTGTCTCTCAAGTTCATATTTAAAACAGCCTTGTATTCAATTAAAATTCATTTAAAAAAGAGTGTTTAAATTCTCTTTTATTTGCTTCGGAAGATGTCTAATATCAACATCAATAAACGTAGATTCAGCAGCTACCGTTATGAAACAAACAAAAACAATATGAATGTTATCATTTACGCAGATGTCACTTAAAGACAATTATCTCTCTCTCTCTCTCTCTCTCTCTCTCTCTCTCTCTCTCTCTCTCTCTCTCTCTCTCGCTCTGTCTGCGTGTGTGTGTGTTTGGATAATTTTCATCTTCAATGACTTAGGGAGTTTTTCTGTTTAGTAAGTGTGATAAACAAACATTACTATAGTGTTGTAATAAAATAGGCACTGACTTTTGACTCCTTTATAACATTTACTTAGATCTATTGAACTCCACTGAAGTGTAAGTAATAATAATACATAGATTGTATCTACAATTGATTTACTTTCGATTTAAAATCATACAAGTCTATATCCGCATATTGATCTTAACAAAAATCAATATAAAGTAATTGAAAGTTTAAAAATGAGTCAACGACAAGTTCCTTACTGTAAATGTCACACTGGCCACACAGATTTTACTCAAAGGTTTTTTATCAAGCTCCGAACAGCGGCCAACATTCGTACTTCGCGACATACGGAACTAGGAGGTTGACGCTGTTTCGGAGTTTGGGTTTTTATCGCTGAATGTTCAAATTTATATTGAATCTAAGTATAAATAAGACATATTAATATACCTACGATATATAAATATAGAAAGTAGTCAAAAAAGTGAAAGTTAAAAAATAAAATATTTATCAGTCTAACCTCTTTACGTTTAACTAAATTATTAGTATTAGTTGAACACAAATATACCGGTCCTTTAACAAAACTGACAAATAGAGTCAAACATGTGAACTTCCTCATTGGAAGGAAGTGAGTCCGTGTGCTCCGGAAGGGTAAGTACCTCCTGTTAGTTAGCTACACTCGCAAGGTGTGAAATCAAAATTGAGAATGAAAGAAATGGGAAATGTATTCTGGATAATTTTGGATACAGCGACGTCATACTTTTAACAATATTGTGATGATCGCAATTAAACTTTCTAAGGGCACGCGATACACCAATGCTTGCAATAACATGAGTCTCAGTCAACAATTTATTGGTGAGCAGCTGGCTTCATAAAAAATGCAAAAAAGAATTATGACAAGACCTGTCTGAAAGAACACATTTTGCAATTCTTTTATCAAATAAATAAATAAATGAGATAAAAACAAATAAATAAAATAATGGAAAAATCTTATTACAGAGTTTAATCAAATGTCTTGTAAACCTTACTTCGTAGTTTATTATTATTATTATTATTTATCAAATATGCAAAATTAAAAATGCTAGAATGTCCAGATTTCAATGCCCTCTTTCCTGTAGCATAAACAAACTTGTTTAAGGTGGTTCGTCTAATTTAATCATTCATTTTATAAAAATTGTTGTTTAACTGGTTTTAAAACATTTAAAGCTTGAAAAGAAATTGTCTTGTCACTACACTTTAATAAATGAACTTCATAAAAAACATAACAGTTAAAGTATCGTGTTAAAGCATGATTCATGTGACATATACTCTTAAATGTTTTCTAAATGCGAGTTTTCAGTTTTATTTGTTAGGTTACGTACAGAATTTTAAGAATTAAAAAAAAAGAGAATGTATATTTAAATTCTGAAAACTTAGCTATTTATGTTTATCATTTTTCCATTAATCATCGACAACATCACGTTCAGAGATTTTGTTTCTTGGTGCTTTTTTCACATCGGATTTTTTTATTGAATTAGCTATTAGGTGCAATTTCACATGCATGGTAATTAAAACATCCGATCTACCATATCTCCGGACGTTATATAAAAAATTTCCTTCTAATCAATAATTATTATCACTATTTTCCAATGTCATAAATTACCTCAATTTGTCATGTTTAAACTCTTCCAATGATCACTGGAGTACAATAGAGGGTTTATACCGCTGACTGCACAACTGGGGAAACAGTGGGGCACAACAGAGTAACAGCAGTACACAACCATAACAAAGATAATACAACACAGGAAAACTAAAAGATAGCAAAAATAACGTTGTGTATATAAAACTCAGCACATTGAGTTTCATGACAAAATAGTCCCCGATGCACCCAATGTAAACCAGTAATCCCAATATCATTTACAAATTGATTTATTAAAACAATCTTTATTAAGCGAAACATTATAACACACACATACACACACACACACACAACACACACACATGAAAAACGAACCTCAATGATTACGTTTAAACAAAACCTTCTCAACGATTTAAGTAACAAACATTTTTTTCTTTAAGTTTTATCATCTTTTACATAAAGTGAAGCTGGTGTCAAATTAAGAGACGTCTGACACATTCTTCATACTTAAACCTCATAACTGTCCTTCATAATGACAATTAAAGCCGCCAGTCAGTGTTTTGCTGGTAAAACGCATATTGTGCACATACGACTCTATTTAGTATTAACGATATTCAAAAATTTTGACAATTTATTCTGGAATAGGTCAATTAATTAAATTAATATACCAGGCAAAGAATATTCCTGTTGTCAAAGTGTGTTTAAACTTTTTTAGTTAGATGATTCGGAATAATTACAATATTTTTTATTCTTTTATTAAATTTACTCTCTCTCTCTCTCTCTCTCTCTCTCTCTCTCTCTCTCTCTCTCTCTCTCTCTCATTAAATTTACTCTACCTCTCTCATTAAATTTACTCTCTCTCTCTCTCTCTTCTCTCTCTCTCTCTCTCTCTCTCTCTCTCTCTCTCTCTCTCTCTCTCCTCTCTCTCTCTCTCTCTCCTCTCTCTCTCTCTCTCGAGTATATATATATATATAGTTTCTGATGTAAACATCAGAGTGGACTGAATTGGTCTAGAACCATGGATATGCATTTGCTATTATCATAGCCTCTTTGCTACCTCAAAGACCAAAGTCCATTTTGGAATTCCAAGATATTGAAAATCATGATTTGTACTGTGGATCTTTACGGACTCTCTATTCCATGAAGAGAAGGAGGTTTAGGCTCACCTTTATATATTTGTGATTATGGTATAACCTAGCTAGAAACTTTGACAAGCAAGTTAACCAACGTACAAAAATTCCCCTACCTACAAGTTACATGTCTGCAAAAGACAAATTCAAATCGCATTCATTAAAAGTGATAATAAATTATATATTATTTATTTCAGACATTTATCTTTCGGAAGTGTGCCAAGCTCTTTACTAGTCATCAATTTAAAAACCACCAGGGTGAAATAGGTTATTTTTCAATCTAGCCATTTAAAAATTGAATGGAGTATTTTATTTTTATAATAAACTTTCACGGTCTGTGTATAGAAATTACTAACAGCTTACTTTTGTTATTCTAATTAGTAAGGGCATACAAGAGTTTGATGGAAAATGGAAATATGTAGCTGAACCGAAATACGTGTTCTTAACAATGATTGTAGCAACTATTACCAATACCCAGTCACAACAGAAAAACACAAGACAATGAAAAATACATAATGAAATTACTGACTTTGGATGGCCATTGTAATTATATTTGATTTGCTGTCCATGTACATTTATAAGACTCAACTCATCTCAATTGAGTATAAACTGTTTTGGTGGATAAATATAGCCACTGTAAAAATGACTTACCTTCTCAAAAGAAAATTGTCCACCTGTTTGATATTAAAACTCTTGATTTTCTTATTACTGGACTGGTTTGCTTCAAATAATCATATAATATGATTTCAAAGAAATTCTAAAAAATGTCTTTTAACATGAACAAAAATATTTCGTATAATCGATACTGATATATGGATCTATGCTAGGCCCTCAAGTGTCGTCTGCCTACCGGCAACCTATTTCCCGCCAACGTAATACATATCACCTATCTCACAACAGGTAAAGTATTAGAGGAGTGTGCATAGATTACCTCTTTATTTTTTAAATTTCATTCCGAGAAGATGGTCCTTTTCTTAAAAATACCCAACAAATTCTATGTTGCATAACATTTTATTTTGAATAAAATTGGTTGAAATTTTTAAAAGCTATTTCTTAAAAATTGTGTTTTTTTTAAACTCGGATTTGCAAAATTACCTTATTCCAAATCCGTGAATATCTTACATAATATTTTGTATAAACTGTTTAAATATTAAATACTTAACAAGTTTAGAGATGTTTATTTCTGAAAAAAAGTTGTAAGATTTTATAAAAAGACATGCAAACTGCATTTAAAATAGATAAGCTTAGTCAAGGTGTAAGTTTTCAGCTGCGGCATTCATTTAGTATCAAACAGGATTTATATAGAATTCATTCGAGCGAGTTCTTGATAACACACCAGGTTTCTAAAATATTCATTATAAACTTAAAACATAGTTTGCATGCACTGTAACAAAACCACACCATATACATGTGTAAAAGGTTTTTTTCTACCTTTTAATTAAAAATCTTTAAATTGACCTGAAACATGAAACATAAAAGTTTGCATCTGAAAAATTGGATTTCATAATAGAAAGAAAACACTAAGAACATGCAAATAGCAGTTATTTAGGGAATTTACGCAAGTGATGAACATTTATTAGACAAATATTATAGGAGAATGTAAACTGGTAACTGAAAACATGTATTTCAAGGAAACAATATAGGGTAATTCATAAACAGAATAAAATAAATAAATGAATAAATAAATAAATAAATAAACCAAACAAACAAACAAACCATAATTGTTTACAATCAGCAGCTGAAATTTCTTTAATTAAACCTTACATAGAGAAAATTCAAGCTGGGGGTATATTACATAATACAATATTAACTAAGAATGCATTGACGAAGCCCGGTAAAAATTTAGATATATGTATATGTATCTTTCTGAAGTGTCAACTTTCAGAAAGTTATTAACAAGTTTCTTGGACACATCCAGTGTAAAATGTTATTTTAATAAAGCAATGCGTAGCTTATATCTTTAGCTAGAGCAACCAAGAACAAAGCACAACAAACAACTGAAGTGAGAAGGAAACGAGACCACCACAAACGGACACTTTTACTAATACAATAAACAATGTCGCTTATCATTTTCTATACGATAACTACATTTGGTATCTATAAATAATTTATAACTCTAATATTTATTTATTTATTTGCAAATTAAATTTTCATTATCTTTAGCGTTTTAATATAACTATAAGCTGCTGGAATACAAAATCTCTCTCTCTCTCTCTCTCTCTCTCTCTCTCTCTCTCCTCTCTCTCTCTCTCTCTCTTTCTCTCTTGCCGAACGTGGTAGGGCTACTCTAAGTGCATTATGGTTCTGTTCACCAGTTGTGAACTTTGACACAATGCATTGACACATTGAACGCATTGACACAAGTAAAACATGATGACAAGTGCTTAAACACACACACACACACACACACACACACACACACACACACACACACACACACTGTATGTGCACAACAAAACACGGTCACAAATTAACCAATATGGAACACTGCCAAATTGGCAAAAAAAAAAAAAAAAAAAAAAAAAAAAAACAAAAAAAAAACACTAGATAAAAAATATAAAGATGGCACTATTGAAACTGATTCTAGTATATTTTATGACCGATTTTGTAAAGTTATATAAAAACAAGAAGATCAACTTCTATTATACGTCACAACAAGTGTTTCTTTGTCAGGCATATTATATTCATACAGAGAAAGGTAAGCAAACATTTGCTGGGTCATTCAAAATCAAAATTTGTCTTGTGTTACGTGATAAGCAATTAATCATGTAATGTTTAAATTGTCAATGTGGTATCAAATTAATCATTTGAATCGTTTCTTAAATTTTAATTAAAATTTATTGAGAGATAAAAACAAATCACATTTGTTTTGCAGTAGTTATCTCCCCTTTAAGAATCTTGCCGACGTGTTGTAAGTTCTTAGTACTTGCAGGATCTGTTATTATTAATAACTATATCGTTACTCTTTCTTTATATAGTAGAACGGACTAGTAGAATACTACAGAAAAAAATTAACATCTATAGCAAATTCTAGTGATGTTAGAAAAAGTTTACATGGGCAACGAACATCTATAGCAAATACTAGTGATGTTAGAAAAAGTTTACATGGGCAACAAACATCTATAGCAAATGCTAGTGGTGTGCGCAAAGGTTACAGGAACAACAAACATCTATAGCAAATGCTAGTTATGTGAGCCAAGGTTACAGGAGCAATGAACATCTATAGCAAATACTAGTGACGTTAGAAAAATTTTGATGGGCAACAAACATCTATAGCAAATACTAGTCATGTTAGAAAAAGTTTACATGGGCAACAAACATCTAAAGCAAATACTAGTGATGT
Source organism: Tegillarca granosa (assembly GCA_029721355.1). Lineage (NCBI taxonomy): Eukaryota > Metazoa > Mollusca > Bivalvia > Arcoida > Arcidae > Tegillarca > Tegillarca granosa. The sequence continues at coordinate 35,052,245 of CM056602.1, read as the reverse complement.
TAGAAAAAGTTTACATGGGCAACAAACATCTATAGTAAATACTAGTGATGTTAGAAAAAGTTTACATGGGCAACGAACATCTATAGCAAATTCTAGTGGTGTGAGCAAAGGTTCAAGAACAACAAACATCTATAGCAAATACTAGTCATGTGAGCCAAGGTTACAGGAGCAATGAACATCTATAGCAAATACTAGTGGTGTGAGCAAAGGTTACAGGAGCGACAAACATCTATTGCAAATGCTAGTGGTGTGAGCAAAGGTTACAGGAGCGACAAACATCTATAGGAAATACTAGTTATGTGAGCCAAGGTTACAGGAGCAATGAACATCTATAGCAAATACTAGTGACGTTAGAAAAAGTTTACATGGGCAACAAACATCTATAGCAAATACTAGTCATGTTAGAAAAAGTTTACATGGGCAACAAACATCTATAGCAAATACTAGTGATGTTAGAAAAAGTTTACATGGGCAACAAACATCTATAGCAAATACTAGTGATGTTAGAAAAAGTTTACATGGGCAACAAACATCTATAGTAAATACTAGTGACGTTAGAAAAAGTTTACATGGGCAACGAACATCTATAGCAAATACTAGTCATGTTAGAAAAAGTTTACATGGGCAACAAACATCTATAGCAAATACTAGTGATGTTAGAAAAAGTTTACATGGGCAACAAACATCTATAGTAAATACTAGTGATGTTAGAAAAAGTTTACATGGGCAACAAACATCTATAGTAAATACTAGTGATGTTAGAAAAAGTTTACATGGGCAACGAACATCTATAGCAAATTCTAGTGGTGTGAGCAATGGTTACAGGAACAAGAAACATCTATAGCAAATACTAGTTATGTGAGCCAAGGTTACAGGAGCAACGAACATCTATAGCAAATACTAGTGGTGTGAGCAAAGGTTACAGGAGCAACGAACATCTATAGCAAATGCTAGTGGTTTGAGCAAAGGTTACAGGAGAAACGAACATCTATAGCTAATTCTACTGGTGTGAGCAAAGGTTACAAGAGCAACGAACATCTATAGCTAATGCTAGTGGTGTGAGCAAAGGTTACAAGAGCAACGAACATCTATAGCAAATACTAGTTATGTGTGCAAAGGTTACAGGAGCAACGAACATCTATGACAAATATAAATGATTCGAGCAAAGGTTACAGGAGCAATGAACATCTAAAGCAAATGCTAGTGATTTGAGCAAAAATTTGGAGAAATATTCTTAAATGTGACACTTTGCAATGAAAATTTCTAACACTATTGATACGACAGTCAATAATGAAAGAATTCCATTTACTGTTTTTAGCTACGGAAAAACACTTTAAGTCTGTGTTATGACAATTAAACATTTTTGTTCGGAATAAAACGCTGCCACTGTGAGGATTTAACGTGATAAAAAACTAGCAACGCAAATGGCGGATCAATTCAGTATATATACGACGTAATACGTCACCAATGACATCACTTCCGTTGTAGATACCACCATATCAGCACGTTGTTTCCCCAATATTTTTTCTTGAGAAACATTTATTGCACATGAGAATTATAATTTGACGACTAAAGTAAATTAAGTGAACAATATTAAACATTATTCAAGTTTATTTGTTTTTATGAATATTTGGCACAATCCCTGTCACAAACACCATGACTCCGAGGGTAAATGACTTTTAATTAGATTTTAAATTTTAAAACTATATAAGTGTCTGGACATTTGTCTTATATGTAAAATCTTTAAGCCAGTCACATACCGTGAAAACATAATGTTTTACATATATGGGTTGATATTAATCTAGTATTTATAAAATATCCTATAAAATTCGTCATAAAACGACTAATAAATGACTTAAATGTAAACTATCGACATATAATAAAGTAGAACGTTGCCAGCCAGACGTCTTTCTGATATTTATACAGAGGGTGGTAAACGTAATAACACAACGGGTATTTATACAGAGGTTGTAAACAAAATTACGAAACAGTATTTATACAGAGGAAGGTAAACATAATTACACAACGTATGTGTAAACAGGAGGTAAATATAATTACACAACGGGTGTTCAAACAGAGGGAGGTAAACGTAACGACACAAGGTTACCCCCCCCTTAAATTTGAGATGACGACACTATTTTTGATGTTTGGGTTCGTTGCTAAGCTTATTTTTCGGTAATTTTGGACGAAATTTTCTTTCTTATCAATCTTAAGTAATTTCACGACAGGTTAATTTGCGGAGTGATTTTTTGTGCAAATGTACAGTAGTTGTGACTTTAAAATACTAGTAAACTTGACCTTAATGAGAAATTTAACGATATGAAAGAAGTATGATGTCAAATTTAACCAAAGGCCAAACTTTATTTTGAATTTAGCACCTTGTTGCTTTCTACTTCTAAGGAAAACAGTTATGATTGTTTTATTAATGATGACGAGTATAGTAAAATCTAAATGTAAATCTTGTAATAATAATAATAATAATAATAATAATAATAATAACGATAATAATAACAACAACAACAACAACAACAACAATAATAATAATAATAAGTGACCAACTATACTCTTTAATGTGTTATTCACATCGGTCTTCATGGCGCGTCACAATAATCATTGCCATATTAAAACAATTCTGTTTGTGTTACTTTACAAACTCAAGTCTGGAAAGTAACTCAAATACTATTTCCAATATGCATTTTTTGCAGCACAACGCCATAAAGTTGTACAATAAAGGTTTTAAAACATTTAAAAAACACCTGTAGTATTTAGAAAACCATATACTACTGTATGTTGTAAAAGAAATTATTATATGTACCTAAATTTAAATACCGAACAAATTTAAAGCTTTTTACAACTTCCACTAGATTTCTGGTTGAAATTACGATCTTGTTTATGCCTCACGAAATATTCATTAATACCGTACAATCATTCCCTTAAAACCAAGAATTACACAGTTATCTTGACCAGGTGTGCTCACACATGTATAGATGTCTGTATCCTAGATATGGTATATATATTATTATACTACAAAAACCTCTAATTAGGCGTGAATTACCTGCGAATTTATACATCTTAAATGTCTACATATCTATGTGAAGCAGGATTAATTTATTTTATTATACATTTTTTATAGTCAGACTTGTCATATGAGAGAGAGAGAGAGAGAGAGAGAGAGAGAGGAGAGAGAGAGAGAGAGAGAGCATTGCCAGAAATATGGAATATTCTTGGAACCTATGGTTACACTTTTTAAGAAAGCCAATAGTTACATTTTTTCATGGGACAATTTGAAACAAACAACCACAAACGTAAACAAACAATAGGTAGTTTTGTATCCAAACATTTTGTCATACTGACTGGGTTCTGATAAACGATCCCCATTTCTACGTATTTTTCACTGAGCTACATGTTCGTATTTATTTTGATCTGAGCTACTTTTTTCTACGTATTTAAAATTTGCAACTAAGCTACCTGTTCCTTCGTATTTTTAACTGAGCCACATGTTCCTACGTATTTTAAATGAGCTACAGGTTCCTACTTATTTTGTTATTGAGCTACATGTTCCTACGTATTTTGTAACTAAGCTACATGTTCCTACGTATTTTAAATGAGCTACAGGTTCCTACGTATTTTAAATGAGCTACAGGTTCCTACGTATTTTATAACTAAGCTACATGTTCCTACGTATTTTGTAACTGAGCTACAGGTTCCTACGCATTTTGTAACTGAGCTACATGTTCCTACGTATTTTGTAACTGAGCTACATGTTCCTACGTATTTGTAACTGAGCTACATGTTCCTACGTATTTTGTAACTGAGCTACATCTTCCTACGTATTTTTAACTGAGCTACATGCACATACATTGTACATGTAAGTCATTGGAATTTTTGACAAGAAGCCTATACTGCTTTGGTTTTCAAAAATCAACGGTTACCGACCGGTACTAAATGAAGATACCAAAAATTGTTTTAACATTTCTTATTTCGATAGTTTTAATGAATGAAAACACACATTAGGTTAAAAAGACAGGGATGGTCTACGTCATCATCAACACAAGACTAAAATGCTCGTTTTAAAAAAACTATTAAAAATACATTTATATATGTTATTTAATTATTTCGTTTTAATCAATAATGAAATATCATGTTGACAATGCATAAATGAAATATTATATTATAAATATTGATTGGTGCGTTTTTGTAGATTTTAACATAAAATTTTGTATTTTTTTTCAAAACTTGCATTAAATAAATAAATAAGAAACAAACAAACAAACAAACGAACAAACAAATGAATAATAAATAAATAAATAAATAAATAAATAAATAAATAAATAAATGGCACAATTTATGTTTTTTATGTTTATCAGTATTTTTTTAAAAACAATAAAAATTATGTAACTTCGAATTATTACAATGTACAGAATACTGTCAACTACTACTTTTGAATGTTTATGGAATTATGCATTTAAAAGTAGCAATGACATTACTGATGATGTTAGCAGTGCATACCATTATGCATTTTAATGAAATGATGAGAGTGCTGCATTTTAAGTTTCATGTAGCTATAATAAATATTATTTTCTTGTCATTTGATAAACTAAGTGTCAAATCTGATAAATCAGCAAATATTTATGCATTTTTTTAAAAAAAATCCACATTTTTAGAAAGGTGTTATCAGTTTAAAATTACCTTATATTTTTGTCTTCCAATGCCGATTAATTGTGCAAAATGTATCCAGTCATATCCGTAAAGGATTTCTTCATCCTCGCTTGAGTTATCCAGCGTGATGCAAATATGACAAAAATATATACACACAAAAACCAGTAATAACACACCTTAAACACATATATATAGGACAGTTGCTTGATATGTGAGGCACTCAAATCACTATATACTAGATATTTTATTGTGTTATTATTTAGGTTCACTTCACTCTTTGTAAGTATACAACAACCCTACTATCCAACAGGTAAACAAAAATCTATTTTTCATACTTTTTCGACCAAGCGGAATCGTAAATACTTGGACCGATTTCATTAGATTACTTTCAATATTTTTCTTAAATATCTTAAATATCTAATTAGGTTCGCACCTGAGTAGCTTATTAAACACTTACCTGTGTAGTCCAGCGTAACCACATCGCTAAATCCTACCAAATCTGGTCCAAAAATATTTGGCCCTTGTCATATAAAGTTAATCTAGGACCCAGTATGTTTATAAGGTCCTATGTTAAACAGATAAAGGCAGTGATTAAAATTATTATACTCTTCCTTGATTTATGACAGGAACTTAATCAAGGTGTATTCTAGAGACAATATGAAGATATGACCTGTTGTCCTAGAGACTGACTGACAAATATATATAATATATGTGTATTTCATGTTAATATGACCGTTTGTGTCCCTTCTGTAAAAGTCACTTGTTTCATTAACTAAAATTACAGATTTTATGATGTATGCCGAGGAACATGCCGGAAGCAATTTTATGCTATTTTTGACAGTTTTGAGAATAGGAAGTGGTATTCAAAGGCGTGGTTCAGGTAGTAAGTTAGAACCGACCATCCCCTTTATAAAGTCATGAAGTAGAATTTATATATGACCAAGTACTACTCACGATGGTATTACAAATCCTTAACGTTAATGATAGCAGGTTTCTCGGCCTCTATGATGCCGGAATTAAACGTAAACCTTGTAATCTATGTAATCAAGGAATGTAAAAACACTAGGATGAGTTGTTTTATTACTTAACACAACATAAACAGGATGTACATGTATAAATTTATATCTAAAGTTTTTACAAACTTCTTAAAAACATCTTCATTCATTAAGAAACGTTAAAATGTTATTATAGAGATTATGTTGAAAGTTCTTACATTGTTTTCAGCCAGGGAGATATGTGTCACTGAATCAACTAAAGACTTTCACACTTACTAAATTATTATACGCTTTTTAATGCATTATTTTGGGGGAAATGACAATGTATAACGACCGTAATGTTGCAACAAATTAAAGATTTTTTAACTTACTAAAAACCTCAGCTTTTATTTTTAAGTTTTCAGAACGCATTGCAACAAAACAATGCTGAATCCGATAAGACAGCATCTATTTATATTCCATATTCACGGGAGGTTGGGGGGGTTGGGTGGGGGAGTAACACGTTCTGAAAATGGATTTACCGTTTATTATCTTTCTAAGCAAGAACTTCATATGCTCAATTCTTTATAAATTCCAGCTATGAAGTGGTTATTGACTTTTCATGACAGTCAATTCGTTTACCAAAAGTTAACTTATTTTCTTAAAAAGTAATTTTTCGTACTGACTAAACTACTTTGTACTTTACACAGATTTTATATATATTAGTATATTTATCCTATTTAGATATGTTTACTGAGTCTTAACTTTATCCAGATTTCCCGGGTATAAAAACGGACAAAACTTTGGACACAATATTTACTTAAGTTGTAAAACAATCATTTTTAAGTAGAGTCCGTGGCGTTATAAATACAGGAGTGATATTTTAATCAACTTTTATTGATTTTAAATGTTTGATAGCCATATGATAATGGTATTTACAAGAAAGTGGAAATTAAAACATAACGCTGACACAGAAATGCCGTATATATTAATTTCCACGAATCATAAACAAATTCTATGTCAACCCTTAGGGTACAAAATCAAGGAAAAAGAGCCGAGTAGTAACACAGTAGTAATTTTGTGACATTTTTATGACATATTATCATTCATAATTAGCATTTAATATCACTTTTAAAAATCTATTAAAGTATAAAAAATATTAAGAAGTTTTAAAAATTGTTTTAAATCAAGTTTTATGATATCATAAGTCATCTATTATTACTAATTTTTAAACTTTAAATATCTGTATCAGATAAAAGTGTCAGAGACAAAAAAAGTTATAAAACTTTGTAACTGAAAACACGTGCTTGGTATAACCAAGGTTACCAAGAAACGACACAATACAAGCTAATAAAAAAAGACAACCACGGCATGCCAAACAACACAATTACATTTTGGACCACTGATATTTAAACAGAGACAAAGAACATTTTTATTTTTCCCGGGTTTAGAACAATATTCACTTCATCACTAAAACTAAAAGACCATGCTGATAAAATGGCGCATGCGTGATACCATTCTCAGGAAGATAGTTATTATATTTATAAACCAATGAAATATGAAACTGTTGCTTGTGGTTTGTCCTCGATTTATTTTTGTTTAGAAATGATATTAACATGATTATTAACTAGTTATTGTAAGGCCTTTTGAATCTACCTTTTATTTATTGATCCAATTCAACTAAATTATTAGTAGAGTATCGCCATTAGTAAGATTAATAAGATTTCTTATTCATTTATCCATCTCGAGCATCATATTAAAGTGTACCAATGAATTGTGAATACATGATTCAAAGTTTGCATCAAACTGTTCTGGGAAGAACGGAGAATGCATTCTTGACAAGTGGAATGGTAATTTTAATTACTTGTTGGGATTGTTTGTACCGGTAATTGGTCAGTGTGCGAGTTGACAGTGTTTGAAATACACTTCATTCGTGTGCTCGTAAAAGTATAATACATAGAATATTGTACAATAGACGAAAAATTGCTGTGACAGTTAAAAATAATGTTTTACAAATGGAATGCGCATAATTTTAGTTGTTTATCTCAACACTGAAACCTTGTAATAAAAATAAAACACAAACATACCAGTTCATGTCCAAATCACAATGCAAAAAACACTAACAAACCAGTTCATGTCCAAATCACAATCCAAAAAACACAAACATACCAGTTCATGTCCAAATCACAATCCCAAAAACACAAACATACCAGTTCATGTCCAAATCACAATCCAAAAAAAACACAAACATACCAGTCCTTGTCCAAATTACAATCCAAAAAACACAAACATACCGGCCCATGTCCAAATCACAATCCAAAAAACACAAACATACCAGTTTATGTCCAAATCACAATCTCAAAAAACACAAACATACCAGTTCATGTCCAAATCACAATCTCAAAAAACACGAACATACCAGTCCTTGTCCAAATCACAATCCAAAAAAACACAAACATACCGGTCCTTGTCCAAATCACAATCTCAAAAAACACAAACATACCAGTCCATGTCCAAATCACAATCCCAAAAACACAAACATACCAGTTAATGTCCAAATCACAATCCAAAACACAAACATACCAGTCCATGTCCAAATCACAATCCAAAAACACAAACATACCGGTCCATGTCCAAATCACAATCCAAAAAAACACAAACATACCAGTCCATGTCCAAATCACAATCTCAAAAAACACAATCATACCAGTCCTTGTCCAAATCACAATTCAAAAAAACACAAACATACCAGTCCATGTCCAAATCACAATCCAAAAAACACAAACATACCAGTTCATGTCCAAATCACAATCTCAAAAAACACAAAACATACCAGTCCATGTCCAAATCACAATCTCAAAAAACACAAACATACCAGTCCATGTCCAAATCACAATCCCAAAAACACAAACATACCGGTACATGTCCAAATCACAATACCAAAAACACAAACATACCGGTCTTTGTCCAAATCACAATCCAAAAAACACAAACATACCGGTCCATGTCCAAATCACAATCCCAAAAACAAAGTAAAAACTTTAAAAACAAGCCAATTAGTTATACTCGCGAACTTCAAATCAAGAAAGTTACCCGTCAAATGCAAATTATCAAATTTGAGAATAAACACGGGACCTAAAATATATCTAGTATAAGTTTAATACAAACTCTTCGTGCTAATAAAAGATATTATGAGGATGCCCATAAAACTTAGGATTGATTAACTGGGCTTGCAATATCTCCGAGTCAACAATTTAGTTGTAAGCAGCTTACTTCGTTTTAGAAAGTTCCCGTAGTTGGACTCGTGAACGAAATACAAGCTTTTAGGCTTGGTTCAGTCTAACCAAGCCTAAAAGCACTGAAATTGAGTTAAAAAAGTACTTATTTAAGCAGATAGCAAATTATTAAGGAAACAGTACAGGGGTTTACTGAATTTCTTTTCTGATATGTTCATCTAGTTAGGTCTTTTTCAAAACAATTTGCATCAGACGACTACAAAGCGCTGTGAACACCATATTCAAAGGGAAAACAGAAATATGCTTTTTATTTTTAATTTTAAAAAGAACGGCGTTGTTTTATAACAACTTAAGCTCAGACAGAAAGGCGAATATTGAAAGTCTGTCGGTCCTTTCTTTATGTTAGTAGTGTATAACATTCAAACTTTAATGAACGTGATTAAACACAATCGTCTGACAAAGAAGCTCGCAAAGATGAACTAGACATTCCCTGCTGAACATTAAAACATGACATTCTAAAAACAATAAGTGTCGAACTCCTCAAATATCAACGAACCGCTAAATTCAACAATGTGACGTAACTAATCTTAGAATTATCAACCTTCGGATCGCAATTGAAGGATTTTATGGTCTTGTAGAATCGGACTTAATGCACTTGAATATCTGCATGCGTGGTTAATTAGACAATTTGAACACTTATATGAACGATTTAAGGATGATCATAAACCCACAAAGGATTAGGAGTCGGATTAAAATTTAATCAGCTGTGGTTAATCTCAATAAGGAGCATATACTATTAAGGCCAGGGGTCGCCGGGATAATGACACAATTATTTATTGATATACATCTACATTTCCTTTGTATTATGTTAATCTGAATATCTCTCTCTCTCTCTCTCTCTCTCCTCTCTCTCTCTCTCTCTCTCTCTCTCGTTGTTGAAAGAACGTAATCTTATTAAATAGTGTCCTCTCATGCGTGGTAACCGATGTACAAATGTAATTCATTCATTTTAAAAACACGTGCATATCTGAGTTTAAAATAAATTCATGCAAAATTCCATACGTTGTTTTTGAATGTAAACAAAACTTGGACTATATAATCAACTGTTTAGACCGGTCCCGGAATTTCTATATATACGCTTATCATATACAAACATGATAATTAGCAAGTATAATTAATTTAAAAAATCTTACCTCTTTCATCCTCCCATTTTCAATATCAAACTTAACTTCTACCCGCGTAAACGGCATAATCACACAAATAATACCTTTAACAGCTTCCTGTTTCACAATTTAAAAAAAAAATTCAAAAAAATACACAAAATATTCCTAGCGTAGTATTAATGCATAAATACTATCAAATTAAGGCCGTTTGTTCCGACCTCTGTGAAGGTATGAATATTAAAGCCGGTTAATGTTCTAAAGGTGTTGTAATGAAATATTTAGAGATCTGACGATAATTGTACATTATAATAGACCAAGAATGTGATTAAAATCAGGACATTTTCAGTGTCTGTACATAGTCTGTATGGTAAGATTCACTTATCATATTAATCTTCTTATAGTTCTGAAATAATCAACAGGGATAAACAGTCATTTTTTAAAAATAATATAAAAAATTAACTGCTATTCAAGTTTTTTAAAAGCTTCTTATGGTGTAAAATTAACACATTTATATTTTTGCTGTGGTAATACCTATCAGAGTGTAATGGTCTGGTAAATATTATTGTACTATGTTTAATTGAATGAAAGTAACTCAATCAAAGAGAAAGTGACCACACTGAACCGAAACGACTACATAAACCATGAAACAAATGGGAAACAAATCCTGTAATTAATAAAAAAAACTGATCTGAAGCACTACTTAAAATCATATAAATGATTTTGGATTAAGTCAGATCTCAATCTAGAGTCTACCAATGCTGTTAACGTTTATCTTTACAATAAACGATTTGTTTTAAAAGATAGTGAAACGACATTTTGCATCATTCTAAAGACAAACAGAAAAAGTATAGACTTAATTGTTTGGGGTTTTTAGTCAAAATTATTTTGTGATTAATTCACAAAAACTATATAAAAATATGATTTTTGACAAGTTTTTAGGTAAACAAAAATAAGTTCCTGAACAACATTTTCATCTCATCACAGTGACAGATACCATTTTGACATTCTATTCAGTATTTATTCAAAGTTATTAGTCCCCGAGGGTACCCATAACCCAGTAGGCAGTACTTTGTGTTGTCAGAAAATATACCTTTTAGAATAATTTTAGCCGTCTTAATTTTTGAAATTTATTTTAATCTAAGGTTTGTCCCCTCATGCAAAGCATCTCTTAGCTGGATTTGGATTCATATAATTTTGGAACCTTAGATTCATTAATTTTCAACTTTTTGGCTTATGTTTTTTTACCTATCAAACTTTTCGGCCCCTATTGTCACTGATGAGGAATGATTTTTCGAAATGTGCACTTATGGCACATCAAAATTTAACATGTATTTGTGTTCTATATTTAATAACTAGTGATCTAATATGGTCGTTCTTATTTCGTCAGTTTGTTGTCTCAGTTTAATGGTTGCTAAATTCATGTTTTTTGGAACAAAATGTTTTGTTTCTTTTAATCAAATAAAGACGTTTTTGCAGTTGAGGTAAGGTGGTAAAATTTTCATATTGACATTTGCTACTTTTAGATTTTTATAAAACAATAATACAAAAGTGGTACATGAGAATATTAAAGATGAAAATTTTGATATAACTCATTTTTACATCTCTTTTATCTACATGTTCATCTACGCCCCATCACAGAAGACAAAGAAGACTGAATTTAAGTTTACTTTCTAACACAACAGTGTCGTACAAAACCAATGTGTTACATTTAGTAACACGATTTCATCAACGAATATTTTTGTCAACTTGGCGCAAATCAAACAAATATGTCTACAGTACCGTTCAGATTTGAGACGACTCATTGAGCAAACTCCATCGGGAGCCAATTTCAGTTTAATGACATATTTTGCAAATTTGTGGATCCAAAACTGAGATAAGCTCCGCCAATAAAATTAAATTTTAGACCATGCAATCTCCAAAATACGATCGCAAATCGAAAATTACAAGCTAGTTATCCCCTGACTGATGTTTCTTTCTCTATTTTGCTTAAAAAACATATTTTGATAATCAGACGTTCAAAAATATAGCCGGTTTTATACTTTTAAGGCGCTTTTTACATTTATAAAAAGATTCAAACAAATCAATTATCTAAAGACTGACAAAACATCTTGCTGGAAAATATCCAGTAACGCAACAATTTCTGTGTCGCTATCGTTGTCAAATTCCTATTCTGATAATGCTTTAGTTTAAACAATATTTTCTTAGCCAAAAATCCAATATTAATGTTACAATAGCATACATATTTGGTGTGAAATGGATCCGAGAACAAGACCTAAGTCTTATATGCACTCGTCTCCACAGTATTTGCTTAAATGTAGTAAGTTAAAATCAGGTGAACAAGTTGATGAATTTTATATACATTTTGTGTCATTTTGTTAACAACTAAATGATATAACAGAGAGAGAGAGAGAGAGAGAGAGAGAGAGAGAGAGAGAGAGAGAGAGAGAGTTACTGACAAAATGCTTTGACATGATGCTTTGAAAACAAGATTCCCTATTCTATTTCCGGATCGTCTACGTCAGAGATATTGGGCGTGGTAATACACAAGGTTGATGATGTAACTCGAGTATATAACGAACGATTTCGCGGAAAATTTGCGGCAAGTGTATACTGTCGAAAATTTGGGCTAATAGCAAATAAAAAACATTTTTACAAAATGATTGAACTAAAACAACAATTAATATCCCTCCAGATAACTTTTCAATAAAGCAAACACAATTTCAATAAGAATGTTCTCATATGTCTTTGAGAACGCATATGCAATAGATTTATCTCACTGAATTGGTGGTACGATTTTTTTTCCACACACACACACACACACACACACACACACACACACACACACACACACACATATATATATATATATATATATATATATATATATATATAAAAGCATAATTACTGCCGTTTAATGTGGTTAAAATAACTTTAAATTTAATTAATTTGGACTAACTGTTAACACTTGGATGCTTTACCTTAGTCCTTAATAAATCTGGTATTAGATTCGTATCATTTGACTAATAGATAATTATGACACTTTAAATAAATGAACTGAATAAAAAACAATCTGATCATAAATCATTGCTCACGTGATCTTTTTAATTTGGAACTCAAGCTTTACACATTATCATCTCTCCTGTCTCAGGCTAAATAATTGGATAAAAACTTTCTGTGTAAAATACACATAAATAAATAAATAAATAAATAAATAAATAAATAAATAAATAAATAAATAAGAGAAATAATAAATAAATAAATAAATAAATAAAAATGAAATATATGAAATAAAAATAAACTAAAAGACATTTCATATTTAAATACTTGGCTCGTAAATTCATACATTACGCATATGTCGTTTACCATTTTTTAAAATTCATTCAATACATTAAAAATTGGTATACATGTATGATTTTTTGAATGAATTGAATGATAAAATTAAAAAAAAATGGTATATGACACATACATATACCATAGCATCACGACACAGTCGCAAAATATTTGTATAGCATTACAAGAGTTACTTCTAATTCTTTGTCAGAGATTTATATTCTTATTAGGATTCTGTATTGAACTGTTACATAATCTCAAATCAAAATGTGTTCGATTAACTATGGCGGCACAGAGATGACATGAAAAACAAATTTTTGTATCTTGTGCTTTCGCAAAAAATATTGCGTGAGCACACAAAAATGATGACTTATGCGTAAGCGCGTAAAAAAATTCGCCTGAGCACGTAATAACCTTCGCATGCGCACGCAATAGGCTTGAGCACGTGATGTACTGGAATATTTCTTCGTGTCATTTCTGTGCCGACTTAGTAATCTTCGCAAATTGCTATGAAAAAATTACAATACGTTTGCTTTGTACCTAGCAACAATTTGGGATTGGTTAGATAGCTCTTCTTAATTGGCAGTTTCGAATTCAACAGCGGGGTCAGTGTCGAAGATCTCTTATTATGCCTGTCAATAACAAGACTTAGTGACGAGACAAAGTTTGAAAACTACGTAATAATTGTATTCTCTCTTACCTCTACCACTGCGGTACCTCAGTTGGTAGAATGCTCGCTCCGTAAGTGGGATGTCGTGAGTTCTAGCCCCAACAGTGTCTGACCCAAGGCTTGAAAGTGGGTAGTGACTTTTCTTTCGACAAGCAATAGGCATTACGAAGTGAAAGTAACGGTTCTTTCGGATGGGAACTTTAAATAAACGAGGTCCCTTGTCACGGTAGGCGTGGCACGATAAAGAACCCTGCTGTATAATGCCATCAGTGCAAAACACAGACACAGTTTCTGCAACTTCGCCTATAGCTGGCGAAGTCTCGATATAAGTGGAATATTCTTGACAAGGACGTTAAACATCATTACTCAAATCTTCTCTTACCTCTGGCGGATATACTTGAAAACATATTTCCACTTTGGTCATTGGCATACCGGAATGATCAGTTGATAGTTTACACCTTGTGAGATTCGAAACCAATTTCGTATGGTTTAGTCAATACGTAACAGGTTTTAAATTGAAATTGATACTACTGAACAAATACCAACAAAATAAAGGTTGCCAGGTATATGCATCGTTTACCTGCAATGGCTAAACATGAAACTTATTTTGAGCGTTTTTTTTATTATTAAAAACACCGGTTATATTGAAAATATTTGTATGCATCTTAAAATTATCCTGATATTTGTTGAATTAGTTCCAGTTTTGAAAGGCAGACATATCACTTAAAAAAAATTGTTCATTATATAAGGCCTTTTTACTTATTGTTGTATCTTTCATATTTTAATGAATGTAATAGGATATTTGTTTACATAGTTTGTAAGTAAACTAAGACACTTCAGAATTGATGACATGAGATGATATCTGATACATGTATAATGATAAATAAATCTTTAACTGATATAAAACATCACAGGTATAAACGGTTTATAATGGATATAGATATTTTGTAAGGGACCGTTACCATTAATTAATTAATAAATATTTGTGATCATAGTTAAATAAATAATCTATTAATAAATGTATAAAATATATTTACTTCATGTATAAGCTAAAGAAGACGCTGCAAAATAATGATTACGAAATGTGATATATTGTAACAGACCAATTGTCTTTTGCAAAATTTTGAATATTCCTTTTTGTAAAAATTCAAATTTTTGCACATGACACAGGTACTAACAAAGGGGAGATAATTCAATATACATTATCTGTATTCTTAAAAAGAGAGGACTATTACTTTAATAAAACGTTATATTCCTAATAGGAAATTTCAATAACTCGTGCCGAAAGAATATTTTTAACGCAATTTTCAACGAGATATCGACTGCTTATTAGCGTGTCATGTCCTTGTTAATGCATATATCTAATAAAATAAATTGTAGCACATAGAATCATAAAAAAAATGTTAAAATGCAGTTAGACTTTTTAATAAAATGTTGCAGGTGCTCTTTTTGAATACATCATGTCAATAAATCAATAGTTTTAATCGAGAAACAATAGAAACAACACCTGACAAAAAGAAATGACGCCAAATAAATATTATCAAATCTTAATAATAAACGGAGCTTCTTTCGCATTTTTTTCTATTTTTTTTCAAAAAGATCATTCCTGGTGTAACGTATGGTTTATAAACGACAATAAATAAATAAATAAATAAATAAATAAATAAATAAATAAATAAATAAATAAATAAAAATAAAATATATGAAATAAAAATAAACTAAAAGACATTTCATATTTAAATACTTGGCTCGTAAATTCATACATTATGCATATGTCGTTTACCATTTCTTAAAATTCATTCAATACATTAAAAATTGGTTTACATGTATGATTTTTTGAATGAATTGAATGATAAAATTAAAAAATGGTATATGACACATACATATACCATAGCATCACGACACAGTCGCAAAAAATGAGCAAAATAGACATTTCTATGGGAAAAATCAAGGCATTCCAAATGAATGAGCAAAAAAAAAATAATAAATAAAAAAAAAAAAATAAATAAATAAATAAAATAATAAAATAAAATAAAAATTAATGAATTAAAATAAAAACAACTTTTTTTCTATTTGTAATATTTGTATAGCATTACAAGAGTTACTTCTAATTCTTTGTCAGAGATTTATATTCTTATTAGGATTCTGTATTGAACTGTTACATAATCTCAAAACAAAATGTGTTCGATTAACTATGGCGGCACAGGGGTGACATGAAAAACAAATTTTTGTATCCTGTGCTTTCGCAAAAAATATTGCGTGAGCACACATAAATGATGACTTATGCGTAAGCGCGTAAAAAAATTCGCCTGAGCACGTAATAAACTTCGCATACGCACGCAATAGGCTTGAGCACGTGATGTACTGGAATATTTCTTCGTGTCATTTCTGTGCCGACTTAGTAATCTTCGCAAATTGCTATGAAAAAATTACAATACGTTTGCTTTGTACCTAGCAACAATTTGGGGTTGGTTAGATAGCTCTTCTTGATTGGCAGTTTCGAATTCAACAGCCGGGTCAGTGTCGAAGATCTCTTATTATGCCTGTCAATAACAAGACTTAGTGACGAGACAAAGTTTGAAAACTACGTAATAATTATATTCTCTCTTACCTCTACCACTGCGGTAGCTCAGTTGGTAGAATGCTCGCTCCGTAAGTGGGATGTCGTGAGTTCTAGCCCCAACAGTGTCTGACCCAAGGCTTGAAAGTGGGTAGTGACTTTTCTTTCGACAAGCAATAGGCATTACGAAGTGAAAGTCACGGTTCTTTCGGATTGGAACTTTAAATAAACGAGGTCCCTTGTCACGGTAGGCGTGGCACGATAAAGAACCCTGCTGTATAATGCCATCAGTGCAAAACACAGGCACAGTTTCTGCAACTTCGCCTATATCTGGCGAAGTCTCGATATAAGTGAAATATTCTTGACTAGGACGTTAAACATCATTACTCAAATCTTCTCCTACCTCTGGCGGATATACTTGAAAACATATTTCCACTTTGGTCATTGGCATACCGGAATGATCAGTTGATAGTTTACACCTTGTGAGATTCGAAACCAATTTCGTATAGTTCAGTTAATACGTAACAGGTTTTAAATTGAAATTGATACTACTGAACAAATACCAACAAAATAAAGGTTGCCAGGTATATGCATCGTTTACCTGCAATGGCTAAACATGAAACTTATTTTGAGTGTTTTTTTTTTTTTTTTTTTTTTATTATTATTATTAAAAACACCGGTTATATTGAAAATATTTGTATGCATCTTAAAATTACCCTGATGTTTGTTGAATTAGTTCCAGTTTTGAAAGGCAGACATCTCACTTCAAAAAAATTGTTCATTATATAAGGCCTTTTTACTTATTGTTGTATCTTTAATATTTTAATGAATGTAATAGGATATTTGTTTACATAGTTTGTAAGTAAACTAAGACACTTCAGAATTGATGACATGAGATGATATCTGATACATGTATAATGATAAATAAATCTGTAACTGATATAAAACATCACAGGTATAAACGGTTTATAATGGATATAGATATTTTGTAAGGGACCGTTACCATTAATTAATTAATTAATTTGTGATCATAGTTGAATAAATACTTTATTAATAAATGTATAAAATATATTTACTTCATGTATAAGCTAAAGAAGACGCTGCAAAATAATGATTACGAAATGTGATATATTGTAACAGACCAATTATCATTTGCAAAATTTTGAATATTCCTTTTTGTAAAAAATCAAAAGGGAGATAATTCAATATACATTATCTGTATTCTTAAAAAGAGAGGACTGTTGCTTTAATAAAACGGTATATTCCAAATAGTAATAGGAAATTTCAATAACTCGTGCCAAAAGAATATTTTTAACGCAATTTTCAACGATATATCGACTGCTTATTAGCGTGTCATGTCATATATCTAATAAAATAAATTGTAGCACATAGAATCATGAAAAAATGTTAAAATGCAGTTAGACTGTTTAATAAAATGTTGCAGGTGCTCTTTTTGAATACATCATGTCAATAAATCGATAGTTTTAATCGAGAAACAATAGAAACAACACCTGAGAAAAAGAAATGATGCCAAATAAATATTATCAAATCTTAATAACAATCAGGGCTTTCTTTCGCATTTTAATTTATTTTTTTTAAAAAAAAGACCATTCCTGGTGTAACGCATAGTTTAAAAACGGCAATGAATAGATAAATGAATAAACTAATAAAATTATTTTAAAAAAAACTTAACTTATTTTAACAAACAAAACTGAGATGTCCATATTATCGACAATACGATTACAATCCATATTTCACAATAGGACGCCTAATTTCATCATCTCGCATTCTTAAATTTTATTTGCTCGTGTTATTGCATTGTAAAAACGAGATATCTGTTGGTGTAAATTGCTACATTTTTGCTTAAAATGGAAATTATCATATCAAAGTTTCAATTTATTTATCAATAATAAATGGCCTTGGCGACATTTTGTCTTTTTTAAACGCCAAAATTCGATTTATTTTACATGTTACAGGTTAAATTCAAGGTTTCCATTTATTCATGTTATCAGCGTTATTTTGTCTGATAACATTTCGAAGTCTATAAGCAAACGGATTGAGTTCTCTTGTCCTGCTGACAAACTTTGGATAATGTCCAAAATTTTTTGGATCAAACTTCACTCCATATCTTTTGCCATACAGGTGTATTGCTATCTCATTTTTCAAATTAGGTTTCGGCGTTGACGTTTGGAATTCTAAGTCTTCAAATGCTATATCGCTTGCTATGCTTCTCTGTGTTGGAAGCGGGGTTGTCATCTGGCTTCCAATGGTCATGTTTAAACTGAAATTGTCTCTTTCCGCTTTCTCAAGCCTCCGAGCCATAAGATGGGGTGTCATGTAATTTAAACTGTCATCTTCACCTTCGTGAGACATTCGAAAAGAATCGTAACCGGAAGAAAGATTTTCACTCCCGGAAGTTCGAAAATGACGCTCGTTTGTTAACGGAGCAACCTTCGTGCTCTTTTTCTGTACTTGTTTTGGTTTCTTGCGAAAAAACAACTCCGATGAAAAGCGAAACCTGTCAATTTGATCCGGTTGGATAACTGGGAAGTGTTTATCCATAATAGTCTCCCGCCCTGGAGTTTTACCTTGGAAAATTCCATATTTTCTCGCAAGAGATTTTGAAAGTCCGGTGTCTGAACATAAATGGATATTTTGATCACAAAATTTAGAGATTAAATGAATATGTCTACAATTGTAATATTTCTGTATGCAATCAGCTAATCGACTGTCCATCATACCTGGCATGTTTCTATACAGGAAACTCTCAGTATAATGACGCGGAACGCAAAGTTCCAACATCTGTATTAGGGTTGCAATTAATAACAACCCTAGAACAACTATATTAAAAAACCATATAGCTCTCAAAAACATGTAGGAAGGAATATTACAGACAGCTGTTGTCTGGGTTGGTGGTAAAACAGAGGCGGAAGTTTGATCAGGCTGAACTAAGCAGGTAAACTTGTCAGCAAATATTCTCTGTTCTTGAAGATCTTGGGAAACAATTCCAAAGCTAGCCCCAAAACATGTGGCTATAACTATCGTGAGTGTACACCATTTTAACAGGTACAAGACAAATATCTGTTTAGATTTTATCATCAAAATATATGCAAAATATTCTAAAACATTGTCAATTTCTCTATGTAATGTTGCTTCCGTAACTGTTCGACGCATGCCTTTGTCGTACTTCCGGTAATATTCTGTAAGGTTATTTGAATGGCCAATCAAACAACTGATTTCATTGGAAATTTCCCTTCCAAAACACCAATACCAAATAATTAATGGGAGCGCAAGTGCAACTGGTTCGCACATTAAGATTATCGGGAATATTTTATGAGGTAATTCTCTGGTAGGAGCCCATTTTGCACTCACAGAAGGGCGACTTGCTGATTGGAAGCTATTCCAACAAAATTCATCCGCAAAATAGTCCCTTGCATTATAGGTATTATAGCATTTCACTTTGTCCACTAAAATATAAAATGCATAAATACATTTTTAAATGATTCGGATATAAAATATATATGAATTATATTAAGAGTACGTGATCCATTGAAAACGCTTTACTTGGATTGATTAGATTGGATTAAAAGTATTTTACGCCCAAGCCAATGTGTCTTTTCATATTGATGGTGTAGATTTAGAAAAAGTAAAGGAAATAAAATATTTAGGTGTGTTTTTTAGTAGATACGGGTCATTTTTATGTACAAAAAAGTATTTAGCTGAAAGAGCTACAAAAGCCATGTATGGAATTATTAAGAAAGCTAGAACTTTAAATTTATCAATTGACTGTCAAATAGATATGTTTGATAAAATGGTTTTACCAATTTTGCTGTATGGCTCAGAAATATGGGGTTTTGAAAAATTAGATATATTAGAAAGAGTCCATTTAAAATTTTGTAAACTAATTTTAAAAGTTAGAAAGAGTACGCCAAGTTTTATTGTATATGGCGAAACAGGCAGGGTACCATTACATGTTTATGTCAAAACCAGAATTATAAGTTACTGGTCAAATATTGTTGAGAACAGAGATGCGAAATATACATTAATTATTAACAAATTGTTATATAATTACTATTCCAAAGGTGTTAAAACTAAGTGGATAAGCTCAGTTGAAACAATTTTTCAAGAATGTGGTATGAATAATATATGGTTATTCCATAATTATAGCAACCGTACTTGGTTAATTAAATCTGTTAAACAAAAATTATATGATCAATTTTTACAAAGCTGGTATACAAATTGTACTTCTTCAAGAGGAATTTCTTATAATTTATTTACTCATTTTGATTTTAAGCTACAATCGTATTTAACTTCAGATCTCTCTGATAGAAATAAAACTACTTTAACGAATTTTAGATGTAGTAATCATAAACTACCCATTGAAGTTGGACGTTGGAAACATATCCCAAGAGAAAATAGATTATGTGAACTTTGTAACACCGATTTAGGTGATGAATTCCATTTTATTTTGTGTTGTACTGCTTTGTCCGAAGATAGAAATATGTATATTCCAAAACGGTACTATGTCAAACCAAATAGTTTAAAATTTTATTCATTATTTAATGACACAAATTTATCTTTACAAATTAAATTAAGTAAGTTTATAACAATTATTAATGAAAAAATCGGCACTACCGGTCCTCCGGGTTAACATAATGTAGTTGTATACATGTAATTATGTTATGCTGTTACTCATGCATTATTTGTTTTATATTATACATATGTTTATATATTCTCAATTTGTATTTTTTTGCAATATGAGAAATAAAGAAAACTTGAAACTTGAAACTTAAACTGAGACGGTTGGGAATGTTGGAGGAAACCAGAGTGTCCGGAAAAACCACCGATCTTTCGCAAGCAAACTGGCTAACTTTTTAACATAAGAATCTGTCCGAGTTGGATTCCTAGGCCTTGATTGGCGCTTTGATTCGTGAGCGCATACTGAAGGTCACTCGGCCGTCGAGGCTCTTTACACTTTACCTGAAATCTAGACCAATGAAAAGAATGGGAAAAAAAACGGGCAAAAATTATAATGTGGAGATTAAAGCTGCATTAAGTTTTCCAAAGAAAAAAATAAAACGGTGCTAATCTAATTACTGATGTTCCTAATGAACAATGTTACATTTGGTTCAACGTTAAAGCTCGAATACAGAAATTACAGTAATTACCCAGCGAGATGCAGCATTTGGGATCTAATATAAGAACATGGTTACGTCATCAAAACCCGGGTCATATAAACACCACTTAAAAAACGGTGAAATACGATACATTAAACACAGAACTTCGTTGAATTTGTCATTTGTGACTTAGTAAGGGATACATAACACCATTTCAAATACATCTGGATATTAATGACGGACAATTAATGCAATTTGTCATGTTTCACCTTCGATTCATGGGTTTTTCCGTACATCCGTGCGCATGCTCCAAGCTCATAATTTTCATCGTTAAACATTGACCAACCGGTCAGAGGATTCCGTTTATTTACAGCTAAAAGAAATGAAATTTGGGAAAACGAATCTCACAGATCTTGATTAGAGAATATCTATTTTTTAAAAAAATATATTTTTAGAAAATCAAAATAAATTTAGAAAATTGAAAAACTTAATGCAGCTTTAAAGTGTTCGATAATGTGACAATAAGGAAAAGTTTTAAGGGTCATATATTTTTGTTCCCTTTCATTTAATATTACTGCGATGAAAGTGTGTTTTCACGCTGTTTGTCTTTAATCTTCTGTAAAAAATCATTAGGATTATGTATTCTTAAGCAAAGAACCGTGTTGTTCTTTACAGTATTGGCTTCTCTTATAAACCTATAGATTTTCACCCCCCCCCCCGGGCCGTGGTACGGAGAAATTATGCATGCCTGTCTGTTTGTCTGTCTGTCCTCGAAGATTTGTGTTACTGGAATAAATCATTTGCTGCCCCGGGCAGCGTCCAGAAATTTCATAATTTTCGTAAAGATTTACAGGATACTGGATTGCATTATGAGTTTAAAAAAGATGTCATATTGTAAATATCTAGGTCACGAATGGGTTAAATAAAACAAACATACCAGTCCTTGTCCATATCACAATCCCAAAAACAAAGTAAAAACCTTGCAAACTGGCAAAATAGGTGATACACGTGAACTTCCATCAAGGAAGTGAGGCCGGGTGCTCCGGAAAGGTAAGCACCTCCTGTTTAGCTAGCTACACCCGTCACGTGCAAGTCAATTTTGAGAATGAAAGGAACAAAGAACTATGGTAAGTCAAATATATCCAGTATAAGTTGGGATACAGTGACTACATACTTATCAACAATATTGTGATGACAGCCATAAAACTTTTTAAGGGCCCTGATTAGCCTAGGCTTGCAATATCCTTGTGTCAACAATTTCATTGTAAGTAGTTTCCTTCGTTGCAGAAGTTCCCATAGTGGGAACAAGCTCTGCCGTACCGTATTAACTGTGAAACATATACACCATACGCAGGAGAAGCAGGGATATTACTGCAAAGAAACGGAAAGTTGACAATAGAAAAATTGAAGTCATCACGTTTGTCGTATAGCTTCAGATGTAACCTTTCATGGGTGTCATAATTGAGGTATAAGTCAAAATATGAAGCAGAACATGGAGAATCTGTCGTGTCTTTTATTTCAAGCTCACTTGGATAGATGACATTCACATATTCTCCAAATTTGTGATTATTTAGAGAAAGAACGTCATCTATATATCTGTATGTGTAGTTGAATAATTTAGCGACAGTCTTTGTTCCAGATTTGACAAGGTTCTGTAAAAATTCTGATTAATATGAATAAAGAAACAAATCAGCAAGTAAAGGTGCACAGTTTGTGCCCATTGGTATACCGATTGTTTGTTGAAAGATAATATTGCCAAACACAACAAATATGTTGTCTATCAAAAACTCTAACATTTTGTTGATGGTATCTTCAGTATATTTTTGTTTGCAGTCTGTATGGTGGTTTACAAAATAACCAGAATCCCTGTTGAGCACTAGATATTTATATCTTGGTTTACCGTTTTTGTAAAAAAATGAAAAGTGAATGATTTGTTTCAGACGTTCTTTCAATTTAGCATGAGGGATAGTGGTGTAAAGGGTAGAAAAATCAAAAGTTTTTTTAAAATTAGGGGATAAAAGGAATGGTCTTTCATAAGCAATTCGAATTACTTTTACCCTAAAAATTTTTTATAAAACCAGAGACATTTAAAACGAATTTACGCTGCAAAAAATTCATTAACCCCCACCCACCCCCACAAAAACAAACAAACAAAAAATAAATAAATAAATAAATAAATAAATAAATAAATAAATAAATAAATAAAAATAAAAAACAATAATAACAAAAACTTACCTAGATAGAGTATAATCATAGATATGATTCCAAGTAAAAATATAACGGGTAAAACTATGTATTTGATTAGTTTGTCCAAATAAACATCTACGGACGGACGTGATAAATCTCTACAGCAGATATCACCCATAATTCCCAACATTAATTCTACTTCCTGGAAATTAGCAAGCTGCTTCCTTATAAATGAGTTTTTTTTCTTCTTTTCTTTGTATAACGTGATAAATCCAGTCAAAAATTAACCAAAGGCATTTCAAGTTTTGAATATTGCAATGAATATTTATTTGTTTTAAGCCAATATTTTCACTTTTGATTCAGCCATTGTAAGGAAAATGAATATCACACCACGATCCATATCCTTTTCTCAATCAGATATAAACAAGATCACTTACAGCAAATTTAGAACTATTTACATGAAGTCTAGGTACTACTGATTTTATTTTACAATTTTGAAATGTATCTGACTTTTTCTTTGAATTTTTTATCAGCCTGTCAATCAAAGATATATATACCAATGTTATCGGTTATATCCCCTTGTTGGAAAGTTTTGTGTTGAAGCTATGTCCTTGGTAGTGTCGCTGTGTCAGACTCATGTTTTATAAATAACGCAAAGTGTGTGTTAGTGATTTTTTTCTTTCTCAAAATTACAGATTTGTCATTTAAATGTCAATTCAATAAAAAAAATCAATAAAAAAAGAAAATAACTAATAATAATAATAATAAATAGTTGTTATTTTTCTTCTTCTTCAAATGAAGATGATGATTATTATTTATTATTATTAATATTGCTTTTATATGGTAATAAGCATGCACATAGTATTTGTTATAGGTATTTTAGGCGCATTTTTTGAAGAGGTAAAAAATCTTTTATACTCATAATGTTTATTAACTGCAGTTGTTGAAAAATTTCGTAGTACAAAGTGACTACAAAAAAGAGATAAAAAACATGTCAGTGGAGATGCGGGGGATCGAACCCCGGGCCTTTCACATGCAAAGCGAACGCTCTACCACTGAGCTACATCCCCGACCATAGGAAATTGGCGTTAAAATAGTGAGTAATCACTGTACAAAAGTTCAACACTTACAATCATATTATGTAACTTTATTCTCGTCTCTTTTTTACAAATTTACAGATTTTTATCTTTGTTTGTGTCTAGTACTTCCATTTATCAATTGTTTTGATAAGTTCTTTTGTCTCCGCGAGTAACGTGTAGTGCATTCCTAAAGAGGGATAACTCGATCTGCAAATAAAGAACGATAACTGTTTGAACTCAAGATTTTAAATACTACTCATACTGAAGAATGACTTGAAATTACTATATTTTAAAATTTATTTACCCAATTTTATTGTCTGGATTTTTATGGAACTCGTTTCTTAAATTTACATTCAATGTTATCTGAAATAACTAACGGGGTAAATCTATTACCACTTTACTGCAAAAGGACTTAAAATATACGTTCTAGCGTTGAACACTACGCTGATGAAGTTGTATTGATTTATCAGTATATATATATATATATATATATATATATATATATATATATATATATATATATATATATATATATATATATATATATATATGTGTGTGTGTGTGTGTGTGTGTGTGTGTGTGTGTGTGTTCGAGAACTGTCAGCGAAACTGTTAAAGTTAATCAAGTAAAATTTTATAGTTACCTTACTCCGATAGAAGGTTCTCGGTAGTCAAGTGGTCTAAAGCAAGCACTTAAAGTTACATATGTCTTATCGAGCACTTGGCATAATACCGAAATGAAAGCAGGGACGTTTATAGCTAGGTAATAAATTTAGCGTTAATTTAACCAAAGGCATTGCTTCCTTGATTGATCTCAAATAACTCGGTGTTATTGTTTGTTTCTATCTGCCGTTTTTTAATCAGTACCAGGGGCTAATACAGTTGGGCTTTTACAAACAACAAAACCTCATAATGTATGATTAATTCTTTAATTGGTAAAATTAATTAACGCCAGTTATTTCTCGATTACGCCTCCTATTACACTTCTTTGGCTTAGGATATGCAGTTTCAATTTTTATATAAACGTTGTAATTGTTATTCTTATTAAGTTATAAGTAAACCCTCTTTTCCGACACCTTTTAAAATTGATTAAGATATTAATAACACTTGAGATCACATTGTTAATAATCATTGTCTATGTGAATGATTGCCGTCAGCCATTTGTTTACAGTTACTATCACTTTATCCAAGAGGATCATGGGTTAGAGATTACACGCGAGATATCTCGATATTTCGGCGAGTTTCGAGTCCCGATAGTGTTATAGGTCCCTAATGAAAGTCACGGTTCTTTTGGATTGGAACTTAAAATAAACGAGGTCCCGTGTCACGGTAGGCGTGGCACGATAAAGAACCCTGCTGTATAATGCCATGAGCGCAACGCACTTTCTGCACTTTCGTCTCTAGCCGGCGATGTCTCGATATAAGTGAAATATTCTTGACTGGGACGTTAAACACCATTACTCAACTCTTATCGACGCTGGATTCGGTGCTCCGTCGCCCGGGGGCGGATGTCGGTTTTACATGCACTCAGGTTTCTTCAACTACTCAAGAACTGACCGATTGCCCCTGACCCTAACAGAATTTTTTTCCTGACGGTTGTGTCATGATGGTCAGAACAATTTATATATATATATAAAAAACCTTGGATTTTCTGATACCAACTGCTGTTGGAAGGAGTGCTGCTTCGTTTCGCTTTAGATTGAAAATATTAGTGGAACTGTAAAAAAGTTACCAACTTCGATCGAAAGGCAAGTGATTTATCTTCCAAAATAATTGATTGTAAGAGTTTCGCGAGGCCAAGAAGTCTTGTTTTGAAAATGGAAGACGATGTCGGAAAACATCAACACAGACAAAAAAAATCTCAAACCAGTGGCGATGACATCTTAAAATATGTCAATATTTTGGAAGACAAATCATTGACCTATCGATTAAACTTTGTAACCTTGCTACATTTTTAGTCTGAAACGAAGTGAGACGGTGCACCTTCCGACACCAGTTGGTCTCGGAAAATCTCGTGTTTTTGATATAGAAATTTTTATGATCCTTCACAAAGCCATAAGACATAAAATATGTTAGGGTCAGAGGAAATTCGGACTTACCACCTTGATACAAATGAAAGAAAATTGATTGGGACATTATTTCAAAATTTCATTACACACTCTTAGAGTTTCTCTCAACTATTGATGTGTGTCAGTTCTAAAAGGCAAATTGTTATAAAAGTGATTTAATAAACGCTAATATCTCATCGCTGTAAAATCTGAACAACAACTTAATGGTATTGAAGATGATTTTGTATAAAACTTATAGAACTGTTCTGTAGTAGCATTTCAAGTTCTATACATATTCATCTTCCAACTAGCAAACACTCTAAAAATGTGGAAATTCGTAACCATGACCGCAAATCAATGTAATGTATATAAACTTATGGTTTAAAAACATGCTATGTCTTAAAATAATCAAAGGTAATACTAGTATATTGTTTGGGGATATCATATTTACGTGGTATTTTATTATTCTTCACAAAGTTGTGCGTTCTGGAAGTCAGGTCTCTTGCCGTGCCAAGGGAGGTAACTGGTGTAATGGTTGTTTATCTACTGTAGGTCCAAGA
The DNA here is from genome assembly GCA_029721355.1 of Tegillarca granosa. Classification (NCBI taxonomy): domain Eukaryota; kingdom Metazoa; phylum Mollusca; class Bivalvia; order Arcoida; family Arcidae; genus Tegillarca; species Tegillarca granosa. The sequence goes on along the minus strand of CM056602.1, from coordinate 35,024,663 downwards.
CTTTTAACATCTATTATTGGAGAGAATTAGGAAAAAAGTGAGCTTCAGATTCTTTCTAGGATAAAAAAAAACGTAAATTTCCTATGTTACATGGTTCATTAGTGTTTTTTTTTTTTATTTTCATTTTTATTTTTATTTATTTATTTATTTATTTATTTATTTATTTATTTATTTATTTATTTTTGTTGTTGTAAATAATTACAAATCATTATTAATGTATAATTCAAATATGAATTAAATGTTACCGTTAACATTTTTTTAAAACTTTGATTATTCTGCAAACAGTAGCATTGGATGCAACCACATCTTTGACGAAATATATAGAGTATTCTATCATTTGTGTAATCATCCATAAAACATCTCTAAACCTTGATAAAACTCCAAAAGATCAACGTAGCTGAATGGTTCAGGTATAAGCACTATTGTATACATAGTCTGATTGGCCAAGGGTTCGGTATGTGGTTTGCCATGTAGAGTTGTTTACCTTTTAACGTCACTGGTTAGTTATATACATGTACTATATAGTATTATCGATTTAATGATTTGCGATTTTAATTTGAGACATTCTTATCTTAACTATTGAACGAGTTATTCAAACTCGACTCGAGATTAGCACAAAGCACAAACACTTGCACCAGCTCGAAATACAAAGTAAAGTTTTCTAAAAATCAAAAAAAAAAATAAAATAAATAAATAAATAAAAATAAAAATAAAAAATAAAAAATAAAAATAAAAACATTAGCTGAAAAAATTGTTGATGCGACGTAAAGAATACTGGACAAACCGGACACGTATAATTTATATGTACATTAACGACGGTAAAGTCTTTAGTAATTTATGACAAGTCTACCTTTGGACGAATACTGGATATAAGTTACAATCAAATACTTTTAGTGCTTTTTTGTAAATTATAGTTTATTGATAACAATTCTAAGTAAGCAAGTAAAAAATCTTCAAAAAAAAAAAAAAAAAAAAAAAAAAAAAAAAAAAAAAAAAAAAAAAAAAACATTAGCAGGAAGATCGACATGCTCACTGTGACTACTAGCAACAAAATAAAAGATTAAGTTAAGCTAAATTAAAATAAATAAAACAAGCCGGTACTAAATTGTTTCTTGTCTAGAAAATGATCTTGTTTGAACACCTGGCTTTATCACAAATGATTTCTGTCCTAGATTATTAAATAATTTTCCAACCTGTCCTTGACTTTTTCTATATATTGAAGTTGCTTCCGGTGATCGAACTCTAGGAGGCATGCGCGGTGATGGCGGAATTTTTCTTATCTCGTGCATTAATCTACACATCCTACCACCTTGATCTAGTTTATAATTTGGATCACCCTCATCTTTTACTCTTGGAATAGCTAGGTTCGACGGTGTCTGATTTCCGTAATTGTGAATCGTTTTCTCCATTCGTTTTCCTCTGTCCAGTTCATAATTACCTTCCGCCTCGGACTTGACTCGGGGTATAGCTTTTGTAATAGGTATTTTTGCCGGACTATGTAACAAGGTATTCATTCTTTTACCTTTGTCTAAATCAGCATTGTCCTCGCCTTCAGGTTTTACCCTTGGTGCTGGTCTGGCAGACAGCGGAAGTTCACTATCCCGGTGGACTATTTTATCCATTCGCCATCCTTTATGAAGTGTTGCGGTATTTTCTGCTTCCGGTTTTACCCGTGGAATTCTTGGTGACGGCGCAGATTTTGCGAATTCGTTTATTATAGTTTTCATTCTTTTTCCACGGCTCAAAGAAGCAATAGGGGCACCTTCGGCCTTGATTCTTGGCGGAGCTGTGTTTGGCCTAGGTGTTGCTAGCCCATTTAAAAGCTTCTGCACAGTCCCATTTCGGCCATGATTGTAATTCTCTTGGCAAGCAGGTGTCGGGCATCTTGGAACTGGTCGAGGAGAATCATATTTATTTCCATAGTAATCAAAAATCCATTTACCAATCGAACCACGATTCCTTCGCGCATAAGGTTCGCCCTCTGGCTTAACACGTGGTACTGCTGATGGTTCTAACAACGGATTTTGGAAATCTAATCCCATATTTTGTTTACGCCTTAATAAGTATCTGAAAATACAAATTGTACTTGTAAAAACAAAAATAAAACGAGAGAGAGAGAGAGAGAGAGAGAGAGAGAGGAGAGAGAGAGAGAGAGAGAGATGCTTGTTATTACATGGAAGTATAATTATTGATTTTAAGAAACCTCACAGACATATCAATGACAATTTTTAAAATTTTGAAATATTAAATAATGAAGAAAAAAATTGCAGATATATCTAGATAAATCAAGTTTTTCTATATGCATGTTTTTATGATAAATTAGTATGGTAAAAAATGGTAAACTTAAATAATCTTCATAAAATAACACAAAAAGAAAGTCAAATAACCCTGATTCTAATGAAATGCCTTAATTTATATCAAACGATTTCATTGCGAAGCGTGTGCCCGTGTAAGCACGCCTCTTTCCATTAGGGTATTCACATCCTCTAAACCCACTGAGACAATTGAACCAAATTTGGCGTTGAAGGTCCCTAGATGGAGTAAAGTTTAGTTTGCACAAGTACAGTTGCCACAAAATGTCCGTCTATAATATAAAAAACACTAAGATAAAAATGGCATATGTAAAGATGTTATCAACAGGTTTTGTTAATTGATATGTGGAAAAAGATACAACTGATTAACAAATAAAACGTGTTTTTCTAAAATATTGAATTGCAATATGCAAATAAGATGCTATACTTAGCAATTCTATGAACCCTTTCCCTCTGGAACTACTAAGAAGTTTGAACCAAATTTTGTATGACAAGTTCCCGGATAAAAAGATAAAAGTTTGTACAAATAAAATTCCTGTGGCATCAAAGATGACTGTATTACTATTAATAGCAAAAACTGAATAATGACCGAACCAATTTTGTTTCTCACACCATATAAGTTAAAATTTAGTGTATTGAAAGTAAAACCATTTAGTTATTAATTATTGAAAAAAAATTTCATTGGTTTTTAAACAGCATAATGTACAAAGAGATGCTGTATTTAGCCAAATTTTTGACAAACTTATCTGTAACTACGAAGCTAGCCAAGTGGACAGATTTTTGGCCTATTTCTATTAAAATTTTACAGCCAGTTGAGCTGCATATGCCATATTTGTATAAAACTATAAAATGTATATTAAAATATATAAAAACAGTTCATAACGGTAACGTAGAAGGTGAAAAAAAGTTCATTTGTTCAAACGTTTGGTTTATTAGGTCATTATCATTTTGTAAATAATGTATTATCATCACTTGTATTTCATGACCATATTTTCTTCGTTTAGTAATTCAACTACTAACACCAACTCGAACTCAGCACGACCTCGAATGATCCGAAACGCACGCTAACGGATCACAGCGCCTCTCACTGCCGAAATTCGAAACCCACTCTGGAACAGCACGACTTCGATGGTCGAATGATCTGAAACCCACGCTTACGGATAACAGCGCCTCTCACTGCCAAGGTTCGAATCCCACTCTGGCACAGCACGACTTCGATGGTCGAATGATCCGAATCCACGCATACGAATCGCAGCGCCTCTTACTGCCAGGGTTCGAATCCCACTCTGGTACAGCACGACTTCGGTCGTCGAATGATCTGAAACCCACGCTCACGGATCACAGTGCCTCTCACTGCCAAGGTTCGAACCCAACTCTTGCACATGAAGACTTCGTTGGTCGAATGATCTGAAACCCACGCTTACGGATCAAAGCGCCTCTCACTGCCAAGGTTCGAATCCCACTCTGGCACAGCACGACTTCGGTGGTCGAATGATCCGAACCCACGCTTACGGATCACAGCGCCTCTCACTGCCAAGGTTCGTACCCAAGTCTTGCACATCACGACTTCGGTGGTCGAATGATCTGAACTCCCGCTTACGGCCGGATCACAGTGCCTCTCACTGCCAAGGTTCGAACCCAACTCTGGCACAGCACGACTTAAGTGGTCGAATGATCTGAAACCTACGCATACGGATCACAGTGCCTCTCACTGCCAAGGTTCGAACCCAACTCTGGCACAGCACGACTTAGGTGGTCGAATGATCTGAAACCTACACATACGGATCACAGTGCCTCTCACTGCCAAGGTTCGAATCCCACTCTGACACAGCACGACTTCGGTGGTCGAATGATCCGAACCCACGCATACGGATAACAGTGCCTCTCACTGCCAAGGTTCGAATCCCACTCTGACAGTTCCTTGTTTGAGAAAGTCTTTCAGTTCGCATGCAGATGGTTTTTTGGTTTTCACCGACCGCTCTCGTTTCCTCAATTACATTCCAGAACTGAGCTCCTCGACCTAAGTAAACAATGATTGACTTGGGCGTTAAACACCATTAATCCAACCCAATCCAATCTGACTTAGCCAACATTTAAAGCCTTACCTATAAGTACAAACCTTTTAAATCATTTTTGTTGGTTGGCCAAGTTGGAAAATATCCACTTTGTAACTGTGCATACAAAAATGAGCTGTAAAATGCCCTTACTTTATACATATAAATGTGAATTCAAGCGATAAACATGTATATATAAGGAAAGGAAAGCGACTTATAACATTAAATAATATCTTTAACAATGACACATTATTTATCCATTTTGTTTACTTATTCAAGTATTAAATATATATTTAATTTAAATTCTAATACTTAATTTAAGTAAACTAACAAAGTCCTATAATCTATGCAAGTCAAATATTCTTACATACATAAAAATACAAATATTATTTTTTATCAATATTAATGATAGAGTCGTTTCTTTTAAACGGAATTGAGGATTTTTTTTTTAATTTGTAAAGGTTTGTCAAATAATATATATTTCTTCAAAAAAAATGATTCTTATTCGAAATTTGCAGTAATGAACATAAATATGTACATGCATTTGACAAAAAAGGCATTCAGGAATATGAAACAACAAACAGAAAATTGTAACAAAACAAAAACAAGATGAAACATGTTAAAATCGTATGACTTCGGTAGGACACATAATGCAATGAGGCAAAATACAAAACTTTGTCGAACACTTGTTGCATTGAGGCAAAATACGAAAAAGTATCAAACGATCGTGTGGTCTTAGGTGACTTACGTTTTGTCATTATCCAGATTTCAATCTGTTTGGTATTATGAAAAAAAAATGTCAACGAAGGCATTCAGGAATGATGATCACAAAACAGGGTCAGTTAATGTGTTGCATACTCTGGTTGAAACAGGTGTATTGGTACTGACATAAAACCTAATGGTCAACAATGCCCTATCGAAAACGATAAAAAGTCCAAACGTAACTTAACAGACAATCCTTTCTTAAATAAAAAGTTGTGGATTTTTAATAAAGACAGGATAAGAGTGGAGTAATGGTGTTTTAGGCCCTAGTCAAGATTCTTTCACTTATATCGAGGAAGTCAGTTCTGGGATGGTGGAGGTACCCGGTTCCCGCCCAAAAAAACACCGACCTGTGGCAAGCAGACTTGAAATCTTTCTCGCATTAGGATCGGCCCGAACGGGTTTGGAACCTAGGCGGTGAGAGGCACTGTGATATGTAAGTGCGCACTTAAGATCATCCGACCTCACCGAGGCCCCTGTTATATTATAAATTTTGGAATTTTCTTAATGTAATATTCAAACATTTTTAATATAAGAACATTTTGAATATTTCATTCAGAAAATACAACAATTTATAAGATGAAACCCCTTTTACAAAGAAACAATTTTTCAAATTATACTGTTATTGTTTGATCATGTGAAACGTTCATTACTATACATTTGAATTGTCATGTGGTAAAATAGTAATTTTTAAATATTCAAAATTCTGGACATAACAATTTTGACAACATTATTATAGTAAAATCAATAAGCAATTATTTTTTTGTAACCATAAAACAGAAAGATCATATCATAAAATAATGATTAAATGGATATTATGTAAAAAGTAATCAACCTTAAGAAAAATAAACAATGGTATTATTCATGACTTCCATATTGGTTACTATCAACTGGCATCAAAAACGTTTGGCATATAATGATGCTTTGTTTTGAGAAAGAGAGAGAGAGAGAGAGAGAGTGTGTGTGTGTGTGTGTGTGTGTGTGTGTGTGTGTGTCCTTTTTATTTTTTTAATTTATCTTGAGACACGCCCTGTTATTCATTCACTATGTCTTATATATACCATGAAACTCTCTTACAGTGTGTGTGTGTGTGTGTGTGTGTGTGTGTGTGTGTGTGTGTGTGTGATTATTGTCAGTTAATTAATTTTGTTTGCTATTTACTGTCACGATATGTTACAATAACACTGATATTTACAATGTATAAATGACATTATAATAATCACAGCTGTTCATCAGTGTATATACTTATATACTAACATACAAACATCTACGTATGTACAGACCAAATTTTGTTTTTATTCCCGTTTCATGACAAAATCACGTTATCGATTCATTTAGACAACAAAAATAACAGATAAGTATGCATACGAAAAAATACAGGCCGATATTGGGGATCAAATTAAGTCTGTAGTTAATCCAATAATCCATGTGTCTGTGCCACGTTCATTACAATACTGCTGTAAAACTTAATTAAAATGAAATGATGATGATGATGGTGTTGGTGTTGACGACGATGACGACGACAATTATGATGATGATGACGATGATAACGACGATAATGATACCGGTGATGATTATGATAATGACGCCTATGGAGATGACGATGACGACAACGAAGATGACGATGTCTACTACGAAAACGACGATGACGACGTCGATGATGATGATGATGACGACGACGACGATGAAGATGATGATGATGATAATGATGACGACGACTATACCGATAATGATACCGATAGTGATTATGATAATGACGACTACGAGATGATGTAATGATGATGATGATGGCCGTCGCAATGACGACGGCGATGACGTCGTCGACGACGATGATGATTGTTAACTGAAATGTTCAATTTTAACACAATAATACGTTGATAATGTTGATCATTGAAAAATAAATATTTTACGAATCGTTGCCATGTCATATATATTAATAATATTTCTCATTTATAAGATAATATCAAAAAAGATTGCATGATTTTTTTTTCAAAAATGTTCAA
>CM056602.1:34958783-35017432 GCA_029721355.1 Tegillarca granosa | reverse complement strand
ATAAATTTTAAAATATAGATATTTCAAGTCATTCTTCAGTATGAGTAGTATTTAAAATCTTGAGTTCAAACAGTTATCGTTCTTTATTTGCAGATCGAATTATCCCTCTTTAGGAATGCACTACACGTTACTCGTGGAGACAAAAGAACTTATCAAAAAATTGATAAATGGAAGTACTAGACACAAACAAGATAAAAACTGTAAATTTGTAAAAAAGAGACGAGAATAGTTACATAATATGATTGTAAGTGTTGAACTTTTGTACAGTGATTACTCACTATTTTAACGCCAATTTTATATGGTCGGGGATGTAGCTCAGTGGTAGAGCGTTCGCTTTGCATGTGAAAGGCCCGGGGTTCGATCCCCCGCATCTCCACTGACATGTTTTTTTTATCTCTTTTTTGTAGTCATTTGTACTACGAAATTTTTCAACAACTGCAGTTAATAAACATTATGAGTATAAAAGATTTTTTACCTCTTAAAAAATGCGCCTAAAATACCTATAACAAATACTATGCACATGCTTATTACCATATAAAAGCAATATTAATAAATAATAATCATCATCCTCATTTGAAGAAGAAGAAAAATAACACTATTTATATTATTATATTATTATTATTAGTTATTTTCTTTTTTTAATGATTTTTTTTTATTGAATTGACATTTAAAATGACAAATCTGTAATTTTTGAGAAGAAGAAAAATTCACTAACACACACTTTGCGCTTAGTTATAAAACATGAGTCTGACACAGCGACACTACCAGGACATAGCTTCAACACAAAACTTTCCAACAAGGGGATATACCGATAACATTGCTATATATATCTTTGATTGACAGCTGATAAAAAATTCAAAGAAAAAGTCAGATACATTTCAAAATTGTAAAATAAAATCAGTAGTACCTAGACTTCATGTAAATAGTTCTAAATTTGCTGTAAGTGATCTTGTTTATATCTGATTGAGAAAAGGATTATGGATCGTGGTGTGATATTCATTTTCCTTACAATGGCGGAATCAAAAGGTTAAAATATTGGCTTAAAACAATAAATATTCATTGCAATATTCAAAACTTCAAATGCCTTTGGTTAATTTTTGACTGGATTATCAACGTTATACAAAGAAAGAAAAAAAAAAAAACTCATTATAAGGAAGCAGCTTGCTAATTTCCAGGGAGTAGAATTAATGTTGAGGAATTATGGGTGATATCTGCTGTAGAGATTTATCACGTCCATCCGTAGTATGTTTATTTGGACAAACTAATCAAATACATAGTTTTACCCGTTATATTTTTACTTGGAATCATATCTATGAGTATACTCTATCTAGGTAAGTTTTTTTTTTTTTATTTATTTATTCATTTATTTATTTATTTATTTATTTATTTATTTATTTTTTGTTTGTTTGTTTGTTTTTGTGGGGGTTGGTGGGGGTTAATGAATTTATTGCAGCGGAAATTCTTTTTAAATGTCTCTGGTTTTATAAATTTTTTTAGGGTAAAAGTAATTCGAATTGCCTTTGAGAGACCATTCCTTTTATCCCCTAATTTTAACCCATTCGTGACCTAGATATTTACAATATGACATCTTTTTAAACCCATAATGCAATCCAGGACCCTGTAGATCTTTATGAAAATTATGAAATTTCTGGACGCTGGGCAGCAAATGATTTATTCCAGTAACACATATTTTCGAGGACGGACAGACAAACAGACAGGCATGCATAATTTCTCCGTACCCCGGCCCGGGGGGGGGGGGGGTGAAAATCTATAGGTTTATAAGTGAAGCCAATACTGTAAAGAACAACACGGTTCTTTGCTTAAGAATACATAATCCTAATGATTTTTTACAGAAGATAAAAGACAAACAGCGTGAAAACACGCTTTTATCGCAGTAATGTTAAACGAAAGGGAACAAAAATATATGACCCTAAAACTTTTTCTTATTGTCACGTTATCGAACACTTTAAAGCTGCATTAAGTTTTTCAATTTTCTGAATTTTTTTTGATTTTCTAAATATGTATTTTTTTTAAAATAGATATTCTCTAATCAAGATCCGTGAGATTCATTTTCCAAAATTTCATTTCTTTTAGCTGTAAATAAACGGAATCCTCTGACCGGTGGGTCAATGTTTAACGATGAAAATTATAAGCTTGGAGCATGCGCACGGATGTACGGAAAAAACCCATGAATCGAAGGTGAAACATGACAAATTGCATTAATTGTCCGTCATTAATATCCAGATGTATTTGAAATGGTGTTATGTATCCCTTACTAAGTCACAAATGACAAATTCAACGAAGTTCTGTGTTTAATTTATCGTATCTCACCGTTTTTAAAGTTGTGTTTATATGACACGGGTTTTGATGACGTAACCATGTTCTTATATTAGATCCCAAAATGCTGCATCTCGCTGGGTAATTACTGTAATTTCTGTATTTATTCGAGCTTTAACGTTGAACCAAATGTAACATTGTTTATTCTGAACATCAGTAATTAGATTGGCACCGTTTTATTTTTTTTCTTTTGAAAACTTAATGCAGCTTTAATCTCCACATTATAATTTTTGCCCGTTTTTTCCCCCATTCTTTTCATTGGTCTAGATTTCAGGTAAAGTGTAAAGAGCCTCGACGGCCGAGTGACCTTCAGTATGCGCTCACGAATCAAAGCGCCAATCAAGGCCTAGGAATCCAACTCGGACAGATTCTTATGTTAAAAAGTTAGCCAGTTTGCTTGTGAAAGATCGGTGGTTTTTCCGGACACTCTGGTTTCCTCCAACATTCCCAACCGTCTCAGTTTAAGTTTCAAGTTTCAAGTTTTCTTTATTTCTCATATTGCAAAAAATTTAAAATACAAATTGAGAATATATAAACATATGTATAATATAAAACAAATAATGCATGAGTAACAGCATAACATAATTACATGTATACAACTACATTATGTTAACCCGGAGGACCGGTAGTGCCGATTCTTTCATTAATAATTGTTATAAACTTACTTAATTAATTTGTAAAGATAAATTTGTGTCATTAAATAATGAATAAAATTTTAAACTATTTGGTTTGACATAGTACCGTTTTGGAATATACATATTTCTATCTTCGGACAAAGCAGTACAACACAAAATAAAATGGAATTCATCACCTAAATCGGTGTTACAAAGTTCACATAATCTATTTTCTCTTGGGATATGTTTCCAACCTCCAACTTCAATGGGCAGTTTATGATTACTACATCTAAAATTCGTTAAAGTAGTTTTATTTCTATCAGAGAGATCTGAAGTTAAATACGATTGTAGCTTAAAATCAAAATGAGTAAATAAATTATAAGAAATTCCTCTTGAAGAAGTACAATTTGTATACCAGCTTTGTAAAAATTGATCATATAATTTTTGTTTAACAGATTTAATTAACCAAGTACGGTTGCTATAATTATGGAATAACCATATATTATTCATACCACATTCTTGAAAAATTGTTTCAACTGAGCTTATCCACTTAGTTTTAACACCTTTGGAATAGTAATTATATAACAATTTGTAAATAATTAATGTATATTTCGCATCTCTGTTCTCAACAATATTTGAGCAGTAACTTATAATTCTGGTTTTGACATAAACATGTAATGGTACCCTGCCTATTTCGCCATATACAATAAAACTTGGCGTACTCTTTCTAACTTTTAAAATTAGTTTACAAAATTTTAAATGGACTCTTTCTAATATATCTAATTTTTCAAAACCCCATATTTCTGAGCCATACAGCAAAATTGGTAAAACCATTTTATCAAACATATCTATTTGACAGTCAATTGATAAATTTAAAGTTCTAGCTTTCTTAATAATTCCATACATGGCTTTTGTAGCTCTTTCAGCTAAATACTTTTTTGTACATAAAAATGACCCGTATCTACTAAAAAACACACCTAAATATTTTATTTCCTTTACTATTTCTAAATCTACACCATCAATATGAAAAGACACATTGGCTTGGGCGTAAAATACTTTTAATCCAATCTAATCAATCCAAGTAAAGCGTTTTCAATGGATCACGTACTCTTAATATAATTCATATATATTTTATATCCGAATCATTTAAAAATGTATTTATGCATTTTATATTTTAGTGGACAAAGTGAAATGCTATAATACCTATAATGCAAGGGACTATTTTGCGGATGAATTTTGTTGGAATAGCTTCCAATCAGCAAGTCGCCCTTCTGTGAGTGCAAAATGGGCTCCTACCAGAGAACTACCTCATAAAATATTCCCGATAATCTTAATGTGCGAACCAGTTGCACTTGCGCTCCCATTAATTATTTGGTATTGGTGTTTTGGAAGGGAAATTTCCAATGAAATCAGTTGTTTGATTGGCCATTCAAATAACCTTACAGAATATTACCGGAAGTACGACAAAGGCATGCGTCGAACAGTTACGGAAGCAACATTACATAGAGAAATTGACAATGTTTTAGAATATTTTGCATATATTTTGATGATAAAATCTAAACAGATATTTGTCTTGTACCTGTTAAAATGGTGTACACTCACGATAGTTATAGCCACATGTTTTGGGGCTAGCTTTGGAATTGTTTCCCAAGATCTTCAAGAACAGAGAATATTTGCTGACAAGTTTACCTGCTTAGTTCAGCCTGATCAAACTTCCGCCTCTGTTTTACCACCAACCCAGACAACAGCTGTCTGTAATATTCCTTCCTACATGTTTTTGAGAGCTATATGGTTTTTTAATATAGTTGTTCTAGGGTTGTTATTAATTGCAACCCTAATACAGATGTTGGAACTTTGCGTTCCGCGTCATTATACTGAGAGTTTCCTGTATAGAAACATGCCAGGTATGATGGACAGTCGATTAGCTGATTGCATACAGAAATATTACAATTGTAGACATATTCATTTAATCTCTAAATTTTGTGATCAAAATATCCATTTATGTTCAGACACCGGACTTTCAAAATCTCTTGCGAGAAAATATGGAATTTTCCAAGGTAAAACTCCAGGGCGGGAGACTATTATGGATAAACACTTCCCAGTTATCCAACCGGATCAAATTGACAGGTTTCGCTTTTCATCGGAGTTGTTTTTTTCGCAAGAAACCAATACAAGTACAGAAAAAGAGCACGAAGGTTGCTCCGTTAACAAACGAGCGTCATTTTCGAACTTCCGGGAGTGAAAATCTTTCTTCCGGTTATGATTCTTTTCGAATGTCTCACGAAGGTGAAGATGACAGTTTAAATTACATGACACCCCATCTTATGGCTCGGAGGCTTGAGAAAGCGGAAAGAGACAATTTCAGTTTAAACATGACCATTGGAAGCCAGATGACAACCCCGCTTCCAACACAGAGAAGCATAGCAAGCGATATAGCATTTGAAGACTTAGAATTCCAAACGTCAACGCCGAAACCTAATTTGAAAAATGAGATAGCAATACACCTGTATGGCAAAAGATATGGAGTGAAGTTTGATCCAAAAAATGTTGGACATTATCCAAAGTTTGTCAGCAGGACAAGAGAACTCAATCCGTTTGCTTATAGACTTCGAAATGTTATCAGACAAAATAACGCTGATAACATGAATAAATGGAAACCTTGAATTTAACCTGTAACATGTAAAATAAATCGAATTTTGGCGTTTAAAAAAGACAAAATGTCGCCAAGGCCATTTATTATTGATAAATAAATTGAAACTTTGATATGATAATTTCCATTTTAAGCAAAAATGTAGCAATTTACACCAACAGATATCTCGTTTTTACAATGCAATAACACGAGCAAATAAAATTTAAGAATGCGAGATGATGAAATTAGGCGTCCTATTATGAAATATGGATTGTAATCGTATTGTCGATAATATGGACATCTCAGTTTTGTTTGTTAAAATAAGTTAAGTTTTTTTTAAAATAATTTTATTAGTTTATTCATTTATCTATTTATTGCCGTTTTTAAACTATGCGTTACACCAGGAATGGTCTTTTTTAAAAAAAAATAAATTAAAATGCGAAAGAAAGCCCTGATTGTTATTAAGATTTGATAATATTTATTTGGCATCATTTCTTTTTCTCAGGTGTTGTTTCTATTGTTTCTCGATTAAAACTATCGATTTATTGACATGATGTATTCAAAAAGAGCACCTGCAACATTTTATTAAACAGTCTAACTGCATTTTAACATTTTTTCATGATTCTATGTGCTACAATTTATTTTATTAGATATATGACATGACACGCTAATAAGCAGTCGATATCTCGTTGAAAATTGCGTTAAAAATATTCTTTTGGCACGAGTTATTGAAATTTCCTATTACTATTTGGAATATAACGTTTTATTAAAGCAACAGTCCTCTCTTTTTAAGAATACAGATAATGTATATTGAATTATCTCCCTTTTGATTTTTTACAAAAAGGAATATTCAAAATTTTGCAAATGATAATTGGTCTGTTACAATATATCATATTTCGTAATCATTATTTTGCAGCGTCTTCTTTAGCTTATACATGAAGTAAATATATTTTATACATTTATTAATAAAGTATTTATTCAACTATGATCACAAATTAATTAATTAATTAATGGTAACGGTCCCTTACAAAATATCTATATCCATTATAAACCGTTTATACCTGTGATGTTTTATATCAGTTAAAGATTTATTTATCATTATACATGTATCAGATATCATCTCATGTCATCAATTCTGAAGTGTCTTAGTTTACTTACAAACTATGTAAACAAATTTCCTATTACATTCATTAAAATATGAAAGATACAACAATAAGTAAAAAGGCCTTATATAATGAACAATTTTTTTGAAGTGAGATGTCTGCCTTTCAAAACTGGAACTAATTCAACAAACATCAGGGTAATTTTAAGATGCATACAAATATTTTCAATATAACCGGTGTTTTTAATAATAATAATAAAAAAAAAAAAAAAAAAAAAAAACACTCAAAATAAGTTTCATGTTTAGCCATTGCAGGTAAACGATGCATATACCTGGCAACCTTTATTTTGTTGGTATTTGTTCAGTAGTATCAATTTCAATTTAAAACCTGTTACGTATTAACTGAACTATACGAAATTGGTTTCGAATCTCACAAGGTGTAAACTATCAACTGATCATTCCGGTATGCCAATGACCAAAGTGGAAATATGTTTTCAAGTATATCCGCCAGAGGTAGGAGAAGATTTGAGTAATGATGTTTAACGTCCTAGTCAAGAATATTTCACTTATATCGAGACTTCGCCAGATATAGGCGAAGTTGCAGAAACTGTGCCTGTGTTTTGCACTGATGGCATTATACAGCAGGGTTCTTTATCGTGCCACGCCTACCGTGACAAGGGACCTCGTTTATTTAAAGTTCCAATCCGAAAGAACCGTGACTTTCACTTCGTAATGCCTATTGCTTGTCGAAAGAAAAGTCACTACCCACTTTCAAGCCTTGGGTCAGACACTGTTGGGGCTAGAACTCACGACATCCCACTTACGGAGCGAGCATTCTACCAACTGAGCTACCGCAGTGGTAGAGGTAAGAGAGAATATAATTATTACGTAGTTTTCAAACTTTGTCTCGTCACTAAGTCTTGTTATTGACAGGCATAATAAGAGATCTTCGACACTGACCCGGCTGTTGAATTCGAAACTGCCAATCAAGAAGAGCTATCTAACCAACCCCAAATTGTTGCTAGGTACAAAGCAAACGTATTGTAATTTTTTCATAGCAATTTGCGAAGATTACTAAGTCGGCACAGAAATGACACGAAGAAATATTCCAGTACATCACGTGCTCAAGCCTATTGCGTGCGTATGCGAAGTTTATTACGTGCTCAGGCGAATTTTTTTACGCGCTTACGCATAAGTCATCATTTATGTGTGCTCACGCAATATTTTTTGCGAAAGCACAAGATACAAAAATTTGTTTTTCATGTCATCTCTGTGCCGCCATAGTTAATCAAAAACATTTTGATTTGAGATTATGTAACAGTTCAATACAGAATCCTAATAAGAATATAAATCTCTGACAAAGAATTAGAAGTAACTCTTGTAATGCCATACAAATATTACAAATAGAAAAAAAGTTGTTTTTATTTTAATTCATTAATTTTTATTTTATTTTATTATTTTATTTATTTATTTATTTTTTTTTTTTTTATTTATTTTTTTTTTTTTGCTCATTCATTTGGAATGCCTTGATTTTTCCCATAGAAATGTCTATTTTGCTCATTTTTTGCGACTGTGTCGTGATGCTATGGTATATGTATGTGTCATATACCATTTTTTTTAATTTTATCATTCAATTCATTCAAAAAATCATACATGTAAACCAATTTTTAATGTATTGAATGAATTTTAAAAAATGGTAAACGACATATGCGTAATGTATGAATTTACGAGCCAAGTATTTAAATATGAAATGTCTTTTAGTTTATTTTTATTTCATATATTTCATTTTTATTTATTTATTTATTTATTATTTCTCTTATTTATTTATTTATTTATTTATTTATTTATTTATTTATTTATTTATTTATTTATTTATTTATTTATGTGTATTTTACACAGAAAGTTTTTATCCAATTATTTAGCCTGAGACAGGAGAGATGATAATGTGTAAAGCTTGAGTTCCAAATTAAAAAGATCACGTGAGCAATGATTTATGATCAGATTGTTTTTTATTCAGTTCATTTATTTAAAGTGTCATAATTATCTATTAGTCAAATGATACGAATCTAATACCAGATTTATTAAGGACTAAGGTAAAGCATCCAAGTGTTAACAGTTAGTCCAAATTAATTAAATTTAAAGTTATTTTTACCACATTAAACGGCAGTAATTATGCTTTGATATATATATATATATATGTGTGTGTGTGTGTGTGTGTGTGTGTGTGTGTGTGGAAAAAAATCGTACCACCAATTCAGTGAGATAAATCTATTGCATATGCGTTCTCAAAGACATATGAGAACATTCTTATTGAAATTGTGTTTGCTATATTGAAAAGTTATCTGGAGGGATATTAATTGTTGTTTAAGTTCAATCATTTTGTAAAAATGTTTTTTATTTGCTATTAGCCCAAATTTTCGACAGTATACACTTGCCGCAAATTTTCCGCGAAATCGTTATATACTCGAGTTACATCATCAACCTTGTGTATTACCACGCCCAATATCTCTGACGTAGACGATCCGGAAATAGAATAGGGAATCTTGTTTTCAAAGCATCATGTCAAAGCATTTTGTCAGTAACTCTCTCTCTCTCTCTCTCTCTCTCTCTCTCTCTCTCTCTCTCTGTTATATCATTTAGTTGTTAACAAAATGATACAAAATGTATATAAAATTCATCAACTTGTTCACCTGATTTTAACTTACTACATTTAAGCAAATACTGTGGAGACGAGTGCATATAAGACTTAGGTCTTGTTCTCGGATCCATTTCACACCAAATATGTATGCTATTGTAACATTAATATTGGATTTTTGGCTAAGAAAATATTGTTTAAACTAAAGCATTATCAGAATAGGAATTTGACAACGATAGCGACACAGAAATTGTTGCGTTACTGGATATTTTCCAGCAAGATGTTTTGTCAGTCTTTAGATAATTGATTTGTTTGAATCTTTTTATAAATGTAAAAAGCGCCTTAAAAGTATAAAACCGGCTATATTTTTGAACGTCTGATTATCAAAATATGTTTTTTAAGCAAAAAAGAGAAAGAAACATCAGTCAGGGGATAACTAGCTTGTAATTTTCGATTTGCGATCGTATTTTGGAGATTGCATGGTCTAAAATTTAATTTTATTGGCGGAGCTTATCTCAGTTTTGGATCCACAAATTTGCAAAATATGTCATTAAACTGAAATTGGCTCCCGATGGAGTTTGCTCAATGAGTCGTCTCAAATCTGAACGGTACTGTAGACATATTTGTTTGATTTGCGCCAAGTTGACAAAAATATTCGTTGATGAAATCGTGTTACTAAATGTAACACATTGGTTTTGTACGACACTGTTGTGTTAGAAAGTAAACTTAAATTCAGTCTTCTTTGTCTTCTGTGATGAGGCGTAGATGAACATGTAGATAAAAGAGATGTAAAAATGAGTTATATCAAAATTTTCATCTTTAATATTCTCATGTACCACTTTTGTATTATTGTTTTATAAAAATCTAAAAGTAGCAAATGTCAATATGAAAATTTTACCACCTTACCTTAACTGCAAAAACGTCTTTATTTAATTAAAAGAAACAAAACATTTTGTTCCAAAAAACATGAATTTAGCAACCATTAAACTGAGACAACAAACTGACGAAATAAGAACGACCATATTAGATCACTAGTTATTAAATATATAACACAAATACATGTTAAATTTTGATGTGCCATAAGTGCACATTTCGAAAAATCATTCCTCATCAGTGACAATAGGGGCCGAAAAGTTTGATAGGTAAAAAACATAAGCCAAAAAGTTGAAAATTAATGAATCTAAGGTTCCAAAATTATATGAATCCAAATCCAGCTAAGAGATGCTTTGCATGAGGGAACAAACCTTAGATTAAAATAAATTTCAAAAATTAAGACGGCTAAAATTATTCTAAATGGTATATTTTCTGACAACACAAAGTACTGCCTACTGGGTTATGGGTACCCTCGGGGACTAATAACTTTGAATAAATACTGAATAGAATGTCAAAATGGTATCTGTCACTGTGATGAGATGAAAATGTTGTTCAGGAACTTATTTTTGTTTACCTAAAAACTTGTCAAAAATCATATTTTTATATAGTTTTTGTGAATTAATCACAAAATAATTTTGACTAAAAACCCCAAATAATTAAGTCTTTACTTTTCCTGTATGTCTTTAGAATGATGCAAAATGTCGTTTTAATATCTTTTAAAACAAATCGTTTATTGTAAAGATCAACAGCATTGGTAGACTCTAGATTGAGTAGATTGAGATCTGACTTAATCCAAAATCATTTATTTGATTTTAAGTAGTGCTTCAGATCAGTTTTTGATTAATTACAGGATTTGTTTCCCATTTGTTTCATGGTTTATGTAGTCGTTTCGGTTCAGTGTGGTCACTTTCTCTTTGATTGAGTTACTTTCATTCAATTAAACATAGTACAATAATATTTACCAGACCATTACACTCTGATAGGTATTACCACAGCAAAAATATAAATGTGTTAATTTTACACCATAAGAAGCTTTTAAAAAACTTGAATAGCAGTTAATTTTTTATATTATTTTTAAAAAATGACTGTTTATCCCTGTTGATTATTTCAGAACTATAAGAAGATTAATATGATAAGTGAATCTTACCATACAGACTATGTACAGACACTGAAAATGTCCTGATTTTAATCACATTCTTGGTCTATTATAATGTACAATTATCGTCAGATCTCTAAATATTTCATTACAACACCTTTAGAACATTAACCGGCTTTAATATTCATACCTTCACAGAGGTCGGAACAAACGGCCTTAATTTGATAGTATTTATGCATTAATACTACGCTAGGAATATTTTGTGTATTTTTTTGAATTTTTTTTTTAAATTGTGAAACAGTAAGCTGTTAAAGGTATTATTTGTGTGATTATGCCGTTTACGCGGGTAGAAGTTAAGTTTGATATTGAAAATGGGAGGATGAAAGAGGTAAGATTTTTTAAATTAATTATACTTGCTAATTATCATGTTTGTATATGATAAGCGTATATATAGAAATTCCGGGACCGGTCTAAACAGTTGATTATATAGTCTAAGTTTTGTTTACATTCAAAAACAACGTATGGAATTTTGCATGAATTTATTTTAAACTCAGATATGCACGTGTTTTTAAAATGAATGAATTACATTTGTACATCGGTTACCACGCATGAGAGAACACCTATTTCATAAGATTACGTTCTTTCAACAACGAGAGAGAGAGAGAGAGAGAGAGAGAGAGAGAGAGAGAGAGAGAGAGAGGGAGTTAGTTATTCAGATTAACATAATACAAAGGAAATGTAGATGTATATCAATAAATAATTGTGTCATTATCCCGGCGACCCCTGGCCTTAATAGTATATGCTCCTTATTGAGATTAACCACAGCTGATTAAATTTTAATCCGACTCCTAATCCTTTGTGGGTTTATGATCATCCTTAAATCGTTCATATGTCTAATTAACCACGCATGCAGATATTCAAGTGCATTAAGTCCGATTCTACAAGACCATAAAATCCTTCAATTGCGATCCGAAGGTTGATAATTCTAAGATTAGTTACGTCACATTGTTGAATTTAGCGGTTCGTTAATATTTGAGGAGTTCGACACTTATTGTTTTTAGAATGTCATGTTTTAATGTTCAGCAGGGAATGTCTAGTTCATCTTTGCGAGCTTCTTTGTCAGACGATTGTGTTTAATCACGTTCATTAAAGTTTGAATGTTATACACTACTAACATAAAGAAAGGACCGACAGACTTTCAATATTCGCCTTTCTGTCTGAGCTTAAGTTGTTATAAAACAACGCCGTTCTTTTTAAAATTAAAAATAAAAAGCATATTTCTGTTTTCCCTTTGAATATGGTGTTCACAGCGCTTTGTAGTCGTCTGATGCAAATTGTTTTGAAAAGACCTAACTAGATGAACATATCAGAAAAGAAATTCAGTAAACCCCTGTACTGTTTCCTTAATAATTTGCTATCTGCTTAAATAAGTACTTTTTTAACTCAATTTCAGTGCTTTTAGGCTTGGTTAGACTGAACCAAGCCTAAAAGCTTGTATTTCGTTCACGAGTCAAACTACGGGAACTTTCTAAAACGAAGTAAGCTGCTTACAACTAAATTGTTGACTCGGAGATATTGCAAGCCCAGTTAATCAATCCTAAGTTTTATGGGCATCCTCATAATATCTTTTATTAGCACGAAGAGTTTGTATTAAACTTATACTAGATATATTTTAGGTCCCGTGTTTATTCTCAAATTTGATAATTTGCATTTGACGGGTAACTTTCTTGATTTGAAGTTCGCGAGCATAACTAATTGGCTTGTTTTCAAAGTTTTTACTTTGTTTTTGGGATTGTGATTTGGACATGGACCGGTATGTTTGTGTTTTTTGGATTGTGATTTGGACAAGGACCGGTATGTTTGTGTTTTTGGGATTGTGATTTGGACATGTACCGGTATGTTTGTGTTTTTGGGATTGTGATTTGGACATGGACTGGTATGTTTGTGTTTTTTGAGATTGTGATTTGGACATGGACTGGTATGTTTGTGTTTTTTGAGATTGTGATTTGGACATGAACTGGTATGTTTGTATTTTTTGGATTGTGATTTGGACATGGACTGGTATGTTTGTGTTTTTTTGAATTGTGATTTGGACAAGGACTGGTATGTTTGTGTTTTTTTGGATTGTGATTTGGACATGGACTGGTATGTTTGTGTATTTTGGATTGTGATTTGGACAAGGACTGGTATGTTTGTGTTTTTTTGGATTGTGATTTAGACATGGACCGGTATGTTTGTGTTTTTGGATTGTGATTTGGACATGGACTGGTATGTTTGTGTTTTTGGATTGTGATTTGGACATGAACTGGTATGTTTGTGTTTTTGGGATTGTGATTTGGACATGGACTGGTATGTTTGTGTTTTTTGAGATTGTGATTTGGACAAGGACCGGTATGTTTGTGTTTTTTTGGATTGTGATTTGGACAAGGACTGGTATGTTCGTGTTTTTTGAGATTGTGATTTGGACATGAACTGGTATGTTTGTGTTTTTTGAGATTGTGATTTGGACATAAACTGGTATGTTTGTGTTTTTGGATTGTGATTTGGACATGGACCGGTATGTTTGTGTTTTTTGGATTGTGATTTGGACAAGGACTGGTATGTTTGTGTTTTTTTGGATTGTGATTTGGACATGAACTGGTATGTTTGTGTTTTTGGGATTGTGATTTGGACATGAACTGGTATGTTTGTGTTTTTTGGATTGTGATTTGGACATGAACTTGTTTGTTAGTGTTTTTTGCATTGTGATTTGGACATGAACTGGTATGTTTGTGTTTTATTTCTATTACAAGGTTTCAGTGTTGAGATAAACAACTAAAATTATGCGCATTCCATTTGTAAAACATTATTTTTAACTGTCACAGCAATTTTTCGTCTATTGTACAATATTCTATGTAGTATACTTTTACGAGCACACGAATGAAGTGTATTTCAAACACTGTCAACTCGCACACTGACCAATTACCGGTACAAACAATCCCAACAAGTAATTAAAATTACCATTCCACTTGTCAAGAATGCATTCTCCGTTCTTCCCAGAACAGTTTGATGCAAACTTTGAATCATGTATTCACAATTCATTGGTACACTTTAATATGATGCTCGAGATGGATAAATGAATAAGAAATCTTATTAATCTTACTTATGGCGATACTCTACTAATAATTTAGTTGAATTGGATCAATAAATAAAAGGTAGATCCAAAAGGCCTTACAATAACTAGTTAAGAATCATGTTAATATCATTTCTAAACAAAAATAAATCGAGGACAAACCACATGCAACAATTTCAGTATTTCATTGGTTTATAAATATAATAACTACATTGCTGAGAGTGGTATCACGCATGCGCCATTTTATCTGCATGGTCTTTTAGTTTTAGTAATGAAGTGAATATTGCTCTAAACCCGGGAAAAATAAAAATGTTCTTTACCTCTGTTTAAATAAAAATAAATATCTGTCTTAATGTTAAATCTAAAATCAACAAAAGTTGATGAAAACGTGATAATATTTATTTATTTTTAATTGAAATATTTCAATATAAAAAATTTTTTGTACATTGTAAATTCTTCCACGAGTGAACTTATAATTTACTTTTATTTCTCTCGAGTCTTGAAAAATTGCAATTGTTAGACTTGATATGGTAAAATCTTCAGTGTAACTTGTATAATTTGTATCCTAATTATTCTTGCGATTACAGAATGACATGATTTGTGCTATTGATATGTAATAATTTAAAATTATTATTATTATTATTATTATTAGTAGTAGTAGTAGTAGTAGTAGTAGTTTATGCTTTCTTAAATTGTTATGTGTAGCATATGCACATACAAAGTTAATGGTTCATATTTGGTGTAATAATTATTATTTTCAATTTTAAATGTGTGTATTTATTATGATATAGTGGGATTGTTTTAGTCTATCTTATTCTATTATAACCACACCTCTGGACTTTTTGTCCAGTGCAATGAAACCGGAAGTTTTATTAACAGTGGTCCGACAGTGTAATTGTGTTGTTTGGCATGTCGTGGTTGTCTTTTATTTTATTAGCTTGTATTGTGTCGTTTCTTGGTAACCTTGGTTATACCAAGCACGTGTTTTCAGTTACAAAGTTTTATAACTTTTTTTGTCTCTGACACTTTTATCTGATACAGATATTTAAAGTTTAAAAATTAGAAATAATAGATGACTTATGATATCATAAAACTTGATTTAAAACAATTTTTAAAACTTCTTAATATTTTTTATACTTTAATAGATTTTTAAAAGTGATATTAAATGCTAATTATGAATGATAATATGTCATAAAAATGTCACAAAATTACTACTGTGTTACTACTCGGCTCTTTTTCCTTGATTTTGTACCCTAAGGGTTGACATAGAATTTGTTTATGATTCGTGGAAATTAATATATACGGCATTTCTGTGTCAGCGTTATGTTTTAATTTCCACTTTCTTGTAAATGCCATTATCATAGGGCTATCAAACATTTAAAATCAATAAAAGTTGATAAAATATCACTCCTGTATTTATAACGCCACGGACTCTACTTAAAAATGATTGTTTTACAACTTAAGTAAATATTGTGTCCAAAGTTTTGTCCGTTTTTATACCCGGGAAATCTGGATAAAGTTAAGACTCAGTAAACATATCTAAATAGGATAAATATACTTATATATATATAAAATCTGTGTAAAGTAGAAAGTAGTTTAGTCAGTACGAAGAATTACTTTTTTAGAAAATAAGTTAACTTTTGGTAAACGAATTGACTGTCATAAAAAGTCAATAACCACTTCATATCTGGAATTTATAAAGAATTGAGCATATGAAGTTCTTGCTTAGAAAGATAATAAACGGTAAATCCATTTTCAGAACGTGTTACTCCCCCACCCAACCCCCCCAACCTCCCGTGAATATGGAATATAAATAGATGCTGTCTTATCGGATTCAGCATTGTTTTTGTTGCAATGCGTTCTGAAAACTTAAAAATAAAAGCTGAGGTTTTTAGTAAGTTAAAAAATCTTTAATTTGTTGCAACATTACGGTCGTTATACATTGTCATTTTCCCCAAAATAATGCATTAAAAAGCGTATAATAATTTAGTAAGTGTGAAAGTCTTTAGTTGATTCAGTGACACATATCTCCCTGGCTGAAAACAATGTAAGAACTTTCAACATAATCTCTATAATAACATTTTAACGTTTCTTAATGAATGAAGATGTTTTTAAGAAGTTTGTAAAAACTTTAGATATAAATTTATACATGTACATCCTTTTTATGTTGTGTTAAGTAATAAAACAACTCATCCTAGTGTTTTTACATTCCTTGATTACATAGATTACAAGGTTTACGTTTAATTCCGGCATCATAGAGGCCGAGAAACCTGCTATCATTAACGTTAAGGATTTGTAATACCTCGTGAGTAGTACTTGGTCATATATAAATTCTACTTCATGACTTTATAAAGGGGATGGTCGGTTCTAACTTACTACCTGAACCACGCCTTTGAATACCACTTCCTATTCTCAAAACTGTCAAAAATAGCATAAAATTGCTTCCGGCATGTTCCTCGGCATACATCATAAAATCTGTAATTTTAGTTAATGAAACAAGTGACTTTTACAGAAGGGACACAAACGGTCATATTAACATGAAATACACATATATTATATATATTTGTCAGTCAGTCTCTAGGACAACAGGTCATATCTTCATATTGTCTCTAGAATACACCTTGATTAAGTTCCTGTCATAAATCAAGGAAGAGTATAATAATTTTAATCACTGCCTTTATCTGTTTAACATAGGACCTTATAAACATACTGGGTCCTAGATTTAACTTTATATGACAAGGGCCAAATATTTTTGGACCAGATTTGGTAGGATTTAGCGATGTGGTTACGCTGGACTACACAGGTAAGTGTTTAATAAGCTACTCAGGTGCGAACCTAATTAGATATTTAAGATATTTAAGAAAATATTGAAAGTAATCTAATGAAATCGGTCCAAGTATTTACGATTCCGCTTGGTCGAAAAAGTATGAAAATAGATTTTTTGTTTACCTGTTGGATAGTAGGGTTGTTGTATACTTACAAAGAGTGAAGTGAACCTAAATAATAACACAATAAAATATCTAGTATATAGTGATTTGAGTGCCTCACATATCAAGCAACTGTCCTATATATATGTGTTTAAGGTGTGTTATTACTGGTTTTTGTGTGTGTATATATTTTTGTCATATTTGCATCACGCTGGATAACTCAAGCGAGGATGAAGAAATCCTTTACGGATATGACTGGATACATTTTGCACAATTAAACGGCATTGGAAGACAAAAATATAAGGTAATTTTAAACTGATAACACCTTTCTAAAAATGAGGATTTTTTTTTAAAAAATGCATAAATATTTGCTGATTTATCAGATTTGACACTTAGTTTATCAAATGACAAGAAAATAATATTTATTATAGCTACATGAAACTTAAAATGCAGCACTCTCATTATCATCATTTCATTAAAATGCATAATGGTATGCACTGCTAACATCATCAGTAATGTCATTGCTACTTTTAAATGCATAATTCCATAAACATTCAAAAGTAGTATTTGACAGTATTCTGTACATTGTAATAATTCGAAGTTACATAATTTTTATTGTTTTTAAAAAAATACTGATAAACATAAAAACATAAATTGTGCCATTTATTTATTTATTTATTTATTTATTTATTTATTTATTTATTTATTTATTTATTTATTTATTCATTTGTTTGTTCGTTTGTTTGTTTGTTTGTTTCTTATTTATTTATTTAATGCAAGTTTTGAAAAAAAATACAAAATTTTATGTTAAAATCTACAAAACGCACCGATCAATATTTATAATATAATATTTCATTTATGCATTGTCAACATGATATTTCATTATTGATTAAAACGAAATAATTAAATAACATATATAAATGTATTTTTAATAGTTTTTTAAAACGAGCATTTTAGTCTTGTGTTGATGATGACGTAGACCATCCCTGTCTTTTTAATCTAATGTGTGTTTTCATTCATTAAAACTATCGAAATAAGAAATGTTAAAACAATTTCTGGTATCTTCATTTAGTACCGGTCGGTAACCGTTGATTTTTGAAAACCAAAGCAGTATAGGCTTCTTGTCAAAAATTCCAATGACTTACATGTACAATGTATGTGCATGTAGCTCAGTTAAAAATACGTAGGAAGATGTAGCTCAGTTACAAAATACGTAGGAACATGTAGCTCAGTTACAAAATACGTAGGAACATGTAGCTCAGTTACAAAATACGTAGGAACCTGTAGCTCAGTTACAAAATACGTAGGAACATGTAGCTTAGTTATAAAATACGTAGGAACCTGTAGCTCATTTAAAATACGTAGGAACCTGTAGTTAAAATACGTAGGAACATGTAGCTTAGTTACAAAATACGTAGGAACATGTAGCTCAATAACAAAATAAGTAGGAACCTGTAGCTCATTTAAAATACGTAGGAACATGTGGCTCAGTTAAAAATACGAAGGAACAGGTAGCTTAGTTGCAAATTTTAAATACGTAGAAAAAAGTAGCTCAGATCAAAATAAATACGAACATGTAGCTCAGTGAAAAATACGTAGAAATGGGGATCGTTTATCAGAACCCAGTCAGTATGACAAAATGTTTGGATACAAAACTACCTATTGTTTGTTTACGTTTGTGGTTGTTTGTTTCAAATTGTCCCATGAAAAAATGTAACTATTGGCTTTCTTAAAAAGTGTAACCATCGGTTCCAAGAATATTCCATATTTCTGGCAATGCTCTCTCTCTCTCTCTCTCTCTCTCTCTCTCTCTCTCTCTCTCTCTCTCTCTCTCTCTCTCTCTCTCTCTCTCTCTCTCATATGACAAGTCTGACTATAAAAATGTATAATAAAATAAATTAATCCTGCTTCACATAGATATGTAGACATTTAAGATGTATAAATTCGCAGGTAATTCACGCCTAATTAGAGGTTTTTGTAGTATAATAAATATATATACCATATCTAGGATACAGACATCTATACATGTGTGAGCACACCTGGTCAAGATAACTGTAATTCTTGGTTTTAAGGGAATGATTGTACGGTATTAATGAATATTTCGTGAGGCATAAACAAGATCGTAATTTCAACCAGAAATCTAGTGGAAGTTGTAAAAAGCTTTAAATTTGTTCGGTATTTAAATTTAGGTATATATAATAATTTCTTTTACAACATACAGTAGTATATGGTTTTCTAAATACTACAGGTGTTTTTTAAATGTTTTAAAACCTTTTATTGTACATCTTTATGGCGTTGTGCTGCAAAAATGCATATTGGAATAGTATTTGAGTTACTTTCCAGACTTGAGTTTGTAAAGTAACACAAACAGAATTGTTTTAATATGGCAATGATTATTGTGACGCGCCATGAAGACCGATGTGAATAACACATTAAAGAGTATAGTTGGTCACTTATTATTATTATTATTGTTGTTGTTGTTGTTGTTATTATTATTATCGTTATTATTATTATTATTATTATTATTATTATTATTATTATTATTATTATTATTATTATAAGATTTACATTTAGATTTTACTATACTCGTCATTATTAATAAAACAATCATAACTGTTTTCCTTAGAAGTAGAAAGCAACAAGGTGCTTAATTCAAAATAAAGTTTGGCCTTTGGTTAAATTTGACATCATACTTCTTTCATATCGTTAAATTTCTCATTAAGGTCAAGTGTACTAGAACTTTAAAGTCACAACTAGTGTACATTTGCACAAAACTCACTCCGCAAATTAACCTGTGGTGAAATTACTTAAGATTGATAAGAAAGAAAATTTCGTCCAAAATTACTGTAAAATAAGCTTAGCAACGAACCCAAACATCAAAAATAGTGTCGTCATCTCAAATTTAAGTGGGGGGGGGGGGGGGGGGGGGGGTAACCTTGTGTCGTTACGTTTACCTCTCTCTGTTTGAACACCCGTTGTGTAATTATATTTACCTTCCTCTGTATAAATACTGTGGCGTAATTTTGTTTACAACCCTCTGTATAAATACTTGTTGTGTTATTATGTTTACCACCCTCTGTATAAACACCCATTGTGTCATTATGTTTACCACCCTCTGTATAAACACCCGTTGTGTAATTATATTTACCTCCTGTTTACACACCCGTTGTGTAATTATGTTTACTTTCCTCTGTATAAATACTGTTGCGTAATTTTGTTTACAACCTCTATAAATACCCGTTGTGTTATTATGTTTACCACCCTCTGTATAAACACCCTCCCTCTGTTTACACACCCGTTGTGTAATTATGTTTACCTTCCTCTGTATAAATACTGTTGCGTAATTTTGTTTACAACCTCTGTATAAATACCCGTTGTGTAATTATGTTTAACTTCCTCTGTATAAATACTGTTGCGTAATTTTGTTTACAACCTCTGTATAAATACCCGTTGTGTAATTATGTTTAACTTCCTCTGTATAAATACTGTTGCGTAATTTTGTTTACAACCTCTGTATAAATACTTGTTGTGTTATTATGTTTACCACCCTCTGTATAAATATCAGAAAGACGTCTGGCTGGCAACGTTCTACTTTATTATATGTCGATAGTTTACATTTAAGTCATTTATTAGTCGTTTTATGACGAATTTATAGGATATTTTATAAATACTAGATTAATATCAACCCATATATGCAAAACATTATGTTTTCACGGTATGGGACTGGCTTAAAGGTTTTACATATAAGACAAATGTCCAGACACTTATATAGTTTTAAAATTTAAAATCTATTTAAAAGTCATTTACCCTCGGAGTCATGGTGTTTGTGACAGGGATTATGCCAAATATTCATAAACAAATAGACTTGAATAATGTTTTATATTGTTCTCTTAATTTATTTTAGTCGTCAAATGATAATTGTCATGCGCAATAAATGCTTTTCTAGAAAAATGTTGGGGAAATAACGTGCTGATCTACAACGGAAGTGATGTCATTGGTGACGTATTACGTCGTATATATACTGAATTGATCCGCCATTCGCGTTGTTAGTTTTTTATCATGTTAAATCCTCACAGTGGCAGCGTTTTATTTCGAACAGAGTTGTTTAATTGTCATAACACAGACTTAAGGTGTTTTTCCGTAGCTAAGTCAGTAAATGGAATTCTTTCATTATTGAATGTCGCATCAATAGTGTTAGAAATTTTCATTGCAAAGTGTCACATTTAAGAATATTTCTCCAAACGTTTTGCTCAAATCACTAGCATTTGCTTTAGATGTTCATTGCTTCTGTATCCTTTGCTCGCATCATTTATATTTGTTATATATGTTCCTTGCTCCTGTAACCTTTGCTCGCATCATTTATATTTGTTATAGAAGTTTGTTGCTCCTGTATCCTTTGCTCGCATCGTTTATATTTGTTATAGATGTTTGTTGCTCCTGTATCCTTTGCTCACACCATTAGTATTTGCTATAGATGTTTGTTGCTCCGGTAACCTTTGCTCACATCACTAGTATTTGCTATAGATGTTCGTTGCTCCTGTAACCTTTGCCCGCATCATTTATATTTGTTATAGATGATCTGTGCTCCTGTAACCTTTGCTCACACCACTAGTATTTGCTATAGATGTTCATTAGTCCTGTAACCTTTGCTCACACCACTAGTATTTGCTTTAGATGTTTGTTGCTTCTGTAACCTTTGCTCACACCACTAGTATTTGCTATAGATGTTCATTAGTCCTGTAACCTTTGCTCACACAATTAGTATTTGCTATAGATGTTAAGTGCTCCTGTAACCTTTGCTCACACCACTAATATTTGCTATAGATGTTCGTTGCTTCTGTAACCTTTGCTCACACAATTAGTATTTGCTATAGATGTTTAGTGATCCTGTAACCTTTGCTCACATCACTAGTATTTGCTATAGATGTTAAGTGCTCCTGTAACCTTTGCTCACACCACTAGTATTTGCTATAGATATTCGTTGCTCCTGTAACCTTTGCTCACACCACTAGTATTTGCTTTAGTTGTTCATTGCTCCTGTAACCTTTGCTCACACAATTAGTATTTTCTATAGATGTTTAGTGCTCCTATAACCTTTGCTCACACCACTAGTATTTGCTTTAGATGTTCGTTGCTCCTGTAACCTTTGCTCACACAATTAGCATTTGCTATAGATGTTTAGTGATCCTGTAACCTTTGCTCACATCACTAGTATTTGCAATAGATGTTCGTTGCTCCTGTAACCTTTGCTCACACCACTAGTATTTGCTATAGATGTTCGTTGCTCCTGTAACCTTTGCTCACACCACTAGTATTTGCTATAGATATTCTTTGCTCCTGTAACCTTTGCTCACACCACTAGTATTTGTTTTAGATGTTCGTTGCTCCTGTAACCTTTGCTCACACAATTAGTATTTGCTATAGATATTCGTTGCTCCTGTTACCTTTGCTCACACAATTAGTATTTGCTATAGATATTCGTTGCTCCTGTAACCTTTGCTCACACCACTAGTATTTGCTTTAGATGTTCGTTGCTCCTGTAACCTTTGCTCACACCACTAGTATTTGCTATAGATGTTTGTTGCTCCTGTATCCTTTGCTCACACCACTAGTATTTGCTTTAGATGTTTGTTGCTCCTGTAACCTTTGCTCACACAACTAGTATTTGCAATAGATATTCGTTGCTCATGTAACCATTTCTAACATTACTTATATGTGGTATGGATATTTGTGCTCCTGTGACTTTGGCTCGCATCACTAGTATTTTCTATAATTATTCGTTGCTCTTGTAACCTTTACTCACATCACTAGTATTTGCTATAGATGTTCGTTGCCTATGTAAACTTTTTCTAACATCACTAGTATTTGCTATAGATGTTCGTTGCCCATGTTAACTTTTTCTAACATCACTAGTATTTGCTATAGATGTTTGTTGCCCATGTAAACTTTTTCTAACATCACTAGTATTTGATATTGATGTTTGTTGCCCATGTAAACATTTTCTTACATCACTAGCATTTGCTATAGATGTTCGTTGCCCATGTAAACTTTTTCTAACATCACTAGTATTTGCTATAGATGTTTGTTGCCCATGTAAACATTTTCTAACATCACTAGTAATTGCTATAGATGTTTGTTGCCCATGTAAACTTTTTCTAACATCACTAGTATTTGCTATAGATGTTCGTTGCCCATGTAAATTTTTTCTAACATCACTAGAATTTGCTATAGATGTTCTTTTTTTCTGTAGTATTCTACTAGTACGTTCTACTACATAAAGAAAGAGTAACGATATAGTTATTAATACTTACAGATCCTGCAAGAACTAAGAACTTACAACACGTCGGCAAGATTCTTAAAGGGGAGATAACTACTGCAAAACAGTATCTCTCAATAAATTTTAATTAAAATTTAAGAAACGATTCAAATGATTAATTTGATACCACATTGACAATTCAAACATTACATGATTAATTGCTTATCACGTAACACAAGACAAATTTTGATTTTGAATGACCCAGCAAATGTTTGCTTACCTTTCTCTGTATGAATATAATATGCCTGACAAAGAAACACTTGTTGTGACGTATAATAGAAGTTGATCTTCTTGTTTTTATATAACTTTAAAAAATCGATTATAAAATATACTAGAATCAGTATCAATAGTGCCATCTTTATATATATATATATATTTTTTTTTTTTTGCTAATTTGGCAGTGTTCCATATTGGTTAATTTGTGGCCGTGTCTAGATGTACCGTGTTTTGTTGTGCTCCAAACACATACAGTGTGTGTGTGTGTGTGTGTGTGTGTGTGTGTGTGTGTGTGTGTGTGTGTGTGTTTAAGCACTTGTCATCATGTTTTACTTTTGTCAATGCGTTCAATGTGTCAATGTATTGTGTCAAAGTTCACAACTGGTGAACAGAACCATAATGCACTTAGAGTAGCCCTACCACGTTCGGCAAGAGAGAGAGAGAGAGAGAGAGAGAGAGAGAGAGAGAGAGAGAGAGAGAGATTGTATTCCAGCAGCTTATAGTTATATTAAAACGCTAAAGATAATGAAAATTTAATTTGCAAATAAATAAATAAATATTAGAGTTATAAATTATTTATAGATACCAAATGTAGTTATCGCATAGAAAATGATAAGCGACATTATTTATTGTATTAGTAAAAGTGTCCGTTTGTGGTGGTCTCGTTTCCTTCTTACTTCAGTTGTTTGTTGTGCTTTGTTCTTGGTTGCTCTAGCTAAAGATATAAGCTACGCATTGCTTTATTAAAATAACATTTTACACTGGATGTGTCCAAGTGACTTGTTAATGACTTTCTGAAAGTTGACACTTCAGAAAGCTACTTATACATATATCTAAATTTTTACCGGGCTTCGTCAATGCATTCTTAGTAAATATTGTATTATGTTGAATCGATAGCGACGCCTTTTGGAAAATATACCCCAAGCTTGAATTTTCTCTATGTAAGGTTTGATTAAAGAAATTTCATCTGCTGATTGTAAACAATTATGGTTTGTTTTTTTGTTTGTTTGTTTGTTTGGTTGGTTTATTTATTTATTTATTCATTTATTTATTTATTTAATAATTTATTTATTTATTTATTTATTCATTCATTCATTCATTCATTCATTTATTTATTTATTTATTTATTTATTTATTTATTTATTTATTTATTTATTTATTCTGTTTATGAATTACCCTGTATTGTTTCCTTGAAATACATGTTGTCAGTTACCAGTTTACATTCTCCTATAATATTTGTCTAATAAATGTTCATCACTTGCGTAAATTCCCTACATAACTGCTACTTGCATGTTTTTAGTGTTTTTTTCTATTATGAAACCCATTTTTTTCAGATGCAAACTTTTATGTTTCATGTTTCAGGCCAATTTAAAGATTTTTAATTAAAAGGTAGAAAAAAAACCTTTTACACATGTACATGGTGTGGTTTTGTTACAGTGCATGCAAACTATGTTTTAAGTTTATAATGAATATTTTAGAAACCTGGTGTGTTATCAAGAACTCGCACGAATGAATTCTATATAAATCCTGTTTCATACTAAATGAATGCCGCACCTGAAAACTTACACCTTGACTAAGCTTATCTATTTTAAATGCAGTTTGCATGTCTTTTTATAAAATCTTACAACTTTTTTCAGAAATAAACATCTCTAAACTTGATAAGTATTCAATATTTATACAGTTTATACAAAAAATTATGTAAGATATTCACGGATTTGGAATAAGGTAATTTTGCAAATCCGAGTTTAAAAAAAACACAATTTTTAAGAAATAGCTTTTAAAAATTTCAACCAATTTTATTCAAAATAAAATGTTATGCAACATAGAACTTGTTGGGTATTTTTAAGAAAAGGACTATCTTCTCGGAATGAAATTTAAAAAATCCATACACACTCCTCTAATACTTTACCTGTTGTGAGATAGGTGATATGTATTACGTTGGCGGGAAATAGGTTGCCGGTAGGCAGACGACACTTGAGGGCCTAGCATAGATCCATATATCAGTATCGATTATACGAAATATTTTTGTTCATGTTAAAAGACATTTTTTAGAATTTCTTTGAAATCATATTATATGATTATTTGAAGCAAACCAGTCCAGTAATAAGAAAATCAAGAGTTTTAATATCAAACAGGTGGACAATTTTCTTTTGAGAAGGTAAGTCATTTTTACAGTGGCTATATTCATCCACCAAAACAGTTTATACTCAATTGAGATGAGTTGAGTCTTATAAATGTACATGGACAGCAAATCAAATATAATTACAATGGCCATCCAAAGTCAGTAATTTCATTATGTATTTTTCATTGTCTTGTGTTTTTCTGTTGTGACTGGGTATTGGTAATAGTTGCTACAATCATTGTTAAGAACATGTATTTCGGTTCAGCTACATATTTCCATTTTCCATCAAACTCTTGTATGCCCTTACTAATTAGAATAACAAAAGTAAGCTGTTAGTAATTTCTATACACAGACCGTGAAAGTTTATTATAAAAATAAAATACTCCATTCAATTTTTAAATGGCTAGATTGAAAATTAACCTATTTCACCCTGGTGGTTTTTGAATTGATGACTAGTAAAGCAGCTTGGCACACTTCCGAAAGATAAATGTCTGAAATAAATAATATATAATTCATTATCACTTTTAATGAATGAGATTTGAATTTGTCTCTTGCAGACATGTAACTTGTAGGTTGGGGAATTTTTGTACGTTGGTTAACTTGCTTGTCAAAGTTTCTAGCTAGGTTATACCATAATCACAAATATATAACGCGTCGAACACACAGTGAGCCTAAACCTCCTTCTCTTCATGGAATAGAGAGTCCGTAAAGATCCACAGTACAAATCATGATTTTCAATATCTTGGAATTCCAAAATGGACTTTGGTCTTTGAGGTTCTAGACCAATTCAGTCCACTATGATGTTTACATCAGAAACTATATATATACTCGAGAGAGAGAGAGAGAGAGAGAGAGAGAGAGAGAGAGAGAGAGAGAGAGAGAGAGAGAGAGAGAGAGAGTAAATTTAATGAGAGAGGTAGAGTAAATTTAATGAGAGAGAGAGAGAGAGAGAGAGAGAGAGAGTAAATTTAATAAAAGAATAAAAAATATTGTAATTATTCCGAATCATCTAACTAAAAAAGTTTAAACACACTTTGACAACAGGAATATTCTTTGCCTGGTATATTAATTTAATTAATTGACCTATTCCAGAATAAATTGTCAAAATTTTTGAATATCGTTAATACTAAATAGAGTCGTATGTGCACAATATGCGTTATACCAGCAAAACACTGGCTGGGGGCTTTAATCGTCATTATGAAGGACAGTTATGAGGTCTAAGTATGAAGAATGTGTCAGACGTCTCTTAATTTGACACTTACTACACTTTATGTAAAAGATGATAAAACTTAAAGAAAAAAATGTTTGTTATTTAAATCGTTGAGAAGGTTTTGTTTAAACGTAATCATTGAGGTTCGTTTTTCATGTGTGTGTGTGTGTGTGTGTGTGTGTGTGTGTGTGTGTGTGTGTGTGTGTGTGTGTTATAATGTTTCGCTTTAATAAAGATTGTTTTAATAAATCAATTTGTAAATGATATTGGGATTACTGGTTTACATTGGGTGCATCGGGGACTATTTTGTCATGAAACTCAATGTGCTGAGTTTTATATACACAACGTTATTTTTGCTATCTTTTAGTTTTCCTGTGTTGTATTATCTTTGTTATGGTTGTGTACTGCTGTTACTCTGTTGTGCCCCACTGTTTCCTCAGTTGTGCAGTCAGCGGTATAAACCCTCTATTGTACTCCAGTGATCATTGGAAGAGTTTAAACATGACAAATTGAGGTAATTTATGACATTGGAAAATAGTGATAATAATTATTGATTAGAAGGAAATTTTTTATATAACGTCCGGAGATATGGTAGATCGGATGTTTTAATTATCATGCATGTGAAATTGCACCTAATAGCTAATTCAATAAAAAAATCCGATGTGAAAAAAGCACCAAGAAACAAAATCTCTGAACGTGATTTTGTCGATGATTAATGGAAAAATGATAAACATAAATAGCTAAGTTTTCAGAATTTAAATATACATTCTCTTTTTTTTAATTCTTAAAATTCTGTACGTAACCTAACAAATAAAACTGAAAACTCGCATTTAGAAAACATTTAAGAGTATATGTCACATGAATCATGCTTTAACACGATACTTTAACTGTTATGTTTTTTATGAAGTTCATTTATTAAAGTGTAGTGACAAGACAATTTCTTTTCAAGCTTTAAATGTTTTAAAACCAGTTAAACAACAATTTTTATAAAATGAATGATTAAATTAGACGAACCACCTTAAACAAGTTTGTTTATGCTTTGAAATCTGGACATTCTAGCATTTTTAATTTTGCATATTTGATAAATAATAATAATAATAATAATAATAAAAAACTACGAAGTAAGGTTTACAAGACATTTGATTAAACTCTGTAATAAGATTTTTCCATTATTTTATTTATTTGTTTTTATCTCATTTATTTATTTATTTGATAAAAGAATTGCAAAATGTGTTCTTTCAGACAGGTCTTGTCATAATTCTTTTTTGCATTTTTTATGAAGCCAGCTGCTCACCAATAAATTGTTGACTGAGACTCATGTTATTGCAAGCCTTGGTGTATCGCGTGCCCTTAGAAAGTTTAATTGCGATCATCACAATATTGTTAAAAGTATGACGTCGCTGTATCCAAAATTATCCAGAATACATTTCCCATTTCTTTCATTCTCAATTTTGATTTCACACCTTGCGAGTGTAGCTAACTAACAGGAGGTACTTACCCTTCCGGAGCACACGGACTCACTTCCTTCCAATGAGGAAGTTGACATGTTTGACTCTATTTGTCAGTTTTGTTAAAGGACCGGTATATTTGTGTTCAACTAATACTAATAATTTAGTTAAACGTAAAGAGGTTAGACTGATAAATATTTTATTTTTTAACTTTCACTTTTTTGACTACTTTCTATATTTATATATCGTAGGTATATTAATATGTCTTATTTATACTTAGATTCAATATAAATTTGAACATTCAGCGATAAAAACCCAAACTCCGAAACAGCGTCAACCTCCTAGTTCCGTATGTCGCGAAGTACGAATGTTGGCCGCTGTTCGGAGCTTGATAAAAAACCTTTGAGTAAAATCTGTGTGGCCAGTGTGACATTTACAGTAAGGAACTTGTCGTTGACTCATTTTTAAACTTTCAATTACTTTATATTGATTTTTGTTAAGATCAATATGCGGATATAGACTTGTATGATTTTAAATCGAAAGTAAATCAATTGTAGATACAATCTATGTATTATTATTAATTACACTTCAGTAGAGTTCAATAGATCTAAGTAAATGTTATTAAGGAATCAAAAGTCAGTGCCTATTTTATTACAACACTATAGTAATGTTTGTTTATCACACTTACTAAACAGAAAAACTCCCTAAGTCATTGAAGATGAAAATTATCCAAACAGACACACACGCAGACAGAGCGAGAGAGAGAGAGAGAGAGAGAGAGGGAGAGAGAGAGAGAGAGAGAGAGAGAGAGAGAGAGAGAGAGAGATCATTGTCTTTAAGTGACATTTGCGTAAATGATAACATTTATATTGTTTTTGTTTGTTTCATAACGGTAGCTGCTGAATCTACGTTTATTGATGTTGATATTCGACATCTTCCGAAGCAAATAAAAGAGAATTTAAACACTCTTTTTTTATGAATTTTAATTGAATACAAGGCTGTTTTAAATATGAACTTGAGAGACAAACGTAAAGCCACGTGTACACAATGCACTGGGCTTCTAACAATCTTGTACAACAAAACTACCACTAAAAACACGGTTTACACTATTCACATTTATACTATTATACTTATAAGCTATTTTCATTAGACATTCATTGTTTTTGGTACTCAGCGTGTAGCTGCATATATTACAGAAATATTTCTTTTCAAGTAGATTTCACAAAATCAAAATGAGAAAATTAGACATTATTCTGACGAAAATGAAACTGCAGACTTTATATACTTATTTCTTTAGGCTAGAGATAAAACTTTAATATAGACCTTCTTTATGATGATAACGTAGACTCTCTGTATTTATTTTGTGGTTTGATCTGTGTGTTCTTTAATGGATTTATTAAATCTCGAATTCTTATGACTATGTAACATTACAGTAGCTATATATTTTTATTGTTACCGTTGTAACGGACAATGCTTTTGCCTATCCTCAATTTTATTTACTTTGTTGTTGTTTTCTTTAAATACATGTGTTGCATGAACATTTTGTCTATGTTCTTTTAATACATTTATTACTTAATCAGAGGCGGCTTTAGGATTTTACAAAGTCGGGGATGTAAAAGCTAAGAAACGAAGACAAAAACCTCCTAGGGAGTTCCGGGGAGTGCTCCCCGGAATTTAAAAAAATTGTGGAATTCTGTATTCTTCTGCAATCTAAGCTTCATTAAAAAGAAATATCTTTCATTTAAAGTACCGGACTCTTTGGCTTTTGATATATATGAAAAATGCACAAAAATGTATTATCAGTGACATAATTCCCCTCTAGATCCTCCACCGACAATGGACAGTTACCAACAAGTCTAAAGCACCGTTTTTACGAATCACACTGTGCTCCAATATATTATGCACCTATGTCGTAATAATAATCGGTCCGATCATGGCGTTTTCGCTTGTCAAAAAGCTTTTTTTGATCACTTTAGCTTTCTCCAAAAGTACAGAACAGATTATCTCGATATAACTGAAAGAATCTGAACTTGGACTTACGACTCCATTACCCTTCTCCACTCCCCTGATGACTAAATGTCTTACTTTTCTATCAGTATCGCTGTTGGTGAAATAACTAAAACGGATAAGGAACAACCACATCACTTGATGTCATTTTCATTAATGTTTGATATCCGTACAAAGTCGGGAGCTGGATAATGTGTTCTAAATATCTGTTTGCCTTGCATTTGTAGCGATGGTCAAGTGAAGTATATGTTATGCTTTCGCAGCTTATAACAATATAATATTATTTAGGAAATTTGAGTTGAGTAATGTTGTTTTACGCTCACGTCAAGATTTTTTCGCTTTAGCGAGAAGGTCAATTCCAAGATGAAAGCAGAATCCGGCGTGCCCGAAATAAACCACTTACTCTCAGCAAGCAAACTGACAAACTTTCTCACACTAAAATCTGCCCGATCGGAATTCCAACCAAGGCGATCAGAGGCACTGTGATCCGTCAGACTATCCGTGATCCGTCAGACTATCCAGCAATTGAGGTTCCTTATTAAGGAAAGGTTGTATTGCTTAATGTTCTACAATAGTCGATGATGAGTGTTATTTTAAATTTTGTTACTTTGACATTCAAGACCTGTTAAAGCGCCGTATAAAGTTAATAACGGATCCTAAATTGCATAAAATACAAAATAACCCGATAATGGATAATAGTTGTGTTTGTAAAAAGTCCAAACATGTAGACATAAGCTGATTTATGTAACTTTGTAATGACTATCAGACAGAAATGATTCGTTATTGTTATAACATTATCCAGATAACCCACAGGGTGACAAGCGTTAACAGTTTAAAAAAAATAAATAATGAAATTTAATAACAAAACGGTGTTATTTAATATCATCTAGTTACTGATAAGAAAAAAGGTTACTTAACAAAATGTGAGTCACCATACTTAAACTCAATTATTTGTTGTTAATGTTGGTTCTTGTTTGTAACTACCTTATGTTACCATGGTGATGAGGAGGGTGAAGTAATCTAGTAAAGCATTTGTTTGTATAATCCACGAGGAGTTGCCATTGTCAAAATGAAAATAAGAAATTGCTTTTTTTTTTTTTTTTGGAAAACAAAGAACCCTTACTTTAAGCCAGCCAAGTTCTGTTCTTTACCATGGTTACCATGGCTTTTGCTAAGTACATGTACACATATTTCAGCTGTGTATTGATATTACATCCGGTATCTGTCTAAATTAAGGGCATTGTCAGTCTGCAAGAAAACTCACATACAATAATCAACAAAGCAGTAATAGATATCCAGATCTGAACTTCCAAGTGCTACCTGTGTCATAGCATATATGATATGACGTAATTAAAAGATCATTTTTATGATTTGTCGAGGATCTCTTAAAAAGTTCCCTTTTTTCATAGTAAATATTGTAATCATTGTAAAAATTTGAAAAAAAACTTGCATTTTACACAATGCATGTATTTTTTGATAGAACAAAATCACCTCGATAACATGCTCTCTTCAGAGACAAATATACAAAGAATGGTCACACTGTCTGGTACAACAGCTAGTGATAAATTTTATGTTTGCGTTCATTTAATCCATAGAAGCATAAAAATATTGTGTTCCATATCAAACTTCAAGAAGCCGCTATTCTTGCAAGTACATAAGTTTTGTAAGCGTAAAGTGAAAGGTATTGCGAAAGTTTTATAAACATCGTCGTAAAATAAACTTTAGGTATAACAGAAAAACGTAACAGTAACAGCCTTTTTAATTACCGGATTTCTGGATTATTGGAAGTTTTGTCCCGTCATTCTTGTAATGTTCTAACTTTATTTACATGTGCCTATTTCCAACTATGTGAATGCAAAAGTGAAAATTGTGCTTGGCTATCATTTTTAAATTATTATTCAGTGTTTCATTCTAAATCACATTCCTCAGTTGAACTGCTGTTATGAGAAGTTCAGAAATCTATATTATTTACACCAATCAGTGTACTTTAATCATGATTTATCTTCATGTATAAAAGACATTAAAAAGTATTGATAAAATTTTATCCAGATTTTGAGGATAACATTTGACGGTGATATTTACTTTATTTTATAAGATAAGTGAAAACACCTTCCGTTTTACCAGGGACCTATCATTCCAACTCTCGCTATTTCATTCCCGGTTTTTACCTTGTATTGACTTGAAACCTACACTGACAAACATGCTTATCAATCCTGGCAACACTGAGTTACAGGAACAAAATTAACCTTAATTCAGCATTTAGTGGGGCGTGGTAACTGAACGGCTTTGGACACTATAAAGTGAGTTATAAATTTCTTAATTTCCTCAAATCGGTTATATCAATTTGATGATGTAACCTGTTAAAATATCAAATTTAATATAAGAAGAACAGGCTTGTTTGTTCGTTTGCTTCAAGGTTGAAGTTAAAATTTGTGATGTAATAATTTCACTTATCTCAAAACATCCTTGTAAAGTCTAATCCCATGAAGTTACAATAATCAGGTGTGATTTAAATTCCTTTTCAAACCGGTTTACAAACCATGTAATTTTTATCTATTATATGTAAGTATTTTGTTGGTGCTTGTGTATTTGGATTTAAACTTGTAATTTTTACTGATTTGGGTAGGATAAAAATGCATTCATTTCATATCATGATGACTGTGTAAAAATTCGTTTCTGTCTTGAGAATAACTTTTGCTGGCTAGCAGTTGTATGTGAAAGCTAACAGTTGTATATGTAAGCTAGTTGTATGTGTAAGCTAGCTGTTGTATGTGTAAGCTAGTTGTTGTATGTGTAATCTAACTGTTGTATGTGAAAGCTAGCTGTTGTATGTGTAAACTAGCTGTTGTATGTGTAAGCTAGCTGTTGTATGTGTAAACTAGCTGTTGTATTTGCAAGCTAGCTGTTGTATGTGAAAGCTAGCAGTTGTATGTGTAAGCTAATAGTTGTATGTGCAAGCTAGTTGTATGTGTAAGCTAGCTGTTGTTTTTGTAAGCTAGCTGTTGTATGTGTAAGCTAGCTGTTTTATGTGTAAGCTAGCTGTTGTATGTGTAAGCTAGCTGTTGTATGTGTAAGCTAGTTGTATGTGTAATCTAACAGTTGTATGTGTAAGCTAGTTGTATTTGTAAGCTAGCTGTTGTATGTGTAAGCTAGCTGTTGTATGTGTAAGCTAGTTCTATGTGTAAGCTAGTTCTATGTGTAAGCTAGCTGTTGTATGTGTAAGCTAGTTTTATGTGTAATCTAACAGTTGTATGTGTAAGCTAGTTGTATTTGTAAGCTAGCTGTTGTATGTGTAAGCTAGCTGTTGTATGTGTAAGCTAGTTGTATGTGTAAGCTAGCTGTTGTATGTGTAAGCTAGCTGTTGTCGGTGTAAGCTAGTTGTATGTGTAAGCTAGTTGTATGTGTAAGCTAGCTGTTGTATATGTAAGCTAGCTGTTGTATGTGTAAGCTAGTTGTATGTGTGGGCTAGATGTTGTATGTGTAAGCTAACAGTTGTATGTGTAATCTAGTTGTATGTGTAAGCTAGCTGTTTTATGTGTAAGCTAACGGTTGTATGTGTAAGCTAGCAGTTGTATGTGTAAGCTAGTTGTATGTGTAGGCTAGCAGTTGTATGTGTAAGCTAGTTGTTGTCGGTGTAAGCTAACATTTGTTTGTGTAAGCTAGCTGTTGTATGTGTAAGCTAGTTGTTGTATGTGTAAGCTAGTTGTTGTATGTGTAAGCTAGCAGTTGTATGTGTAAGCTAGTTATTGTATGTGTAAGCTAGCAGTTGTATGTGTAAGCTAGCTGTTGTATGTGTAAGCTAGCTGTTGTATGTGTAAGCTAGTTGTTGTATTGTAAGCTAGTTGTTATATGTGTAAGC
Organism: Tegillarca granosa; assembly: GCA_029721355.1. Classification (NCBI taxonomy): domain Eukaryota; kingdom Metazoa; phylum Mollusca; class Bivalvia; order Arcoida; family Arcidae; genus Tegillarca; species Tegillarca granosa. Next base: position 34,982,929 of record CM056602.1, on the reverse strand, counting down.
TAGCTGTTGCGTGTGTAAGGTAAAGTCGCTGCCAAAAACATGTTCGTTTATTGTTTTGAAGAACAAACTTCGGATTAAATAAAGACTATCTACACAACAGTAATATTAAGATGTCGAAAAATTCTATAACTACAACTATAATAAAAGTCACTGAAATAACGAACTACATGTATTTATTTTTTCGGTATTTTGTAGTGAAAACGAGATTTGTCCTACAGTTTTTAATGATAGTTTTTGTTTGTCTTTTTTTTTCTTTTTCGTTTTGCTGTTGTTATATAGAAAAGTTGTACCAATGTAGATGATCTGGATCAAGTATTATTAATCTTTTCTACTTAATTTATTTATTATTATGCTGTTTTGTATAAAAAGAAAACGATTTTTTCTATTTAGTATTTGAAATGTTAGAATGTTTGCTATAAAAAGTAAAACAAAAAATAAATTTGATTGGCCTTTTTGGAGGATTTAGACGGTGTCAGGTATTTTGAAGATACACCTATATTTATGAACGTTTTTATTTGTTTTATGTCAATGATATTACTTTTCGTTTTATTTAAAGTACACACGAGAAATACTAAACTTTGTCTGTAGGCGTACAGATAAAAAATAATTCGATAAATTCAACAAATGTTTGCGTTGCATCGCAAGTGGAGTAGGCCTACTTTATATTAAAAAAAAGGTATCTTTGAAGACGGATTATAAAACGGTGCACGTTTGTCTCGAGTAGACAAGTGGGTGTATTGTCGCTTCTTAATCAAATCACGTGTTATTTTTTATTATATGACAAGAAAATCAAATCAGTACACCAGAAAATGACAGATGCGTCTGAAAGCTAACCGGTTATGTGAACTGACAGGTGTTTCTGAAAGCTAACCGGGTGTGTGTAACATTTTCATAACGAGAACGTGAGTGTTTGATTGAGTTTTTGTGTAAAGCCGCATCAACATTTTTGCAGCTATTCGCGGCTATCATAACGAACAAGGAAAGCTTGTTATATTTAAATAAGTATTAAAAATGACCAAGCCATATATGCTATATAAAAAGTACTTCTTGCAATATTTTGATTGAGTAGAAAATTATAAGTGTATGTAGGTGGAATTTAAAATCGATTATGATAATATACGCACCCCTACATGTTAGATATTATATAAATATGTATATGCATTAAGTTTGATGGCATTAACATACAGTTCAGTGCATTGATAAAATATATTTAAAACTATAAGTTGAAAAAAAAGTAAATAAGAGCTGTTTTTATAAACTTGTTAAAAATAATAACAATGCCAGTGACTCATTGGAACCTACTGGATTGAATAAATGAGGTGAATTCCTGGCGTTATGAGAATTTTTATCTCTTAATCGACATAAACATAACCATATTTAGTGATAACCCGACTAAAACTATCCCCCATGTTTACGCCTTATATGTACACACGTGTTCCTCTTCTGCTCGGACCGCCTGATTGACTCATTGGTAGAGCATCCCCTTTCAGAGAGGGACTTTTAAGTTTAAGATATTGCTTATATTGATTGGTTTCAGTCAGTGCCAGCATAATGGACTGGGAGTGGTATGATTGTTTGTGGCATAATGACTCGGTGAGCTAGCACCTTACCAAAGCAGCTTAGCAGAGTGAGCGCTAGTTTACGGCAAACCAGAATATAAACTCGCATCTTTCATGCATACATGAACTTGTTCCTAGATTAATCCACAGAGGTTAATTATCTTGTTCTCTTTGCGAAGGCTAAATATTACTGATGTGACGTTAAACAACATAACAACTCATCAACAATCGTTTGTTTTTCTGTATTTCAAGTACAAGTACATGTATATGCTCTTTTACCTTTATATTGCTTTATATTCAGCCATTGTAGCATATTTCGAATCACAATATATACATATTCATTTCGTAAATGTCACCGCCTCAGTTAGTTTTTTAAGCCATCTTATTTTGTTTCATAGCATGACGGAGTAAAATGACGACAGCAGAAATTGTGTTCAACTTAGCATTAAAAACAGATCCAAAAATCTGTAGTCACTATCAGTAAAACAGTTTTGGCAAAAATTCGTAAAAAATCAAAATCGTCACATGACACAAGTGTTAAGGTGAATCTTGCAGACCCTATACGTAAAATGATAACGAACGCATTAGTAAAATACGAGTGGAGTAATAAAATTTTTCGCCCCAGTGAAGATTCCTTCAATATATCGAGCCTGTTAGTTTGGCGATTTAAAGGAGACTGAGTTGCCAAGATAGAACCCCCTTTATTCGGCGTTTCTAAAAAACTGTCTTACATTAGTATTTGTCCGAGGTGGGATATAACCTAGTCAGAGACGCTTTGTGATCAGTAAGTGCGCACTTTGGACCACTTGGCCACTAAAGTCCTTTTTATAAATATGAGTACTCATTAGTAATATGACCGAGGTAAAGGTATGTTAGTATCTGTGCTTTGGTTTATAGGTGATAGTTACAGGTATGTACGTCCGTACTGTACATCTAATTACCTAATACATCATTCATTCACCTTTACATGGATGACTTGGTATTTTACCTGTGATGTGCCCATAAGGTATTTGCTTTATCATCATGAAACAGTAATTAAGAAAACTAATTAATGATTATACAGTAATGTGTTCATTCTATCATTACATTGTATGTACGTGTATGTATATTACAAAATACAAATTGTACAATATCACTTGTTCACTTATATATTTCATTTATTTTTAATCACTTGAACTTGTATAGTTTCAAATATTTTTTTGAAATACGAGACATTATTATTATTATTATTATCATTCTGCAATTGTATAATAAGGTAAGCATTGCAAAATGTTAGATTATCAACTAATTTTATAATTCCAAAAATTGACGTAACAAATTGTGACAGTATGTCAAACGTTACTGATAATAAGTTCTCTCACACTTTCCTCCTTCCCAATATGTCTAAAGGGAATCAATGAAAATTTGCAATATGAACAAGTGCCTTGTAAAGTACAAAGACTTCTATATAAAACTGAATAGAAAGATAATATTCTGCAGCATAAACTAAGCAAAATTCCACACTTGAAAATATCGATCAAAGCCTCGGTTTGATTGGAGATTTTTATGTAATCAGTCATGGAGAAGACCTTTATAGTGACCTTCACCGCAAGCCTCCTAGCACTGCAGTTCAAATAGAGAATTTAAAGGTCGCCACCTTAACAAAATAGATAAACTGCTGAAAAAACAGAAAACATTTAGGAATAATCACTATTTCATTAAACTTAAGTTTGTTATATCAGCCTTCTTTATAGAAATTGGGGTGTTAATTTTATTTCCATTGCTATTTTCACCTTAAATCTTTACAAGTACGATATATCAAAGATTAAAGTATGAAATATCTAACTCAAACATGCGAAACATCAGGGTTCATTTAATCCTAATTTTTATAGGTACTCTACGCTTGACATAGATATCCATGTATTCATCTCATGATCATGGGGTATAGAACTTGTTTTGTAACTTTTAATGCATTTCTGGATTAATAAATGTAACAAATACCGACGTAAAAAGTTACATGGTCGCTCAGAGAAATCTGCCAACTAGACAAGAATTTATTTGCCCACAGTAATCAAAGACATTCCTTTTTCCTTATTCATTAGAACATACACCCTGGTATCTTAAACAAAGTTTTCACGATTTCCGCAAAATTTATGCGACTTTACTGAACTCACATAATTAATGTACATTTTGAAATATATTAATATGAGGATATAAGTGTAATGTTAAAAAACTTTTTTTCTTTCTTTTTTTATTTTCTTTTTTATAACAATTTTGATGAATAGTGAATATGTTTCATTTGTTCAGAATTTTAATTGTAGAATATAAAATGATCGATTGATATTTAATATGCGTATAAAACAGCTTGATAATTAATGTATTAATGATATCTGATAACGCCGTGACTGGGCATTTTTAAAAATGTCGGCGTGTGCGGCTTCTTGCAAGGCTTTAGAATTCAAGTTGTCTTACACCCGTGATAAATTTTAATATGGAAGTCTTAATTTTGGCTTTTGAGTTAAGTGAGTTGAGTAATGATGTTTAATGTACCAGTAAAGAATATTTCACTTATATAGAGACGTCGCCAGCTATAGGCGAAAGTACAGATATTTTGCATGTGCGTTGCGCTGATGACATTATACAACAGGGTTCTTTATCGTGCCAGCCCAACCGTGACACGGGACTTCGTTTATTTTAAGTTCCCATCCGAAAGAACCGTGGCTTTCATTTCGTAATGCCGACTGCTTGGCGAAAGAACAGCCACTACCCATTTTCGATTCTTGGGTCACACCCGGTCGGGGTTCGAACCCACGATCTCCCACTTACAGAGCGAGTACTCTACCTTCTGAGCTACCGCTTTTGATCTATAAAGTGTATTTGTAAATAATTATTGGCTTATCATTTGTTATTTGTTATACCAAATGGTCCTGTCTGAATCACAAATACATTTCAAAAGTGTAATTGGTAAAGAGACGAGTAGACCAAACGAAGGTTTTCAACTCCAATACAAAACATGATCTCAGTAACCGAGTTGTCTCAAGCGATTATGGATCACAGTACTTCTCAAAGGGCCAGGGCAGTTCCATGTGTAAAAAAGTTTTAAGCTTCCTTGTGGAAGGTCGGTGCTTTTTTCCGGTCACTGGGGTTTTCTTAACCATTCCAGAACTTACTGCCTTAATATGAGTGATTGTATCTTGAATTTGGCGGATAAAACGCTATTAATCGAATTCAATCAAATCAAATACAAAACATGAATGCTTTTTATTACTTATCCCCTTTTTGTCAAACAGTAATTGTAGACCCTTTGAGATTTCAGGGTCTTCGTTCTTTTCAGCAATTCTTAGTGCTTTATATTGATATCTTTTGTTCATAGTATTTACTCAGTTATGCCGATCGGATATATAGAATCTTTTGATAAAACAGAGAGTTGTAAAATGTATCAATATATTTCCTGCTTCAAAATATATCCCAAAAATAAAAAGCATGCTTAATGTGTCGAAGGCATTTTGCAGACTCCGTTTTCACATATGCTGGTTAGATATCTCTTTCCAGGATGAATTGTTTCTGCGACTAGAAAGTACTTAGGTTTCATAATGATCTTAGTTACGTATTCTCTATTTACTTATTCTGTCAAGTAATCAAAATCCTGCCTTAATAACTGGTATCGCAATTAAATAATGCTCGATTAAAAACCTAACAGAAAGACTTTGTCAACTAGGATTTCCCGTTTGTATGTCTTGACGAGTGTCTCTTCTGTCATGTGCTATTATGAATTTCTAATACAATAATGCATTATTCAAAATTAGCACAACTTAATTTTGATTGCAATATTTTAAAAGAAATTAAAAATTAGCACATGACACTTCTAAATGCTTATAATATGCAAAAAAAAAAAGAAAGAAAAGAAAAAGGTCTTAATGAAGGTAATATGACAATTGTACAATTAATGTTTCATAATTCAAATTAGATATTATCATTTATTTTTCTTTAAAATGTAAGCCTATTATCAAATTAGGAAAAAAGCTATGTTGAATGTAAAAAATATACCATGAAAAAGATCCAGATTTTATCTTTTAATGTTCGAGATTTAGTGATAAAATTATGTAACTTATCAATTTTATGTATGAATGAACATTAATACAACACGTCTATACATCGTTTTTACACTTTCTGTGCTTAATACCTGAGAGCTATAAAATGCTTTATTACATACCTCAATGCTCTTACGTAATCAATGACAGGACATGTGACCCCTGGAAAAAAGGTCAAATTGACATGGTATAAAAGTCGTGCAAGAAACTTAAAGTTAAAAATACAATAAATTATAAGATAGAACTGTAAATAAATAAATAAATAAATAAATAAATAAATAAAATCTATAACACCACAACTTTTTGGGTTTTTTGCAAATCTTTTACATAGCAAAAAAAAAATTAACTCGACAAATGTGTAAGAAAATTGAGTTTTTATAAGAAATAAATAAATAAATAAATAAATAAGACGGAAGAAGGGAGTTAAAACGTTCTATTTTATCCGGGACGTTATATTACTATAAACACAAAAGACTGGACAGAGGAAAGATAAATTTTTGTTTATGGGATATAAGTTCTAAAAATAGAAAAAAAAAGGGTTGCTTCATTCTGTTGAGATCTAAATAAAGTCATTTATGCATTAATAATCGTTTGTTTATCTCTATTTGGCGGTCATATTTACGCCATGTTATTTTATATACCGAAGTATATATATAAATATATATATATATATCGAATTTTTAAAGCTTGAAAACGGTAAACCATCCACGCATAACAAATCATTAAACCGCGTCACGTGTTGTAATATATGAGGAGAAACACTAGATTATATGTGCACATCTTTTTCCGTATTTTTATAAAAAGTTTAAAGTATATATACTTAAAATCGATTTTCATGATATTTAACATTGCAAACACCTACAGAGCTACCTGTTCAGTTACCTGTCAAGCTTACCTGAGTTTTTTTTAATCCTATCATGTGGGCAGTAAGAGATAGGACAAATTATACGAAAGTATAAACAAAAAAGAAGGATTGAATTTAAAAAAAAGTGATAGTGTTAAACTGGATATAAAATATTGAGATGGCGGCTGAGGGGGTACCACCTCGTGGGATGCAGAGCGTTATGTGTTTGATGAGGGAGGAATTTTCCGTTCTTACCTTCCTTGTTACATGCTTACTTGGATTGTTGATATATTTGTTAATTTGGTGTTGCACTCGACGGAAAACTAATCCAGATGTTTATAAAAATACGCAAGTTGTTATTCCACGTACTAACATACAGACGGAACAGGTGATCAAACCCGAGATGGTGCCCGCAGTAAGCGTAGAACCGGTAAGTCAACTCTGCAGACCCAGAACTTAAAGATTCTTAATTTTGTCTAAAAATTGTTCGCTTATTTCTCTTTTAACTCTTTTAACATCAGACTTTTTTTTGATTTTCCTGAGATCATATTATAAATGATTGGTATAGTCTGAATTTTGATTTTTATGTCTGAACTGAAATTGAGTTGAACACTTGCTTATGTACACTTTATATTGCGCCGTTTAATAACAAACATACATAATTATTTTAAATTTTCTTGCTGATTTCGACCGGCAAAATAACTTACGCTCGCGGCATAGTGCCATTTTTAATTTCACACGGATATTTGTTTATTAAAGATAGGACCTGAAAACAACAGGATTAAGATCATAGTACTGTTGTATTAAATGGATTTATTCAACCACAAACCTTTGTTATAAATAAGAAGTTCAAAAATAAACCACAAAGGGTTTAAAATATTCTATAACGTTTTACTTATTGTTGGCAATATTCAAATTAAACTATGGTTCAAGAATCACTCGAAATTCTTTCACAGGCTTAAAACTTTCTTTAAGTCTGGAATAAAAAAAACACTCCTAAGTTTCGTATCTGCAATTCAACCGTGCCATATGGTTCATTAATATTATTCTTCATTAGAATATTACTTTTTTCCTTACATGAGTGATTTACTGGCGATGTAAAAATATGTAATCAGCCAAGCATTTTACTACGTTTGATGTGTATTTAGCTTACCTAGGCATGTACGGATTGATATGGCCGGTGTCGTTACCGGAACTTCTACGTGTACCTGCATGTATAATAACCTGATGTAGCGCGGTATGACTGTCGTAACATCTTATCTCTAGACTGATAAAAAATATTTGACTCGTCATATTTTAAGTATCTTAAAGAAGTTTTTATTAACTTTTTAAAGGAAGAAAAATTTATATTTTTATACAATACGGATATTAATTTATCATTGAACAAATGCGGTATTAATTCTAACTTCAGTGTTAAATGTGAGGTTAATATATTCCCATTGCAAGCAGGACTAATTACTTTTCAAGGTGGAAATTGAATATATTTGCATATATATCATGTAGCATGTAGAGAAGGAAACGAAACGGACGATATATTGATTTCATCTCCATGTTTGTTACTAGTTGGAATTTGTTGCCAAGTGTGTGCTCATACTGCGTTTGCAAAGTTGGATATCTTTAAAAAGTTGACAAACCATGTCTAGATAATATCATATCATCTAAGACTCAAACTAAAATTCAAATTTCGTCGTTTTAAGTGATTTTTGCGAGTTTTAAGTGCACGCTTCTTCTAACCAGCTAAAATGTTGACCATGATCCTGATATGGTATTACTTCCGGGATGCTGCAAATTGTTTGATGCTACGATGCGCGCGCAGGAAAAAGGTAATAGAGCGTTAATTCTACTTTCGATTTACACTTCACTTTACAAAAGCACTGTCACAGATAAAACGGCCTGACTCTTATATGTATAAATCTATACAAATTGAGTTGAAAAAATACATGCAGTCATACTCTTAACTTTTCACTCAGTTTAAATACATTGAATGCATTTTGATGCTGTTAAAGGACTTGACACGATTATTTAAAGAACAAGACGCAGTATCTTTATTCAGATTTCTTTAATAAGGATAAGTGTTTTGCATTGTCCTGATCAAATCTTAATTCATAATCCATGCACAAATGAAAGAAATACAACATTAGGTTGACTTAATTCTGTCATGTGCTGATTTTGAATTTCTATGAAAATAATGCATTCAAAATCAACACATGACAATTCTACAGGGTTTATTTCAACATGTTCGACTTCATAAGTCATCACTTGTGTTCAACCTATTTTCGAATAGGACCTAAATCGATTGTATTGTTGCGTTTGTCTTGCAACATGCAAGGCTTTAAGCCTTAAAACTAAAAACTCCAATTTCTGTATTACTACATGTTTATTCGTCTGAATCCAATTTAAAACTCTCTAAAAATACATTGTTCATTTATTATAAAGGATCATACTCTCACATACACACCCACCGCACCTGTATCGAACATTAAAGGCATTAAAGATTTAATATAATAAATGTATCCGGTTCTCTGACCACAAGTATAAACATCAATTCTCTCTACTGTCAGGACAGTTATATCATCTCTTATCTAAACAGGAGGTTAAATGTTAATTTGACTTTGTGTCGATGCGTGAAATTGAAATTGTAACACTAATTTTACTAGTAACAGTATGCATGTGTATATAGACTGATTGATCTCGATAATATTTAGAACTCATGAGAACATGAGGCAAATATTGCGACAAATGATTATAAAAAATCAGACTTCAAACTGATAATGACATAATAACGACTCGGGTGGAATAAAATTTGTGGTTCAAATATTTTTGTAACTGGTACATACATGTATGCTTCCCCAATTACTAGTATTTTACGGCCAGGGTTTTTAAAACACGAAAACTAAAGTCGTTTTACAAGGCAGTGAACTTGTGGCAACATTACAACTTTATGTATAAATCCAATTAATCTTTAGTCTAAGAGAAGGATTAAAATATTTTAAAATAAACTTTATTCTTTTTATATATGTATTATTCTTAACAGCTAGACACAGTTAGTGAGTGAGTGAGTGAGTGAGTGAGTGAATTTTGGTTTAAAGCCACATTAGCGTTATTGCAGCTATTCGCGGCTAGAGAATGTTAAAAATATAACAATATATAAAAATAAAATTTATGTAAAACTAAATAGAATAGATTCTAAAGCAACTACTAAACTGATAAAAACCCTAATATCACAGATAAGTTATAATAAAAGCCTGGATAATATATAATAAAATCATATTTGATTGAACAAGTTTATTTCCCGAAGGAATTTTAAAATTTGATGTCCATGGACATTACTAAAAAAAATCTTGCATCGATGATGCTGAATAAAAAGTATCCGCTGTAGGAGCAAAGTCAAAACAGTCCAGCAAAAAGTGCTGGACAGATTGTTGACTTTGACAAGGGACACATTGGGGAGGTTGATCTCCAGCTAGACACAAAGGCTTTATAAGGTATCCTCTCAAAACTGTTAGCCAATTTATTTATTTATTTATTTTATGACTTTTAAAAAATTTTTATACCCCAAAAACTTCTGAATCGGGTACGTTTAAAATGTGGCGTACTGAATTCATTAAATCTTTGTCATATAAGTGTTGTAAAGTCTGGACATTAACCAGGACGTTTTTAATCAATCTCCAAGATACAATACCAATATACAACCACATTTCTTCCTTGTTTGTGTGGGAAAATATATAATAGTTGATTTAGAATTAAATATAATATTTTATCGTATTTAAGTTATTAAGTAAATATGGCCAATGATTAGTAATCCCAAAGTAAGTTGTCGTAATAAGTACATGTTATAAAATTCCAAGAAGAACAGTATTAGCTAAAATCATATAATAACGTAATAACAGATCTGGATTTTAAAGAAATACAATTGTCATTAAATTATATGTGTGTGTGTGTGTGTGTGTGTGTGTGTGTGTGTGTGTGTGTGTTTTCCCTCACATGCCACCTGCATACTTTAATAAACGTGTTGTTTTAATAAGAAATGGCTGAATTAATAACAAGTACCTGCGGTATCTGTATGTAAACGTCAAATTATAAACCGAGCTACACCTAACTGTACTGATGTAATAATTTACCCTGATATACTTTTCAATTAAACAGTGTCACATAATGTTACACAAATGTACTTTTGTAAAAAATTATATAAACAAAACGCTCTTGAGATATAACCCTTTTCCCTGATACAAAAATCGACATCTATGTGCTCAAGTTCTAATTGTTAAAGTTTCGATAGTTTAAGACCCTTGATTGAACCCCATAAAAGATTTAAATATATATTATAACTTGTTATTCAACTTTACATAGAGAATGTCTTATATATTTGTGTAGGTTGTAGGTCATAACAATATGATTCCCTTTTTAACATGATGGATAGTTTATAAAAAACTATTTAAAATGCGGGAACGCCAAATAAAGCACAGCATGTAGGGTTGTTAATGTTGTACATAAATTTAACTAAAACTGAATATATAACGAAAATATTTTTAACAGGGATTTTTTGTAAATGCATCAATGATTTTTATGTAACTATACAATCTTAGAGAAGAGAATGTAGGAAAAACAACATAAAGACACCAATGATACAGAGCTAAAACCGTCAAGGGAATGTGTATCCGATCCGAGTGCCTATTGAGTAGAGAGAAGAGTAATGATGTTTTACGCCACAGTCAAGATTCTTTCACTTATTTCGAGGCGGTCAATTTTGGGATGAGGAAACTGGAGTGCCCGGAGAAAACCACAAGCAAACTGACAAAATTTCTCACACTAGGATCTGTCCCGAGTGGGATTTGAACCTTGGCGGTGACCGAGAGGCGCTGTGATCCGTAAGCGCGCGCCTTAGGCCACTCGGCCACATTACATTACAATTACATTAACAAAAGCATTATATTACAATTAGAATTGCATGTACTTTGAAAAGTAATGCATTACATCACAATTACTTTACAAAAGTATTGAATTTTATTACACATTAAATAAAAAAATTCAAACATATACATGGGTATACAAAATTCCATACTGAAATCTTAGTAAGCATTCAAAGTAGCCTGTAGATACTAACCATGTTTTTTTTATAAGTAACACATAGAGAGAAGTATTGCCATGTAATACCATGTTATGCATTTTTGTCTGTGTAGTGCATAATATTACAATTACATGTAATGCAAAAATTCGTGCATTACACATTACATGCATTACTTTGGAAAAACGTAGTGCTGCAAATAGAAAAAAAACCAGAAATTGGCCATTACATATTTATTTGTTAATCAATTTAGTTCACATTTGGTACATACAAAGTAAAACCCAGGGCATAATATATAACAGGTTTTTCGGTAATTTTTTTCCGTTTATATGTTAGTAGCGCAATATGCAAAATACTTGCTAAATATAGCCGATTTTTCACGGGAAAAATAATTTTGTAAAATACTCCATTGGAGGGGATTAGTAACACTTGTGTTTACTTGCTTTTGATTAATTGTCCCTATATGTAGCATGGTTTGTTTTTTTTTTTTTAACTTTTATTGTTTCGTCCCCTTTGTTGTTTTTTAAGTTAAATCTTGGTTTATTTTCATTTTATATGGATTATTATTTTCACTTTTCAAAGTGAATTATTATTTATCTGTTCTGTATAATAGCTACCACACAATTGAAAATGCTTGACTAAACCTTTAAAAGACTAGAAATACACCTGTCTATATAATACACAAAACCCGAGTATCTTGTGTCTCAATTACTTCTAGATATCATGGAGGTTTAATCATCTAATTGTAACATTTATTCCATTCAATATAAAGAGGAGAGAAACTTTTATTGACATATAATGACTAAGTTTACTCTATAAGTACTCTATCAGGTGTAACATTTGAGGTATTTATCAAGTTTTTCTCAGGTGATTCTGTCACACTACATGTACATTACGCACTCTTTAGTGGTCAAGGTACTTGTTTTGATTTTCAAATGTTATAGGGATAGGGACTTTTTTAAAAGCAATGCAGGTTCGTGTATTTTATCTTTATTTTAACATGTTTTATTTTCAAAATAACATAGATGTTTTGATTTATAAATGCTACATTCTTTATCAAAATATTTTTTAGATTATTTTTAAACTTACTCCGTAATATTCACTTGCAATGTACTTATCAATACTATCTCAACAACAAAACTAGATAGCTGTGAAGATAAGCAACATTGTCTATTTCAGCGGGAAAGCTTACCATTGTAATTGAAATTTCCTTTACTTCATGTATTTTAAGATACATAATTTTCTAAGAACCCTATAAGTTAACCTCCTTGGTTCAAGTGCAATATTTTTAGAGATTGTTTTAATCTTGTATATTTTGTTTTACGGTGTTATTGTTTCAGTTTTCTACTGTAATAGGTTATATTCATTTAATAAACGTTTTGCCCCAAATTTCATGAGAAAATTGGTGGTTTCCAAAAATAACGTAAACAGTTTTTTAATCAAAAATATCATGATATGATATAGATAAGCCTTAAATCGCTGAAAATTCACCTTCTTACTGTTATGTCATTAATCAGACAAATAAATATTGACTTGTCCAACCCATCAATTAAATGACCAGTGAAAATCTAAATGAATACTTTTAATTTGCCAATTCAAACGATCTTTACCGGTCTCAATGGGTTTTTTTTTTTACATGATCCCTAATATTTCTATGTCTTATGCCGTACCGGCGTTATGTTATGACATAGGGTTTTTTTTTTTTTTTTTTTTTTTTTTTTTTTTTTCTATATATAGAACATGAACAGCAGCATTTTCAAAAATCCATTTTACAATGGATATACCATTTGTTAACCAGAAAATACTTTATTTTTGCCTGCTTTTGATATTTCATATTTGTTTTACCCTAATCGATCATAAATTTGATACGAAGTTAAGCAAAACAATAGACGCAACAGCTGATTATGATAAAACAACAATACATTATACATTGTTTTACAAAACAGATCTGCTCAATATTGGACAGTTATGATACAATGTTATTTTTATATAGAATATTGTTTTACTTGTAATTTTATTACCTTACACATTAACAGCTGCAGATTACTATAAATATCCACAGACAAATTAGGAAAGGATTATCCTCGATTGATTTCTCATTTCTAGTAATGTTATTTAAATGCCATACACACCAATGTACTCATTATCTGCAGTACCCTTCGTAACACAAACATCAAATTTTCAAATTGTTTTCAGGGAAGGTACAAATCAATGAAGTTTTAATTTCCACGATTATATTGTTGATCAGTTTTTCTAGGTCTGAAAGTGACCACTTTTGGTGTATAAAATATTTTGTTTAAAATTATACCAAAATGTTGTGTATTATTGATGGTTATAAACTTGGTACATTTGGCTTTACAATAGTACCATGTGCTACCGGTACTATTGATTTTTATGGAATGATAAAATTAAAAGTTGTGTATAACAACAGAGTAAAGAAGTTAATTTTTGTATAATACTTTTAAAGCATGATAAACAAATGAAAAAAAAAAGTATACAACGGCCCATACAACCCAACTGTATATTGACGACCTACAAACCAGAACATCTGTCTGGACCCAGAGGTATAACGCCATGGGATACATGACACTGGACCTGGTTTGTACCAACAATGGATTACAGCGACAACATGACCTTAGCCTAGAGTTCATTGTGGCCATTTTGACAATTTGTACGCCCTTTTTCATTCATAACACAATGAATAACACAATGAGGTGTACTATCAAACCCTTTCACCTCCAGCTAAAACAAAAATGACACATTTTCTTATCAAGATGTAGAAATAGTTTTTAGTGTATTCATTCTTTATTCCGGGATCTAGGGAAAATATATTGATTTTTTTAAAAGTTCAAACTAGTTGAATGTTTAAAAGTGTGAAAATAAAAAAGCTATAATTGTATTTTTATAAATAATGTAAAAGTGTACTTCTGAGGTAAAATTGTGTTAAGTATTTCTAAAACTACTAGACTTGATCGTTCGTTTTCGTTAGATATAGATTATTACCTCTACAATAGAGGTATAAACACACACACACACACACACACACACACACACACACACACTGCAAATGCCTCAGAATCTCGAAAATTGGTTTTTGCAAATTAATTAATTGATTTTGTGCACAAAAATAACATAAAATTTGCTGGCTTTGATTAAACGTGATAACCTTATCGTTTGTCTGTTATTTTTATTTTTTTTTTTTTTTTTTACACTTTTGTTGTGATGAAATAGATAAAACAGTCCTTTATTGTGTTTAAAACTTAATGATATATTTTATACTTACAGAAAAGAATGGCTGAAGAAGACATCAGAAAATGTTTGGAATATATTTTCTCTCAACAGGTAACGAGAGAGAGAGAGAGAGAGAGAGAGAGAGAGAGAGAATTGCATTTATAGGAGTTTTGTTTCTTAATGTATTACTTTGTAAAATCACTTTGAATGTTAAAAATGAGACATTATCAAGATGTATTAATTATCTTTTGTTTTTATTTTTTTTCACTAATGCCCTTTGGCATTTTAGATTTTAAGTCAACAAACCTGTTTTATAACGTGTTATGATATTTATTGTCGATGTTAAATGTTTTTATGTGTAACTGGTAATGCATGAAATAAAACCGCGAGGCATTTCTGGTTCACTTCATGAAATATTAGCTTACTTCTAAATTGATTAAATGTCATCTTTGATAATTGAGACTACTTCTGAATTGATTAAATGTCATCTTTGATAATTGAGACTACTTCTGAAATGATTAAGTGACATCTTCATCTTAAGTGATAAAGTAATAATTTAAAACATTAATCATATAGGTATACCTAGATTCCAATTGTCATTAGAAATACTAAGATGACTGCGATGAATTTAAATTATGTATTCATTTATGTACAGAAAAACAAGGATATTACCTTGCAAGAGAAATAGACCAGTTTAACCAATTTTATGGGGATTTAAACTTGAGAAAATAAATCATTGAAGCTTTTGAAAGATTACTGTTCATTTATTTTATTTTATTATTTGTTTATTTTAATATTATTTGACTTAATTTTATTTTATTTTATTTTATTATTATTATTATTATTTTGTATTTTAAAAGACAGTTTTATTTCAATAAAATTTGTGACCATATGAATACCAAATAATTATATTTTACATACAAATATATTGACCAATTTGTGTTTATTATTATTATAATAATAATAATTATTATTATTATTACTATTATTAGTCAAACGGTTAGAAAACTATATTATTGAAATAACTGTATTATTGAAATAGAACCATATATCTACTACAATTAGTTTATCAAAACGGTTTTTGGCCGTTTTTCTTTCCGTTTAAATCTTTATTGGAATCTTTCAGTTCGTAGATTGCTATGATAATTATGTTTTTAACAGGGAAAACTAGAGACGGCTCCTTTTGGACTGAGTAAATCCGGGGTTTCTGAGGCAGCATCAACGGAAAGATCATGGCAACGTGACATTTTGGGATACAATATGGAAATTGACAAACTTCTACAAAAATATGTAAGTAAACGACATGTGAAATAAATATTTATTCGTCATTGTAAGCATATTGTTTTTTAATTTCATGAATTAGACTCTTTTTAAACTCCGTCTAAGATAAACAGTATGGTTGCTATTTCGGTGAACTGACCACTGGTCTATGTCCAGCAAAAAAAAACTCTTGGCTTAAAATTTACTCTTTTTTCATTTCAATTCTATACCTGTTTAAAAAGAAATAAAATTTAAGACACCTTGTACCCTGTAACACAATCCGTAAGTTCATATAACTTATTGGTACAATAAATACATTATATAACAATTTAAGTACTGTAACAGTAGATACATGATAGCACATAATCGGAGATATATTAAATAATAATAATAATAATAATAATAATACTAAACAGACATTTATAGATATAACGAGTTAACAATCATTGCGGATTTTGACAGCTTTGCAGAGATATTTACCGAGATTACACAGTTGCTTTACATTATTGACACTAAGTAATTGAATAAGTTTATAAACACTAGGTTTGATCCAAAAATATGGCTTGATATATTGCTTTCTAAGACTAGAATAAACAGAACATTCAAGAATAAAGTGGTACTCATCTTCGACAATTTCAGAACAAAAATTACAACATCTATTATTTCTCCTTGTATTACCATAACGACCAGTTTCAATTGACAAACAATGCGAAGAGAGTCTAAATTTTGCTAACATTTTTTTGTGCATTATAGGAATAGGTTTACATAAATAATATTGTAGAGTTAAATTATCTATTAAATACTGATATAAAAAACATTTAGTAGAATTTACAATTGTATTGTACAATGTTTGTTTACATGTATCTTCCAACCGCTGTTTAATGATAGACAATGCATGTTTTGGGCAAATGTTGTTTTGGCTTAGCCAAATGTAACCAAGACCAAGAGACTCAAGCTCTTGTTTTATAAAATTAGTCCAAATGAAATTTTTAGATGTATATTTTGCACCTAATGATAACAAAACTTGATAAACATTTGATAAAATACAATTATTAGTATGCAATAAGTGGAACCAATATTTAAACATACGTATTTTTCTAATTACAAAAAGAGGCAATCTTCCTAATTCAAAATATACCATAGCATTTGGAGTTGAACATTTGATCAAAGATCACTGTCATTGTCCATTGCACTGTCTGTTTAGCTGTAAGTCTGGGTATAATTGAAAATAAATTGATAACATTCAGTTATTCAAACCAACTCATAATCATACACCAATCACTAGAATTGTTATTCTCAAATCTCTTAGTAATTTAGATTTGTATTGGTTTTACAGAAGGTTCAGGGTGAGGATGTTATGGAAATTAAATCCGCCTATGATTCTCTACAGGTAAGAAAGATATTTAAAAACAATAGTCTATTTAACACACCATAAAGTTCAATTTGCATGAAAATCCTTTAAAATGTATATCATATAGATTTTTACATTCAAGCTAGAACGAGATATCGTATTGGCTTTATGTATGTTATTGGTTTTCTCAAGCTAACTTTTCTGGACCAAAGACAACCATAGAAGTTAAAACCTAATTTATCCAAAATCATTAAAATTTCGGTAATATTCACACGGAAACTGGATGCTTTGTAATCCTGATGTTTGCCCCAAATTTGAGTAAATAATTCATTTGTTTTAATTCAAAGAACAATGAGGTTGATTTATTGGAGATGTTCAATTAATTTGTAAAAACCAATTCTTCAATAAGACACTATTACATATACGATATAATATTTTTGATAAATATGTACAGATTGTAAATTGCAATTACTTCTTTATTTGACAGAATCTCTCTACAAAAAGATCTTCCTGTTTAGAGGTTATATCTGGTATTGCTTCTCTCGAAGATCAAATTGTGGTAAGTTCATACTTAATATCGCATCATACTCAATACAATGTACCATATATCGTATATGTCACTATATTATAACAGGGGAGATAATCCTTACCCAAAGATAAAATGTTTTGTTAAGTTTTGGTATAATCGGTGGATAATCTGCGATACCTAAAGTCATTGTGCAAGTTCTACAAATTATGGATCCGGCCCCAGTTTCACAATTATTCACTCGAATGTACAATCAACTCAAATATTATCATTTTTCTCTCATCAATTGTTTTTAAAAACTAGGTTTTATAAGACATTTTTTGTTTTGTTCAACATACCTACACTAAACAATTTAAAAACAGCATTAGATATTCAACTATTAATGATAAATGTCTTAAAATTTACACTGAAATATTCCCTAGTATAAGTTGAGTGTACACTCTGTTGAGTAATTGGATTGTGAAACTGAGGTCAGAACTATAGTTTGTAGTGTTATGTCAACCGGAATGCTTGCATTTACTATCTTCAGTTGTGTGGATGTGTTCATGTAGTCGGTCATCATGAAATCTTTAATGTACATAAATGTATTCAATAGTAAATAAAAACATCCTCACCTTAAAAATTTTCACATTAATTACTCTAATTTCTGAATGTATAACTGCGTGTTATATAACAGTAGGCAGGACAGGCCCAGTTTATGACAATATATCTATTTATGTGTTCTAGTATTTTATGTCATATATTTGTTATTTATGATGAAATGTGTTGTTGATATGTTTGTAGATTTTTCAGTCACATATATAGATGGGGTTTGATCAAACTTGATACAAATATATGCTGATATATGGTAATGTGTCTCTCGTACCAATTAAGTTCTATATGTCAAAGACAAAGGTCACAAGTTAAGGTAACTCTAAGTTTCGGTGTTTATTTGTCGAAGATGTTGAATGCGGGGCTAATTTGCTCTCAAGCAACATTTCAAGCAAAAATTTCCTTGTTGAACGTTGATGATGAAGTTTTCTCTATCAACCTAAATCAGACCGGCTCAATTGCTAATTTAATTGCAGGAATCTTGACTATCATCTCCCCATTCGACTCTTTTTTCATTTATCAAAGACAAGCGTTTGTTTGCAGCGTATAATGAAACTGCACACTGACACAATATAAGAACCATGTAATGTTTCTTTTTAGAATTTATCGAGTGAGTTTGATGCTAGAGCAGTACATCTTGTAAACATGAGTGACAATAACAAACAAAGAGGTGGAAAATCCCAAACTAATGAAAGTATGGTCAAAACAGCCCAGGTAAGCTTTGTAGTTATAATCTAGTGTTATAAGACAATAACTAACAGAGAGGTGGAAAATCCCAAACTAATGAAAGTATGGTCAAAACGGCACAGGTAAGCTTTGTAGTTATAATCTAGAGTTATTGGACAATAACAAATACAGAGGTGAGGTGAGAAATCCCAAACTAATGAAAGTATGGTCAAATTTCAACAGCCCAGGTAAGCTTTGTAGTTATAGCCTAGAGTTATAGGACAATAACTAACTAAGAGTAGAAAAATCCCAACTGCCAAAAAGTGTTGTCAAAAAATCTCGAGTCGGCTGCATTGTAACGTTTACATTAATGTGACAGTAACAAAGCAGTGAAAAAGCCCAAACTAACGAATGTATTTCATAACTTTGGTACGTTGCATTTTAGAATCTTGATTATTTCTCACATAGTGCATTAAACTTTAAAATCGTTGTCTAAACTCAGTTACAATCCTCAATGTTGGTTAAACTTATAACAATCTTGCTTCCATTAACCTAATACGTTTTAAGTTTAAAAATTTTGTTATTCCTTTTTGGATAATAAGTGTCATCACCATTTTCCTGTTTCGATTATCCAGGCCTTTGATTATTCCTTTTACAAGGTGATACCGATGAAAACGATGTCTCCCCCTCCATGTTCGGTATGGTCAATGTAAAATTATTTATTTATATTGAGCTTAATGATAACTTGCTTGTTTTACAGAATTGTGTGGTAGCAGTGAGAAACAACTGGAAATGGATCAATAGGGTACTACAGTGTACCCAGATACATCTAAAGAACGCAGCCTTATATCATCAGGTTAGTATGTTGTGACTAAATACCTTATACTACAGTGTATAAGGTTAGTGTCGGCTTGCTCCAAACTGTCCCTATATGCCTTATAACATCAGGTGAGTGTTACTATAGTTTTGTCTGTCATTAAATACATTATACATCAATCTTGGATCGGCATACTTCTTAATGGCACTAAAACTGTTACAAAATACTTAATACTACTAGTGTTATGGACATTAGAGTATGTAAAAGCATTCCGATTTGGAAATAGAAGATTATCTGTTTTTAGGTTGTGTCATATACCACTTTTTGAATGTATTTTTATGATTAAATTCAAAAAGTGGTATATATATTTTAATTAGATGTGTGCATAATTACTCATCGTAGTCGATTGAGAATTCAAATAATATTTTGTAGCAAAAACATCAGGGAGATAAAATATCTTTATATAGCATAATTTGTTGATAAAAATATATTTTTGCAATTGAAAGTTTTTATTGTTTGTTTCAGTTTTTCCATGAAGCCGAAGAGGCAGAGTACTGGATGAATACCACGTTGTCAAGGATGCATTTGACTTTTGACCGTTCACAACTTAAAGGTGACAGAGGTGATGTTAAGGTCATAATGGATGAAATGAAGGTAAAGTAACAAAATGTGATTTTTAATTTTGTAAAAAGTTTAGTTTGTTCTACAGTAGAGGTCTAAACATACATCAGTGACACTTTTAGTGTGTCCTTAAATCTAACTCTAACGTATCAGTCTATGTCCAAATCTCAGTCCCAAACTGGCTAATCAGTTAAAGGCGTGATCTTCAATTAGAGAAGTGATGCCGAGTGCGCCGGAAAGGGGAGCATCTCTTGTCTAGCCAGAACTATAGACATTTTTTAACATTTCGAATAATGTGTAGCATTATGATATTTCCGTTTCAAAAAATTTAACAGACTCGGAATTGATGGTAATACATACTGAATTCCGACATTGTATAAACTGTGTTTTGTACTTGTCAGACATATATGGGGAACGTATTTAGTACTGTAGTACAATATAAGTATGTTGTAGAATCCTGACTTTCAGCTTTATAAAACATATTTATAAACTATTCTTCTATGTTAAATATTCAACTTTTAAAATGCACTATTTTCTCTTTGTTTTGTATGGGTGTATTTTAAGTGCGTTTTATCTATTTGTATCATGTTTGATCAAAAGATTTAATGATGACGATCTCACGGTATGATGACAACAATAAAGTCATTGTTTGTTAAGTACCACGCTAAAAAATGAAATAAATACCAAGTTATATACATGTATATATATATATATATATATACTGAATACATGTATATATCACCATTTCCGATCTTATCTGAAAGATTTGAAGTGGTTATTTATCAGATGGAGATATATACTAAGATATTGAGTTTCATACTTTAACTATAAAGATGAACACATTACGTAACAAGCTTTACACGGTGCTCTTTAGTGCAAGTGACTTGAACCATTCGTTTACAAGTTATGATTCATCACACGCTAAAATTAATACATTTCAAGGCTATATGAGCTGATGAATTCCTTTTTAATAAATCTCCTAAATACTGTAGAATCATTAATATTCGTGAAGTTGAAATTTCGTGGTTTTGCCTTTTAAAAAAAAATTGTAGGTAGAAATTTTCGTGGCAGTAAGTTTTGTGGAAATAAATCTCATTGAGGGCAATGGTAATGAAACATTTTCGATAACATTTAATCTCTGGTTTTCAGTAACCCACGAAAATAACAAAATTTTATCCGCCATGGATATTTGTGATTCAGTGACAGTATGCAAATTAGCTGGCATGTGCTTTACAAGGCTGAGGTTTAACCAAATAAACAAAATGACGAAGTACCCGATTGATATTCGATTTACGTTTTGTTGGAGTTTAACCCCTTATTGTTATACCTTGTGTTTGTGAGTGTAACTTCGTTGCAGTTCCATATCAGTTTATTAGTGAATTTAAATTCATTTTTTTGCGAACAAAGTTTTGCAATGGATTTTTTATTTTTTGAGTGGCATAAGACATTACAGATTTACGACAAAAAATAAATTTATCAAAAAAAATTTTCATAGACCTAAAAGCGATTTTGCAGCTAAATAAACTTATTCTATTAATTTGATAAAATCAAACCTACTTTTAATTTGCGTATTTTTTTTATAATTTCAGGACACTTTACTAGCCTACCTTCAGTGGCAAGGGAAGGTAGATAACTTACATGAGCGTGCTAAGGACATTGTACCAGTCAGAGAACGTGTAGAGGCTGTTAAAGAATCCAGACCAGTGCTTGCCTTAACTGATTACAAGACAACCGAGGTAATACACTCGCACATCAGATTATAAAATTCAGTCTTATTACATTCTAACTCTTCCCTCTACCTATATGCTAAAAGCTTACACTTCTATTTATTTTTTTTCTTATTTTATTTATTTTGGCTTATAGTTTTATCAATGTGATTAGAGGAGAAGTGGTTGATGTTTTATTTTCTTATTTTGTATCTTGTATTGCGAGCCTAGTTCTAGACTATATGTGTGTGTGTGTGTGTGTGTGTGTGTGTGTGTGTGTGTGTGTGTTACAGCTTGGGTTAAGATTACTGTATGCAGTGTACAGATACTGCTAGATCCTATTATTATGAAATTTGTTAAGACTTCTTTACACCTGTCATGTGCTACTTTTGAATTTTTTATGAAATAATACAATTCAAAAGTAGCACATGACAATTATTGTCATGTGCTACTTTTGAATTGTATTATTTCATAAACAATTCAAAAGTAGCACATGACACACCTGTTTCTATGTGTGGAGTACCGGGGTAGCTATTGTTTTTATTTAATGCTACCATTAGTAAATGCACTTAAACATGGAAAAGCATGCTTTTAAAATGCATATATGCATGAAACAATTTCTTTCTATTATTACATGTTACAAAAATAAATAGAAATCAGTTAAAATGACATGTTATAATTTTTGTTTTTTAATTTTCTAAACAATGCTATATCTAATGTCATCAACTAATTTTGTTTTAACAAACAAATTGATGAAGAATAAATCTACGATTTTAATGATTCAAAGTTTTTACTTTGTTTTTTGGATTTGGACAAGGTATGTCTGTATTTTTTTTTTATTTGACCTACCACAAACGTATACACTAAGCCGTTAGAAATGGCAATGTACAAGTGGCAGCTATGTGTGTAGTGATATATTTCCAAATACATATGGATATATTTATCTAACCTCTTCGAAAGACAAGCATCAGTGTGTTCAGACATGACTTAAAAATATGTTTTTATATTTCAGATTGAGTTTGTAGAAGGTGAAGCTTTAACATTAATGGATAACAGCAACAAACAGAAATGGCTGGTAAATAAATAGATTAATGAATAAATAAATAATGAATTAAAAAAAAAAAAAAAAAACAAAAAAAAACCTACTTTTAATTTATTATAAGTTGTAAAGGAGCATTCAGTTGAATTATAATTTATGTTCCATATCTAGAATAAATCTTTACTTAGTTTAAATAACGGGATACAATAAAGAGTGAAGAATATGGAAAATTTTGGCTCTAAGTTTTGAAAGATGAAACAAAAATTTCAACTAGGAATATTGAAAATACCAAATATTAGGAAATTGAAAACCTCTGCATAACAAGTCTTATAATCATATTTGAAAATAAATTTTGATATTTTTGTTTGGACTTTAAAATGGAGTGGAGTGGGGTAATGGGTGTTTTAAGATTCTTTCACTTATTTCGAGGCGGTCAGTTCTAGGATGGTGGAGGAAACCGGAGTGCCCGGAGAAAACCACAGACCTTCGGCAAGCGAACTGAAACTTTCTCACACTAAGATCTGTCCCTTGTGGGATTCGAACCCAGGCGGTGAGAGGCACTGTGATCCGTAAGCGCGCGCTTTAGACCACTCGGCCACCACTTTAAAATGGATTTCTTTTCTAAATTCATTTGAAATCATTTAGTTGAGTCTGTTTTTTTTTTTCTTGTATTTTGTATAAAGGTTGAAAACTCTCGAGGACAGACATGTATGGTCCCATCAGTTGTACTTCTGATGCCAGCGCCATCTGGTGATGCAGTTGATGCTGCAGTAAGGTAAAAAAGATGAATATAAAAAAAT
>CM056602.1:34839777-34958683 GCA_029721355.1 Tegillarca granosa | reverse complement strand
TACAGGTAGGGAATTACTAATTAAGGCTGACTTTATTTTTTATTTACAACAATTGTCTAACTTACAGATAGGGATAACTTTAGCTGACTTTATTACTGAATATCTAAATGACAGGTAGGGATTACTTTAGCTGACTTTATTACTCAATTGGCTAACTTACAGGTAGGGATAACCTTTAGCTGACTTTATTTACTGAATTGTCTAACTTACAGGTAGAGATTACTCTAGCTGACTTAATTACAGAATTGTCCTAACTTATAGGTAGGAATTACTTTAGCTGACTTTATTACAGAATTGTCTAACTTACAGGTAGGGGATTACTTTAGCTGACTTTATTACAGAATTGTCTAACTTACAGGTAGGGATTAATCTAGCTGACTTTATTACAGAATTGTCTAACTTACAGGTAGGAATTACTTTAGGTGACTTTATTACAGAAATGTCTAACTTACAGGTAGGGATTACTTTAGCTGACTTTATTACAGAATTGTCTAACTTACAGGTAGGAATTACTCTAGCTGACTTTGTTACAGAATTGTCTAACTTACTGGTAGGGATTACTTTAGCTGACTTTATTACAGAATTGTCTAACTTACAGGTAGGAATTACTTTAGCTGACTTTATTACAGAATTGTCTAACTTACAGGTAGGGATAACTTTAGCTGACTTTATTACTCAATTGTCTAACTTACAGGTAGGGATTACTTTAGCTGACTTTATTACTGAATTGTCTAACTTACAGGTAGGAATTACTTTAGCTGACTTTATTACTGAATTGTGTAACTTACAGGTAGAGATTACTCTAGCTGACTTTATTACAGAATTTTCTTACTTACAGGTAGTTATTATTTTAGCCGACTTTATTACTGAATTGTCTAACTTACAGGTAATGATTACTCTTGCTGACTTTATTAAAGAATTGTCTAACTTACAGGTAGGGATTACTTTAGCTGACTTTATTAATGAATTGTCTAACTTACAGGTATGGATTACTTTAGCTGACTTTATTACTGAATTGTCTAACTAACAGGTAGGGATTACTTTAGCTGAATTTATTACTGAATTGTATAACTTACAGGTAGGGATTACTTTAGCTGACTTTATTACAGAATTGTCTAACTTACAGGTAGGGATTACTTTAGCTGACTTTATTACAGAATTGTCTATCTTACAGATAGAGAATACTCTAGCTGACTTTATTACTGAGTTGTCTAACTTACAGGTAGGGATTACTTTAGCTGACTTTATTACTGGATTGTCTAACTTACAGGTAGGAATTACTTTATCTGACTTTATTACAGAATTGTCTAACTTACAGGTAGGGATTACTTTAGCTGACTTTATTACAGAATTGTCTAACTGACAGGTAGGGATAACTTTAGCTGACTTTATTACAGAATTGTCTAACTTACAGGTAGGAATTATTTTAGCTGACTTTATTACAAAATTGTCTAACTTACAGATAGGGAATACTCTAGCTGACTTTATTACTGAATTGTCTAACTTACAGGTAGGGATTACTTTAGCTGACTTTATTACAGAATTGTCTAACTTACAGGTAGGAATTACTTTAGCTGACTTTATTACAGAATTGTCTAACTTACAGATAGGGAATACTCTAGCTGACTTTATTACTGAGTTGTCTAACTTACAGGTAGGGATTACTTTAGCTGACTTTATTACTGAATTGTCTAACTTACAGGTAGGGATTACTTTAGCTGACTTTATTACTGAATTGTCTAACTTACAGGTAGAGATTACTCTAGCTGACTTTATTACAGAATTGTCTTACTTACAGGTAGGGATTACATTAGCCGACTTTATTACTGAATTGTCTAACTTACAGGTAATGATTACTCTTGCTGACTTTATTAAAGAATTGTCTAACTTACAGGTAGGGATTACTTTAGCTGACTTTATTACTGAATTGTCTAACTAACAGGTAGGGATTACTTTAGCTGAATTTATTACTGAATTGTCTAACTTACAGGTAGGGATTAATTTAGCTGACTTTATTACTGAATTGTCTAACTTACAGGTAGGAATTACTTTAGCTGACTTTATTACAGAATTGTCTAACTTACAGGTAGGGATTACTTTAGCTGACTTTATTACAGAATTGTCTAACTTACAGGTAGGAATTACTTTAGCTGACTTTATTACAGAATTGTCTAACTTACAGATATGGAATACTCTAGCTGACTTTATTACTGAGTTGTCTAACTTACAGGTAGGGATTACTTTAGCTGACTTTATTACTGAATTGTCTAACTTACAGGTAGGAATTACTTTAGCTGACTTTATTACTGAATTGTCTAACTTACAGGTAGGGATTACTTAAGCTGACTTTATTACAGAATTCTCTAACTTACAGGTAGGGATAACTTTAGCTGACTTCATTACAGAATTGTCTAACTTACAGGTAGGAATTACTTTAGCTGACTTTATTACAAAATTGTCTAACTTACAGATAGGGATAACTTTAGCTGACTTTATTACTGAATTATCTAACTGACAGGTAGGGATTACTTTAGCTGACTTTATTACAGAATTGTCTAACTTACAGGTAGGAATTACTCTAGCTGACTTTGTTACAGAATTGTCTAACTTACAGGTAGGGATTACTTTAGCTGACTTTATTACAGAATTGTCTAAATTACAGGTAGGAATTACTTTAGCTGACTTTATTACAGAATTGTCTAACTTACAGGTGGGGATAACTTTAGCTGACTTTATTACTCAATTGTCTAACTTACAGGTAGGGATTACTTTAGCTGACTTTATTACTGAATTGTCTAACTTACAGGTAGGAATTACTTTAGCTGACTTTATTACTGAATTGTGTAACTTACAGGTAGAGATTACTCTAGCTGACTTTATTACAGAATTTTCTTACTTACAGGTAGTTATTATTTTAGCCGACTTTATTACTGAATTGTCTAACTTACAGGTAATGATTACTCTTGCTGACTTTATTAAAGAATTGTCTAACTTACAGGTAGGGATTACTTTAGCTGACTTTATTAATGAATTGTCTAACTTACAGGTATGGATTACTTTAGCTGACTTTATTACTGAATTGTCTAACTAACAGGTAGGGATTACTTTAGCTGAATTTATTACTGAATTGTCTAACTTACAGGTAGGGATTACTTTAGCTGACTTTATTACTGAATTGTCTAACTTACAGGTAGGAATTACTTTAGCTGACTTTATTACAGAATTGTCTAACTTACAGGTAGGGATTACTTTAGCTGACTTTATTACAGAATTGTCTAACTTACAGGTAGGAATTACTTTAGCTGACTTTATTACAGAATTGTCTAACTTACAGATAGGGAATACTCTAGCTGACTTTATTACTGAGTTGTCTAACTTACAGGTAGGGATTACTTTAGCTGACTTTATTACTGAATTGTCTAACTTACAGGTAGGAATTACTTTAGCTGACTTTATTACTGAATTGTCTAACTTACAGGTAGGGATTACTTAAGCTGACTTTATTACAGAATTCTCTAACTTACAGGTAGGGATAACTTTAGCTGACTTCATTACATAATTGTCTAACTTACAGGTAGGAATTACTTTAGCTGACTTTATTACAAAATTGTCTAACTTACAGATAGGGATAACTTTAGCTGACTTTATTACTGAATTGTCTAACTGACAGGTAGGGATTACTTTAGCTGACTTTATTACTCAATTGGCTAACTTACAGGTAGGGATAACTTTAGCTGACTTTATTACTGAATTGTCTAACTTACAGGTAGAGATTACTCTAGCTGACTTTATTACAGAATTGTCTAACTTATAGGTAGGAATTACTTTAGCTGACTTTATTACAGAATTGTCTAACTTACAGGTAGGGATTACTTTAGCTGACTTTATTACAGAATTGTCTAAGTTACAGGTAGGGATTACTTTAGCTTACTTAATTACAGAATTGTCTAACTTACAGATAGGGAATACTCTAGCTGACTTTATAACTGAGTTGTCTAACTTACAGGTAGGGATTACTTTAGCTGACTTTATTACTGGATTGTCTAACTTACAGGTAGAAATTACTTTATCTGACTTTATTACAGAATTGTCTAACTTACAGGTAGGGATTACTTTAGCTGACTTTATTACAGAATTGTCTAACTTACAGGTAGGGATAACTTTAGCTGACTTTATTACAGAATTGTCTAACTTACAGGTAGAAATTACTTTAGCTGACTTTATTACAAAATTGTCTAACTTACAGATAGGGAATACTCTAGCTGACTTTATTATTGAATTGTCTAACTTACAGGTAGAAATTACTTTAGCTGACTTTATTACAGAATTGTCTATCTTAAAGGTAGGAATTACTTTAGCTGACTTTATTACAGAATTGTCTAACTTACAGATAGGGAATACTCTAGCTGGCTTTATTACTGAGTTGTCTAACTTACAGGTAGGGATAACTTTAGCTGACTTTATTACTGAATTGTCTAACTTACAGGTAGGGATTACTTTAGCCGACTTTATTAATGAATTGTCTAACTTACAGGTATGGATTACTTTAGCTGACTTTATTACAGAATTGTCTAACTTACAGGTAGGGAATACTCTAGCTGACTTTATTACTGAGTTGTCTAACTTACAGGTAGGAATTACTTTAGCTGACTTTATTACAGAATTGTCTAACTTACAGGTAGGGATTACTTTAGCTGACTTTATTAATGAATTTTCTAACTTACAGGTAGGGATTACTTTAGCTGACTTTATTACTGAATTGTCTTACTTACAGGTAGGGATAACTTTAGCTGACTTTATTACAGAATTGTCTTACTTACAGGTAGAGATTACTTTAGCTGACTTTGTTACTGAATTTTCTAACTTACATGTAGGGATTACTTTAGCTGACTTTATTACAGAATTGTCTAACTTAAAAGTAGGTATTACTTTAGCTGACTTTATTACAGAATTGTCTAACTTACAGGTAGGAATTACTTTAGCTGACTTTATTAATGAATTTTCTAACTTACAGGTAGGGATTACTTTAGCTGACTTTATTACTGAATTGTCTTACTAACAGGTAGATATAACTTTAGCTGACTTTATTACAGAATTGTCTTACTTACAGGTAGAGATTACTTTAGCTGACTTTGTTACTGAATTTTCTAACTTACAGGTAGGAATTACTTTAGCTGACTTTATTACAGAATTGTCTTACTTACAGGTAGAGATTACTTTAGCTGACTTTGTTACTGAATTTTCTAACTTACAGGTAGGGATTACTTTAGCTGACTTTATTACTGAATTGTCTTACTTACAGGTAGGGATAACTTTAGCTGACTTAATTACAGAATTGTCTAACTTACAGGTAGGAATTACTTTAGCTGACTTTATTACAGAATCGTCTAACTTACATGAAGGGATTACTTTAGCTGACTTTATTACTGAATTGTCTAACTTACAGCGAGGGATTACTTTAGCTGAATTTATTACTGAATTGTCTAACTTACAGGTAGGAATTACTTTAGCTGACTTTATTACTGAATTGTCTAACTTTCAGGTAGGGATTACTTTAGCTGACTTTATTACTGAATTGTCTAACTTACAGGTAGGGATTACTTTAGCTGAATTTATTACTGAATTGTCTAACTTACAGGTAGGGATTACTTTAGCTGACTTTATTACTGAATTATCTAACTTACAGGTAGGAATTACTTTAGCTGACTTTATTACAGAATTGTCTAAATTACAGGTAGGGATTACTTTAGCTGACTTTATTACAGAATTGTCTAACTTACAGGTAGGAATTACTTTAGCTGACTTTATTACAGAATTGTCTAACTTACAGATAGGGAATACTCTAGCTGACTTTATTACTGAGTTGTCTAACTTACAGGTAGGGATTACTTTAGCTAATTTTATTACTGAATTGTCTAACTTACAGGTAGGAATTACTTTAGCTGACTTTATTACTGAATTGTCTAACTTACAGGTAGGGATTACTTAAGCTGACTTTATTACAGAATTGTCTAACTTACAGGTAGTGATATCTTTAGCTGACTTCATTACAGAATTGTCTAACTTACAGGTAGGAATTACTTTAGCTGACTTTATTACAAAATTGTCTAACTTACAGATAGGGAATACTCTAGCTGACTTTATTACTGAATTGTCTAACTTACAGGTAGGGATTACTTTAGCTGACTTTATTACAGAATTGTCTAACTTACAGGTAGGAATTACTTTAGCTGTCTTTATTACAGAATTGTCTAACCTACAGATAGGGAATACTCTAGCTGACTTTATTACTGAGTTGTCTAACTTACAGGTAGGGATTACTTTAGCTAACTTTATTACTGAATTGTCTAACTTACAGGTAGGGATTACTTTAGCTGACTTTATTAATGAATTGTCTAACTTTCAGGTAGAGATAACTTTAGCTGACTTTATTACTGAATCGTCTAACTTACAGGTAGGGATTACTCTAGCTGACTTTATTACTGAATTGTCTAACTTACAGGTAGGGATTACTTTAGCTGACTTTATTACGGAATTGTCTAACTTAAAGGTATGGATTACTCTAGCTGACTTTATTACAGAATTGTTTAACTTAAAGGTAGGAATTACTTTAGCTGACTTTATTACAGAATTGTTTAACTTACAGGTAGGGATTACTTTAGCTGACTTTATTACAGAATTGTTTAACTTAAAGGTAGGAATTACTTTAGCTGACTTTATTACAGAATTGTCTAACTTACAGGTATGGATTACTTTAGCTGACTTTATTACAGAATTGTTTAACTTAAAGGTAGAAATTACTTTAGCTGACTTTATTACAGAATTGTCTAACTTACCGGTAGGGATTACTTTAGCTAACTTTATTACAGAATTGTCTTACTTACAGGTAGGGATTACTTTAGCTGACTTTATTACAGAATTGTCTTACTTACAGGTAGGGATTACTTTAGCTGACTTTATTACAGAATTGCTTAACTTAAAGGTTGGAATTACTTTAGCTGACTTTATTACAGAATTGTCTTACTTACAGGTAGGGATTACTTTAGCTGACTTTATTACAGAATTGTCTAACTTACAGGTAGGGATTACTTTAGCTGACTTTATTACTGAATTGTCTAACTTACAGGTAGGGATTACTGTAGCTGACTTTATTACAGAATTGTCTAACTTACAGGTAGGGATTACTTTAGCTGACTTTATTACTGAATTTTCTAACTTACAGGTAGGGATTACTTTAGCTGACTTTATTACTGAATTTTCTAACTTACAGGTAGGGATTACTTTAGCTGACTTTATTACTGAATTGTCTAACTTACAGGTAGGGTTAACTTTAGCTGACTTTATTACTGAATTGTCTAACTTACAGGTAGGAATTACTCTAGCTGACTTTATTACAGAATTGTCTTACTTACAGGTAGGAATTACTTTAGCTGACTTTATTACAGAATCGTCTAACTTACATGAAGGGATTACTGTAGCTGACTTTATTACAGAATTGTCTAACTTACAGGTAGGGATTACTTTAGCTGATTTTATTACAGAATTGTCTAACTTACAGGTAGGGATTACTTTAGCTGACTTTATTACTGAATTGTCTAACTTACAGGTAGGGATAACTTTAGCTGACTTAATTACAGAATTGTCTAACTTACAGGTAGGAATTACTTTAGCTGACTTTATTACAGAATCGTCTAACTTACATGAAGGGATTACTGTAGCTGACTTTATTTCAGAATTGTCTAACTTACAGGTAGGGATTACTTTAGCTGATTTTATTACAGAATTGTCTAACTTACAGATAGGGATTACTCTAGCTGACTTTATTACTGAATTGTCTAACTTACAGGTAGGGATTACTTTAGCTGACTTTATTACAGAATTGTCTAACTTACAGGTAAGAATTACTTAAGCTGACTTTATTACAAAATTGTCTAACTTACAGGTGGGGATTACTCTAGCTGACTTTATTACAGAATTGTCTAACTTGCAGGTAGGGATTACTTTAGCTGACTTTATTACTGAATTGTCTAACTTACAGGTAGGGATAACTTAAGCTGATTTTATTACAGAATTGTCTAACTTACAGGTAGGGATTACTTTAGCTGACTTTATTACAGAATTGTCTAACTTACAGGTAGGCATTACTTTAGCTGACTTTATTACAGAATTGTCTAACTTACAGGGGTTGATTACTTTAGCTGACTTTATTACTGAATTGTCTAACTTACAGGTAGGGATTACTCTAGCTGACTTTATTACAAAAATGTCTAACTTACAGGTAAGGATTACTTTAGCTGACTTTATTACTGAATTGTCTAACTTACAGGTAGGTATTACTTTAGCTGACTTTATTACAGAAATGTCTAACTTTCAGGTAGGGATTACTTTAGCTGACTTTATTCCTGAATTGTCTAACTTACTTGTAGGGATTATTCTAGCTGACTTTATTACAGAATTGTGTTACTTACAGGTAGGGATTACTTTAGCTGACTTTATTACTGAATTGTCTAACTTACAGGTAGAGATTACACTAGCTGACTTTATTACAGAATTGTCTTACTTACAGGTAGGGATTACTTTAGCTGACTTTATTACTGAATTGTCTAACTTACAGGTAGGGATTACTTTAGCTGACTTTATTACAGAATTGTCTTACTTACAGGTAGGGATTACTTTAGCTGACTTTATTACTGAATTGTCTAACTTACAGGTAGGGATTATTCTAGCTGACTTTATTACAGAATTGTCTTACTTACAGGTAGGGATTACTTTAGCTGACTTTATTCCTGAATTGTCTAACTTACAGGTAGAGCTTACTCTAGCTGACTTTATTACAGAATTGTCTTACTTACAGGTAGGGATTACTTTAGCTGACTTCATAACTGAATTGTCTAACTTACAGGTAGGGATTACTCTAGCTGACTTTATTACAGAATTGTCTAACTTACAGGTAGGGATTACTTTAGCTGACTTTATTACTGAATTGTCTAACTTACAGATAGGGATTACTCTAGCTGACTTTATTACAGAATTGTCTAACTTACAGGTAGGGATTTCTTTAGCTGACTTTATTACTGAATTGTCTAACTTACAGGTAGGAATTACTTTAGCTGACTTTATTACTGAATTGTCTAACTTACAGGTAGGGATTACTCTAGCTGACTTTATTACAGAATTGTTTTTCTTACAGGTAGGAATAACTTTAGCTGACTTTATTACAGAATTGTCTAACTTACAAGTAGGTATCACTCTAGCTGACATTATTACAACCTTTTCTACTTTCACAAGTAGGATTTACTTCAGCTAAAAATATTACAAAATGGTCTACTTTTACAGGTAAAAATTTCTTTAACTTTCTTTATAACAGAATTTTATAACCCAGGGGTAGGGATCACTCTAGGTGACATTTTTAAAAAAAAATTCTTGTTTCACAGGTAGGAATTACTTTAGCTGACTTTATTACAGAATTGTCTAACTTACAGGAAGGGGTTACCCTAGCTGACATTATTACAACATTTTCTAGTTTCACAAGTAGGAATAACTTTAGCTAAATATATTACAAAATGGTCTAACTTACAGGTAGTAATTACTCTAGCTGACATTATTACAACATTTTTAGTTTAACAGGTAGGAATTACTGTAGCTAAATATAGTACAAAATGGTCTACTTTTACAGGTAGAAATTACTTTAGCTGACATTATTACAACATTTTTTAGTTTAACAGGTAGGAATTACTGTAGCTAAATATAGTACAAAATGGTCTTCTTCTTTTACAGGTAGAAATTACTTTAGCTGACTTTATTACCAAATTATCTAACTCACAGGAAGGGGTTACCCTAGCTGACAGTATAACAACATTTTTAGTTTCACAGGTAGAATTTACTCTAACTAAATAAATTAAAAAATGGTCTACTTTTACAGGTAGGAATTACTCTATCTGACTTTATTACAATATTGTCTAACTCACAGGTAGGTAACACTCTAGCTAACATTATTACAACATATTCTAGTTTCACAGGTAGGAATTACTTTAGCTAAATATATTACAAAATGGTCTACTTTTACACGTAGGAATTTCTTTAGCTGACTTTATTACAGAATTGTCTAACTCACAGGTAGTGATCACTTTAGCTGACATTATTACAACATATTCTAGTTTCACAGGTGAAATTACTTTAGCTAAATATATTAAAAAATGGTCTACTTTTACAGGTAGAAATTACTTGAGCTGGCATTAAAATAGAATTGTCTAACTTACAGGTAGGGATTACTCTAGCTGACATTATTACAACATTTTCTAGTTTCACCGATAGATATAACTTTAGCTATTTATATTACAAAATGGTCTACTTTTTCAGGTAGAAATTAATTCAGCTGACTTTATTACAATATTGTCTTATTCCACAGATAGAAATTACTTCAGCTGACTTTATCACATTATTGTCTAATTCCACAGATAGGAATTACTTTAGCTGACTTTATTACAATGTTTAAATCCACGAGGAATTACTTCAGCTAATTTTATTACAATATTGTCCAATTCCCCAGAGGAATTACTTCAGCTGACTTTATTACAATATTGTCCAATTCCTCAGAGGAATTACTTCAGCTGACTTTATTACAATATTGTCCAATTCCTCAGAGGAATTACTTCAGCTGACTTTATTACAATATTGTCCAATTCCACAGATAGGAATTACTTCAGCTGACTTTATTACAATATTGTCCAATTCCTCAGAGGAATTACTTCAGCTGACTTTATTACAATATTGTCTAATTCCTCAGAGGAATTACTTTAGCTGACTTTATTACAATATTGTCCAATTCCTCAGAGGAATTACTTCAGCTGACTTTATTACAATATTGTCTTATTCCACAGATAGGAATTACTTCAGCTGACTTTATTACAATATTGTCTAATTCCACAGATAGGAATTACTTTAGCTGACTTTATTACAATGTTTAAATCCACGAGGAATTACTTCAGCTAATTTTATTACAATATTGTCCAATTCCCGAGAGGAATTACTTCAGCTGACTTTATTACAATATTGTCCAATTCCTCAGAGGAATTACTTCAGCTGACTTTATTACAATATTGTTTAATTCCTCAGAGGAATTACTTCAGCTAATTTTATTACAATATTGTCCAATTCCCGAGAGGAATTACTTCAGCTGACTTTATTACAATATTGTCCAATTCCACAGATAGGAATTACTTCAGCTGACTTTATTACAATATTGTCTAATTCCACAGATAGGAATTACTTCAGCTGACTTTATTACAATATTGTCCAATTCCTCAGAGGAATTACTTCAGCTGACTTTATTACAATATTGTCTTATTCCACAGATAGAAATTACTTCAGCTGACTTTATCACATTATTGTCTAATTCCACAGGTAGGAATTACTTTAGCTGACTTTATTACAATGTTTAAATCCACGAGGAATTACTTCAGCTAATTTTATTACAATATTGTCCAATTCCCGAGAGGAATTACTTCAGCTGACTTCATTACAATATTGTCCAATTCCTCAGAGGAATTACTTCAGCTGACTTTATTACAATATTGTCTAATTCCACAGATAGGAATTACTTCAGCTGACTTTATTACAATATTTTCTAATTCCACAGATAGGAATTACTTCAGCTGACTTTATTACAATATTATCTAATTCCACACATGGTAATTACTTCAGCTGACTTTTTTCTACAACATTTTCTAGTTTCACAGGTAGGAACTACCTGAACCTCGCAACTTTATATATATTTTCTAGTCTCACAGACACAAGTTAGTTGAATCTACTTTATCACAACAATGTTAAGTTTTACAGGCTAGCGTTAGTTTAACAAATTTCATCTTAGTGTATAGTTTTAGAAGTAAGGGTTACTTTAACCGACTTGATCACAACATTGTTTAGTGTTACAGGATAGAATTACTTCGACTGTCATTATCAAAAAAATTGTCTAGTTTCACAGGTAGAAGCTACTTTTACCGACATGATTATTGGTTTGATGGAGCCAGATGCTACAGTGAGAAATGGTAAGAATCCTCCCCAGAGTCCTGATTAGATTATTGGTTCTTAATCTATCAATGCTTTAAATATATTCAGAAATCGTTATAGGTAGGTGTATCCATAAAAAAATTCTCATTTATGTTTGAATTAAGGAAGTACCAGATGAACATTCTAAGTTGAAGTTTTATCAATAAAATTGTTCCGTTTTACTTTTGCTGTTGAATTAAGATTTAAGCATTATTTCCAGATATAAACATGAACATTAATCTTTTAAAACACGAAATAAGGCTGCAAACATCCCTTTTTCTATTGTTTGCATTTGAATAAAACGAAGGATATTGATTTAGAAATAACATACAAAACTATGTAGCAATCTGCTTAAAAATATCGTATTATGATATTATTGATTTTTGCACTAATTCAGACAAAATGTTTTGTTATAACTTCAATTGTTGCTCCATCTGTTCTTCAATATCTTTGAAGCACAAGATTTTCATCTATATAAGTAAATTTTTGGTTAATGTACCATGTTTCCATCAAATACTAAAATAAACTTTAAATATACAACAGACGCAGTGGTTTGGTCGCAAGATAGTGAACCTTATATTACACATAAGAAGACTTGCAGAGTAAATTTATTATTTCACAGCTTGGGCTTTTCTTTGTGTATAAAGCATAATGTAACAAATGATTGATTGGTTGATTTAATGGGGTTTTACGTCTCCGTCAAAAATATTTCATTTATATCGAAATGTTACCAACCATAGGTAAAGAGGCATTGAAACGCCCTCAGAGCATTGTACTGGGAAGTTTTTTTAACGCCTCACAGTTGGCGTGACACGGGAAATCGCGACTTTCTTTTCTAAATGCCAAGTGATTGTAAAAAAAAAACCAGTCACAACCTATTTTAAAATCTGGTTCAGACCCGGCTGGGGTTCGAACACCCCGACTTCCTGACTCTCGCACCGACCCCCACATACAAAGAAAGCTCTCTACCGACTGAGAAGGTGTAGTGGATATGACAAAACATATGCATATGTAAAACAAGTTTTGTGTACACCATTTCTCTGCTGTTTACTTCTAATCACATTAAACAAAAGGAATTGCCACTTTCACATTCGCAATACAAATTGTATACTGAAACATATACAAAGTCATGCCTCTTACAAAATTCCATGCGAAAAAATCATGCTTCCTACAAAGTGTCATGAGAAAAAAAATAATGCTTATTACAAAATACCATGCGAAAAAAAATCATGCTTCTTTAAAAATGCCATGTGAATGTAATTTTTTTTCTTTAGATGTTCTTGTTAAAATTGAAATTGCGAATCAAAAATGTGATCAAATTTCATTTTAATGTTGGGTAAAGCAGTAAGTTGAAGATCATGAGATTATAAAATTTAAAAGATTAATTAACATAATTATACAATTTAAACACTTAAAAATCCTGATATAATTTTTGACAATATTTTTCAAAAAGGAAAAAAAAAATTCACACAATCCTCTTTATCTCTTTAACCCAGCATATATAATTGGTTGGTTAGGAAAAACAAACAATTTTTAAAGTGGCCTTACAATGTTCTTATGATACTGTTGATGCATGGGATACACATAAACTATGAACAACAAATTCATAAAAAATATTGTATTATGATTTTATTGATTTTTGCACTAATTCAGACAAAATGTTTTGTTATAACTTCAATTGTTGCTCCATCTGTTCTTCAATATGTTTGAAGCACAAGATTTTCATCTATATAAGTAAATCTTTGGTTTATGTACCATGTTTCCATCAAATACTAAAATAAACTTTATATATACATCAGATGCAGTGGTCTGGTTGCAAGATAGTGGAACCTTATATACACATAAGAAGACTTGCAAAGCAAAGTTATTATTGCACAGCTTGGGCTGTTTTTTGGTATATAACATAATAAAGCAAATGTTTGATTGGTTGATTAAAAGAGTTTTACGTCTCAGTCAAAAATATTTCACTAATATCGAAATGTCACCAACCATAGGTGAAGAGGCATTGAAACGCTCTCAGAGTATTGTACAGGGAAGTTTTTTAACACGTCATGGCTTTCTTTTCTATATGCCGAGTGATTGTCGAAAAATAACAGTCACAACCTATTTTAAAATCTGCATCAGACCCGGCTAGGGTTCGAACCCCCGACTTCCTGACTATCGCACCAACCCCCACATACTAAGCAAGTACTCTACCGACTGAGAAGCTGTAGTGGATATGACAAAACACATGCATATGTAAAACAAGTTTTGGGTACACCATTTCTCTGCTGTTTACATACTTCACAAATTCTGTGAATGAAAACAATTAATGGTCTATCTTTCGATAATTTACTTACAAAATGGATCGCCCACTGCATAACTGTGCAAAATATACTATATACTCATACTATGTATACTTATAAACTCAGACAAATTGTATAATCACAATAAACAAAAGAAACTGCCACTTTTAACATTCGCAATACAAATTGTATATCGAAACATATATAAAGTCATGCTTCTTACAAAATGCCATGCGAATATAGTTTTTTCTTTAGATGTTCTTGTTGAAATTTCTGAAGTACATTAATTGAAATTGCGAATCAAAAATGAAATCATTAACTTTTCTTCTTAATATTGGGTAAAGCATTAAGTTAAAGATCATGAAATTATAAAATTCATAAGAATAATTAGCATATTCATACAATCTTAACATGTAATAATCCTGATATAATTTTGACAATAGTTTTCAATTTTTTTTACAAAATCCTCTTCATCTGCTTTTTAACTGTCAGATATAGTTGGCTGGTTAGGAGAAACAAACGATTTTTAAAATGGCCTTACAATGTTCTTATGATACTGTTGATGCACACATGTCGGATACACACAAACTATAAAGGATCATATCATTTATCATACCACTATGAAACTACCTCGGATCAGAAAATATGGTGTCACTCTTTTCGTGACTGCTGTCGTGGTATCTTTATATAATATCACCAGTATTGTGGCGGTAAGTTAAGATATTACAAACATCCCTTCCTTCAGACTTTTTATTATGAGGCCTCAATCATTAGTCTCTGTATTTTTTTACTTAGCCTATTTTATGTTTTTTTTTTTTAAATAGGTTCTGAAATCAAGTTTATATGTACCAACGTCTTCATTTAACGAGATACATGGGTTATCAAATGCATTGAAACTAAAGATAGGTGATGGCATAGTTCCAGATAACAACACACATGTATTTTCAGCCGTAGCCAACCTGAACATAACCTCGTTAAAATATGATGGAATTCTAGTCAACACCTGGCATAATCCAGGTGATAGTGTTTCTTTTTTCTGCTGTATAAAAAATCAAGATGGAGTTATAACAGAAGGTAAAGCAACGATTTTTTATCAAAATCATGAAATAACAGTTTCTTCTGAAGATGACTCTGCAAAAGCATATAAATGTTCTTTTCCAAAACCAGACAATATACTAAATGATGCAGACAATGTTTATCACGCAGATGAAAGTGTACAAAAAATAGCAGAAGACATATCACAAGAAGTGACTTTACGCCGAGATCAAGAAAAATGTACACACAAGAAAAACTACGTGAAAATAGTTTATCCCAAGCAACATCTTACCCAACTTGCCTTATGTGTCAAACCTGCTTATGGTTATCTTGATCCATTGGAATTAATAGCATGGTTTGAGTTCTATAGACTATATGGTGTAGACCATTTCTTCGTTCTTGTAGACAATATAAATAAATCAGCGATGGATGTTTTGAAATATTACAGTAATACTGGACTGTTGGATATTATCTATTTTACATTTCCAAGTTATCTAAATACTTCAGGTAAGACAATTGTTTAGATTCTTGTTTGTCATTTTAAATGAGTTGTTACTTCAAATGCAAAAGATATATTTCATAACCATTTTGATATATCTAATAAATTAACAAAGTTGCATATATAAAACACAAACATACCAGTCGATGTCCAAATCACAAGCCCAAAAGAACGAAGTAAAAACTATAAAAACTGAGAAATTTAGTTATACACGTGAACGTCAATCAGGTAATTGAGGTCAGGTGCTCCGGAAAGGTAAGCACCACCTGTCTAGCTAGCTACACCCGCCATCTGAATTCACTGTTCTTTGTAACAACATGACACGGCTATAAAATTATTAATGCCAGACAAACGAATAACACAGAATTAGGCATAAGGAAATAGAAATACAAAGATTATTTGCTTAACTCATAATAACTCTAAATACAAAATTATTAAAAGTTCATTTCACATTAAGTATTGGGAAAATTAATCAAAATATCTAAAATGATTGTATTCTTTTATGATATTTTCAACAGAAAATTTACACAGAGTTTATATGATTAAAAAAAAACAAAACAGGCTAACCAGAGGATTTGCTT
Organism: Tegillarca granosa; assembly: GCA_029721355.1. NCBI lineage: Eukaryota > Metazoa > Mollusca > Bivalvia > Arcoida > Arcidae > Tegillarca > Tegillarca granosa. Next base: position 34,942,235 of record CM056602.1, on the reverse strand, counting down.
TATCAAGATTTGAACAACTAGACCACAGTTATATAACTTCTGACCTTGGTTGTTACCGAATGTATCACTATGAAAACAAGGTTTTACTTCTTGGATTTAATTTATTACACAATACTTACGAAAAATAATTATGTATCAGAGTGGGTAATCAATCCTTATTACTACATCAACAACTAAAATATATCAAACCCCGTATCCCGTACTTCAGTTTCAGGTCAAGAATGATATAATGATTGTACTATAATGAAACAGGTGTTGTCGTTAGATATTTACTACCCATAAGCGCGTACCATTGCTCGTGGAGTTGCACTGCCCGGGGGGTTAGTAAACTTCGAAGTCAGTTTTTTATGCTGACAGAAAATGTAGAGGTTGCAAAATTTTCAGAAGTCCTTTTTAAAACATGTTTAAATTAAGTTTTGTTCGTTCATGCAAAGCATTCTTCAGCTAGATTTAGATTCATTCAATTTCGAAATTTAGGATTCATTTATTTTTTACTGTTTGGCTTATGTTTTTGTGTCTATCATCTGTTTCGTTTCCTAATGTCACTGATGACATATGACATTTGGAAATGTGTAAATATGGCACATAAAAGTTAAACAAATACTCTCGTAAGATATAAACGACCATTTCAAAATAATTGTTATACTTTCTTCAAAGATGTCTTAATGGCTATTGTAAAAAGAATATCCTTTTCAGAAAACAATTAAGAACTTTTTAAAATCAAAATTAAAAGAGTTATTCCTTTTTAAGGACGTGGAACAAGTTTTTTGTATGTAGGAACAAACAGTGGAGTTAAAGTGGCATTTGCCTAAACATCAAGCGCTCATTTTTCACCTTTGAAACGGGGTCCTCAACAAATTATTTTCTTACATTAAATAAGATCTAGAAACAAGTTGATTTACTACAAGTAATTATTTACAATTTTAAATTATTTTCCGTGTGTCGTAAAAAGCCAAATGCCTTTTTATACACGTGGACCTCCTTCAAGGAAGTGATGCCGGGTGCTCCGGAAGGATAAACACCTTATGTCAAGCTAGCTACATTCGTCACGTGCAAAGTTCAATTTGAAAATGAAAAGAAACAATGGGAAGTCAAATATATCCAGTATAAATTCGTATACAGTCATTTCATACTTATCAAAAATATTGTGGTCTTTAACCATCTTTACGACATTTATTGAAAACTGCATTTATATAAAAAAGTTTTGCTTTTTTATAACGGCGGTGACATAAAGCTCCTCAATTCTAGTATTTCATTCATGTACAAATACTGCCAAGTTATTCCCCATTGAGTGTTAAATTGTTGATTTAAATCCCTATAAAACTAATGATAAATATTTTCAGCAATTAAAATTGTTTTGGATTGTATCCGAGTGTTTTCTCCGAATATTGTACCACTCAAACCGACAAATTCTCATACACGGTAATTAATTTTTTTTACATCTATGCCAAAACTCACAGAATGATAACGCAATTTGAGAAAAATAGTTTCAAAGCGATGTTTTGTTATTTATGTCTCAAAACTTTCTCGAACTATTGTAAAATTAGAGTGCGTTGTTAATCGCACTAGTAATGTATCAATATTTATTCCTAATAAAAGGAAATATTTTTTTAGCTAGAGAAGGAAAAGGCAAAAATATTTACCAGAGAATTGCTATTTTTGACTGTGGGGAAAGGATGGCAGGTTATAATTACGCTGCATTTCTGGATTTCGACGAATACATTTTTCCAAAAACTCAAATGAACCTGAAGGAGTTATTTAAGGTATGATTTATTTCGGACATAGGTAAGTCCTGCTAAAAACGCCAGTTTTGTATCGTTATTACGATAAAAAAAAGCGACATATTTATTGTGACATTTAGAAATTGTTAAGTACACTAATAACCGTGCCTAAATTACAAAAGTAATTTACTTTTTGCATTCTACTTTTTGAATCTAATACGTGTAAGGTTAGTGCAGCATCTTTAGCTGATTGCAATTGGATAAGACAATAAAACAACTAAAAATGTTTAAACTTATATACGATAGTACACACATCTGCTTTTATATATAGAAGATGACTTTTAAGAAATATACTGAACATAAAAGTTGAGGATTAAAAGTTATGATAAATGTAATTTTAAAGTTGTGGAAAGTTTATTCAACGATATTCAACACTAACAAACTCCAGACATTAATAAAATAATTCATACTATTTTTGAATGAATTCAATCAAAGGTGATAATCTGAGGATAAATACTGTATGATAAGCCCTTTAGAAACAAAATCGGAATCAATATGGGCTGAAAAATTAGAAATATTTTTATCGAAAGAATAATATAATAATAGCAAATTTGTTCTCCGTGGACTCGGATAACAGCATTGCATCGTTTTGGATTGATCGGGTCAAGCAGTGAATTGTCTTTTATGGGATTCTAGGATTCCTTCAAGTAGCACAGTAGCTAGCTCTTGTTTATTTACAAGGTTCTGTAAAAATCTATAGAAATAATTAATAATATGAATAAAGAAACAAATCAGCAAACATAGGTGCACAGTTAGTGCCCATTGGTATACCGATTGTTTGTTGAAGAAATATATTGCCAAACACAACAAATATGTTGTCTATCAAAAACTCTAACATTTTGTCGATGGTATCTTCAGTATATTTTTGTGTACAGTCTGTATGGTGTTTTACAAAATAACCAGAATCCCTGATGAGCACTAGATATTTTTTTTGGTTTACCGTTTTTGTAAAAGAATAAAAAGTGAATGATTTGTTTAAGACGTTCTTTCAATTTAATTTGTGTTATAAATTTAGAATGAGGGATAGTGGTGTAAAGGGTAGAGAAATCAAAAGTGTTTATAGTTTTTAGCGACGATGGAGTATTAGAAACAAGATTGTCAAGTAGAATTTTTGAGAATCCACATTTGGTTGATGCCAGATGTAGAAAAGACTTTATCTGAATAAGTCTGAAGGCCATCTTTGACGACTGTCAAAATTTGTGTTATAATTACTGATAATGATTTAGTTGTACATTAAGAGGAAACTGCTATAGTATGGGTTTTTTTAAGTTTTGGAATCCAATAAAAGTAAGGCAGGTCAAGTTCTTCCTTTTAAAAATTGATACCGAAAGATTCAAGGATTCCCCTATCATTGGAAAGAAACTCATCTTTGGTAAAATATGTTTTAGTATAAGTAGGATTCTCCGATATACTATCTATACCAAGCTCCTTAATAAGACATTCAACATAGAATTTCTTACAAACGAAAATAATGTTGCTAGAAGCTTTATCAGCTGGGGCAACAACATACCTGTTATGTATGTCCGTAAATATTTCAGAAATGTCAGGGTCCATGAGCATTAAAGAAGGTTTAGTACCCATAGATCCTTTAAGTTTGGCAATCCTTGAGTTTATAAAATTTCTAATTGTCCTTATCCAGTCGGATAAAGTATCAGGTTCTACGTCTTCTAATTGAACCCAACGTCTAGCAGACTCTTCAACAGAATCCATGATTATAATTTCGAAATTCTGTCCCCAAGTAAAAGGTTGAACCTCCCTGTATTTAGGGCCTGAAAGAAGACACCTTAATTTATTGTTCTCATTATATTGAGATCACCTGTTTCTACATGCCCGGCTGGTTTCTAAATATATGGTGACGCTGAGCAAGAGCAGGTAGGCGGGGTAAAGTTATGAAAGTTTAGGCCCTGCAAAGTTTGTTTATAGTTGAAAATTTAGGATACAATGGGTTTAATTATAGGATTAGGAAACTAGAGGTGGCTAGTTTTATTTGAAATAAGTAGGCACTATTGTTGTAAGATTGTACAACTTTAAGTAGTATAATAGAAATAATTAATAGCATCTATGTCCTTGTTTGCATAATGTAATTCAAGAAATTGGCGACGGGTGTCGTTCTGTATATTGTTTTCCTGAGCAGGTTTAAATAACCTTTTAAATGCAATATCCACGATGATAGCTTTAAGTTTAAACTCTTGTGTATCAAAATCTGTAGTAGTATTGTATATGCTTTTTCTTGTAACTGACAAAGAAGGGAACGTGGTACAGAGTACAGTTTGGTTCGAATATGGTGTAATCCGAGAGGTTTCTGAATGAATGGTTAATGATTAGAAAAAAACTAACATTATGGAATATTGGGTTTGTTGTAACTTCGATGTTCATGACTTTCTGTTGTTACGTGAAGTTCTGTTGAACAGGTGTAAAACATTAACATTCTTATAGCCTGGACTAGAAAAGTTTCCTACTCTATTGATTTTATCATTGCATCCATATGGTGAGGCATTGCCTAGTTCCTTAATCCTGAAATTCTCCCGTTGTAATCTGAATGGTGTACTCAAAATAGGACTATTTGTGTGGTGGTATATTTTTCCCAAAATTCTTACTTTCATAGACAGCACTGAATGGTCCGGTTGATTGAAGTGTTGGTAAAAAAGTTGGTTACCATAATTTTATATTTCAAACCGGTGACCATTCATTTGTACATTTAGTTAACCTTTGGCTTCGCCAACATATACGAGTTCACATAAATTACACCCTATTCCATATACAGCATTGGAGGATTTACAGATCATCGTGGCTCCGTAAAATGTATTCCTTAGAAGTAAAATTGCTTGTAAAATGTGTATCTGTTATCAAAATTTTACAGGTTTCGCAATTTATTTTATAATTGAAAGAAGTAACAGTGCAGTAGGATAAATTATTATCATAGTTAAAATATCATTAAGCTTGACTGTAGTGTTTTTGAGTTGTTTAAAATTTTGTTGTGAATCTTTATAAAAGTAACGATGGTCTGAACTGGCAATATATTAAGTTTTTATGACATCCTGAAGGATAACCCTAGGGGCACGATCATTAACTGCTAGTCTAGTGCCCGTAGTACCAGCAGGAGACCTTTTTTATAGATATAGAGCGCGACGTCTCAGACTCTCTAGTATTACTAAGTTTGTTCTGCATGGATAAATGCGACTGGGCTAATGGTGTCCGATTATTTACTAGTAGCAGTAAAGGTGATGAATTTTGCCAATCCATGCACTGAATAGTCTTATCTGGAAAATACTGATCCAAAACCCTTACTCCATGAGGTTGGGCATTATGCTTCATTGGGTCAGATAGAGTTAGCAAAAGGTCTAATAAAAGGATGAATAATTTAATCTCTATATCGCACACATGTAAGAAACCCACGATCTATCACGATTAGCTTGGCATGTCCATCACTATAAATATATATATATATATATATATATATATATATATATATATATATATATATATATATATATATATATATATATATATATATATATATATATATATTTATATATATACCCCCATCCCATGACTGAGTCGCCGCCAAAATTTAGATTTATCTGTGACAATGACAGGATTAAATTAATACTGATTTAGAACAAAGAAATCCGCCCTCTGAGGCTTGTCTGAACTGTTTGTTCAACTGTACCACATATTCAAACCAGTTTCGTCTAGCGATCAAGATAACAATCCTTATGAGCTGAAGTTTCTTTTGGTCGAAATGAGCGAGGCTTTTCTGTAATACTGCAAGTCTGCTGGAATTGATTCCATAGATGTAACACAACACTTTGTGACATGTAAAATGTGTGCAACTGTTCTTTGGCTCTGTCAAGACTGCAAAATTTAGACTGTCTGGACATTGTCAAGTGCAATCAATTGACGCATCATGATGGTTAAAATAAAAAAAAGGTTCACAGATGCCAATGGATAAACGAAAAGTGTAATTTCTTGCAAAATGAACCACAAACCAAACAAAAAAATATGATATACATCTTCGAACTTCTAAAACAACTTTATTTAAACCCCATACTTAAGTTTTTCGTTTATTACAAGGATATACACGACGAGCACGTGTTAACAACAGCTTTAATTTAACAAGCAATAGATTCTGGTATAATATGTAGACATTAGGATACCTACTGCTGGTGGAGTAAAAGCTCCCCAAGGGTATCCATAACTCAGTAGGCAGTACTTTGTGCTGTCATTTAGCAAACCATTTAGCAAAATTTTCAGTCGTCTTAATTTTTGCACTGATGAGGAATGTCTTTTTTTCCGAAATGTTCACATGTGGCACATCAAACATTAGCTGGTATATATATATAAAGAAATAAAAACTATAATGGTAGAAACATTTCAAAGTTCTGTATTCACAAGTACTTTCATGCATTTATATCTTGCAATCTTCAGGTGAATGATTTGACTTGGTAACGCTATTATGACGTCACAATTGCAATATGGGAGATAACTACATTCATTGTAAAAGGGGATGTTATTTATCGTCTATTTAGTTTTGGCTTAAAATATTGATAAAATGTTCTTCTTTTGATGATCTGAATGAAATATCGTCATCATTTAAAAAGGAAGATTAATAGTTTTTTCCACACGTATCCAAATGTCCGCTTAATGGAGTTTGTCTTGTTCTTGGGTCCCTTATTTAATGTTTGTGAGTGTTGACCTGTTTGCAGAGGCTCTTACCAGTTTGGCCTACATATGATTCTTTACATCCTTCACGTGTTATTATGTAAATCAAATTCTTGCTTTTACAGGTGATGTTACCAGTTAGGTTTTACTGTTTTCCCGTTTAGCAAGTCAACCGATTTACCTTGTCTGTAGATAGATCCAAGTCTCACATCATTATATTTTGAAACTTGAAATGTGTGAAGGGTATTCCTCTGTACATGAAATTTGGATGTTGTTAGCAGACGATTCAAATTCTTTGTTTGTCATTTGCTTTTTAGTAAACTGTGTTTCCTGACGACGTTTTTCATTTTGTTACTGCCTAAAAGTCGAGGTGTTGTGGTACGAATAATTTTCATGATGTCCACGCCGTGCGGGTTATGTGTTGAGACAATTGGGATAATGTTGTCGGTTGACTGTTAGAATTTAGCTGCTCTTAGTTCACTTTGCGGGATTGATTTTGCATTCTGTATTCCATTTTGTATAAGTAAATTGTGATAACATTGTTCCCGTAGATATGATTCTAGTTCTTTTTTGTTCGGATTTTTCAAAGGATGATCATCATGAATATTTAAATCATGACAACATATCTGATATGAAAAAGTAGGAAAGGTGTATAAGGGGTATTTTGGACATAGTGTATTTGGTATCTTGTTGAAAACATTAAAAATTTGTTATATGCAAAAAAATTATTTAAAAAACCCTTGAATAAGTCGATTCATTTTTACAAATTAGGTCAGTAATGGATTTTTGATATTTTTGAATGATTTTGTTTAAATATAGAGTTTTGTTCTCCACATATGCATATGACAAACAATTATGGGCAGGTAGTAGATAATATTATCCTACCAAACAACTTTTTTTTACAAGAAGTCTGTGATTACTTATTAAGTTGTACACACGTTTCTTGTTTTCTTTCACTTTTATTACAAATTTAATTTATATACGATATAAATATTCCAAGAAAAATATTTTTAAGTTAGGTGATACATTTTTAATGAAATACTAGCTAAGTTATACACTCATTTGTGTATTTTCATTTTAAATGCACATTTTTCTCGGAGCCAACATATGAAAAGGAAAAAAAGATTTTTTGCTAGAAAGAATCAATGCATGTTAAGCAAGTTTTAGATAAAACTTATTAAAACATTTTGGTTTTTTATAATACACTTGTCATTAAAAACGTTTTAAAAGATTTAATTTGGGTTCGGGTATATAAGTTTTCTTTGGCTGATTTTTTTTTGTAGTAAAGGATACAACTTAAAATTGTCTAAATATAACTGCGAATTAATCTCAATGTTTACCTCTAATTACCAGTCCTTACAGTACTCACTTATGTATTAGTTTGATTAACTGATGTTTATGTGTTGATCAATTCATTTTAAGCCTCTAGACTGGTTACGGAATTAAAGACAATTTCATCATTTATCCGCAGGCGATATATCTGTCATGATCTCCACTGCTCTAGCAAAGGGCTGACAATATTAATAGGTTATATAATATATAACAACATAATAATTATCACTGAGTAAACTCAAAGCAAGAAAATATTTTCATTTTTTTCATTAATAAAGATTCCGAATCAAACCTAGAAATCTAAAATTTGATTAAAAATCTAAAACAGTCTTAGAAGTGAATTTATTGCAAATAAACCTTTTTTTGATTCATGAACCTTTGCTATTTTGAAGAAGAAAAGTTGCAGCATTGCAAGTTTACATGATTTTTAAACCCCTGTTTTTTGGATTGTAACCTTTTCTGTTGTACGTTCCCGTTTTCCTTAGTATATTATTTTACATCTTATTTATTTTAGGAGCAAACACGAAACAGTCGGATTGTCACACTCCGATTTTATGTGGAATACTTTTTTGAGGAGTGGGGGAGAGAAAAACCAAATAATACTGTACGACCGTTTTGGTATTTCAACAGGACCAGTCCAAGTGTTCTCCGTCTTAAAAGCATCTATATTCCCAGCAAGATAAATTTTCCAAATGGCAATCTACACTTTTTCAAAACAAAGTCATCATTCAAAGCGTAATTATTCTTTCTGTACAATAAAGAGTTTATGAGGTCAAATTATTATATATGCATTTTAAATCAACACGAAATGCAACCATACTGTCAATTTAAAACGCAGTGTATATTTCTTATCTTAAAAAAGACAAATGGATCCTCAAGTCAGATACATGAACTACTGATATTTACTAGAAAATCATTTTCCCTTTAAAGACCTGACTTTGACATTTTGTCGTTAACAGGTATTTGTGTTATATATTTGAACAAGTTTGAATAATATTGAACTTTAATCCTTATTATACCTTAGTTTTTTCTTTTGTAGAGTTTTGCTTAGTAAAACAGTAGCTACAATTCACCACTACAGAAAATGTCCTAAAGAACAGGGATGGCAATTTGGCGACTGTACAAAAAATGAACGATTCCTTGATGAGCAAATGTTGGAAATAAAGGATGAAATAAAATTAAGAATATGGAAAATTTCATCTGAGATTAATAACAAGTTATCGGATATCAAGTAGGGATTTAACAGCACAGATCATTTGATTTCGTTTAAAGTTTTCCAAAATTTTTAATTTTTTAATTTCTTTGACTTGTCTAGATTATTGTCTTCATTATTCACGAAACTGGTTGTTTAGTTTTGTTACAACAGCCAAGTATATTCTTCTAATTTCCTAATTTTGTTTTTATTTAGAATTAAAAAAATGTTTTTAATCCTAAAAAATGTAATGTGAAGACTGTGGAGTATTCAATCCAGCTTTTGAAATAATTAAAAGAATTTCAATAACTTTGTAAAATTATTGTTTTTTAAAAAGTAGATAAAGAAGAACGTTGATTAAATTGATTCAAAGAAAATAATAAAAAAAAAATTGACTACGGTCAAAAGCTTGAAAACGGAACATCATATAACCGGTCACTAAATCAAAAACAATTATAAACAGTATGGGTTGCTGTTGCACAATGGTTTTTTTAATGTAAAAAATAATGTTTTCAAATTGTGGAGAATGTTTCCAGTTATATATTGTACTTATTTTGCAAATTTAATGCAAAATTCTATCAATTTGTTGTAATGAAATACTTTATTCCTTTCTTATAAATATTTTTATATAAGCAATTTGTATCTAGAACAAAGTAATTAAAATCAAACGAATCAAAGAAAGAAAGATGAAGAAAATAATTAGAAGAAAGAAAACGACTTCATCTACTGGGGCAATAGATTATGAACATTTCTAAAAACTGTTAGATGCATTAAAAAATAAAAAATAAATAAATAAATAAATTTTCAGTAAGAAAGAAGAACAGTACTGTACGCCTACATAAGATATAACAGACCGAATGACATGTACATCAAAGCTGAGTGATTATTATAGGAAACTGGGCCTAATACTAAAGAATATGTTTATAAATGTATAAAACGTTCTTATTTTGAATGGTACACTGGTTTTTCAAACATTGACGCCAGTGGTGTGGTTAAAGTTTCTTTAGAGACATCTTAACGATTGCACTTTTATTTTATAACAAATGATCCACAATAAATCTAGATAGAAACACACCGCAAAATAAGTTTCCTTTTACCGATTAGGAACCAGCCTGGTTTTTTTATTGGTTTGTAATATAATTTTGGAACTTAAGATTCAGTAATGTTCAACTGTTTGGCTTATGTTTTCTATCTACCAAACTTTTCGGCCCCCAGTGTCACTGATGAGGAATGATTTTCCGAAATGTGCTCATATGGCACATCAAAATTTAGCAGGTATTTCTTTAATATATTTGTAATATATACGGAAATTCATCAAACACACGTTATTATTTTTGTATGTTTTATTTATGATTGAATGAAATTTCTTATGCGATAATCCACATTAAAGGCTTATTTTGCCTTATTTCAAAGCTGCATTAAGTTTTTCAATTTTCTGAATTTCCTTTTTATTTTCTTACAATTTCTTTAAAAAAATATAACTTCTAATCACGATCCGGGAGATTCAATTGGTTGACCGGTTGGTCAATGTGTATCAATGATTAGTATGAGCCGGGAGCATGCGGATGTACAGAAACCTAAAAGAAATCGAAAGTGAAACCTAACAAATTGTATTAACTGTCCGTCTTCAATATTCAGATGTATTCGCAATGGTGTTATGTATTACTTACTAAGGCACAAATGACAAGTTCAATAAAGTTCTATGTTAAAAGTATCGTATTTCACCGTTTTGTAAGTTGTGTTGAAATGACCCGGTGTTTATGACGTAACCATGTTCTAATATAAGATCTTACATGCTACATCTTCTGTATTTATTCGAGAGCTTTTATTGTTGAACCAAATGTAACATTGTTGATTCGGTACATCATTTATTAGATCAGCACCGCTTTAATTTTTTCCTAGGAAAACTTAATGCAGCTTTAAGGTGTATTTGGTGAACTTTTTTTTAAAATATATATGAATATGAAACATTGAAGGTTTTATCAGAAACTATCCTTTTCCATTAAACTTTATGTTGGTCTGTTTACCCGCATCATACCCGTACACTGTTAGTATACTTGTAATACTTCCTGTGAGGTGCTACTATTATCATTTCTCATCAGTGACAAAATATAGCCCTTAAATTTTTCTAACGAAATGAAACAAAACTGATGTTATTAACCAATGACAAAAACTACTTGAATAGCATTAAATGGCATTTTGATGCCGCTATTTGATTTCTTTGCGTTTGTCAAACAAATGAGGTCAGTTGTTTTAAGATGTTCTTGTATAAATGTAAAGCCAGATTTATGGTATTGAATAACATATGGTGTGAGAATGAAACATCTGCACTTTTTAATATAATTTTTTTATGCAAACTTGAGCGAATACAAATAATAATATACTAGGAAATTTTTATAACAGATACTAGTTAAAAGTTATATATATATACTCGAATATGTAAAGCAATAATAATATGATTTTTGGGAGTTTCAAATTAAAAGTAAATCGCCTGAAAAAATATTTAATCAGTCATGGAGTATTCTACAAAGAACAGTTCTGTACAATTACTTTTTTTTCAATAGTACCACGTTCTTTTTAAGTTTAGAACAGTTACATCCTTTCCCTAGGTACTGTTTTAATTCAGTTTGACTATTTGTAGCTGACTGGTTGTCATTGCCAAGAATAAACCTTAGTAAGATGTAACATTTTTCAGAATCTTTTACCACTGTAATTTAGCCTGAAAAATCTGTAACTGCATATAGCGAAGTTGTGTGATACGATTGAGAACAAGAATACAAAGATTAAAATAAATTAACTAAAATAAAAATTCAAATGCATTAAAAGCATTTAATCGTATCTATAAATATACTGAGATTCTCGAGTCATCGATACAACAGTGTTTATCTGCAGTTAAACAACACACTGTTGTACTTGTCATCTCATGCCATGAGTATCGGCATTTAGGACTAAGACATGCCTATTTGCTTCCATTAATTGGTTTGAATTGTTTAAAGGACTCTCGACTTTGTACTGTTCCGTTGTAAGAGTACAAACTTTGACCACCATTTTCGTGACATCCCTGACTCCTATGTAGAATGCTTATCTATATGATTTTTTTGCACTTTTTTAAAAAAAATCTCGCCCCTCTAAATAATTTTAATAAGACACTGAAACAGTTTTGACTACCTTTTCTAATATACGACTGACCTTTTAAATTTTTTTCGACATTCGAGGTTTCATATGATTTTTTGTGTCTATTGTTTGTGAACAAGTGAATCTTTCAGTTTTTTGTAAAAATAAATGAACTAACAAACATTCCCTTTACATGATTAACCTAATGGATAAGTCATGTTTTAATAGTTGATTTATCTCTAAACAAATGAGTGATAATTGCGATTTCAATTTGTATAAACTTATGTTGTTATTTATTTTTAAGTACCATGTAGGTAATGATAAGTTAATAAAAATAGCCAAAAAAGACCAGACAAGAAAACACAAAACACAAGGATCAATAAATAAAAAAATCTCTTCAGCGGATAGGCACTGCAGTAAACGCGTAAGGGTGCAGATATAAAACTATTTGGGGACGGACTTTGGAATTTTAAGCATGGTTAAAATTTACAGCATTTCTAACTTCTTATTTGCGAAAATAATGAAATTTTTTTTTTTTCTTGCAGTCAAAAAGAAGGTTAATATATGACGTAATTAAATAGGTAAAAAGCATTTAAACGGGTTCAACATAAGCAAACACCTTCCTAATTATTAATGCTCAAGTGTTAAACATACATAGACTCACGCAGAAAAAACAAATTCCTTACACTTATCTTGTTTAATGGTATCACTACCTCTGTACATACGCATGTACATAAAAGCGAGGGTAAATGACTCCCTCATTTGAAAGCCACAGAAAATCTTTATGAAAGCAGTGACGTACATTTATTCTGTGGTTTTCTCAATTAGAAGTTAAATCAGCTCAGATTTTTTGCCCATGTTCTAACTCACAATAACTAAATAATAAATTTCTAAAGTTAAACATTCAATAACTTTTTTACAGTTTTCCAGAAAAGGAAATAAATTTCTGTTGTTGCTTTACCTGTGCAAAAGTACTTATAAGTATTAAAAGTGGCTAAATATTTAAGTTCAATGTATTTACTTTGCAAACAGCTATGCATATGGTTTGGCACATCGTTTGCTGTTATCAATTCTCGAAATTAAGTCATGGTTGAATAGAAATACTGTAGAATCATTAATATTCGTTGGGTTAAGATTTCGTGGTTTTGCATTTTTAAAAATTCTATTGGTAGCAATTTTCGTGGAATTCAGTTTTGTGAAAATAAATCCCATTGAGGACAATGGAAATAAAAAATTTCAATGACATTTAGTTTCGTGGTTTTCAGTAACCCACGAAAATAACGAAATTTAATCTCCCTATGAATATTTGTGATTTTACAGTAAGTAAAATTGTTAATGCAGTGTTTAATAACATTTAACAAACAAACTTATAGTATATAAAAGTCTCATGACGAGTGATTAATATAAAAACCTTTAATAGTTGGCGAGTACAATTAACAAATTGATGTGAATGTATAAATGACGTATTTGTGTACTGGAATGTATTTACAGTAAAACTTCGATCGCTCGAACGTCGTTACCTCCGGGTAACTCGAAGTCATCTGTCGGTCCAAACCAATATTCTGTAATATTCTATGTAAATAGACCTCGATCGCTTTAACTTCGTTAACCCAAATACCCCCGCTCGCTCGAACAATAAATATTTTTCAAAAAGTATGGAGTTAGTGAAAATTCAACTTTTTTCGCTCGAATATAATTTTTTGTCAGAAAGACATATTGCCTTGGACATTTTAAACAAAACACAAGCTGAAACCATATAATTACAGATTTCATCAAAAGTAAAAGAGTTGAATGAAAGAATTAGTGTAGACAGTTACCTTAAATTATGAGTGCTACTTGGGATTATTAATTAACCTAATGAGAGAGTGCTCGGTATACTTAGTTCTGTAACCTCTTAATCCGATTACGACACTCGGGAGTATTTGATCGGTAAAATACTTGAGTCACCCGCGCTTGATGATTGCCCAACTGGATTCTGTAATTTACCCGTCACTGGAGTATGCAGGGTAATGTGTATTATCGCCATTTCCTGTCTTTAAAATAACCGGTAATATTTGGCCTTGTTTAGTCTTACATGTGAAATTAGAATAAAGTAAGTTTATTATGTATCATCACCTGTTAAAATTAAAATAAGTGTCATATTCTAGCACCGAAGCCATATAACATCATACAGCAGATCAATAGTTTAAGTTAAATTTATTTTTGTAATTTTAATTTGGACGTTTTATTCTCAATGATTTTTTTAAAATTTCGTGATGAAAAATGAAATTTTAATCCGGACATTTCAATATTTAACCTTTTAATACATTTACATGTATTAAATATATAGCAAATACCTGCTAAATTTTGATGTGCCACATGTGCACATTTCAGGAAATCATTCCTCATCAGTGACCCTACGGGCCGAAAAGTTTGAAAGATTGAAACACATACGCCAAACAATTGAAAATTAATGAATCTAAATTCCCAAAAATATGTGAATCCAAATCTAGCAAAAGAATGTTTTTCATGAAGTAACAGATCTTAGTTTTAAATGAATTTCAAAAATTAACACGACTGAAAATTTGGCTAAATGGTATATTTTCTGACAGCACAAAGTACTGCCTACAGAGTTACGGATACCCTCGGGGAGATTAAATTCTAACAGCAGCGGTAACCGCTCAGGGGTAGTAAATACATAACAAATACCTGCTAAATTTTGATGTGCCAGAAGTGCACATTTCGGAAAATCATTCCTCATCAGTGACCCTACGGGCCAAAAAGTTTGATAGATTGAAAAACAGTTGAAATAAATGAATCTAAAATTCTAAAGATATCTGAATCGAAATTCGGCTAAGGAATGTTATGCATGAGGGAACAGACCTTAGTTTTAAATGAATTTAAAAATTAAGACGACTGAGAATTTTGCTAAATTTTACAAATGTATTGATTCTTTGTCCGTTGATAAGATGGGTACCTGACCCTATAGTAGTATCTCGATATTCGATTGCTCAAGCCCCCGATGGCTTGAAAATTTGACCGAAGTCCCTTGGACTTCCATCGAAGTTTTATTGTATTTTAAAGCAGATTGGTTTCCAATCGACACTTTATTAAACAATTCTTTTATATCAGTACAATTCTCTAGAAAAACGTGATTATCAAAATCTAGAAATCAGCATTAATATACCCCACATCCTATTCACACAATCAAAAATGGCGATCTGCTGATAACTGTAACAAGCACTGTCTTCTCTTGCTTAAAAATATTTAAATTGTCATTATTGCGAATAGAAGAGTTTGTTTTTGTGATGCGAGGGACAAACAGATGCTAAATGACATTTAATCTAAGCTACGTTCTAGAATTGGAATTAATACGCAAGAGTGCAAAAATCAACACGAGTATTCAATTTAAAAGCTACAGATAATTATTTAAACCAAAAACTTAACTATATTCAATTAAACTTAAGATAAGAAATAAGCATATATATTGGGTGATATGAACTGTTTTTCAGTATGTTGACAATAGAATTTCGGAATAAACATTTTAAAAATACCATTCTCTAGCGATTGGTGCTCTTTTATCATCAAAATATTCAACTTTAATCTTAAATTGAGAAAATTTTTTACTCATATTTGAAATAAATCCTCGCAGCCAGTCTGAAAACTAGTAGTGGTACATAAATTATGTTGACATTATAACAATAAAATGTAAAAATTATATAACACAAATACCTGTTAAATTTTGATGTGCCATATGTGCACATTTCGAAAACCATTCTTCAACACTGACACTTGGGGTCAATAAGTTTGATAGATAAAAAACACAATCCAACAGTTGACAACTATTGAATCTTAAGTTCCAAAATTATATGAATCAAAATCAAGCTCAGGAATGCTTTGTATAAGGGAACAAACCTTAGTGTTAAATTAAGTGAGTATTTACATAGCCTGTATGTAATTTTCTTACCATTCTTATTAAGAAAACATAGAAATGTAAAACTAAAAATATCCAACAGTCATATATTGTTGTAATTCTTCAACACATCCATCGCTGATTTTATTTATATGGTCTACAAGAACGATGAAATGTTCTAAGCCATATAGTCTATAGAACTCAAACCATGCTATTAATTACATTGGATCTAGATAACCGTAAGCAGGTTTGACACATAATGCAGCTTGACCTTTATGTTGTTTAGAATAGTTTATTTCTACTTAGTTCTTTTTGTATTTACAATTGTCTTTATCTTGACGTAAAGTAACTTTAAATCGCTGGTCGTCTAAAACTTATGGCATATAATCTGTTACTTGTTTTTTATCGTATGTTTTTGGAAAAGAACATTTTGCGTGGTTTTAAGGTCAGAGTCATAATAAAACCCTGCTATCTTTAGCATTAAGGACGTTGTCTTAATTGTATAATGGATTAAGGATGATAAGGTCAAGCTAGAGAAAGCTCAAATTACATGTTTATCCTTAAAGCATAATCTAAAAAAAGGTTTGTTTAACTGCGGTTAATATCGCATGTGTATATTAATCCAGAATTGCGCCATTTTGAAAGAAGTAATTTTGTAGTTGCCTACGCTTGCAAATTTATGTCTGTTTATGAATGAAGTTGTCTGTAAAAATAAATATGGTTTCCATATCTGATAAAAAAGAAGCATAATATAACGTAAAACCTAAAACTTAACATGTGAGCGATTAAGTGCATAAATAAATAGTCCGTCTTTTTATAATAATCAATTAAAACAATACACAATACATTAATGGCGACCTGTTATGTCAAAGCATCCACGTTTAAACGGAATCAGAAGTTTGGGTAGAGTATTTCATTATAAGCTTGGTGTTATGAAGAAAAATGTAAAATTGATTATATTTTAGTTCCTCCTCTATCAAATGCGAAAAAACTGAAGCACATGCATTTAGCAAAAGCTAACAATCATTATAAGCATGATACTTGGTCAGGTGTTCTTTTAAATATGACCCATGAGAATATAAACCCACGTATTTTGATGGATTTGCTTAATTAATTTGTAACATATGTAAGAAAATATATAAAATATATCATCTTAAATTTGTAAAAAAAAAAATCTTTATTTTTTAATCAAAAATGAAAAGACTACAAAGCACTTGCTTAAATGCTTATTATTAAGAGTTCAATTTTTATCAGATGTTAAGCTTAGGTGGTTACAATTCCGTATTATTCATAGAATTATTGTCACTAATCAGTATCTTTTTCATACTGGATTAAAAGATTTGCAGTTGTAGTACATTTTGTCACACACTACCTGAAACTATTATACACCTATATTGGGAATGTGATAAAATAAAGCACTTTTGGAATAGTATAGAAACAGTGGATTATCTTATATACAAACAACATAGAAAAGTTAATTACTGAAAGAACAGTCTTTTTTGGCATTCATGATAAATCAGCTTATGTACTTAATTTTGTGTTTAGGCAAAAATCAAATCTACAGACAAAGGTTAAATAGTAATGTGCCAATGGTCAATATTTTTAAAAAAGAAATCCAAAACTATTTTGCTAAAGAGAAATTTATATCTTTAAGTGATGAAAACTACAAAAACAATTTTAATCTAAGATGGTCAAAATTCCAGAATTTAGTAATAGATAGTCAATGAGTAAATATATTTGATGTTAATATATCAAGATGATGTACTTGTGTATTAGGTGTTTTACGTGTTTTAGGTTTTGTGTGTCATCGTTGTTTGGTTGCTATATATATATATATATATATATATATATATATATATATATATATATATATATATATATATATATATATATATATATTTATAAGGACAGTCAGATAAAGACAAATTTTTAAGAAAAAATTTTCTTAGGGATTCCATTATATCATACTAGTTTATACAGGGCTTATATTCTATATCTACCTGTACTATAAGACTGGTCTTAGGTGTGTGTGTGTGTGTGTGTGTGTGTGTGTGTGTGTGTGTGTGTGTGTTGGTATATTGCAGTGATTGAGTTGGTTTGGTATATGTTTTTCCTTGATATGGCTCAGAATTTTGCATTTATTTTGAAAAAAAATAAATAAATAAAAATTAACCACTTGTTCGTAATACAAGATTAAAGAGTTGTTAAATCATAGTAACAATTCTGAGCTCTTGAAATAAGAAAACATACCAGTCCTTGTCCTAAATCACAATCCTAAAAAAAGTAAAAACTTTGAAAGCTGGCATAATTAGTTATACAGGTGAACTTCAATCAAGGAAGTGAGGCCGGGTGCTCCGGACGTGGAAGCCCCTCCTGTCTAGCTAGCTTCAGCCGTCACGTGAAAGTCAATTTTGGGAATGAAAGGAATTAAGAACTATGGTAAGTCAAATATATACAGTATAAGTTTGGATACAGTGACTACATACTTAACAACAATATTGTGATGACGGCTGTAAAACTTTTTAAGGGCCTTGATAAGTCTAGGCTTACAATATTTTTGCATCAACAATTTAATTGTAAACAGATGTTTTAAGGTTTCGGTTTATGATGAAACGTTTGGTTTCGGTTTTATTACCTAGATCCACGAACTGTATTTAACCTACTGTACCGTCAATAGAAGTTTTTCCTATTATACTTTCAGTTCTTGAGAATGAGAAAATAAGTTATTAATAATAACTATGAATATGGTTAGAGTCAACTGTCTTTGCAGATTCAGTAGAGTACAATGCTTTCAAATTGTAAATATTTAGTTTCAAGTTTGTACATCTTTCGGTTTATGATAAATAATTCTAATTTTATTGGTATAGGACATTTTAACCACAAAGAATTGATTAAGAGGCTTCGCTAATCTTATATTTGGATTTTAAAAACAGCCATGTTTAACTTTCGAAGACAGCAATTAACCGATTCAAGAGAATAAGTTATTTAAGTTCAAAGTTTTAAGACAAGCGTAAAAAGGATAATTTTTAAGATAAAACCTTCGGCATCCTCTTAGGCAATATAAAGGACATGACACAAGCTTATTTGTATTTATTTATATGGATCGTTGGGTAATAATATCAAGGTAACAGCTGAATTTTTTTCATATAGTAGAGTTGTACTTGAAATTTTACAAAATCTGTTCAAGATGGGTATTCATCAAGTCGGGAAATACAGTTTAATAATTTCTGTGTTTTTAGTCGTGTTGTTTTTGTTTATACATTTAAATGTGCTTGGTAATGACATGACTGGTATAAAAATAAAGGTAAGTAATTAATATGTAAAATCTATCAACAAAGTAACCATTTGAAAAAGTTTTGTCATCTTATTCAAAATATATATTTTTTTAGTTGGCTTATTAATTCAGGACATTTATGACTGTGCGGTAGTAACTTCAATAAAATACATATATTTTAGCACATTTTTTATTGAATGATCAAAAGCTACAGTCTTGTTAATGTTTTTCTTTCCAACAGAATACCGGATACCAGAAACTTGACTTTATCTATATTTCGTAAGCTTTACCAATATGTACAATAGGCCGATTTGTAAGATAAGAAAACATGAAATGCAAATTTACAGCTAAATTTACAGACAACTGAAAAACAAAAAAATTAAATTCATACAAAATGCATAAATAATGTTGATTTGACAAGATTGCTTTATGTTCAATTTGGATGTTTTTTTTCAATGGAAAAATAAAATTTCATATGTTTAGTACTGGTTTGAAAAATTTCTACAGGCAACTGTATTTTGTTTTCAAAAAATAGTTACAATTAATAATGTTTATTTTTTTTATAAAATGATAAATAACATAATTATAAATAAATCTAGTTATTTTTATGGACGCCATTCAGGAATTTTGTTCTAGAATGAACAAGTTTTCTTTCTGTCGTCGTCATTGTTTACTTACATGTAAGAGTTTCACGCACGCTACAAGCTGTTAATAACATATTATTGAGTTAGCCCAAGCTTTTATAATTTCCGTTCGTTATGAACTAATCGCACATATATTAATTACAACCAATTTATATTGACAAAGAATTCTTGAGAATTTTCTTTTTCAATTATGGGTAAAATAAATGCATCTTTATGATCAGTTTAAGATAAGATTTTTTTTAAATATTGAAGCACATCTATGAATCGTATACCGTGTTTTGTTACCACTGTTCTACGTATAAGACAATTGATAAATTTACGTAAACGCTCATATACATTATATATTACGTGTTATTTATCATTTTTTATGTTTTTTGTCAGATACCAAATTCATTTTTACCGAGAACTTCATTTATCAACGGACATGTGTTTGCAACCATAGCCAATGATAACATTGCTTCTTTGGAATATGGCACAATTCCTGTTAGAAATTCAAATGCGATTTCAACCGCAGATGAACTTAACAAAACTTATTCTGATTATAACACGAATATAATTCATGATACACATGTGTTTTCAGCTGTAGCTAGCTTGAACTTAACATCTTTATTCTATGATGCAATTCAAGTTAACGTTTGGAATGCTAATGATAACAGGATCTTCACATGCTGTATTATGAATCAAAATGGAACGCTTTCAGAAAGCATAGCAGTGAATTTTTATAAGCCTTATATGACTGGAAATACCAGATTAGCAGCACTATATAAAGCCGCAAAATCATATAAATGTCCCTTTTCAAACACATACAATGAAAAACTGATGACAGATAATGAACCTCAAGTTTCAGACGACAAGCCATTAAAAGTTACTTTACGTCAAGATAAAGAAAATTGCAAATACAAAAAAGACTATGTAGAAATACACTATCCTAAACAACATAGAGGCGAGCTTGCATTATGTGTCAAACCTGCTTACGGTTATCTAGATCCAATGGAATTAATAGCATGGTTCGAGTTCCATAGACTATATGGTGTAGACCATTTCTTCGTTTTTGTAGACAATATAAATGAATCAGCGATGGATGTGTTGAAGTATTACAGCAAAATAGGACTGCTGAATTTTATTAATTTTACATTTCCAAGTCATCTTAATATTAGTGGTAAGATAATTATTTAATTGTGTGTTTTATTGGTTGCTACAACTATCACGAAGGAAGAATAATAAAATATTGCTAGTTATTACTTAGTTTACCTTCCATGCCATATGTATTTGAGAAGAAGGAAATTATTTAATAGTTTAATCATTCCTAATTGATATCTTGGCGTCATTTTGACCATTTTGGTACGATATTCTTATATGGTATAAACATGACCATCTATCAATGATTTACTAGTTCATTGTTTTGTCTTTCCAATTAATTTTAAATACAAAGGAATAAGAAAATCTGAAATAATGTTCTGCCTGTTAGCAGAAGTAACAACCAACTAGCAGCTATCTTTATTTAACGTTTATTATTGTTCCATAAAATAGGTGCCATAATATGGTAAAAAGCTACAAAAAATTACAAAAACATAATAAATCAATAAATAAATAGATAAATAAATATACAAGCACTCTCGCAAAATAAAAAGGTTGACATTAATGCGAGTGTTTATGTTCACCAAAGAAAAGATAGCTATTCTATATTTAATATGCGTAGCTAAACCGTGAATGTAGCATGTCCAGTAGAGGTCAAATTTGGCTGGACCCTCAAAATAGCCCATGGCGTTTACAAATACATGTTTATAAGACGTAAAACATGCATAAAAATACAACCAATATAATACTCGTGTAACTATTTGCATGTGTGGAACACAAAATATATAAATGCGAAGTTTGAAATAAAGGTATGCACTTACATTATGTAACTAATAACTTTATGGCCATGTATATTAATTTCATATTAATTGAAAAATAAAAAATTATTAAAAAATATATTTAAATATAATAAGCATAAAAACTTACACTGTGCGTTGACACAATTTTCAAACTTTATATGCATGTATATGTAGTTGCACATTTGTGGAACACAAATTTGGAAAACGTCCGTACACTCGTAGAGCATGAGTCCGAGTTAAAAAACTTGGGAACAAAACAAGAACGGTAATTAGATGACAAGATATTTATAAGGAAGAACGATAATTCAAAAAAAAAATCAAAACTGACATGTGATCAGAACACTCCCCGTCTGGTATCTAACTTATACCACTACATAAAGTCTATTCAATAAATATAGACTGCAGGTTTGCCGTCTTTACAAATCCGAACCTTAACCGTTCCTAACCACTTGATCATCACTGTCGAACACATCTACTATAACACCTAAAGGCCAATATATGCGATTTAAAGATTTATCGCGCAATAGAACAATATCGCCAATTTTAACATTCGATCTACTTACATTCCATTTGCGACGTGATTGAAGGCACTGAATGTCGTCTTGTTTCCAGCGCTTCCAGAACATGTCCGACAAAACTTTCGCGTGTTTCCTTTGACTGCGATAAATATCTTTGATATTGAGCGACTCCCTTCGACTGATGGTAAATCATCTAACTTGCCGGTGAGTAACATCGAGAGAGTATAAACGGAGATTCTGGATCTGACGATATTTGCGCAATTGGCCTAGAATTAAGTATAGTGCACACCTCGGCCATAAATGTAGTAAATGTCTCGTGATCTAGATCCTTGTATTTGTGTTCAAGTAAAATAGCATCTAGAATTCTCCTTGCTATACCAATAATGCGTTCCCACACCCCTTCCATATGGGAAGAATGGGGAGCATTAAATATCCAGGTAGTTCCCGATTCGTATAGAAATTGTTGAATCGGACCGTCATCGACGTTAATGGTGTTTACCTTCATATCATCGATAGCGCCGATAAAATTTGTGCCTCTGTCAGAATGGATTAACTTAACGGGACCTTTTAACGCTATAAAAGGCGTAGGGCGTTGATAAACGATGAGCTGCTTATGTCGTGAACAACTTCGATATGCACTGCTCTGGAGGTTAAGCACGTAAACAAAATAGCCAACGTTTATTTTTGGCTACACCTCAGCGCGTTCTTCGAACCACGACCTTCCACGGAACAAAGGTGTCAGTTCCTACAGAAGTAAATGGAGGTCCTGGAGTTAATCGATCGAGGGGTAAATCTGCCATTTTTTGGTGCTCAACATCTCGTCTTAGCCGTAGGCAAATAACACAACCGTGAATTAACGAAAAAATCGTTCTTTTAGCCGCGATTGCCCAACAGCCGGCGTTACGTAAAGCGCCCTCGGTAAAATGTCTCTCTTATGTTTAGTCAACTCATGATAATGACGTATAATCAATGTAGTTATATGCTGGCTCTTGGGTAAAATAATCGGATTGACATCAAATTCGCCATCTTGTTCTTTCATTTTATTCAGTCTACCTCCAACTCTTAGCACACCATCAGTTGTCCAGAAATGGAGACAATTGAAAAGCGAGCTGTCATTATGTACGCTTTTGCCCTTTGATAATTTCATTATCTCGTTATTCGGAAAGCACTGTCGTTGTGCATTTTTGATAATAAAAAGTTCAGCATCCTTGTAGCATTTCGGGTTCTTATACACTGAACTTAGATGTCATCCTGCGCATTTGCCTTCGGGATATTTAAACGAATGCGCGATATGCGATAACAGTGAAATTGTACGAACTAAAGGTCTCCAACGCGAGAAATTTTCGAAATGACACGACTCGACTACCACACATACAGAAACTTCTGTCTTGTGCACATCTATTTCCGGGCGGACTTCCCGATCGTTGTGCGGCTCGATTAATGAAAACATTTTTCCGAATCGATATCAAATTCATTTTCGCAACAAATCCATTCCAGACCCGAAATCCACGGACTTACATTACTAGTAGAACATCTTGTACCGAAGTCAGCAGGGTTCCTCTGTGTAGGTAAAAATTCCATTGTGACGGTGACGAAATGTTACGAATTTGTTCTACACGATTACTCACATAAGTAAAAAACCTACGCGTCTCATTACTGATATATCCAAGGACAACCTTGCTGTCGGTAAAATATTGAATAGTACTGAGATCAATATTTAGGTATTCTGACAAAATCTCGCCAATTTCGGTAGCTAATATGGCAGCACATTACTCTAGTATTGGTATGGTATGACCTTTTACAGGTGCTAGTTTGGATTTGCCCGTAACAAAACCAAGACTCGAACGATTGGATTTGTCGGTTACTTTCATGTGTGCAACTGCTGCAACTGCCTTCTCTGAAGCATCATCAAAAATTAATATTTTTTAACAGTAGTAGTCACACAGTGACAGTAGATCATACATGCGAGTATAGCTACATTACTTGGTGATTGTAAAGATTTCAACCACTCTTGCCATTGAGTCTGATGACGTAGCGATAATTGTTCGTCCCAATCGATACCAGGCGGTGTGGCCTCTTTAAGCAGAATCTTTCCACTTAGAACAATATGTGCTATAAAACCAATAGGGTCATATAAACTTTTAACGGTCGATAGTAAGCCTCGTTTGGTATACGGTTTACTACTTTTGATTACGTCAAATACAAACTTGTCGGAATTAAGATTCCAGGACAAGCCGAGACTACGCTGTAATGGTAATAAATCTTCACCTATACACAAATCTTTGAGATCTTTTCCGAGATCTTCTAACGGAAACGCGTTCATTAAGTCGGTACTATTTGATGCGATTTTATGTAAACGAATCTTTCCTTCAGACTTTAAAACATTTTGTGTACGTTTAACGAGATCTATAGTAGATTCAACGGACGGCATCGATGTAAGACCGTCATCTACATAAAAATCACGAGTAACAAAATGTTTGACATCTGCCTCACAGTCCGACACAGCCCTCCGGAGACCATACGTGGCCACGGCTGGAGAAGTACTATTACCAAATACGTGAACCCGCATCCGATATTCAATCAAACGTTTATTGGGTTGTTGTTTTCGTACCAGAAGAAGCGTAAGTAGTCGCGATGTTTTTGGTGACAAAAAACTGATAGAACATTTGTTTGATATCTGCCGTAACCGCGATCTTATTACGTCTAAAACGTAACAAAACGCCTAATAAACTGTTGGTTAACACAGGTCCCGGCATTAACACGATGTTAAGGGAAACGCCTTCGTACACTGACGATGAATCAAAAACGCCCCTAATCTGGTCGGGTTTTTTAGGATGATACACCCCGAATAGCAGAAGATACCAGCATCGCGACCCATCAGAAGGCGGAGCTACTTCGGCAGCGTTCGACTCCAACACTTTATGCATGAAACTTACAAAATGGTCTCTCTTTTTGCAATCTTTTTTGAGATTTGCGTCCAACATTAAAGCTGGTTTCCATGCTAAAGCTTTGTTATTGAGCATTACTTGTCTGGGTGTTCTAAAAGGAAGTGGGGCTGTCTAATATCCTTTACTATCCATATGGAACTCTTTGTCCATAAGATCTAAAAAACGCCTATCTTCCTGTGACAAACCTAGCTTATTATCATCACGTGATTTATGAAATAAAGCTTCATCGGTATATTTATCAGCGTGTGATTTAGTATTGTGAACAAGATGTTGATGAACCACTGATATTACGAATCGTTACATTATTAGCGCGTCTACCGAACATTGTAACTGTACCAGAGCACGACATAAGTGTATAACAAGTCGATTCGGTCGATACGTCTAAGGTATCAAAAGACGAAAGACGCTAAGCAGCAAAAGACGAATTACTCGAAACACTTTGCCACACGATCTACCAATGTACCCTTTTCAACACAATGTAGTGCATTTTGGCGTAACATATTCTACCGGTGAAGTCACCTCCCCGCCATGAGAGCTAACAGGACTTAAAACATGCATGACTGTAGAATGACGATAACTGTTGCAGTGATCACATTTGATATCGGCCTTACAGTCGCGAGAAACGTGTTTGGTCGAGGCGCAACATCTAAAACAAATAAGGTTCTCCTTTAGAAACTTTTAACGTTCTTCATAAGACTTTGCTTTAAAGACGCGACACGCGTTTAATGGGTGGTCAGCTCTGTGTATAGGACAGCGTTTTGATACGTCGGTTTCTTCAGAAACTACGGTTCTACGACTTACAATTGAACTGTGAATATTTAAACGTTTATGTTGTTCCGATGGCGACTTTGTATTTTTGTACACGAAAGACGGATCGTTCTTAATTTTACCCATTCTGCGTATGAAATCAACGAAGAACGTAAACGGTGGATAAGATACACCATGAGTAAGTTTATACTTCGCGGCCTCGGACGTCCACTTTTCCTGTGAATTATATAGCAATTTACTAACAATCGGCGAAACTCCTGATGATGAAATCAAAATATGCCAATAACTGACTATATCTAACATCTGAAGTTGTGCTTTCTATCTCCGATAAAATGTCAGTGAGATCATATAATTTTTTATACTCTTTATTTCTAAACTTCGGAAAATTGTTCAACTTAGCTTTAAGTGAAGATTCTACTAACTCTGGACACCCGTATCGGTCATCTAACCTCTCCCAAATTAAAACAAGACCACGCGACGGATAATTCACATTTGACGCTCTAATACTAGCGGCTTGTCGCGAAGAATCTGGCCCGAGCCATTTTACCAACAAGTCAAGCTCTCCAAATTGGTGACTTTTAGTTCAAGCATAATACTTTAAAACTTGCCTTCCATACGACATATTGCTCTGGGCGGTCATCAAATTTAGCTAGTTAAATCTGAAATAATTGACTGATCTAGTAATTATTTGTTTACAAAAGTGTTTTTGTTTACCGAATCTGACAAATTTGAACCAGGTGTTTTGTCTGCTGACTTTTTTACATATACAGAAACAGGTGGTGGGTCAAAAAATCTAACACGGGGCAATGCAGGCTGAAATGCATTACCATCAGACTTTGCATCATACAATTCAGGTACCTAATTATCACCTTTCATACAATCATTAGGTAAAGAACCAAACTCATCAAATGCAGCTTCTGAATCTGCCGAAGCTAAACTGTAACTTTGTCTCTCAAATTTTTCAAATAATTTAGTCTTTGCTTCTGATACCGCGATATTCGTACTCAATTCAAGTTCATCTTCTTCTATTTTAAGTTTTGTCTTTGCCGTCTCAATATCCTTCTTTCGCTGAAATGACTTCATCTTTTCTATCAGTTCTAATTTATTCTCTTCTTCCTTGAGCCGTTCACATGAGATATCAGACCGGCAAGTTGACCTCGAACCCAACGAAATATTTGGCCTTTGACTTCGTGTTGACCTTTTACCTTTGGCACTTTGATTATCTTGAGCTGATTTAGATTTAACTTTCTCTGCTTCATATGTGTAAACTTTCGTGGAAATTATGAAGTCTTGCATTACACTGTTCTTTGCACGAAAATACTCTTGAAATTCTTCGATATCATCTTGCTCTAAACGTTTAAAATGATTATCATATCTTTCTAGGTAATTTCCATACAATATCATCCAATCAGAAAACAACGGTCTTAATTCATCAACATCACTTCTTCTGTGAATTTTATCTATTAAAATTTGTGATTTGCTGTTTAATTTATTGAAAATTTCACCTAATTGCTGTCTAACAAAATGTTTACCTTTATCAGTGAACCTCTTTATTCTTTCACTCGATAGTATTTTAAACTCTCCTCTTGGTCATCCATACTTTCAAAATTGAAAATTTTTGTATCGAATACAGTCTTTTTACTGTTCTGTCTGTTAGCAGAAGTAACAACCAACTGGAGCTATCTTTATTTAACGTTTATTATTGTTCCATAAAATAGGTGCCTATAATATGGTAAAAAGCTACAAAAAATTACAAAAACAGAATAAATAAAAACTTCAATAAAATAAATAAATAAATATACAAGCACTCTCGTAAAATAAAAGGTTGACATTAATGCGAGTGTTTATGTTCACCAAAGAAAAGGTAGGTATTCTATACTTAATATGCGTAGCTAAACCGTGAATGTAGCATGTCCAGTAGAGGTCAAATTTGGCTGACCCTCAAAATAGCCCATGGCGTTTACAAATACATGTTTATAAGACGTAAAATATGCATAAAATACAACCAATATAATACTCCTGTAACTATTTGCAAAATATATAAATGCGAAGTTTGAAATAAAGGTATGCACATTACATTATGTAACTAATAACTTTATGGCCATGTATATTAATTTCATATTAATTGAAAAATAAAAAAAAATCAAAAATGACATATGATCAGAACAAATAACGTTTCTTTCCAAATCTTACGTTTAATAATTTTACTAAATCGTTATGATATTGTCTTTAGGAAAAATGAACATTCTCGTAACCAGTGTATACGCACTCCAAGAGTTAAGAATTTCTGTCTTACGGAAATTATAAACAAAATCATGAAATTTATGACTTAAACATTTTTCGTATTTATGAAACCAAATAAAATTATATTTTTCATAATTTTCACACCCAATTTCTTCCATGAGAAAAAGTGACATTTTTAGAGATAATTTTATATTAGATGTAACCGGAAATGGCTCTATATGCAAATTAGAATTTTGAATATTGAATATTGGGTTAATAATACAAATTACGTTTACAAGTGGTTCAACATGACTACATGTATAAAGAAGTGTTTATCTACAGATCCATTGAATTTGCAAGCTTTGGAAATGTACAATAAAATCTATGAAAAACAGCTGATTTCTGAAACATCAGAAACCGGAGGTCAAAATTGATCTTGGATGATTTTGATAAGTCTGTCACCAGATAAAGATTATATCGTCAAAACATTGCAGCAACATTGAAAAATCAGAATGAAAAAGTTACAGGCAAAGTCTCATAACATAATAACATAACATAAAAACATAATCCTGTTATTCTATCTGGTAAACATAAGCGCTTTTTCACTACACATGCTGGACGCGCAAATACAGACTTGAATGAAAATTGTGATCTAGTTTTGAAGGCATAACCTGAATATAGTGATAACCATAATAAGATAAATGGTGGGTTTAAATATTTGCCTAATGGAATAACTTGTTCAATAACTTTTTAATGTAATGAAATGACACTTAAATATCACAAATACGTAAGTTTTGCCTGTATGCATGTGTGAATTTAATCTCCCTTTGGTCAAGACTAGGCAAAGGGTATAAAAAAAGTGTTTCAATTTTAATATTTTGTAAAAAGTAACAGTATCAGAAATTGAAAAGTATCTACAGACTTCCGGTAATATGATTATTATCTTTATATTTTTCAAAAAAATAATTTAACACTTAAAATTAATCACAAACAATCAAAAAATGTTTATTTTATAATATTTGTAAGGACAGCAGTTAGATATGGATTATATAAATACTAATTCCACCACTATCTATTCTAATTATATTACAACAATTAAAGCATCATTATCAATTTTCAGATCTGGTTATGAGACTTTATATTCAAATAAGACTTTAGGTTTTTTTTTCACTTTAAGACGACAAGAAATCTTTCAGACACAAATGCCAAAAATAATGTAAAGTCGAACATAAAATACTTGTAATTCCTTTTAATATTTTTTTATGTTCATAAAGTACCTCATACATTTATGTTTGTTAAGGCCCTAATGGAATAATTATCACAATTATCTAGATATTTTATCAAGTGCCCATCCAAAGAAGACAAGTTTGCAATCAGTTTTCTAAATGGGTGGCTTAGATTAGATTAATTGTGTCCTATTCCCAGACAATTTTTTTCTATTAAAATCAAGGTAGTTATTTTTATTTATATGTCAATTTATTTTTATTATCCCAAAATGTATTTGTCTTTTCTTTATAATGTATTGTTTTGATGTTTCATGATTCAGTTGTACTGATTTATGTTCTTTGTAAGGTGGACTAATACCAGTTTCATGTTTTTCAGTTGATAGCAGTTCTCATATTACATAGAAATAATTTATATATATTTTTGTCTGCTTTTTTCATGTATTTATATTCGAACAAATATTGTTACAATTGTGATTAAAACATCCCGAGCGATGGATCAACATCAAGCCTGATATCAAAATAAAAACGGCGATGATAAACTGATTACCTTTTGCATGGATGTTGTTTTAATATTATCAGCTACCTAAGATTACATAAGTAATATGACATTTTGCGACTTAATGATTTCACAAAACTGTTCCTTAAGACATATATAGATCTTTTTATATTTGCAAAGATAACATATCTATATAATTATTTTCAGCAAGAAAAATCAAGGCTAGATATAATTATCAGCGAATCGCCATATTCGATTGTGGAAAGAGAATGTGGGGGTATAGTTATGCTGGATTTCTAGATTTTGATGAATACATGTTCCCAAAGAACCATACTAATTTGAAAAAGTTTTTTCAGGTACTGTATCGATTCAGATATCTTTATATGTTTGTAAACAAACATATTTTGAAACAATAATACGTTATTTATGCATTATTTTAAAACCTGTTTGTAAGTGTTGTAAACGTATTTGTTAATATTTTGTCATTTGAAAGCGTTCAACAAATCGTTTTTTCGCTCTGATTACAACCTTTTGTTTAATAAATCATATAAGATGTAGACTCAAATGCTTCTTTCATGTGTATAGATAAATCTATATAATATACAATCACTGCTCGAAATATAAACTGTTCCATTGCAGCATAAGATTTACTGTGACAGAACCAAAAGTACAAACGATAATTAAATTTCGAAAATTCAACTTTTAACAACCCTCTCGAGCGTCACAGATGCTTTAGAACTTTCTACAGAAAGGTCGAAATTCAAGAAAAAGTAAAGAAAAACAATAATTGGTATGTGTTCTAAATTACTAGGGAGGAACGACTTTCCGAAATGTGAACATATTGAACATCAAAATGGAACAGTTATTTTGTTAGATATATCAGTGACTTGTTATAAAATATATATTGTTATTTCTTGTGTTTTTAGGATGAAAATAGGAACAAACGAATTGCCTCAATTATATTTCTTGTGGAATACTTTTTTGAGGAGTGGGGAAGAAAAAATACAAAAAATACTATACAACCATTTTGGTATTTCAACAGAACCGCTCGAAACAAATATCGCCTAAAATCAATATCTATCCCAGCCCGAATTGAGTTTCCTGAGGGAAATTTACATTTGTTCAAATCTAAACCAAATTTCACACAGTAAGTAATGATTGGTTTTATATAGGTCGAACAAGACATGTTTATTTTCTAATTATTAAACACCAGTACATTTGTATAAAATTTGAGGTCCATCTTGATTGAAAGGAAAACATTATCTTAACTATGTCTCTCAAATTTAAGTGATTATATCTCTACAAATAAAAAATTTATAATTTATTTTATTCTTTCATTTTCAATCATTTTGTCCTTTTTTGATTAAAAATGAAAGCAGGCCTGTTTTATGGCATATGAATTTCTAAATTCCGACTGATGAGTTGATCCCCCCCCAAAAAAAAAATAACGAACTAGTTGTTATTAAATAGTTACCTTACGACTTAAGGCAAAATATTACACCATATCTAAATAGAAAAGGCTACTATGTATTCTGTTAATTCGATTCATAAAACAAAAATCATTCAGACTTTTACTAGATATGAAAAAGAAAAAGCTTCAATGTTTTTTTTAAATTTATTGCAGCAAGTTTATCACGGATAGAGAAGGTTCCATTCATCACTACAGAAAATGTCCTATACATACTTTGAATCAATTTGGCGACTGTACAAAAACTAAAAGGTTCACTGATGTGCAAATGATGGACATAAAAGATGAACTGGACTCGCGAATATCAATAATTTCTTCAGAGATTAGTCCCACATAAAAAGAAAGTAATCCATTGGTAAATCGCAAAGTGACTCTTCCAGTGTTTGCCTAAGGTCAAAAATTGAAAAACTGAAAGGTTCACTGGTGAACAAATGATGGGCATAAAAGATAAAACGAACTCGCAAATATCGATTATTTTCTAAGAGATAAATGTCACATTAAAAAGTGAGGAATCCGTTGGAAAATCGCAAAGTTACTTTTTCAGTTTGGCTAATAGACAAAAATTAAAAGGTGAAAGGTTCACTTGTGAACAAATAATAAACAAAGTAAAATAAAACACATACATACCAGTGTATGTCCAAATTCACGATTCCCCCATAAAAAACAAATTAAAAAATTTCAAAACTGGCAAATTAGTTATACACATGAATTTCATCAAGGAAGTGAGGCCGGGTGCTTTGGAAGGGTAAGCACCTATCTAGCTAGCTATAAATGATTTATATACCCTTATCTAAAAAATTCTTAAAGCATCAGTCGTACGTTAAATTAGGAAGCTAAAATTTTTAGATCTGTTGGAATAAGTTTAAGGGACGGGACCTTTTTAAAAACTGCAATAAAAAATCGTTTTTATATGAACTCTACAATGGAGACTGATGGTTACTATAAACAAGTATGGATCTGTCAAGTTTAGCTCTATTACAAACGAATAAATAAAGTCGTAATGGTTTTAAACAAATTAAAAACTATTTTTGGATGTTAAAGTACGCTTTAATTTGAAATGCAGAAATTCATGAGAAAAAATTACATGTGCTGCATTTGTAGCCCTAATAGACAGAAAAGCATATAAATTAAAGATTTCATAAACTTCAAAGGATAATTATCTCGTTTAAACAAGATATTTTCTCGTTTGAACAAGATACTATCTCGTTTAAACAAGATTCTATCTCGTTTAAACAAGATAATTATCTCGTTTGAACAAGATACTATCTCGTTTAAACAAGATAATTATCTCGTTTAAACAAGTCTTCAACCTTACTAGTTGGAAGTACTTATTGCTTCTCTTCCTTTTGCGGTTCTCCATTATTTTTTCTTCACCTGCTCACTTTTTGTCCGCATGATTTCTCCTAGACACATCAATCTTGTTCAATTTTTTAGGGTAGGTTCTTGTATTGTGGAAGTTGTGTTATCCGTGATTAATATCTCCGAGGGTTCAATGGAGAGGGGCAGAATGGTGGGGTCTCAAAAACAAAAAAAAATCAATTTTTCAATAAACACTTAGCTGTGTACTATAAAATTATATATATTAGTAATCCGCACTAAAGGATGTGTCATAACTTTTAAACTGTCGAGATCCCCACCCTTAAACTATATATTTTCTGATTCCTTATGATAAAAAGAAACGATTCATACTAATGAAAGACACCTAAGGTTATTTCCCACTGTGAGATATGGCTGGTTTGTGCTATGTACACATATAACTTGAAAAAGTTTAAATCCCTGCCCCTAACATAATATTTTTTCTTTCATAATGGAAATTTCAATTGACTGATTTAAAAAAAAACTCTAGGAAATCATTTCCAAATGAGAAGGGAGGTTTGTAGGGCCAGAATTCCCCCACCCTCATGAAAAATTCCTATCCTAAAACATACTTGATTTATGTTTTAGGGCAAACTTATAGGATTCAAGTCCTGTTCGAAGAATTGAAAACAATTTTGAATAGCATATCTACATCCTTTAATTCTGGTCAATTATTCATTACATATGTAGCTTCTGGCTATACACTGCAGTCATCACACGTCAATCAAATGGTTGGTTACACCCTCCACACTCTATTGTTAACTTGCTATTTATCAAAGTCGAATATTTGTCCAATCTAATTGACTAATTGTAACTGCCAAATTTGATTTACCACAAACCACAAAACATGATAAGGGGTGTTTAAAATAATAAATTAGTGTCTGAAGAATTGCTGTCAATCAAAAATAGTTCACCAAGTTCACAATAAGAAATATATCAAGGTTTCAGGGTGGTGTTTAATATAATAGAAAAATAACACTAAATTAACAATTTTTTGAAAGATTTGAATCTTTTGTGTAATAAAATAATTTTAGAGAGTTAATTAAGAACTGGAAAAGAGTTGGGTAATGGACTGATTCCATGGCTCAAGGCATGTCTGCCCCGGGAAGTCGTGGATTCAAACCTCGACCAGGCCATACATAAGACTTTAAATATTGATATATATGTATTGCCTCCTTGCATGGTCCTCGGCATTAGGAAGATAGAGTATGGTCTGGTTCATAAGGTGCCAGGACAATGGACGGGGGAAGTGATATAGTTCAAGCAATGATTAATCACGGTAGGTATGAAAAGTAAACGGGAGAAAACGGGAGTATACGGGAGTATACGGGAGTAAACGGGAGAAATAAAAGAAAAGTTAATTTACATATTTTGCCTACGGTAGGTTTATTAGATGCAGTTTAACAAAATCAACAAATTAAAAAAATTATGACTCTAGCATGATTTTTAACGATTTTACGGCGAAAATATTTATGGCATATGTATAATACTCGTTCACCTATACGTGTGAACAGGAGTAAACGGGAGAAATTATAG
This sequence comes from Tegillarca granosa, assembly GCA_029721355.1. NCBI lineage: Eukaryota > Metazoa > Mollusca > Bivalvia > Arcoida > Arcidae > Tegillarca > Tegillarca granosa. Next base: position 34,907,928 of record CM056602.1, on the reverse strand, counting down.
AGAAGTTAACCAATATATTTTGTCTACGGTAGGTTCAGTAGATGCAGTTTTAAAAAATAAACAAAATAAAAAAAATTATGACTTTAGGTAAGATTTAAAGTATTTTAGAGCTGAAATTGTGCGTTCGTGTCGTAACTACGTAGTGTCAAAGAAAGGTAACTCTTGTAAACTGTGGGTGTCAATAGAAAAGTATGTAAAACGCCTTGTTGTTATTGCTTTTATTATTAATATGAATGTTTTGTTAAAAATTAATTAATATTAAACATAACTAAAAATTACACTAAATAAGCAATTTTTCGAATCATTTTAATCACTGAAATGATAAAATGAACTTTTAGAGAGATCAATAAGAACTGTAAAAGAGTTTATTAATACTGTTTTATATCACCCCAGTCACGATATTTTAACTTATATTGATTCAGTCCATTTTGAAATGCTGGTGGAAAATAGAGTTTCCAGAGAAAACCATAGTCTTTTCTAAAGCAAACTTATAAGTTATAATACATTAGAATCTTTACAAAAGAGTAGGCAGTACTTTTTGCTGTCAGAAAATGTACCATTTAACAAAATTTTCAGCCCTCTTATATTTGAAATTTACTTAAAACTAAGGTTTGTTCCCTCATGCAAAGCATTCCTTAGCTGGATTTGGATTTATATAATTTTGGAACTTTAGATTCATTATTTTCAACTGTTTGGCTATGTTTTTTATCTATCTAACTTTTTCGGCCCCTAGTGTCACTGATGAGGAATGAATTTCCGAAATGTGCACATCTTGCACATCAAAATTTAACTGGTATTTGTTATATATTAAAGTCTAGGCATTTGGAGGAAACTGTCATCAACAAGTGTACACACATACTTTAGACCAATTAATAAGTTAAACTAATAATTATTTGTAATACGGTTTAAAATAATTGTGTATAATGTCACTTTTTGAAAAAAACTGGTTTTTTTTTTCATGTGAATAACCATTTTTGTAATATGTTCATACTCGGAACATTTCTATTATTGCATAAAATTCGACGAAATGTCGCACTACAAGTGAATTTCCGATAAATTGTCGCATTCTATCAAGTGTCAGTTCGACGAAAAGTCCATTCGACGAAACGTCTGCACCGAATAAGACTGCATATTCATTGATTGTTGTTACTGTCTTTGGGGCTTAGTGGTAGAGGGTCTGCCTTAAGAGCGAGGACACCAGTGGCTCATTGGTAGACTGTCTGCCTCGACAGTCATAGGTTCGAATCGTGACTGGGTCATACATATGACTTTGAAATTTGAAATATCGAACGGTTCACCTGTTGCCAGAATATTGAACTGGGGGAATGGTTTACCTTGTCTGCGGCATACTGACATGGTGAGCTAGCACCTTACCAAAAAGACACCGCGAGTTTGTGTTAGTACATAATAGACCAGGCTACACAAAGCACACCACACACTTACATGCACTTGTACTTAGTTTAATTTTTACATGTACATTTTACATCAATAACACACAAACACACACTGCCATACGGATATTCTTAAGCACATATAGCTAAAAAAAGATGTGACTTTACACAACATTTTAACTAACCAATCTCATGGTGCAAACTAATGGGGGTCAAAATTTTGGGTGGTGGAAGACTTTAGTAATTGTGCTTGCCACAGTTACAACTCTAGCTTGTTTTGTTTTTCTATTCATATTAATGTTGGTCATTACAGGACAAATACAAGAATATAAATATATGTAGTAAAAAAGAAATGAAAGCCGAAAAATGTACCCATAGAAATAATAATATACCTAAATGTAACCCTCCCCTGTCGAATCGTGTAAGCGTATATGTGCGTATTAAGGCTTTTATGGCTGATATTTGAAATCAATGTTCACAAAATATTATTCATCATGATATAAATTAATACTGAATATTTTTTAAATAAATATTCAGCTACTCGTACTGAATTTAAAAATCATAAAAATCTATACATAAATCAGATTGCGTAAGCGTATATGTGCGTATGAAGACTTAAATATTAGAATATTTGGTATCATTGGAGACAGAAATTCAATAACGTTTTTAATTATAAGCTAACTTTTCTTCTACAAGTAGCCAGCTCCAGCTATAAGTAGCCAATTACTACTACTGTTTTTGACTATCACCGCTTTCGTCAATATACCAGAATAACAATAACTCGTTTAAACGAGAAAGTATCTTGTTTAAACGAGAAAGAATCTTGTTTAAACCTGATAATTATCTTGTTTAAACGAAATAGTTTTCTTGTTTAAACGAGAGAGTATCTTGTTTAAACGAGAAAGTATCTTGTTTAAACGAGAAAGTATCTTGTTTAAACCTGATAATTATCTTGTTTAAACGAAATGGTTTTCTTGTTTAAACGAGAGAGTATCTTGTTTAAACGAGAGAGTATCTTGTTTAAACGAGAAAGTATCTTGTTTAAACGAGATAGTATCTTGTTTAAACGAGAAAGTATCTTGTTTAAACGAGATAGTATCTTGTTTAAACAAGAAAGTATCTTGTTTAAACGAGATAGTATTTTGTTTAAACGAGATAATTATTTTGTTTAAACGACATAGTATCTTCTTTAAACGAGAAAGTATCTTGTTTAAACGAGAAAGTATCTTGTTTAAACGAGAAATTTTCTCGTTTAAAAGAGATAATTATCTTGTCTAAACGAGTTACTATCTCATTTAAACGAGATAGTAATTTTTTTCTAGTGTATAAAATGGCACTTACACGCTTTCGTACTTTTAATATTTTTTTTTTGTTTTTGTATCCTTGTTCTTGTTCACTGCATATTACACAACTTCGCGATATCAAACTTGAGGATTTATCCTTTTTAATTACACTGTCAGATTCTTAACAAAAACAGTTGCATCTTGGTAAAGTATATTTTTTGCACTGATAATTCCGAAGCTGAAACATGCCACGCCACAATTAAACTCTGTCTAGGGAAGGACAAAACATACTACTGAAAAGTAATCGGACAGAAAAATTTCTCTGTAGCATTTGACGTAATTGATTGAAGTCATTTACATTCCCTTATATACTGCTCAAAACACCATATAATCGGATATTGAATTACTTATATTTATCAACCTTTATTTGTTATAAAGGTTTCTTATTGTTATTACATTTTTGTCACCAACAGTATAGCAAAAAATGACTTTAAACTCTAATCGTTTTATACAACATTTGTTGCGCCATCTGTAAATAAATCTTATAACTATAACGTGTTTGTCTTTTTTACCTAAACAAAACTAGTAGCCGCACTAAAATTTCATTTCATCAATTTATGAGTGTTTTTATATCGCTAATGCACATCAATTTGTTTTCCTTTTATTTGTTTTATTTGGATTTTAAAAACAGCCTTTAACTTTCAAATCAGCAATAAAGTGATTCAAGAGAATAATATATAACACTAATACCAGTTAAATTTTGATGTGCCAAATGTGCACATTTCGGAAATTCATTCCTCATCAGTGACACTAAGACCGAAAAGTTGGATACATAAAAATTATAAGCCAAACAGTTGAAAATAATGAATCTAAAGTTTCAAAATTAAATAAATCCAAATCCAGCTAAGAAATGCTGTGCATGAGTCATTTAAGTTGAATTTTAAAGACATGCGTACAAAGAAGAATTTTTATGAAGTAACCTTGAGCATTCTCTTTGGCAATATAAAGGATATGAAGAAATGTCATATATTTTGTTTAGCAGGTACAAAAATAAAGGTAAGTGATTAATATGTAAAATTTATCAAAAACGTAATCATTTATCACGGATTTATAAAAGTTTTGTTATCTTATTTTAAATACATGTTTTGAAAGTTGGCTTATTGATTCAGGACATTTATAGTTTAGAGAAATGACTGTGCAGAAGTAACTCCAATAAAAATACATGTATTTTAGCACATTTTTCAGTCTTGTAAATGTTTTGCTTTGCAACAGAATACCAGATACTTGACTTAATCTATATTTCTTAAGCTTTGTACAATAGGCCGGTTTGTAAGATTAGAAAACATGAAATGCAATTTTAGAGCTACATTTCCCGACAACTGAAAAACAAAAATAATTAAATTCATATAAAATGCATAAATAATGTTGATTTGACAAGATTGCTTTATGTTCAATTTGGATGGTTTTTTTTTTCAATGGAAAAATAAAATTGCATATGTTTAGTACTGGTTTAAAAATATCTACGGGCAACTGTATTTTGTTTTCAAAAAATAGTTACAATTAATAATGTTAATTTTTTTTATAAAATGATAAATAACATAATTATAAATAAATCTAGTTATTTTCATTGACGCAATTCAGCAATTTTTGTTCTAGAATGAACACGTTTTCTTTCTGTCGTCGTCATTGTTTACTTACATGTAAGAGTTTCACGCAGGCTACAAGCTGGTAATAACACAATATTGAGTTAGCCCAAGCTTTTATAATTTCCATTCAATATGAACTAATCGAACACATATTAATTACAACCACTTTATATTGACAAAGAATTCTTGAGAATTTTTTTTCAATTCTGGGTAAACTAAATGCATCTTTAAGTAATCTTAATATGATCAGTTTAAGATAAGATTTTTTTTAAATATTGAACACATCTATGAATCGTATATCGTGTTTTGTTACCACTGTTCTACGTATAAGACAATTTACGTAAACGCTCATATACATTATATATTACGTTTTATTTATCATTTTTTATGTTTTTTTGTCAGATACCAAATTCATTTTTACCAAGAACTTCATTTATTAACGGACATGTGTTTGCAACCATAGCCAATGATAACATTACTTCTTTGGAATATGGCACAATTCCTGTTAGAAATTCAAATGCGATTTCAACCGCAGATGAACTTAACAAAACTTATTCTGATTATAACACGAATATAGTTCATGATACACATGTGTTTTCAGCTGTAGCTAGCTTGAACTTAACATCTTTATTCTATGATGCAATTCAAGTTAACGTTTGGAATGCTAATGGTAACAGGATCTTCACATGCTGCTGTATTATGAATCAAAATGGAACACTTTCAGAAAGGGTTGCAGTGAATTTTTATAAGCCTTATATGACTAAAAATCCCGGATTAGCAGCACTATATAAAGCCGCAAAATCATATAAATGTCCCTTTTCAAACACATACAATGAAAAACAGATGACAGGTAATAAACCTCAAGTTTCAGACGACAAGCCATTAAAAGTTACTTTACGTCTAGGTAAAGAACATTGCAAATACAAAAAAAATCTATGTAGAAATACACTATCCTAAACAACATAAAGGCGAGCTTGCATTATGTGTTAAACCTGCTTACGGTTATCTAGATCCAATGGAATTAATAGCATGGTTCGGGTTCCATAGACTATATGGTGTAGACCATTTCTTCGTTCTTGTAGACAATGTGAATCAATCAGCGATGGATGTGCTGAAGTATTAAAGCAAAATAGGACTGCTGAATTTTATTAATTTTACATTTCAAAAGTCATCTAAATATAAGTGGTAAGATAATTATTTAATTCCTTTTCTTGTCTATTTTTGTGTGTGTTTTATTGCTTGCTACAACTATCACGTAGCAAGAATAGTAAAATATTGCTAGTTATTACTAGATTCATTAATTTTCAACTGTTTGGCTCATGTTTTTCATTATCAAACTTTTCGGTCTAAGTGTCACTGATGAGGAATGAATTTCCAAAATGTGCACATCAAAATTCAACTGGTATTTGTGTTATACATTTAGTTTACCTTCCATGCCATTTGTATTTGAGAAGAAGGAAAATATTTAATAGTTTAATCATTTCTCATCGATATCCTGGCGTCATTTTGACCACTTTGGTACGATATTCTTATATGGTATAAAGAAAAGAATAAGAAAATTTGAAATAACGTTTCTTTACGAATCTTACATTTATTGATTTCTACTAAATCGTTATGCTATTGTCTAAAGGAAAAGTAAACATGCTCGTAACCAGTGTATACGCGCACTCCAAGAGTTAAGAATTTCTGTCTTACGGAAATTATAAACAAAATCATGAAATTAATGAAGAAAAAATATTCTTATTTATGAGACCAAATAAAATTATATTTTTTAAATTTTCACACCCCATTTCTTCCATGAGAAATGGTGACATTTTTAGAGATAATTTTATTTTAGATTTAACCTGAAATGGCTCTATATGCAAATTAGAATTTTAATATATTAAATATTGGGTTTATAATGCAAATTACTTTTACAAGTGGTTCAACATGACTATAAAGAAGTGTTTATCTACAGATCCATTGAATTTGCAGGCTTTGGAAATGTAAAATAAAATCTATAAAAAAGGGCTGATTTCTAAAACATCAGAAACCGGAGGTCAAAATTGATCTTGGATGATTTTGATAAGTCTGTCATCAGATATAGATTATATTGTCAAAACATTGCAGCAACGTTGAAAAAATCAGATTGAAAAAGATACAAGCAAAATCTCAATTAGTACTCTTGCTGTGTTACTCAATGGAATCGGTTTTAAATTTTAAAAGAAAGGATCAAAACTTTACTTTTTTGAAAATATTTCAGTAATGAAAGATTGTTGCCAGTATTTTAGAAATTTAAAATCATACTAACAATTAGTGTTTGATGTATATTTAGATGAGATATCGGCAAATCAACATTATAAAACATCAATATGAATTGAATCCACAACGTTTGAACATAATCCTGTTATTCTATCTGGTAAACATTAGCGCTTTTTCACTTTACATGCTGGTCGCGCAGAGACAGACTTGAATGAAAATTGTGATCTAGTTTTTTGAAGGCATAACCTGAATATAGTGATAACCATAATTAGATAAATGATAACTTGTTGAATAACTTTTTCATGAAATGAAACCTAAATAACACAAATACGTAAGTTTTGCCTGTATGCATGTGAATTTAATCTCCCTTTGGTCAAGACTAGGCAAAGGGTATAAAAAAAGAGTTTCAATTTTAATATTTTGTAAAAAGAAACAGTATCAGAAATTGAATAGTATCTACAGACTTCCGGTAATATGATTATTATCTATATATTTTTAAACAAATTATTTAACACTTAAAATTTAATCACAAACAATCAAAAATGTTTTTTTTATAATTTTTGTAAGGACAGTGATTGGATATCCTTTATTTGTCGCTATAGATTATATAAATATTAATTTCACCACTATGTATTCTAATTATATTACAACAATTTATGCATCATTATCAATTTTCAGATCTGGTTATGAGAATTCAATTCAAATGTGACTATAGGTTTTTTGTCACTTAAAGATGACATCGACAAAAAATCTATCAGACACAAATGCCAAAAATAATATAAAGTCGAACATAAAATATTTGTAATTCCATTTAAAATTTTTTAGGTTCATAAAGTACCTAATACACTTATGTTTGTTAAGGCTCTAATAGAATAATGAGCCGATAACACTATCGAGTTGTCGCCCCCTGATCCGCTAGAGGGCTACTACTTCCGGGGAGTTCACAGTTGTAAACAATTTAGTTACTACTATTATGTATCTATTAAATGCCCGGTGCGTTAGTTTTAATGCATCGATTCTTTTCGATGTAAAAAGTTATACATAGACTGGACTGTTGTTTTAATTGCATCTTTTACTTAAAATTAATTATCTTTGCTTGTCATTGAAATTTTACAGTGTTAAAATCGATTTTATACGATTTGACGATGCGTATGTTGACCTTATCTGGACACGTGGGAGGGTTAGCCCAAAGAATTTATCCGTTATAAAATGGGGAAAAAATCATCATATGTTGCAATTTTTATTGTAAATAGTAAATTTATACTGTTATCTGTCTCATACACGCGTAACCTGGATATAAGTAATGCATGGTTGACTTGGATTTTGGTTTACATATAAAAAATGTTACAGAATTAAACGTCGAAAATCTTTTTTTATTTTTATTTTTTATTTTTTATTTTTTTTTTATTTTTTTTTTTTTTTATTTTTTTTTTTTTTCATTTTCAAGTATTGAGAATTATTATTCACTGACTGATGCCAGAGAGAAAAACAATATGCAATATTAAACATGAAAACAGTTAAAAATGATAAATTTAAAAAAACAAAAAAAAAAAAAAACACTTGTGTCCTGTAATAATTAACACGATCCGCAGTATTTATCTACCAATAAAGGAAAATATTACTTAATTCAATAAAAAGTAACGGCTACATAAAATTAATTTTTGTATTATGATTCGATTTATATATCTTCCGTTTTATTATAATTATTTTTATTATTAGTATTATTTTATGTTTATGTAAACCCTTGTCAGCACAAGCGATATGTCTTAAACAACATGCAATAATTATTATAATCACAGTTTTTGAAAACATAACGATTGGTATCAAAACAAAGAGAAAACGTTTCAACTAAAACAAACAAGCCAATTTATAACTAAGTTTTTGCTGGAGAGAGAGAGGGAGGGAGAGAGAGAGAGAGAGAGAGAGATATTTAAAATGAAAGCTTATTTTCTGAAAATTTTCGAATATAGTGAATATAAGTGATAATAGAAAAGAGAAGTTCGAAGCAATTATGAGTGATAGAGAGAAAATGCTTGTAGTCATTATGAGTGGTAGAGAAAAAAGGGCACGTAGTGACTTTAAGTGATAGAGAGAAAAGACTCGTAGTGATTATGACTGATAGAGAGAAAAGGACCTGTAGTGATTATGAGTGATAGAGAGAAAACACAGTAATTATAAGTGATAGAAAGAAAATTCGTAGTAATTATGAGTGATAGAGAGAAAAGGTATTTTAGAGATTATGACTGACAGAAGAAAACGCGTAGTGATTATGAGTGAAAAAGTGAAAAGGACTCGTATTGATTATGGCTGATAGAGAGAAAAGGTCTCGTAGTGATTAAAACTGATACAAAGATAAATAATTAGTGTTTTTAATTATTTTTGAATTTTTATATTAACAATAATTTAACATGGCTTGCGTAATTATCAAATTTGTTCAAACGGGCTCTTAGTAACTGTGAAATGTGTTCAGATTAACTCAAATTGAATACCAATTATGGTTGTTTACTGTAAACAATTTCCTTCCATCAAATATACAAGTGTCAAAAATTTTCAAGGTATTTTGGGAAAATAAAAACCTTTGATGTATAGAAAGGCAGGATAAGTGTGTATATTAGACCGTGTCAAGGTGTGGATATACACAGGTATCTTCAAATAACTGTGTATATTCACCCGTCGATATACATGTTAATTAAAGATCAGTGGTTGTATCATTGTACCTGAGACGATCTTGTATAGATGCAAAGTTTTAAGCATGCAATATATGTTCAATTCCATAGGTCAAAACCTCCCCTATTACCTGATCAAGTGTCAAAATTATGCCAACATAGACATCAACTCTGATTTCGAAAAATCGGTTTTTTTACACTTTTTGATTTAAAAATCAAGTAGAGAAAATAAAAATAAAATACTTTTAATAACAAGAAATCTTCAAAGTTCATATATATGACCATTTTACATAAAACAATCGATGTATTTTAACTGAAACACCAGACATTTAATAGATAAAAGATAGTAGCAACCAAGTTGTTTACAACCGTGAACTCCTCGGAAGTAGTATCCCTCTAGCGGATCAGGGGCCGTAACTCGATAGTGTTATCGGCCCATTATCAAACATGTAGATATTTTATCAAGTGCCCATCCAAAGAAGGCAAGTTTGCAATCAGTTTTCTAAATGAGTGGCTTAGAATGGATTAATTGTGTCCTATCCCCAGACAATTTTTTCTATTAAAATCAAGGTAGTTATTTTCATTTATTTATTAATTTATTTTATTATTCCAAAGTGTATTTGTCTTTTCTTTATAATGTATTGTTTTGATTTTTCATCATTCAGTTGTACTGATTCATGTTTATTGTAAGGTGGACTCATACCAGTTTCATGTTTTTCAGTTGATAGCAGTTCTCATATTACATAAACATAATTTATATATATTTTTGTCTGTTTTGTCTTGTATTTATATTCGAACAAATATTGTTACAATTGTGATTAAAACATCCCGAGCGATGGATTAACATCAAGCCTGTTATCAAAATAAAAACGGCGATGATCAACTGATTACTTTTTGCATGGATGTTGTTTTAATATTATCAGCTACCTAGGATTACATAAGTAATATGACATTTTGCATCTAAATGATGTCACAAAACTGTTCCTTAAAACATATATATTTCTTTTTTATATTTGCAAAGATAACATGTCTATATAATTATTTTCAGCAAGAAAAATCAAGGCTAGATATAATTATCAGCGAATAGCCATATTCGATTGTGGGAAGAGAATGTGGGGGTATAGTTATGCTGGATTTCTAGATTTTGATGAATACATGTTCCCAAAGAACCATACTAATTTGAAAAAGTTTTTTCAGGTACTGTATCGATTCAGATATATTTATAGGTTTGTAAACAAACACATTTTGAAACAATAATACGTTATTTATGCATTATTTTAAAATCAGTAAGTGTTGTAAACGTATTTGTAAATATTTTGTCATTTGAAAGCGTTCAACAAATCGTATTTTCGCTCTGATTACAACCTTTTGTTTAATAAATCATATAAGATGCAGAATCAAATGCTTCTTTCATGTGTATAGATAAATCTATATAATATACAACACTGCTCGAAATATAAACTGTTCCATTGCAGCATAAGATTTACTGTGACAGAAACAAAAGAACAAACGATAATTAAATTTCGAAAATTCAACTTTTAACAACCCTCTCGAGCGTCACAGATGCTTTAGAACTTTCTACAGAAAGGTCGAAATTCAGGAAAAAGTAAACAAAAACAATAATTGGTATGTGTTGTAAATTACTAGGGAGGAATGACTTTCCGAAATGTGCACATATTGAACATCAAAATGGAACAGGTATTTTGTTAGATATATCAGTGACTTGTTATAAAACATATATAGCTATTTCTTGCTTCTTTTTTAGGATGAAAAAACAAACGAACGAATCGCCTCAGTCATATTTCTTGTTGAATACTTTTTTGAGGAGTGGGGTAGAAAAAAAACCAACAATACTATACAACCATTTTGGTATTTCAACAGAACCGCTCGAAGCAGCTATCGCACAAAATCAATATCCATCCCAGCCCAAATAGAGTTTCCTGAGGAAAATTTACATTTGTTCAAATCTAAACCAAATTTCAAACAGTAAGTAATGATTGGTTTTATACAGTTCGAAGAAGACATGTTTATTTTCTAATAGTTTAACGCCAGTACATTTGTATAAAATTTAAGGTCACCTTGATTGAAAGGAAAACATCATCTTAACTATGTCTCTCAAATTAAAGTGATTATACCTTAACAAATAAATAATCATAATTAATGTTATTCTTTCATTTTCAATCATTTTATCCCTTTTGTAACAAAAAATGAAAGCAGACCTTTTATATGTCATATGAATTTCTAAATTCCGACTGATGAGTTGATTTTTCCCCATAATAACGAACTGTTGTTTTAAAATAGCTACATTACGACTTGATGCAAAATATTACACCATATTTAAAAAGAAAAGGTACTATGTATTCTGTTATTTCGATTCATTAAACCAAAATCATTAAGACTTTTACTTAATATGAAAAAGAAAAAGCTTTCATATTTTTTTTAATTTATTGCAGCAGGTTTATCACAGATAAAGAAGGTTCCATTCATCACTACAGAAAATGTCCTATACATAGTTGGAATAAATTTGGCGACTGTACAAAAACTAAAAGGTTCACTGATGTGCAAATGATGAACATAAAAGATGAATTGAACTCCCGAATATCGATAATTTCTTCAAAGATAAGTCCCATATTAAAAAGAAAGTAATTCATTGGTAAATCGCAAAGTGACTCTTCCAGTGATTGGCTAATGGACAAAAATGAAAAACTGAAAGGTTCACTGGTGAACAAACGATGGACATAAAAGATGAACTGAACTCGCGAATATCGATAATTTTTTCAGAGATAAGTCCCATATTAAAAAGAAAGTAATCCATTGGTAAATCGAAAGTGACTCTTTCAGTGTTTGGCTAATGGACAAAAATGTAAAACTGAAAGGTTCACTGGTGAACAAACGATGGACATAAAAGATGAACTGAACTCGCGAATATCGATAATTTCTTCAGAGATAAGTCCCACATAAAAAAGAGGGTACCCCGTTGGTAAATCACAAAGTTTTGCTAATGGACAAAAATTAAAAGGTGAAAGGTTCACTGGTGAACAAATAATGAACGTGATAAAATAAAACACATACATACCAGTCTATGTCCTAATCACAATTCCTCCATAAAAAAAGTAAAAACTTTGAAAACTAGCAAATAAGTTATACATGTAAATTTCATCATGGAAGTGGAGCCGGGTGCTCCGGAAGGGTAAGGACCTGTCTAGCAAGCTATAAATGATGATTTGTATACCCTTATGTAAAAAAAATTCTTTCAGGATCAGTTCTACATTGAAATAGGTAGCTACAATTTTTAGATCTGTTGATATGTTTAAAGGTCGGGGTTTTTTTAAAAAAAATGCTAAAAAATCCCATTAATATTTAATCTACAATGGAGACTGATTGTTACTGAAAATAAGTATGGGTCTTTCAAGTTAAGCTCTATTACAACGGAAAAGATAAAGTCGCAATACTTTTAAACAAATTAAAAACAATTTATGGAAGTACAAAGTATGTTTAAACCTAAATGAAGAAACATGATATAAGATTACATGGGAAGGATTTTGTAACCCAAGTGCACAGGAAAACGTATATATTAACGATTTGATAAACTTCAAGGTATTAATTTGTTCAATAAACTTCAAAGTATTTATTTGTAGGTTAAGATTAACATTTACCTTGCATTTTATTATAATATTTTCTTTATCTTAGTTTATTTATTTATTTTTAATTGCTGTTCTTTTCCATTGCATATTACACAACTTCGCGATATCAAACTTGAGAATTTTCCTTTTTAATTGCACTGCCAATGGATTCTTGACAAAAACAGTTGCATCTCGGTATTTTTTTTTTTTTTTTTTTTTTTTTTTTTTTTTTTTTTTTTTTTTTTGCAATGAAACATTCCGCAGCTAAAAATGCCACGCCACAATAAAACACTGTCTAGGGACATGTCAAAAGATCCTATTGAAAAGTAACCGGACAGAGGAAGGTCTCTGTAGCATTTGACATGATTGATTGAAGTCATTTACATTCCCTTATAAACTGCTCAAAACACCATATATAATAGGATATTGATTTACTTATTTTGCTCGACCAATATTTATTATTTGTTATAAAAGTTTCTTATTGTTATTAAATTTGTTTTTTACCAACAGTATAGCAAAAGATGACTTCAAACTGTGATCGCTTCATGCTTCTTTTGTTGCGCCATCTGTTAATAGATCCAATAAGTACAGATCATTAAAAAAACAAATGTGTTTGTCTTTTTTACATAAACAAAACTAGAAGCCGCACTAAAATGACATTTAATCAATTATATCGCTAATGCGATAATTTTTAGCAAAATTTTCAGTCGTCTTAATTTTTGAAATTTATTTAAAACTAAGGTCTGTTCCTTCATGCAAAACATTCTTAAGCTGGATTTGGATTCACATATTTTTGGAACTTTAGATTCAATAATTTTCAACTGTTTGGCGTATGTTTTTATCTATCAAACTTTTCGGCCCCTAGTGTCACTGATGAAGAATGATTTTCCGAAATGTGTATATCTGGCACATCAAAATTTAGCAGGTATTTGTTATATATTTGCTATAACAAAAGACTAAATGGTTAAATTGAAAAAGGACTGTTCCAAATAAATTTGTTAATGTTATTGAAATTAAAAGAAATAGATAAGTTGGTTTTTATAGAATAAAATATCAAACAAAATACTTGTTAAATTTTGATGTACAATATGTGCACATTTCTGAAAGTCCATAACTCAGTAGGCAGTACTTTGTGCTGTCAGAAAATATACCGTTTAGCAAAATCTTCAGCCGTCTTAATTTTTGAAATTTATTTAAAACTAAGGTTTGTTCCATCATGCAAAACATTCTTTAGCTGGATTTGGATTTATATAATTTTAGAACTTTAGATTCAGTAATTTTCAACTGTTTGGCTTGTGTTTTTTATCTATCAAACTTCTGGGCCCCTAGTGTCACTGATAAGGAATGGTTTTCTGAAATGTGCACATATGACACATAAAAATTTAACAGGTATTTGTGTTATATATTTACTAAGATTTTCTTTAACTTAAAATTTGGCAAATTTTAGACCTTAGTTATTTTGTTAATTGTTAAGATACTTAGTACTTTTGTATTTTAAGGTATCATTTTGAAGATCACATTAAGCTTATTACATCTGTACTTAGTTGTAACTAAATGACTTATCATTGTCTAAACAGGAGATTGGCCAACGTTGCTAAATTTAAGTAAAGGAAAATTTTAGTTGAGAAACTGAGGTCTAGACAAAAAAGTTTAAAATCAAAAGTTATGATAAATTTATTTCTAAAGTTGTGGAAAGTTTATTCAATAATAATCGATTTCACAGCCGTGACACATTAAAATGTTGTGCATCTGCGTTTAAGCTCTGTCCAGATTGCAACATTCCAACTGCCTGGGCATTATAAATTGAAGTCGGAATAGTAAAATGAATAAAAAGGATTTAAAATGTTGAGTTTCTTCCAGAAGTAAGTATAAACCAAAAATGGCATACAACTTCGACCTACCAAAACCACTTTTATTTGAACCCCACGCTAATGTATTCGTTTATAACTAGGTATACACGAAGAGCACTTGCTAAAACAGTTGCAATTATTAAAGCAATGAATCCTAATATAACATGGAGACAAAAAGATGTCATTTTCATTAAAGATACATTATATAATAAGTCTGAAAACGTAATCTATAACCTTTTTGTCCAGTATATTAAGTTCCGCCTTTCTATGTTGTTTTTGTTATGCTGTTTAACGTCGCATCAGCATATTTACCAGTTATTCGTTTCGGGAACAAGGTTATTAATCGGACTTCTTATGCCGAGCGCCAAAAGTCTTATGTATGATCCGGCTAGGGTTCAAATCCACGACCTACCGCTATCAAGTCGAATGGTCTTCCTTTGAGCTACCGCGGGGTGCGATTCTATGCCTCTTCAATACATAAAAGACTATGTTTGATTTTTAATTACAGCTTACTAAATTTTTTAAAAAGTCAATGACAGCTGACTTTGCGAACTTGGTAAAACTTTTACCAAGCTAAATTTAGAAGTCTAAGCTTCTAATCTATATTGTTGATATTTTTAAAATATTGAAAAATTTTACTACTTGTGGTCAATGGGACCTTGAATATCCAAGTAAACAGCTTCACAATCTTCATCGAGCCCAAAATCTTGATCATATATATGAGGTTTCCAAGATAATGGTTCTTTCGGTTCCCGAGAAAACTGTTTAGGGCCAATTTTAGACTACTGTGACCTTGCATGAAGCTCAAGGTCAACTATATTTGTAAGAGCTTCGTGCATCAGGAATCAGATTAAATATGCTTAAAACACGTTTAAAAATGTACACATGTATATACGTGTAAATACAATCTTATTGATTATTAAATAAGTTGAGTAAGCCAGCCGTCAAATAAAATAAAGAGTCAATAACCCAAAACACTAAGCATCTATTAAGGAACTACTAGTAGATCATTCAATGAATATATATATCTTTATTTGGTTAAATTACAAATAAATCGTCACTATTTCAATTCTATACCATTTATTTATTGAATGGGGTTTTACGTTCCAGTCAAGAATATTCAATTATATCGAGACGTCACCAGCTATAGGTGAAGTGGTAGAAATTTTGCTTTTGCATTGCGCTTACAGCAATGAGCAGGGAGGGCTCTTTAGCATGCCACGCCTGCCGTGACACGGGGCATCGGTTTTAAAGGTCTCCTCCAAAAGACCATGTGACTGATTTCGAAATGCCAATTGATGACTGAAGAGCTTCTACCTACTTTTAAGTCTTGGTCAGACTCGAACAGAGTCCACCACAACGACCTCCCACACACGATGTGAGCATTCTAACAACTGAGATACGTAGAAGTTCTATACCATATAACAAACACATAAAATTGTTATACAATGTATAAATATTTTACGTATTCAAATACTTTGGTTATTGTAGGTATTCGATGACAGCTATTGGATATTATCTAGAAAAGGTTCCTCACACTTAAAAACAAATCGGGTTGTTAACAGCAATATTTAAATTAAGGACATTTAAATTAAGTTTTAAAACTATTCCAATAACATTTACTTAATAAAATATCTAAAGGTAAAATGTCCTTATTTACAATCAAACATGGCCAAAAATACTAGTATATTAACATACTTGTAGTACAGAAAATATATTAACATACTTGTAGTACAGAAAATATATTAACATACTTGTAGTACAGAAAATATATTAACATACTTGTACAGAAAATATATTAACATACTTGTAGTACAGAAAATATATTAACATACTTGTAGTACAGAAAATATATTAAGATACTTGTAGTACAGAAAATATATTAAGATACTTGTAGTACAGAAAATATATTAACATACTTGTACAGAAAATATATTAACATACTTGTACAGAAAATATATTAACATACTTGTACAGAAAATATATCAACATACTTGTAGTACAGAAAATATATTATACAGAAAATATATTAACATACTTGTTGTACAGAAAATATATTAACATACTTGTAGTACAGAAAATATATTAACATACTTGTACAGAAAATATATTAACATATTTGTAGTACAGAAAATATATTAACATACTTGTAGTACAGAAAATATATTAACATACTTGTAGTATCTTCTATCCTGTTTTCAACCAATTAGCAAAAGGACTATTCTAATTTGATTACTCAAGCTCGAATTATTGTGGCTCTTCCACAAATTTGTATCTTATATTACAGAATGAAAAGATCCAATGTGTTGCTCATTTGGTCTCTAAAAGTTGCAAATTGTTATTATGTACCTAAATGGTCTCATTTGAAGCTGTATGACAAACATTGCGACATAAACAATTTTTCTACTACAAATTTTCTATTTCTTTGCAGCAATATACTTTCTTTTCCCGCTTACTGTGTATGTAACAGTTAAAACGGTATGGTAGAACTCAATCCCCTACAGGAACTTTATACAATGAAGCAAGCTTCTTACAAATAAATTGTTGACTTACGGATATTGCAAACTTAGGTTTATCAAGGCACTCAAAAACTTTCATGGCCATTATCACAATATTGTTTGTAATAAATTATCCTGGATGCCCTAGATATATTTGACATACTATAATCTTCCTTTTATTCTCAACTTTGATTCACACCTGGCGGGTCTAGCTTGATAAATAGGATATTTTTACTCTTTCAGAGCACCTGGCCTCGGTTCCCTAGTGAAGGTTCAGGTGTTCAACTTAATTTGCCAGTTTTCAAAATTTGGGATTTGAACAGACTGGTATGTTTATGTTTGATTTCATTGAAAAAAAAAACAAGTTAAATTATACTAAAATTCTCTACCACATACTCTATATGTTTAAAATTACAACAATAACAATTCAAAATAAAGCTACATTAACCATGATTTACTATACAAAGTCATTGAGCAGAAACAATTTTTGGATGGGCACAGACAAACAAATGGATGAGTAAACAAACAGAATGATTCTTATAACCCCATCCCCCATCCCTGTTAGGAATATTTCTATAAGCCCCCTCCCCCACCCGTGTAAGGAAAATTTCTATAAGCCCCTCCCCACCTGTGTTAGAACGATTTCTATAAGCCCCCTCTCCCAACCGAGTAAGGAAACTTTCTATGAGCCCCCTCCCCAATTTGTAAGGATGATTTCTTATAGCACCTACCCCACCTGTGTTAGGGTGATTTCTTATAGCCCCCTCCGACACCTGTGTTAGGATTATTTCTATAAGCCCCCTCCCTCACCTGTGCTAATGAAGTGTATCAAATTTTTTTAAATTATATATGATGTTGTATGATACACTTTAATATATTAATGATACTCCTAATCCAATTTTATTTTTATTGGCTCAACAGTTTTAGAAGAAGATAAGTTTCATAGACAACTGCATAGATTGACACTTAATCGGACTATAAGCTCTGTTAAAGTAAAACAAAAGTATACAATATATAGTATATCTATGTTATTTTATTTATCTATCAATGCTTATACATGTATTGTTTACATAAGTTTACATTTAGAACAATTATATACAAATGAGTGGAAAGATGTATTTGTTGCCCTACATCAATAAATTTACTAGATATTTTATTTGATGCAGTATGTAAACAGGTCTTAATGAATATATATATTTGATTCAATACAAATGTGAAAAGTTGTATTTGAATGTAAATTTAAATATTTGTATTTGATGCTATAACATACAAAATATAAAATAGTTGTATTTGAAGTAATACACAAATATGAATTGCTGAAAAGTTAAAAATAATATAAACTACTGAATAGCCATGTGCATGTACATGTATGTGATCCAAAACAAAAATACAATAAAAAGAAAATTGTATTCAAACGAATATTACTAAATAGTTGTTACCTGATGCAATGTATAAATATTAAAAAATAGTTGTATTTGATGCAATAAAGCTATGGATTACTGAATATTGGTATTTGAAGCATTTTATACACCAATATAAATTAACTAAAACTCATATTTGATGAAATATACAGATATCAAATACTGATATACAGACATAACCATACAACATTTATAGTTAGCACATACATATATACATGTATACATAAACATTTTAAAGCTGTTTTCAGTTTTTCTGAAAAATCTCAAATAAAATTGCAAAAGGGAAAAACAGAACACTTAAAAGATGCTAACACAGACCTTACCAGATGGTCAGTGACTTCCAACTTGGAAGCAAAGTACCAGACTTATCAGATGTTAGTAGATATCAGTATCAGTCACTAAACATACATTCACTACAAGCTCGAAAAGATAGGACCAGTCCTTTACAAATATTACTCACAAAATGGACAACCGCCTCCAACTAGGAAACATAGCACAGACCTTACCAGAGATCAGTCAATCCAGATTTGAAGTATAACACAAGACCTTAAGAGAGATCAGTCACTAAACAGAAGTCACTTCCAACTTGGAAATATAGTCCCAGACCTTACCACATGCCAATCAGTAGATGGACAGTCACTACTGTTCTAGAAACGGAACCAGACCATATCAGATATCAATCAATATTCACTACAATCTTGAGAACATAGCACCAGAACTTGCCACATAACAAGTCATTTACTAGGAACTTTCAACGAATGACAATTTCTGTGGCCTTCATAGTAATATATAATTTTTTGATTTATAATCACAATTCACAGATAAAGCACTAGTGTGACTACAAGAGATTTGAATTTTATTTTGTAACATCTATAAATTCTAGTTTTTGTTAAACACAAAAATATGTTGGAACCTTATATTGGCATGGAAACCATATAATGGCATGAGAACCAAATATGGACATGAGATTTGTTTATGGCAATGGAAAACATGGACAAAACAAAAGGGATACCCAATAACAACTATTAAGTAATAGAGGTGTGTGTGTGTAAATATACATAAACTTTTGATATTTACCTACCCCTAGATCATGGAAAATGTATATTAATACAAGTCATTCACATTCTAATCACAACAACATTATTTAGGGACATATGGACAAGACTTATCAACCTAAAAGATCATGCATTTTGTCCATGACACCAAAAAATTTCAAAAACAATAGTGAAGAAAAAGTTGTGTCAAACACTTTGGAATACACAAGCAAACTGTTTAGACAGCCGAAATTTTCTTGTATAAATCTGTCATGAGATGTCAATTTTAAGATATTGTTCCAATACATCACTTAAAATGCAGATCTCATCATGCACTTACAAAAAAATACATTGCTATTAAATTATGTAATTCTAGATTGTAAAAAATGTTCTAGTTTTTTTTTTTTTTTCAGAAAGGCAAAATGTTGTTAAAAAGGTAACAAAAATAACTTTTTCATAAAGAAAGAGATAAAATGTAAAAATAGTAGTCAGTAAGTATAGCGTGTTGTAAGATGATGTATGTTGGAACTTAATATTGGGGTGGCTGGTTATACGTATTATACTGTTGCTGCATTGGTGCACCTGACATTTGTCTCTGTAACTGTGCCACCAATGCTGCTGTTTGTTGTTGTTGTGATGTTTGTTGTTGTTGCTGCTGTTGTTGCTGTTGTTGTAACATTTGTTGTTGTTTCATGACTAGGCGTCTTTGTTGTTGTAATTGCAGCTGTTGTTGTTGTTGTGTTGTCATTCTTTGCATGTTGTAATTTCCACCAGGTTGTTGTGCTTGCTGTGCCTGTTGTTGAGGAGGCATTTGACTGTAGTTTGATATTGGCTGAGACATGTTGCCCATTGTACTATTAGGGTTTGGTATGGATGGTTGCATCCTACAAAACAAAAGAAAATCATATAATGACCAAGGGACTGTATGGGTTTGAAGCCATAGAGTATATGCAAGATATTGATTATTTACCTGTCCACATCACCATTAGCTCATTGCTAGAGTTGAGCCACACCTACAGTATTTCTTAAGATTTCATCTAGGGGACCCTTGGCTTTTATTTCTAACTGATAAATCTTTAAAAAGGGACAGTGATGTTGTTTGGTTAAATCAAGGCAGCAATAAAACAGGTGGTTGTCATAAAAATCCTAAATTTCATTTGGACTTGTTTTAAAATAAACATACCTTGTCTGTGGGTTGAAATGTGGGTGTGACTGCTGTTGTCCCTGTGATACATAGCTCTGCTGTCCTCCAACAGACTGCAACATATTAGGATTTTGACTTCCTCCCTGATATGATTGATTATAATTCTGTGTCATCATACCACTACCAGGAACGGAATCCATCATGCCACCTGTCTGCTGCTGTGGAATGTTGTATGACGAGGGATAATTTGGAGACATTCCTAAAAGTGAAGTAAGTTAATTCTGTTACATTTTGAAAACTTTAAATTACAAAAAATCTTTCCAACCAAAATAAACTCTGTACATACATTTTGATAAAATTCAAAATTTGAAACTTTTTTATCTATTCTGAATTCTTTTGTACATTTTAAAAATCTTTAAAATTTAAATCCTTTTTACCCAATACAATTCTGTTTTTACAAAACAAAAACCTGGAAATTAAAACTTTTTCATGCATTTTCAACTGTGAAATACAGTTAATGGGAAAATTAAAGTGTTTTCATGACAACAATGTAACGTTAAACTTTTTTACAGGTTCTTCAACAATAACGAACTTAACATATTGATGAGATTATACAATACATATATATGTATATCCAAATAAGTTATAAGATCTAGAGATCTTGACTATATTCTACTTAATTCAATCATATATTAAACTATGATTTATATTCAAAAGGATCAAACAAATAGATGAGAAACACAGTCTTTTAAGACATGTTTTAACCACTAGGCAACAAATACCATATTCACTTGGCTGTCCAACTTACCTGGGGGTGGAGGATTCATTGGGTGCATCTGCCCAGGCTGCATCTGATTAGAGTACATATTCTGATTTCCAGTCATCTGTGAAGGCCGGCTAAACTGGCTTCGAAGCTGTTGTCTTATCAATCGTTGTTGTTCTTGTTTCTGAATCATTTGAATGTTTTGCATACTAGGTGAGTTACTAGGCATGTAATTGCCTGGTGCCCTGTGTCTAGTGTGAAGCATATTGTGTATAGCCTGTTTTGGTGTTAGTTGCTGAGCTCCAAATCTAGGTCCTGGAGAGGCTTAAATTGTAATAAAAACACTTATCAAACAAATATTATAAAATCAGGAAAACTCTATTATCCCTTTACTTTTGCTAAGCACCCATGCAAGAACTTTTTAGAAACGTCCGTGGACATTAAATTTTAAGCTTCTTTTAGGAAATACACTTGTGTCATAAATATGAGTTATTTTATTATAAATCACCCAGTTGTGTCTTTTTTAATTTTCTAGACATGATCAGTATAAATAATGCTGATGCAGCTTTAAAAATACATCACTCATACAATAAATCTTATCTCTCTATCAATACACAGATGGATTGACTATGAAGGTTAAAGGTGTTTAATTTTTAATAATTTTAGGTCATTTTCTGGTAGTTATTCTGAGCTGTATTTATAATGCAAAAACAAAAATTTTGTCCAGAAATTTTTACCATCTATTATCCTAGTCAAGTTTCAACCTTGATGAAAAACAAATTCAACAACTCATCAGACTTTGATAAAAAAAAAAAATCTAATTTTATACTTAAGTTGTTTGCTTTCTTAGCACTGGTTTGTGAAAATGTTATTTTGTTGTAAAAAACTTTGTATTCATCAAAATGTTCACAAACAATGCATTATTTTTTAATGCAAGCTCTACCATGCACCAAATAATCATAACGAAGACTCGGCTAAAAAACCAGAGCTTTCCTTGTTGTATAGACTTAAAAGCTTGATGTCTTTTCCAGTTTCAGTTAAGTTTCTGACAGCTAAAGACTCCAATCTGGTTAGGTAACAAGAATTTAGTAAATCACAAATCTCCCAGTAAATGTATACTTGTACCCAGGTAGATGAAAACAATGCTCAAGAAATTATTCCAAAGTCTGGCTGAGTCTCAAATTCTACAACCACTAAATCAACATTCCTTAGACCTTACTCTCAGCAATCCGAAAATAGAATCTGAAAGCCCTGTTTTACTTACCTTGAGTTATCTGTGACTGGGGATAGTAAGGTTGAGGTTGTGGAGGTGGGCCGTACCAATTAGCAGGAGGTCCAGGCTGATACAGTGGGTCCTGATACGGCAATCTATTCATTGGTGTCTAAAAACAACAAATATTCTATTTAGTATATGAATTATTATTTTTGTTGATTGTACTTTCTTTGAGATTATTTAGCTGGAGTTAGGTATTTTTCACACACTTCACACCAGTCTCATATCCAGTTGTTTATTTCTAATATAGTGGAAAGTGCAAAGAAAAACCATTGACCTTAACAAATCAATCTCATATACCTGTTACTACTGGTACTCACAGTACATGTTTTTTCTCACCGGTTGGTAATTTTTAATACTGCAACTTCCAGTATGCATTACCTGTTCAGGCACCTTACCACTGTGTGTTTTATTACCTGTTCCTACTGCCACTACCAATACATTTGGTTTTTTTTCACCTGTAAGTAACTGTCTCTGCACTTACAGTATGCATGTTTTTCTCACCTGTAAGTAATTGTTACCACTGCCACTTCCAGTACATTTATTTTTCTCACCTGTTAGTAACTGTTACTACTGCCACTTCCAGTACATTTATTTTTCTCACCTGTAAGTAACTGTTACTACTGCCACTTCCAGTACATTTATTTTTCTCACCTGTAAGTAACTGTTACTACTGCCACTTCCAGTACATTAATTTTTCTAACCTGTAAGTAATTGTTACTACTGCCACTTCCAGTACATTAATTTTTCTCACCTGTAAGTAACTGTTACTACTGCCACTTCCAGTACACAGTTTTTTCTCCCCTGTAAGTAACTGTTATTACTGCCACTTCCAGTACTTTTTTTTTCTCACCTGTAAGTAATTGTTACTACTGCCACTTCCAGTATTTATTTTTCTCACCTGTTAGTAACTGTTACTACTGCCACTTCCAGTACATTTATTTTTCTCACCTGTAAGTAACTGTTACTACTGCCACTTCCAGTACATTTATTTTTCTCACCTGTAAGTAACTGTTACTACTGCCACTTCCAGTACACAGTTTTTTCTCCCCTGTAAGTAACTGTTATTACTGCCACTTCCAGTACTTTTTTTTTTCTCACCTGTAAGTAATTGTTACGACTGCCACTTCCAGTACATTTATTTTTCTCACCTGTAAGTAACTGTTACTACTGCCACTTCCAGTACATTTATTTTTCTCACCTGTAAGTAACTGTTACTACTGCCACTTCCAGTACATTTATTTTTTTCACCTGTAAGTAACTGTTACTACTGCCACTTCCAGTACATTTATTTTTCTCACCTGTAAGTAACTGTTACTACTGCCACTTCCAGTACATTTATTTTTCTCACCTGTAAGTAACTGTTACTACTGCCACTTCCAGTACATTTATTTTTCTCACCTGTAAGTAACTGTTACTACTGCCACTTCCAGTACGTGTGTTTCTTTTCTTTTTCTTGTTGTAACGCCGACTTGTCTCCTGTATGCTGTTAACATCTAGGGTTTCTTTTGGTTTTTCTTCCTGATTAACAAATACAAAAACTTTGTTAAGGATGATCGTTGACTGATTAATAGAATGTCAACTTAGTTAAGGATTATTTATGAATGAGATTAACAGAAGTTAACTGACTTTTTTTCAGAATATTCATTTACCCAACCTTCCAACAGTAAGTCTGTTGGTTGTAATGTCATATGAAGACTAATTTATTTATTTTTCCTATATGTGTAGAGCAAGTGAATTAATCCCTCAATTAATCTAAGAACAAGTTTGTTTATGCACAGAGTGTGTTTTATGGTCTGTCTTATACTAACATGCACTCGACATTTTTAAGATTCTGTCTCACAAAGTCACTAAGTTACAGAAAAGAATAGCATGCCCCCAGTTACATTTAAATTTGAACTGGGGAACAGTTACTTAAACTTTTCTCTTACCAAAAGTGATGTAATGGTCAATGTTTATACATTATCTGTGCTGTCATAAGAATTTGTAATTAAATACTGTGACATAATAAGAAAGAATAAGACAAAC
The DNA here is from genome assembly GCA_029721355.1 of Tegillarca granosa. Classification (NCBI taxonomy): domain Eukaryota; kingdom Metazoa; phylum Mollusca; class Bivalvia; order Arcoida; family Arcidae; genus Tegillarca; species Tegillarca granosa. The sequence goes on along the minus strand of CM056602.1, from coordinate 34,883,067 downwards.
TATAACAAATGCAAAAACATCATAAAAGACCATTAGGATTTTTCTTAAGTGACGAGTAAATTGACAACCTGTCTAAACTGAAATATTTTAAGAAGTACCATAAATAGTGTTTGTCACATTAACCTTTGTCAATCCAAAACAATTTAACTTGAACAAAATATCTGGTGTTTGAAACCATCAGATTGGACAGGCTCTGTGTGTGTGTGTGTGTGTGTGTGTGTGTGTGTGTGTGTGTGTTTCAGATATAAATGATTTTACCACTTTCTCTGGTGGTGGTTCTAAGTCTTCTGGAGGTAATGTCGGTGGGTCTAGATAGTAGCTGGCATTCTGTCTTAGTGAATGTGTATGATACATCAACAACCTATAAATATACATGTACAATTATTTTATAATTATTGACAAGTATCATTTTTGCAACTTTTTCAAATTCATTAGTTCTAGATATTATCCCCATTTTTTTGTAATTTTAGTTGTACATAAAAGGTAAACATACATTTTAAGGCATTTATTTCAATGAGTTTCTCAGAAAACAACATAAATGTAAGTGCCAACTGTAGACAAAATATGTTTTGGCATGCACAAGTCAATCCAAAAAAAAAAAAAAATTAATTTGCTGTTTCTCACAATAGATGTTGGGAGTTCATAAAACAGTATTACTCTCAAAAAATTAAATTTTCCCTTTAAAATAAAATTAAACGTTAACATTTAGTTTCTGATAGAAATATCTCTGAACTGTGGTAAAAATGTCTAAAACTTTTACTTAAAAACACAAAGTATTCAATCTAACATCCTTAAATTTGACAAAAATAGATGCTTACATTATCCAAGAACAATTCTAAGTGCTGTTGCAAGGACAGTTGAATTTTAGTTGCATACATTTAAAGTACTAGACATATCTAGAGATATCATGAAGTCAAAAAGAATCAGTTATGTGGCTAAATAATACTGAACTTTAAAGGTTTGATCAAACATATTATTACCTGTGTTGTTCTTCATTTTTAAGGGGCTTCTTCTCTAGTTTACCAGCACTGAAAAATGTCCATGACACTGGGGGTGGGTTCTTAAAGCCCTCTATAACTTCCCATGGACTCATCTTCTCCATCTTAGCTATTTGTAAACCCTAAAAAAAAACAAATGTAAATATTTCTACAAATTTAAATATCACAGTTGTGACACACCTTCTTATAACTGGGTTTGGGTGTCTATGATTTTAAAAATTGCATCATTTCATATAAATTTGGAAACAAGAATTCCAAGGATTTAAATGTCTCCCCTGGTTAGTTCTTGTCTTATAGCAATGCCAGATGCGACAAAAACTGAATTACACCAAATATCAGAAAGTACAACAATCTAATATAATTTCAAGTAAGTTTTCGCTGGCTAAAATATTAAAGATGAAAACCAATGCAATTTTATGTCTAGCCATCTTAATCATGATACATGTAGTATAAATAAATAAAAATATTTAAAACTTGATATAAATGTGGAAACCACACACACATGCAAAATAAATAAATAAATAAATAAATAAATAAATAAAAAATAATAATAACACCTTCATGAATACCTATAATTTTAGCCTTCACACAGTTAAAATTATTAACCACAAAAAAATTTAACATCATTTATAAAAGTAAATAAACAATTTCAAGTACCTAAGCATAGTGTTTTAAACACCAGTAAAGATTATTTTAATCAAAGAAGTCAGTTTTGGGATGCATGATGGCAGTTTTGGATTTGAAAACAAGTGTAAAATTATTGCCCTAGAATTGACATAATTTTTCTCAACAGTATATGTATCTAGATTTGTGAAATTAGAACCTAGGCAGTAAGATGCACAAAATAAGAAGTATTTGAACTTACCTGTTTTTTACCAAATCCATCAAACTTATTTCCTTTACTGTCTACCTGTGTGCCGTGTCTCTCTGTACAAATGACCTCGTAATATCTCTTTGGTAACGGCATTAATTGCCTTATCTTATCAATAGAATCATTACCTCTATCACCAAGCTCACGCTGAAAAATAAGCGAGTTTATGTTCATATTGTGTGAATGAAGTTTTTAGATCAAAATCAAATTATTTTCCCACAGATATGAGATGTCCAGCTATAGCTCAAGTTAAAATATGTATACCTTTCAAATACCTTGTTTTTTTTTCACTTTTCTATCCTATTTAAAGTATTATTACTGATTGGAAAGATACATTTGTATCAGTCTTCTGTGTACATATTGTTCATCCCAAAAGTAAGATTAAGCACGGAATAATCCACTTTCAAAACTGACATAATATTTTTGATTAAATGACGACGATATTGAACCTATAGTGAAATGCATAGAGCCTTTTTTTAGAAATCAAAAATTATCTTTTTTAAATTTCTATTTCCAATGATTATACGTAAACTGTGACCTGTCATATATGAGTTGATTTGTGTTTAGTAAACAGAATTTCAATTACCTTTAGTTTCTTTGTTAAGTTTAAGTATGTCCTCTTGTTCTCTTCTTTCTCCATCCCCTCAGTTACAAGAGTACCAAATATCAGTACAGCCATCATGTCGACCAGCACAGTAAACAGTTCACTAGACAAAAAATAAAAAATTTGTGCCTTTTAAACAGGTGAGCTAAAAGCAAGATTTACATCAATATACATGTATGAGTCAAACTTTGGTCAGCTAAAGTCAATGTTTTTTATTATAGGTTTTGAAAAATGAGGTCCAAATAAAGAAATATATGTACTGTGATGATGTCATCAAACTTTTGATTTTAAAATACACTGTGTCAACCAAACCAGGATACATGGATACACACTGCACAGCAATATAGCTACTATTTAAGTAGTCAATGAGTTTTTTAACTGTTGAATTCATTTTGCCAGCTTATGTTATGTATTGATGTGCATGTACAGCTCATTCTGTAGGAAACTCAAGATGAAAATCAATGCTTGTGTTAAGGAGATATTAGAATGAATTATCATGAACAAGGAGTGGAATTTGTTCATAAGCGAAAATAGCAATATACATGTGTCTTAAGAATAACTAAAAAAGTTTTGAATTTTTTATTTTTCATGGTAATGTAGTTTCAATGAATAATAGAGATGAAGAGAAAAAACTCTGGTATGATGTGTTATTGTTAGATTGTGAATTTACCAGTAATGTGTGTTTAAGAGAGAGAGAGAGAGAGAGAGAGAGAGAGAGAGAGAGAGAGAGAGAGAGAAAAGGATGATGTAACTTACTTGTTAGATTGTGCATCAACCAGTCCATTAGTGACTAGTTGTACCAACAACAATGCCCAGTCGATTGTATTGGACGTATTCCTCTGTATTGTGTCAAACATTCCACCAACCTGTAATTTACAAAAAAGAGCTTGTCATATATGCTTATTCTCCTAACCATATTCATAACATTTAAAAAAATTCAAAACTTCAGATTACTGTTAAAAATGCACATTTTATAGTTCCCAAATAAATGAATGTAAATAAAGGCAACTGAAATATACATGAAAATTTATCTTTTTTATTCGTAAATGAGAACTGTACATTACTGAACAATAGAGATTGAAATTTTCTACTATAGTATTTTACCCACCAGTGATAACCGAAGTAACAATGCTTCAAGTATACCAGAAGTACGGAAATGTTACCTACCAGTGATAACCGAAGTAACAATGCTTCATGTATATTCTGGCAGACTTTACCAGAAATATGGAAATGTTACCTACCAGTGATAACCGAAGTAACAATGCTTCATGTATATTCTGGCAGACTTTACCAGAAATATGGAAATATTACCTACCAGTGATAACCGAAGTAACAATGCTTCATGTGTATTCTGGCAGACTTTACCAGAAATATGGAAATGTTACCAACCAGTGATAACCGAAGTAACAATGCTTCATGTATATTCTGGCGGACTTTACAAGAAATATGGAAATGTTACCTACCAGTGATAACCAAAGTAACAATGCTTCATGTATATTCTGGCGGACTTTACCAGAAATATGGAAATGTTACCTACCAGTGATAACTGAAGTAACAATGCTTCATGTATATTCTGGCGGACTTTACCAAAAAATATTGAAATGTTACTTACCAGTGATAACCGAAGTAACAATGCTTCATGTATATTCTGGCGGACTTTACTCTCGTCTGGTGTTTTATCCTATAACAGAAAGCTACATATTAAATTTGCTTTTAAAGATTTTTTTAATGTACAAATTCTCTTGGATAACAATTGACTGCAAGTTACTGTAAAGAGCTGTATTAAGCTTATCTTCTCTCCCACACGTTATTTGAAAAATTAAACAAAACACATTACTGTCTGTAAATGTATCGGAACATACATACTTTTTCATGTTAAAATCTTAATTCACATGTCTTATTGATTCTCTATTATTCTGTGAAAGTTAACTGTAGCGAAGCATCTGTACACCCCTACTTGTCAAGCTATGACAAGTGATAACAATAGGAACTACTTCTGATAAAGACACAGACAATGATAATTAAATTCCACAATTATTCCAATACATATCCTCAACTTAATAAACCCACTTTACTATTTTTGACAATTTTTTTAAAATTGTGACAACCATGATATATGATGCAATGACAGCAACCCCACACCCTGACAACAGCAATGACAATTAACAAAGTGACTAAAAACCCCTCCCCTTCATCCAATAATCTTTAACATGTACTAATGATCTAAAACTACTGCTTACCAAAGCCTCTTTTCAGTTGTTGGTAAACTCTTCAAGTTTAACAACCATGATACAGTGACTGTATCTCCTTACTGTCACAAGCAGTGACAAATGACAAAGTGACAACATACCCCTCCCTCTTATCAAATACACATACTAACGATCTAACACTACTACTTACCAAAGCCTCTTTACAGTTGTTGATGAACTTTTCAAGCTGTGATAACAATGATGATAGTAACCCCTCCCTCTGTTCATCTTGTCCTTTAAGACAGTTAAGAACCAGTGACAAGAATGGCTGCTGACTTAATAAGGATTTACTGTAATAAACAAACAAAATGTTTCTAGATTTATTCAATACATGATTAAAACCTTACATATACATACATATATATTGTCAATTTTCTAGGATTTCAAAACAAATGAAATTTCATTAACCAATACTTTTAGCATCTCATGCACAGAACTTCTCAAAATGGTTTGGATATAGAACAAACTCTGACCTCCCACAATCATAACAATAACTCTACTAGATAAGTGTACATCGCAAGTCAAGGTATTTTCAAACCTTCGACATATTAAAGTAGAAAATTAATATCACGGATGTCATTTTTGAAATATCACAGATAACTCTCAGAATTATTAGACAGAACAGTGTTTTTTTTTCCATGTTTACCCCAGAATTAAATTGAAGTCCATATATTTTAAGTAATATATTGTTTACTGCAATTATCTTTAAACTTGGCCAACATGAAAATTAATAAAAGTTACACAATAATAAACTAATCTTTACCTGCGTTTTCCTCTGTCTTTGTCAAATTTTCCACCTTTACTGGACAAGAAGTTATTCCCGCCCTCCAGTTTACTTCCAGCTAGCTTCAGAACACGACCTTGAACTTGACTGGGAAGTTTTGATATAAGTGGCCCTATCATCCAGATTGCATCACCATCAGAATCATTCCTACAATTTAATATCAGATAAAATAAATAACAGAAAATTTAAACAACTCTAACATTTTTTTTATTGTACTAAGGACAACTCTATTACTACTTTTTTTAAATATTTGTCCCTGTATTACTTGCTTGAAGTTAAGAAATTTATAATTTTACTATTTGCACATAAGATAGATATTTTGACAACTTTTAAATTTTCTGGATGAAGCTTGAGAGCTGTTACAAGTCAATATTGCTCAACTGAATTTTCAACAAATAACTAAGAGAAAGGACTAAGAATTAATTACATATCATTGTATGTAATTTAAGATTCATTCTCTTTCTCCCTCTCACTCCCCCCCTCCCTCTCTCTCTCTCTCTCTCTCTCTCTCTCTCTCTCACAAACACACATATCATGACAAAATTTTGAATGACATGAAGAATAAGCAAAAAAAGCTTCATATTTGGATGCCATGCTAACTTTCATGACAGATATTAGCTGAAACACACGTTTGTTTCAATCGTTTCTAGATACATATGGTTACACTTCTGTCAGGGGTATGACATGAGCTTTACTGCTAACATGAATTATGTTCCTCACCTTCCTCCCTGTTGAGAATCCATGTCATTATTACTTCGTCCTCCATCTGTTTGTTGTTGAAACAATTCTATAGCACCTCTGGCTATGTTATCAAGGATAGAGTTAGTTTCCTGCATCAAAACAAATCATATATAATAGACATTTCTAAAAGAAAAAAAAGTAAGTTATGGTTCCGTTAATGCATGTGATTTACAGGTTGCATTGTATGCCTTTTTTGTACATGCATGTGATTTACAGGTTGCATTGTATGCCTTTTTTGTACATGCATGTGATTTACAGGTTGCATTGTATGCCTTTTTTGTACATGCATGTGATTTACAGGTTGCATTGTATGCCTTTTTTGTACATGCATGTGATTTAGAGGTTGCATTGTATGCCTTTTTTGTACATGCATGTGATTTACAGGTTGCATTGTATGCCTTTTTTGTACATGCATGTGATTTACAGGTTGCATTGTATGCCTTTTTTGTACATGCATGTGATTTACAGGTTGTATTGTATGCCTTTTTTGTACATGCATGTGATTTAGAGGTTGCATTGTATGCCTTTTTTTGTACATGCATGTGATTTACAGGTTGCATTGTATGCCTTTTTTGTACATGCATGTGATTTACAGGTTGCATTGTATGCCTTTTTTGTACATGCATGTGATTTACAGGTTGTATTGTATGCCTTTTTTAATGCATGTGATTTACAGGTTGTATTGTATGCCTTTTTTGTACATGCATGTGATTTACAGGTTGCATTGTATGCCTTTTTTGTACATTTATGTGATTTACAGGTTGCATTGTATGCCTTTTTTGTACATGCATGTGATTTACAGGTTGCATTGTATGCCTTTTTTGTACATGCATGTGATTTACAGGTTGCATTGTATGCCTTTTTTGTACATGCATGTGATTTACAGGTTGCATTGTATGCCTTTTTTGTACATGCATGTGATTTACAGGTTGCATTGTATGCCTTTTTTGTACATGCATGTGATTTAGAGGTTGCATTGTATGCCTTTTTTGTACATGCATGTGATTTACAGGTTGCATTGTATGCCTTTTTTGTACATGCATGTGATTTACAGGTTGCATTGTATGCCTTTTTTGTACATGCATGTGATTTACAGGTTGTATTGTATGCCTTTTTTGTACATGCATGTGATTTAGAGGTTGCATTGTATGCCTTTTTTGTACATGCATGTGATTTACAGGTTGCATTGTATGCCTTTTTTGTACATGCATGTGATTTACAGGTTGCATTGTATGCCTTTTTTGTACATGCATGTGATTTACAGGTTGTATTGTATGCCTTTTTTGTACATGCATGTGATTTAGAGGTTGCATTGTATGCCTTTTTTTGTACATGCATGTGATTTACAGGTTGCATTGTATGCCTTTTTTGTACATGCATGTGATTTACAGGTTGCATTGTATGCCTTTTTTGTACATGCATGTGATTTACAGGTTGTATTGTATGCCTTTTTTGTACATGCATGTGATTTACAGGTTGTATTTTATGCCTTTTTTGTACATGCATGTGATTTAGAGGTTGCATTGTATGCCTTTTTTAATGCATGTGATTTACAGGTTGTATTGTATGCCTTTTTTGTACATGCATGTGATTTACAGGTTGCATTGTATGCCTTTTTTGTACATGCATGTGATTTACAGGTTGTATTGTATGCCTTTTTTGTACATGCATGTGATTTACAGGTTGTATTTTATGCCTTTTTTGTACATGCATGTGATTTACAGGTTGCATTGTATGCCTTTTTTGTACATGCATGTGATTTACAGGTTGTATTTTATGCCTTTTTTGTACATGCATGTGATTTACAGGTTGCATTGTATGCCTTTTTTGTACATGCATGTGATTTACAGGTTGTATTGTATGCCTTTTTTGTAATGAAATGTTATGATATTCAGGTGCAACTTTTTAAGCTATGGTCTTACATTTGGTTTGAACATCAGTTTTTTTTCCTGAAAAAACATGGGTTCAAGGTACGTAAACTCCAATGATAAACTTTTTAACATTCATATCAATGCTGGACCTGACAAAAGTTCTTTATACAACCATGTTAATTATTTGTTACTTACAGTTTGTGATGTAGCCTGTTTAAACATCAGTTGTAGCTCTAACAGAGATACTCTCAGTCCCCATTGGTTCAATGTCTGTAAAACTCTATATATAACCTGCTTGTTGTCTGGGTCACATCCCTCCACTTGATTAGGAACACCATTTGGATAACATATCATCTGTAATAATTGCTGTGCCTGGAAACATACATAGTTACTAATGAATATTTTAGAAACATACATAGTTACTAATGAATATTTAACAAAAATACCTGTTTAATTTTGATCTGCCACAGGTAAACATTTCAGAAATTCATTCCTCATCAGTGACACTTGGGGCCGAAAATGTTGATAGATAAAAAAGACAATCCAAACATTTGAAAATTAATGAACAAATTATTTGGAAATAATATTTCACTGATTTTGATTTGCTGATTATTGTTTCTCTATATCTTTTTATAGAACATTATGGCCAATGTAATAAACTTCACTGGGCAAACTTTTTACAGTAGAACTTCGATAACTCAAACTTCGATATCTTGAATGCCACGGATAACTCGAAGTCTTTATTTTGTCCCAACCTGTTTTCTTCATAAACTTTATTCGAAAAACTTCGATAACTCAAACTTCTATAACTCCATTTTTTTTCTAATAATGCGTGACCAATGGTCTGTTAAATAACACGATCAGAGGAAATCACGGGAATTATAAGTAATTAGGCCATCGTTATATTAGAGATGTGAATAGAGTAGTTCTGGTTATCTACCATAATAATTAGTATCAATTAACAGATTAATATTAAGTACCTTCACGGACAATTAAGTTTAACAGGTACATTATTCCCCATACCCGAGTAGTCTGTCTCTTTCGATTACAGTTCAACTTTTGACTTAATTTTAGTGCTTTGCAAAAATATTAACTATCTGTTTGTATTTTTAAACAAATGTAAAAATAAAGTATTGCTTATATACATGTACATATATCTGTTTTCCTATTTTGTTTTTTTCGTATACATCATGAGTTTAAAATAAAAAAAAACATGTTTTAAATGTTTTTGCTGTCGATATCAATTCTTTAATAGATTGATTATTATTTTTTTATTTCAGAAGTATCTATATAGTATTTAGTTTTTTCACTATTGCATTACATTCGAGTAACTGTAACTATTTACAACATCAAAGATTTCTGAAGTGAAAAACATATAACAAGATGACATCATCCTTCTACTTCGATAACTCGAACACCCCGATAACTCAAAGTCATCACCGAAGTCCTGTGCCCTTCGAGTTATCGAAGTTCTACTGTATTTCAATTGATGAGGGAACATGTGGAATAGCTGATGATGAAGTCTTTGATCGTGGGCCAAATTTGATGGTGCTGTCAAAAATATGAGCACTAACAACAAACACCCCTAGATATATTATATGCATGTGTATGAAGGTCTGAACATTATTTTATTATATATACAAAACATAATATTGATTATTTCTTCAAAACGAGACAAACCACACATCTAATTACATGTACAATATACCTGTTTATTTGTCAACATAGGATCTAGTAATAAGTCTGAACTCAGAACTCCATCAGGATCTTTTAAGAACTTCTCCTGTACCCATTCCTGTCTACACATTTCCTTTAGAGCATGTTTAGCAAACTCACTCAAACCAGCACTTTCTATTCCACCTTTACCTTTGGATGTACTGCAATATAACAATATAAGATGAACAAGTCTGCAAATTCCTGATAAAACATGTTAATTAGACATGATATAATAATCATTCAAATAAAGATTTGCCACAAAGTGACTTCAGAGGGAGCTGATTGGTCTTAAGTGACCATTTACAAATCACAGTGTCCTACACTCTTCAGGTTTAAATCCTGCTCAGGCAACAACTTAATGGGAGGTTGTCAGTTGCTCATAGACGTTTGTGGTTTTCTTGACACTGACTACTTATATCAAATAAGTAAAAAGAATGTCATGTATACCTTACAATCTCTTCTCCGAGAATGTTTAAGGTAAGAATGTAAGATCTATAAACATGCCCATACTCTAACATAATGGTATATCTTCTTCACCTTAAAAGTTGTTTTGTTTAGTAGTGTACTTATCATCGTCTTGCAAGTCAAAAAATTAATGTCTTATATACCTTTACCCTAACCCTGACCCAATTATCAGTACCACTAATTATAGATAATATTGGGTCATATGACATATATATAAACTTAATATATACTCAAACATTTTTTCCACTTTCTCATTATTTTCTAAGGTGTTTCCCCTATACCTTTCCCTCTACCCCTATCCTAGAGATTGTATAACAACCCATACCAAGGACAACATAGAATGTACATCAGATGTCATATGACATATAAATTTGATATATACTCTAACATCATATCCATATCTTCATCATCTTCTAAACTATTAAGTAATGTACTGATGATGTCTCCTCCCTTATCTTCCTTTTTACTACTGCTACCAGATTTAGATTTCCAATCATCACTACACAAATCACCTAAAATGTAAAAACAATTCCGTAAATAAGAAGGGGCCTAGGTGGCCCAGTGGTTTAAATAACTCGCTGACAGATCACAGGGGCTCTCACTGTCTAGGTTTGATTGGAGGAGTTTCTAGCCCGAGAAAGTTTGTCAGTTGCCTACAAATCACAGTGGCTATCACCATCTAGGTTCAAATATGCAGCCCTCAATTTTGTCTACTAAAATGGTGGCCAAATCGACCTGGAATTGTGTCTGGCGACCTAAAATTTGTAAATGGTGGCCAGCTTGACCACTTTAAATTTGAACTTTTGTGACTAGAGAACAGATATTATTTCTGTGTTACAGAATTTTCATGGTACTGTTGCAATATAATGATACTGTTCAGGCAATATAATGGACACTTTACATCATCATTATTGTTATTAATAACACTAATGTAAGTGATTGTAAGTCAATTTTAAAAATGTGCATTTTTGTTTTCCATAACTAAAAGTTGCCTTAATTTTTCATCATTTGGAAGAAAAGATTGCCTGCCCACTTGGAATTTCCACTGGCCACCAGAAAATTTAAATTGGTGGCCAGCTGGCCACTTAGTTTTGAAACCCACTTTGAGGGCTGATATGACTCGAGTGGATCCTAGTGTGAGAAAGTTTGTCAGTTTGCTTGCTGAAGGTAGGTGGTTTTCTCAAGGCACTCCAGTTTCCTCCACCATCCCAGAACTAACCACCTCAATATAAATGATGGAATCTTGAATTGGGCATAAATTACAATTAATCCAATCTAAAAGATACAGTATTTTTATTAAAGAAAATTAAATTGTCATTTTCACCCCCATACTTAAAAACATTTCCAAATCAACAGATGAATCGGCATTTTAACAACAAAATAAACATTGATAGAAAAAGAGAGGGATTAATGTGGTTAATGAGTTTGGAAATATAACAAGCAAAAATACATGTAACAGCTTACTTAATACAAGCATGGCTTTAAGTACTGCCAGTACTGGTCCTACTGTTATACTGTCATGTGCTGCTGCTAGCAGGTGTCTGTCACATGATGCCTTGATATTACATGTAGATTTGCCATTCTGTGCAGACATCAGTGACATATCAGAAGTCTTGAACAATCTTAACAAGATATGACATGTCAACCTAGCACCTGGTTCAGCATCTGTATCTCCTGAGGCTTTAAAATGTAACAAAGAACCAAAACATTTAGGTATAACAAATCAGCAAAGAATTTGTGAACTCGTTAATTAATGTATCAACAAGTTTTAATTGATTTATCAGTCAACATAAAGTTGACAATTTTTTGGCAATTTTTTTACTATCAAATAAGTTCTTAATTATTTACAGTGTATAGTAAAACAAAACAGACCAAACTGGTCTGATGTTACAGTGGTTTTGTTTGCCTAAAATTACTACCGAATAAAGGTAGTTTCCCCTTGAAGAATGAGACTAAAATTTTCCAATTTGATGACTAAAATTCCCCAAAAGGCAACAGCGACACACAATCAAATACATGTAGTTTAAGTTAAATCAAGTTGTCCAAAACTGTTCTGACAGAAAAAAAATGTTAGATATTGTAACAATATAAGATCTTTGCAATGAATTTCAAAATTCTGAGCGTAATATGTGACTTAAAAAGGGTCCAAATTTTCCCAATCTGAAAGGTGGAAGGTAGTTTTTAAAAACCATAGCAAAAACACTGTGTTAGGTTTTTTTTATATTTTTCAAAAAATTGACAGAATCAGTGGTACATGTATATGAAACCATGTTGACTTGTTATTAAAGTCTAAGTCCTGCAAGCACTTGTAAGCCAAGTGGGCCATAAACAGACTTGTTCTCCAAGTCTAAGTCCTGCAAGCACTTGTAAGCCTGGTGGGGCACAAATAAGGTATCAGATTAATGGATTACTCTTTACTGATTGATTAATTGGTAGTGTAAACAATAAATCAACTGTTCAATCATTGCAATTCCTAGTTATAATATAGCTGTCCCCATCTTGATTGTAGAGTGGGGAAATAAATGTTGAAGCTTGCAATATTGTTAACACAATAAAATAAAACCCTATGGACCATGCAGAGTTCAAAATTATGTTTTTAATCAAGGGTTAAGGACCTCTGCCTTTTTTGCAGGTTTTGAAAGTTCCATATCAATACTGATAAGTCTGATATCAAACACAAATGATTGTAGTGTTTTACTTGTAATGATAAAACAATACCTGATAGCTTTATCTAAATATGTCAAATACTAAACTGATCAAGGTCATGTTCATTCTCATATTATTTCCAGAAAATGGTCAATATTTGACAAAAATGAATATGTGATTAACAGATACATGAACATCAGTGAATAAAAAGAATGTTGAATAAAATCAGAGAATGCTGTAAACTGTTTGAACCCTGCAGTGGCAATGTTTGTTTTTCTGTGTCATATGTTTATGTGTGGTTAATTTCTACAGATATTAACATATCTTGATCAATGTGCGTCTGTGTGATCTTACCTGTTGGTCTAGCTGCTAACAAAGATGGCAGTACAACATGTACAACTAAATCTTGTAAAGAAAAACAGTGTCTGGCTATCAGTATAGCTGTGAAAACTGCTAGTGAGTCATGTATAGACATATCACTGACCTAAAAATATAAAAGTTAATGTTTGTCCTGATTCTATAGACCTTAAAAAAGTGATTTTTCTCCATTTATATTGCATGAAGAGGCAGGAAGTAAGTCTGAATGATACACCAATCTTTGACAAAAAGTTTCTCTCAAAGCTTTTTGCTAATACCAAATAATTTATCAGCTGAGTAAACTGTAGCAAATGCTTGCTCAAAGATGTGTAGATTTTTTCTTGATGTGTTTGTTTTCGCTTATTTCACAGTCGAAAAATTTCCGCGAAAATTTGTACCACACGAACAATAGTACATTAAAATACAACATTGATATTGTCTCTTTTGATATAGACTATGTACATACAACTTAAAGTGAACTCGATGACAGTAAATAAAGCAACATAATCTTACTTCTGTTGCATATATAATCAAAATCCTATCAATTCAATAATTCATATTTAATCCTATTATTTACAAACTTATGAACACAAAATTATTTTGAATCAAAAATATTTTGATTAGCATTTGGAGTTGTGGAATTTCTAGGATCGGGCAGAAAATCTGCAGGTGGTGGATTTTTTTGTACCCTGTTGAAGCCACTTTTTCAACATTAAACTTTCTTCTTAAACACTGATTTGTCTGTCAGGATTTGAACCTACATTGAAGAACTGATAGACAATGTGGTCTGTAAACCAGCGATACAGACATCTCAGTCAAAGAGACAAAGAGACAACTTAACCAAATAATTTATCATAGCATTTTAATGTATTTGTATATACATGTATTATAACTTACATCAATTTGTGTTAGCACATCAATAAAACCACAGCTGTGATTAGAAGAACAACATAAAGCCTGTAGTACACCCAACCATTCAGAACTGAGTGAGTTACATCTAGCTGTTAACTCTGCACATAATACAGAGATCTCATTTAATCTGAAAGAAGACATTAGAACAACATGTATGTTAACATCCATCTGTATATCCAAATTTTTCCCTTAAAAAAACATCTCGTTCAGTTTTGAATGCATGTACATGTATTTCAAATCTATTAATTCTAGAAAAATGTTTTACATTTTTGCAGAAAATTTCTTTTTTCCCCAAATGCAGAAAGCAAAAATTCCTAACATTAAGTAAAGATATGTCCTAAATTTCCTGTCGAAGTATAATGAACAACTGCAGTAATAACAGAACCTATCAAAATTTCTACTCAGTTTGGAAACCACTGCAAAAATATTTCCAATTTCAATATGACTTGTCCTAAGAATTTCAAATATCTAAGTCTAGTCACAGTTTATTTATAAATTACTAAAATACTAGAGAAACTAAAGTATAATGGAAGAAAAACTAGGTCATATATTTAATTTTGACCTAAAATCCATTTAAATGTTCATTTCATAGCAGAAAAGAAAGGATTAGATTCAAAATTACCTGTCTGTTTCCTGGGAGTTACAGATGTTTAACATTGCATTACAAACAAAACTGTAACGGTTGGCTGGGTTATCATTCAGCTGCTTAATTAACACATTATCTAACTGTGATCTGAAAATAGAATGGGAGTCTCTAATTATATCAGCTACCTTAATAAACATCAAAGTTAATACTGTAGAAATTGTATTTATTTTATTTTTTCTCCTTCTATTATATAAGCACTGGAGATTACTTTTTTCAATTTCTACATGTCTAAATGCATATAAATAAATAGCTATAAAATAACTGTATAATACATGTACTTATTGTAACTACAATGTATTAAATGATTTGGGTCTGCATAGAATAATATCAAATTTAAACTTATGCAATCATAAGTTTGCAAACAAGAGCTGTCAAAAGATCAGTATAGCTGTCTAGTCCATCACAAAATAACTTATTTAACACTTTTTAGTCCCTTTGCTAAAGTTTGATGGTTTTTCTCTACCATCTCTAAACTGATTTATTGATTGAACCCCGACCGGATCTTACCCAAGACTTGAAAGTGGGTAGTGACTGTTCTTTCACCAAGCACTCAGCATTATGAAATGAACGTCACCGTCACCTTAAAAAAACGAGGCCTCATGTCACAGTAGACTTGGCAAAATAAAGAACCCTGCTTTATAATGCCATCAGCGCAACACACAGGCACTTTTGTCTATGGCTGGCGACATCTGGATATAAGTGAAATATTCTTGACTGGGACTTTAAACACCATTACTCAACTCTAAAACTTATTGCCTTAATATAAGTGAAATTAATTATTTCCTTAACTGGGCATAAAACAGAATTACATTTACTCTTACTCAACTTGCCTATCAAAACAATTTAACAAAAAAACTTTCACATATGACGTCAATAATACTGGATTTGCCAATTAAAATTCTGACCGAAATATGAATCGGTTTTCTATTAAGATTTTACAACTTGACCGGACAGTTCTCTGGGTTTTTTCGTTACAAAAAACATGACTTCTCTTGGCAAACAAAAAGCTGAAAATAAGATTTTATTTTGCATATAATGTCTCAAAAATATTTAGCCTTGTCTGGTAAACTTTTTAAATAAAATGACAACATAGAAATTACACTTGGTAAAAACAGTGCTTTTTTACGAAAAAACCCGAAAATTCAGAGGTTTTGTCCCCCGTCATTGTAATATCTAAATAGGAAAATGATTCACGATGAGTTGGAACATTTAATTGGCAAATGGTCTATTATGTGGAAAATATGAAATTACCTGTTTACCTGGACCCAGTTTTACAATCATTCACTCATTTGAGTGTGTGGTACACTTAACTCAAATATTCCCATATTTTCTCTCATCAATTTTTTTCTAAATTAAGTTATATGAAACTTTTTTTTTTCTTGGTTAAAAAAAACCTACACTGAACAATTTAAATAAAACATTAGATATTCAATTTTAACAGTGTAATGTCTTGAGAACTGAAACTGAAATGTTCCCTAATTTGAGTTGAGTGATTGATTGTGAAAGTGGGGCCTGTTCTTTTATATTGGAAATCAAAATCAAAATTTGAACTTACTTGACACTTTTCATTATGTCCATCATAAAGCCTGGATCCCACAACAAATTAGATGCTGATGGAGTAATGGTGGCGTATAATGTCATCTTCATTTTAGTATAGGCATTACTGAACATCTCAGAAAACTTGCTCTGTTAATTATAATATCACATTTTATTATTATTATTATATGTACACTGTCATTGAAAAAAATAAAAATAAAATACACTTTTAATTTTCTTTATGACTTTTTTTTAACAAAATATTCAAAATCCTGATTTTTTTAAATAATTAAAAACATAGGCAATTAATGAAATGATAATTATATGTATTATTAATGTCTATATCATCAGAAAATTTATAAAAATATACATTTTAACATTTAACTTCTAAATGTTTTACAAATACAAAATCCCATGTAAAACTATTTTTGGATGGCAGTACATTATTATTATAATTATTATAAAACTGTAACAAAGTATATAATGCCACCTTTGCTGAAATGAACAGCTTTAAATACTAATCAAAGTACATTTAGTGCTAAACATCGATGGAAATTGTTAAAAGATTGTTAATGTTTAAAACTTTTGTATCAAAATATAGGTAGAAATACCACATGTCCACATATCCTATAATAAATTCAAATACCACATGTCCACATATCCTATATTAAATTCAAATACCACATGTCCACATATCCTATAATAAATTCAAATATCACATGTCCACATATCCTATAATAAATTCAAATACCACATGTCCACATATCCTATAATAAATTCAAATATCACATGTCCACATATCCTATAATAAATTCAAATACCACATGTCCACATATCCTATAATAAATTCAAATATCACATGTCCACATATCCTATAATAAATTCAAATACCACATGTCCACATATCCTATAATAAATTCAAATACAACATGTCCACATATCCTATAATAAATTCAAATATCACATGTCCACATATCCTATAATAAATTCAAATATCACATTTCTACATGTCCTACAAATGTAGGTAGAAATTCCACATGTCCACATATCCTACAATAAATTCAAATACCACATGTCCACAAATCTTATACTAAATTCAAATACCACATGTCCACATATCCTATAATAAATTCAAATACCACATGTTCACATATCCTATAATAAATTCAAATACCACATGTCCACATATCCTATAATAAATTCAAATATCACATGTCCACATATCCTATAATAAATTCAAATACCACATGTCCACATATCCTATAATAAATTCAAATACAACATGTCCACATATCCTATAATAAATTCAAATATCACATGTCCACATATCCTATAATAAATTCAAATACCACATGTCCACATATCCTATAATAAATTCAAATACAACATGTCCACATATCCTATAATAAATTCAAATATCACATGTCCACATATCCTATAATAAATTCAAATATCACATTTCTACATGTCCTACAAATGTAGGTAGAAATTCCACATGTCCACATATCCTACAATAAATTCAAATACCACATGTCCACAAATCTTATACTAAATTCAAATACCACATGTCCACATATCCTATAATAAATTCAAATACCACATGTTCACATATCCTATAATAAATTCAAATACCACATGTCCACATATCCTATAATAAATTCAAATATCACATTTCTACATGTCCTACAAATGTAGGTAGAAATACCACATGTCCACATATCCTATAATAAATTCACTCTACATTATTTTGATAACATTACATATTGTGTTGCTTGTTACGTATAGTACTGTAGGTTTTCAATAACTACTGGGTGAGTTGGCATTATTAAGATAAGTTCAGTTTTAGACTTGCCTTGTTTAAAGTTAGGTTAAACAAGCTTAGACTAAACATATACATGTATGTTACATACCCGTAAATAACTACATGATGTGTAGGCATCATATAAGTAAGCCAGAATACATCTTTCTGCTGAAGAACAGTCGGCTGGGTTACATACATGCTTCACAACGCCTATTAACCTAAAATCAAATTATACATTGTCAGAAATGTTCATGATACACTTATATTTCACTAAATAAATAGATAAAAAAAGACTCCAATGTATAAGGTTAATAAGTATCAGGATGATTAATGGATTCTTCCCATGTTCTTTTAACAGAAAAATGAGGAAAAAAGTAACTGATAAACAAGTACTTGACAATAACCAATAAAACCAAAAACAAGTAACAATAAAAATTTAACAAGGAAAAAATTATTTATTTATTATTATTTTTATTTTTCTTCTTGTTACCAGTATTTATTACAGGTATTTTAATTTTTTTGTTTGCCATTAAGGCATTCCTTGTGCAAAGATTACCGTAAATCTCTTCAATTTTAGCTGATAGTGTTCTCAATATAAGGGAGATAATCTTGACTGGAATTTAAAATTCCATCTTATTTCCTCATTCCCGTAGTAGTTATACCTGTGTATTCATTAATCATACATTGCTGAACTTAAAAAAGTGTACAGTGCTTATAAGATGTTCAGTGATATGAAGAAGCTGAGCATACAAGACTCGCACTAGGATTAAATGCTGGTCTACTGATCTAAAGGCAATCACAAGGTTTTTTTGTCAAAACCATTCATTTGTGACCTGGAGCAATGTATAGCAATGTCTTGTTTAATAGGGCATACCATCCATTTTGACTGAAGTTTGAGCCAATAACCTGTGAATCATGTGTCAATGGTTTAAACAACTTGGCTACAGAATTCAAAATCTAGTATAAATACCTACCCCTCAAAAGCCTGAACTGTCAGATCAGGACAGACCAACAGGTAGGAGTGGTACTTTCTGAACACACCAACAATACATAAACATAACGATGTAGTGTAACGTCCTGCCAGACTGGAATCCTGAGAGTTCAACTGCTGCTCAACTAAACTCAGTTCTTTTAAAAGCTATGAAATAGAACAAAAAATTACAGTTGATGTGTAATAAAAAATAAATTTACCACTACAATAAAACATGTCTAAAAAGCCAAAAATTTACCACTACAATAAAACATGTCTCAAAAGCCAAAAATTTACCACTACAATAAAACATGCCCAAAAAGCCAACTTTTACATTTGTTATTACTTTAACTGCCTATAATCAGTAAAGTATTTGTTACACTAGTAACCTTCTGACAAGAAGTGAGCAAAATCATGAATAAGATTACTGTTAAATTACATGTATAATAGTTTTTACTTTGTTTTTTGGGGATTGTGATCAGAGGCCCGTTCAAGAGTGCGTATATACGCGACCGCATTGACTTCTAACCGTTCAGGAATGGTTGTATGCGCAAGCGCACGCGAGCAACCGCTATCAATATTTTAAGTTGTTCGCCTTAGATTCAAGATGGCGTCGTATAGTCAAATATTAAAGAAAATGATCTTAGTGAATTCTGAAAACAACATGCAGTATTGTTTTTTGTCAGTGAAAGTGTGTTAAATCGTTCAAATAAAGTTATTAACGTTTGAATTATTTCAAACATTTGTGAAGATGCATGATATGAGTGTGTTTTTAAGTTTTTTGGGAGGATTTTATCGGTATCTGACCACGGTTATATCAGAACCAAAAATTAAATGACCATTTTGAAAAAAAAAACCGATGGAACTATTTAACATACTCTGTATTATCATTAAAAACGAAACGACTTGTTTTTTGTCGTTTAAATATGATGTGGAAGTCAAGGATAAATCAATACTTGGCTGGTCAATCACAATTTATTTTACAACATTGGTCTCTTCTTCACCGATGGTCGCCATTTTGAATACAACGCGAGTACTCGCGCCTGTTCAATAGACATAATAATTGTATGAGTGAGTGTAGTGGCGAGCAACCAGTGACTTGAACACGCCTCTGGACATGGACTGGCATGTTTGTGTTTTATTGATAAAAGTCCATGTTGTAATAGTTAATTTTAATATTGAATTAACAATCATCATAAATTAACACCACTTGTCTAACAGGAAAATATTTTAAAATAAAAATAGGGCTAAGTTAGATACAAATACAACCAAGGTAATAGGTAGTTGAAAATTGCAAAACCTAGTGTAAAATAAGAAGATGATTTAGGTTCAGATAACGTGATCTTTAAGACATAAATTAAAGTCACAGAAACAGTACCCTTTAAAAGCTAAAGAGATATGTTATTTTATTTACCTGTACAGAGAACTCTAGAAGTCCATAGATATTATATGAATACTCCATCAGGTCAAACAAATATGAGATATTTTCTACTAAAGGGAGATAACTTGAGCTATTTGATGTAAAACTGTGAATCTGCTCCAAAACTGTAGAAGCACACTGTGCCGTTACTGCATGTTGGTCATAAAATGAAAGTTTTTGAAATTTGTTAAATATTCCATCAAACACAAGCTCAAAATTTGTGTTGGTAGAAGACATGGATGAATCTCCTGAATCTTTTTCTTTCTTTTTCTTCATTTTTCCGAGGTCTCCACTACTTGTATCAATGCAATTCTTCTTACTGAATAATTTTAAAGTGTCCTTGGTGATCTTCTTTGAAATGTGTCTGGCATCGTCTCTGGCTTTCCCGACACCATACAATACAATCATCCTCTGATTACACTCATGTACTGATATATCATCCTGTGGAATTGGGAAATGTTGTGCAAACAGCATGTGTCTTGATGGCCCCTTATTCTGCTGAGATATATTCTGTTCTGCCATTCCGCTTACACTTGGTACTGGAACATCTTTTTCTGACTTGACAGATTTTACTGAAGCTGTGAAAATCAAATTATAAAAGAATAAAATTCTAGGTAAATTTAAGCAAGCTTTAGTCTAGAAATGAAAAAAATTCTGCTAAAACAAAATATTTCCAAAGGTTGAAATTGTTTGTAAATTATACAATAATTATTTTGTATGTGAAGGTTATTTTGGTAAACAATTTATCACTTTTCACACAATAAAAATAGTAATGAATAAGAGAAGTGAAGCAATAGAGTTTTACACCCCACTCAAGATTTGATCACTTCTATTGAGCAGTCAGAGCTGGTGGGACAGACAACAATGACTGAAGAAAACATTAGACAATCAAACTAACTTTTCCTACATAAGATGCCTGTTCAAGAGACTGATCGCTTCCAATTTGTTCATGCATACAATTTTTATGTCCACATGAATGGTTGCAAGCAATCTAAGTCATGATTATCATCCAGAAGCTTTCAAAATAATTTTCCTTAGTACATTTGATATAATACTCACCAGGTTCTTCAGGACTTGGTTTTTGTTCATCTCGTAATGAGGAACCAAACAAGCTTGTCAGATCACTCTCCATTGTGTGCATGTCAATATCTACCTTAATATCATCCTGATGCTGTAAAGTACAAAAAAGATAAAAAAGTCAAATGTACTAGATATATAAAAAAATAAACAGTTGGGTACAAGATACAATAAATTCTCCAGGAATATCTAGTTAAAGCCAGACATATGACATATGACATTTTTAAACAAAAACTTATCAAAAATGATTTTTTAACCAAAAACCCATGCAACATTTAGCGGCATAAGGGAAGTAACTCTTACACTGTGTCATTTCATTTGGTTACAATAAACAAACATGGCGGCGCCATGGTTGGCAAGTCATTAAGAAAATGAAATTGAAGTTAAAAGAGCCAAACTAGTTCCATCAAATACCAACATAAGTAATCGATCGGCAGCAAAAACTTTCAGGTAGTATTTATATGAAAAAAATCAGGATCCGTAAATACGTAGGATACATTAATTTATATGTTAGTAAAATGGTTGCTTTATTTAATTTTTTCACTGATAGTTAATATTTGCTTTGAAGGGTGACTGCAGCTCAGGGTACATAAATCTTTGACAGGGTACATGGGGCCGTGTAACCTGCCAAACACCTGTATAGCTTATAGTGTTCATACCAAGAAAGCATATGGGTTATTTTCATTGGAATAAATAAGGTCTAAATTTTTGCCCACTCTTGAAAAGAATAAAGCTTAAGATTTTTTTGTTTTCATATATAAATTTATGAATTCAGGGACCACTGGTCATCATGCCCTTTAAGTTCCATACTCAAACCATGACAATGTTATACCACTGTGTCCTTATATCCACTGCTTGTCTCAGTTGTCAACTGTATACTTTACTCCAACTAATTAGAAATCAATGGCAAGCTACTTTTCGGACAATATCCTGTTGTTAGACAATGGCATACCTATACTTATTTTATCAGTTGGTTGTGTCATTTTGGGATGAATTTGAGTTTTGTCAAGAACGAGTTTTTCAATTGAAATTTTCCATATTATATTTAATTGCTTTCATAATATTTAGAAATTTAAGAGTCCTACCATACTTCCATACCTCATGTTTAATACTCTCATCCTGACTTTTAACACTGTACAGATCAATGCTGTCAGCAGACAGTGACATTACGGCTGGAGATGACATCAAGTCACCTCGAGAAATCAGTGTACACATATAAGCATCATGGGAAAATACATCATGGCGGATCAGTTCTGAGAACAGCTGTATTAGATTGGCAAATCCTTGTCTGTTATCCTCTGGCAAATTTTCATCTAAAACAAATAATTATACATGTAAGTCATCTGTCCATCAGATTTATTGTTAACCGAGTCATAATTTTTCTGAAAAGCATTTTCATACAGTGTTGAAAGCTTACTAATTTTCCTCCTTGAAATATCAAATTTAAATCACTACTTTATAATGTCTTACTTAAAAAACTATTTTGTATTTTTATAAATATTTTTAGATTCTGCTAACTATTTAAATAAATTAACAGAGATTTGCTTGAGGCAATTTTAAAATTGTGTCATTTTAATTGTCTAAAAGATGATCAAAACTAAATAATTGAAAAAGAAAGGTATTTTGCAAATATCTTCAAAGCAAAAGTAATGAACAATAAGTTATCTCCCTTTTAAAATAACTTTGAAATGTAAAGAGGACTGGAAGAAATTATAAGGAAGTTTAAGTGTTGTTCAAGCATATATGCAGGTCCATCATTTCATTACCTACCCAAAACAGGTGCCCGTTCATCTAGAAAATGCAGTAATAAATTCTGGAATATTGGTACACCTGGACTAACCATCATATCTGATCCTACTGAATCTTTATCTTCAGACACATCAGTGTCTCCAAATTTCTAAATAGAAAAAAACACATGTGCCTGAACATCTGTCCATCAATTTGATATATTTTCTAAAAGACTTTGGTAACCAAACCCTTGGATGATGATCACCTGGAGTTATAAAACATATCTATACTTTATAAAGTGCAGCTAAATTGTACAGTTTATGATATCACCACTGCCATTAACTCCTAAGTTTATTGTTCCATGCCAAAATTGTTTTGATTTTCTGATCAAAAAGATACAGAACTCAAAACAGTAAATTTGGTAAATCTTTTTCAGGACTCTACATTAATCTTTTTTACCCACTTATCAGGTTGGAAGTACTAACAAGTTTTATGTGTACATTTATGTGTAAACTGATTATATATGTGTAGATGCAAGTTTACAAATAAAACAAAATTTGACATTTTGCTTCTTAAAATTTTATCAACATTTTACCAGTAGAGTGAATCATTGTTCTGTGCATGCCAGTTTTCTCACAAAGTTAAGGGTGTAGACTCATTTTACATTTTAATACACAAGTTCATTATACAAATGCATGGTTATGTGTAGACATTCTTTATTTAAGTCTGATAAAGCATAGTGCTGTTTTAGACTTACTTCATTTCTGAGTTCATTTTGTCTTTTTTCCAATAATTTAGCTACAACAACAGCTCTATAGTTACCACATCTGTACATGCTGACTGCCCAATCAATTAACAAGTGAATTATTGGCTCATCACTAACTAGAGGCTGAAATTAATAGACAAAATAATTATTTAGACTAATTAGGTTTTCTAACTTACAATTAAAATCTCTGTTAGGAGAACAAAATTTTTATTTACATCTAGTTAACTCAAATATTAACAAAAAAATTTTGAATCAATAGCATACATGTATCTCTTAGCTTACAAAGGGAATGATAGAATAAATTGGTTACCTGCAGATTTCGTCATTTAAAAACTTTAAAATTTTTCTGGTAAAACACCTAGCCCAAAAGCCACCTTTTCAATCTAAATTCACACTGGATTATGGATGTAAAATTTCAAGTTTTGACGATTACATAAAACAATTGATTTAGGATAATTAACCCTTGGTCTTCATATACATGTTAGCATTTTCAAACAAATTGTTTATCTGCTAATGACTAAAATCCAGAGCAGGAAAAGGATAAGACACATTTGTTGACTGAAACAAAGTCATTTCTATTTACCAGACAAAACTGAATGATCTAAACCATGATGTGAGGTAAATCACAATCTGTCCTAAGATAAAGCATGATATGTATCAAATCTGAAAAATAAAGTCCAATAACTCTGTAACAAATTACCATAATTCTACCAAAAGGTAAACAGAACATGTGTGAAATCTGAATACACCTGGTAATAGATAGAATTTATTACTAGTACATGTATGTATGGATGATAATATTATCCTCACCTCATTTCCGTCCTTGTTTTGATTAATAGAGAATATTTTACTGTATAGTGTATCTATAGAATTGTTACTCTCTACTTTATCAAAGTTATGTCTGTCTAGCATGTCAAGAACATCCAACATTTTACTGATGGTAAAACCTGCAACACAAAATAATATTAAATATTTAATAAAATCAAGTATTGAAAGTACTGGTAGCAATAAATGTATTGCACTTGACTAATTTCTGATATGTAGACAATAATAAATGTACATGTAAATTATAAAGAGCTGTCACACAGGGTTGCAATAAGATAATTGATTTATCATTCATCAAAAATTGCTGACTATAATTATTTACTCTTAATGAGATGAGTAAAACATATCTTCAGACAGATGAACATTTGGACATTTTTACACCACATTACATCCTGTAATAGACAGACAAATAAAATACAAAAACTGTTCATCAGCTTGAAACTTGTGTCAAAACTATCTGATATTCACTTGTTTTAGACAAAGCATAGAATTGTATGAACAGTTGTATGAAAAATGAAAAATTGTATACAAGGTGTAATTCATACTACATTATTAGCATGTACCTCTAGTGGACTGTTGACATTTGTCAGAAGACCAGCGCACTTCTGCTGCTCGTCCTCGTAATTTTAACTGATGTTCTGAGGCACGTATCTGTGCTCTTATCTAAAAAAACATGAAATAAATAACAAATAAAGACAAGTTAATGAAAAAATATTGGTAACTAAGAAGAACTAGGAAATAAATACAGAATTCATTTATTAATACATTGAGTTTTATATCTGAGTCAAGATATTTTTTTACCAAATCCAGCATAGATGCTACAGGCCAGTAAAAATGCTGAGCTTCTACAGTGTGTTTTAAAGTCCCATTATTTTCCTTTCTTAGCAGTAACTGGGCTCCAGTCCCTTGTCATAACAATTATATTATGGTCCTTGATGGAGCTTAAAACTACAACTCTTAGGTATATACATATGTATCATGCTAATACTAATGAAAGACAAATAAACAGCACCAAAACAAAGGGCAAGCCATTGCACGGTGGATTACAATTTTGAAAATCTACAACTCAATGCATTTTGTTAAAACTTTGTAGAAAATAAGAAGTCAAAGAATTTATCTGACAGCATATAAATTCACCTGATCATTGTGAGGTCCAAGAGGCATTGGCAAGTTTGATGGCGCACAAGGTAGAAGATCCAACGGAGATCCAAAAAGAAAAGAGGTGCTCTTTCCATCACCAAGGGAGTTCCAAACAAGGCCAGTAGGACACAGTAAGGTGATGACTTGAAGTGTTGCACTTAAACTGAGAATTATACCCCGATGTTGAGGGCACCGATTGTACTGCTCAAATATTGCAGTAAGAGGATTCTGGGACATCATCTGGTTGTTTTCAGCTGCAGAAGTCATCCTGTTAAATAAAAATAAATTTATAATTACTCATTCTTATTTCAGTTTCCAAAATGGTTTATTCGTATGAAAAATCACTTATTGTGAAACCATGAACATGATTTACATGTATTTCAAGCAGGTTTCTTTTGTGATGCATTAACACATTCTATCAGTAAAAATCTGTCACATGTAAATAATAATTGAAGACATTTGATATAGACAGATTCCCAGTATTAACAACATTTATTGTAGCTGTAAGATGTCTTTAATTTTGGATAATTTTTAATACATTAGTGATACAGACAGTGATGTTAACTATATATGTCTAATCTTTGCTTCACCAGGGCCCTTACTAGCTGAGTAGTGTAAAGTGAAAAATTACAGATCATAGCACCTCTTACAGACAGGTTATACCACCCAAGCCAATCCTAGTGTAAAAACGTTTGTCAATTTACTTGCTGAAGGCTGGTGGTTTTCTTGGTTCTTCAGTTTCCTTTACCTTTCCAGCGCGGAATGTGAGACTGTTTTTATATTGGTGAAAATCTTGACTCAGGGACTTAAACCCACATTACTCCAATCTATTAATTTGTTCCAACATTAATATAAAATTACAATACAAAGAAAAATCTTTACACTGAAGACAGAGAAAAAAATATACCCGATGTTTGGTAAACTTTTGAACACTACAACAGTCTTACCCATTTCCATTACTGGCCAACATTGGTGATTGTGTACGAGGCGACACATATCCACAGTCACTACAAAACTGCATTAATTTCTTAGCAGAAAAATGTGCCAATCTTCTGGCCAAGAGTGCTGACATTGTGATATCTTCTAGGTACTACAATGAAGACAAAACATGTGTACATTGGAAGATAACAAGAATTCCACGGATTTAAATGTCTGCATGGTTAGTTTTTGATCTAGTAAAAAATACATTACTTTAACATAAACTTTCACATTTTGTCACGCTGCCGCCTACGACAATACCAGAAAACTAACACCTAAGTCTCGCCATATGGCAATGTCAGGCTAGAAAAAAACTGCATTTACATTCTGCAATGTAAACAAGAGGCCCATGGGCCTTAACGCTCACCTGAGGATATGTCCAAAATTGTTTGCAAAGTGCAAAAGACAATATAATGGGTACTGAAACTTTACAAGTTTTCTCAAGTTAAGAACTCCCACAAAACTTAATCAGAAATATATCCACTCACATTTCATTTATAAGTAGCTTATATAATATGCATGAAGTAACTGTAATGCAATGAATAATTTCCAAATCATTAACAAATTTCAGTATACTTATGCAACTATGTCCTTGATCTTTGAACATATATGACCTTGAACCAAATATGATCGTCATGTCAATACCTACAATATTCTCATATACATGCCTATACAAAAAGTTAACAGTTTTCAAGATAATTAGCAATTTAAGTCTTCTTTTGCAGCTGTGACTTTGACCTTTGAACATATGACCTTGAACCATATATCAAAATTATTGTCATATCAGTACCTACAATATTCTAATATACATGCCTGTACAAAAAGTTAATAGTTTTCAAGATAATTAGCAATTTAAATCTTCTTTAGCAGCTGTGACCTTGACCTTTGAACATATGATCTTGAACCATATATCAAAATTATCATCATGTCAATACCTACAATATTCTAATATACATGCCAAAACAAAAAGTTAATAGTTTTCAAGATAATTAGCAATTTATGTCTTTTTATGCAGCTGTGACCTTGACCTTTGAACATATGACCTTGAACCATATATCAAAATTATCATCATGTCAATACCTACAATATTCTCATATACATGCCAATACAAAAAGTTAATAGTTTTCAAGATAATTAGCAATTTATGTCTTCTTTTGCAGCTGTGACCTTGACCTTAGAACATATGACTTTGAACTATATATCAAAATTATCGTCATATCAATACCTACAATATTCTAATATACATGCCTGTACAAAAAGTTAATAGTTTTCAATTACCAATTTAAATCTTCTTTAGCAGCTGTGACCTTGACGTTTGAACATATGACCTTGAACCATATATAAAATTATCATCATATCAATACCCACAATATTCTTATATACATGCCTATACAAAAAGTTAATAGTTTTCAAGATCATTAGCAATTTATGTCTTTTTATGCAGCTGTGACCTTGACCTTTGAACATATGACCTTGAACCATATATCAAAATGATTGTCATGCCAATACCTACAATATTCTAATATACATGCCTAAACAAAAAGTAAGGTTTTCAAGATAATTAGCAATTTATGTCTTCTTTTGCAGCTGTGACCTTGACCTTTGAACATATGACCTTGAACCATATATCACAATGATCGTTGTCACAATAGCTACAATATTCTAATATACATGCCTATAAAAAAAGATTATAGTTTTCAAGCTAATGCACAATTTTAGTATTTATAAACCAAAAATAACATTTCAGGGGCAACAACTCCTACATGGATTATCATATAGTTAAGAAACTTGGTACCTTTTTAAATTTTGTCATGCTGAACATTTTAACAATGTTTTGATTTCATATATCTCTTAATATTTGCAAGAAAATTGCCTAAAACCATTTTACGAAATTTTTAAAATTAAACGCAAAAACGTGTTATCCGTTTTTTTTTACCAAATTTCACGAAATGAACAAACTATAGGCTTAAGACCCTAGAGAAGCCAAATATCACATCAGATTTTTTCTCCCATCATCCGTTTCGGAGATGAAGATTTTGAAAATTTTTGGACCCCTAGGTCACCTTGACCTAGTTTTGGTAGCCATGGTGATGCCATGAACAAATCTGAATTGCACTGGCCAATATATGCTTCAGACTAGGTATCATTGAAATCTTTCCAGCAGTTTTGGAGAAGTCGAAAATAGGTGTTAACGATGCACACACACGCACATACACATGCCGTGTTATGCCATAAGCTCACATGACCTTTCGGTCAGGTGAGCTAAAAACCATCTGTTCATAGCAAAAATACTCCTAGGTCTAAATGATTACCCAATTTATACACTTCATTGTCTAATAATTCAATTAAAGTCTACCAATTTTCTACAACAACAATCAAATTTTCTGTAGATAAAAGCTATTTGTTAATAATAATTATTGTTATCATACATGTATTTATGCAAATAGCAGAATGAATCATAAACCAAAAGTACTACTGCAGATTTTTGCAGTTTTGATTGGACTTGATTAGACTTGACCCTGTCTACTACAGTACTCAATGAACATATTATCAACACTTCTGACAGTAATCTCCCTTTGGTGGTCTTACTAATCATGTACACATATTGAACATTTTAATCTATATGATCATTATAAATGCACAGATCATGGAATATGACCTAGGAAAATTTCAACAATAACAGTGAAATAAAGTGCCATAAACATTTTAAAATATATGTACTGCATATGTAGGCCATGTAAAAAAAATTCTCTGGTTCTCAGATACTTTTTTTTCAAAAAGTGGCAAGGTAGGTGGGTATTTTATTTTATTATCTTATTTCACAAACTTATGCACAAGGTAGGCATTTTATTTTATGCAAAATTTTTAATATGTTTTATACATATAACCGTACTCCTGAATAAAATTATATTAACCTAAGTTAGAGTGTACACCATCTTTTGATATTTTCAGTAATGCATCATTATGTAAATGTTTATGAAAAAGGTCGATACAGTCTTGAATTCTAAGCATTTTATTTTCATATATGAAAAGTGTATTAAATAAACATTCAAACAGTAAACAGTGATGTTGTGTTTTAGAACAATACCCATGAAATGGGCTGGCATTGCTAAAATGATATACAAAAACAAGCAATTACATGTTTTTTATCACATAAAACTTGAACATTCACACATACAGTGACACAGTGAGAGGTAGTGTCTTTTAATAGTTCCAAGTCAGTATTTATAAAGCTTTATTAACTGATATTCTTTTTTCACATTAATTTTGGTCAATATTAAAAGATTTACAACCATATATCGGTTACCTTCTATATTTTGAAACCAAATTGTAAAATGTAAATAAAGCATGCATACTTGGCACAATACACAACAGATACATCGAATGTTAGTGTTGTATTTATGGCAGGGTTATTTTCGATAGGGATTTCATTTCCTAACATATCGTTCAATAGTCCATCACAAATTTTTGTACGCTTAATTTGGACTTCACTGGCACAATTGTCCATGGTACTAATGTTTTCTTGTCAAAACTGAAAATAAAGCTTGCTAAAATCGTCGCTTCATCAGCATTGCCAGCAAAATTCTCCGGAGCAGGTGCCATGTTTTTTTTTTTACACTAACACGTTCGGAAATGTAAATTAAATAATTTACCTTTCCTGAAGAGGAAAACTTACAAGGTGTCCCGAGAACAACCTTTGCTCTTTACAATCTAGATCAATTCTAGAATTGAAAAATTCTACTTTCACTTTTGAGAATCTTAGTCATTGACGTGTTTGATCTTTATAGTTTATTTCCTGCTCAAAACAGCTGATCGGTGGATATTTTTTTACACCACATTAAAATGGAGCAATCAGCGACAAATTTAAGCGCACAGCAGTGTCTGAGAACCAGAGAATTTTTTTTACCCGGCCTTAAATATACAAACTCCATGAAATATGCATACAGACCTAGTGTGTCAAAAAATGAAATGCCTGCATCGTATATAACACATTTTTAACACTTACATCAAGGACCTGAGCCATTATTAATTTTAGTGTTGTATCTTCCATATGTTTCATCTTCTCCAGAAGATCAATCAGCCAGTTTAGATATTCTTGTCTGTCAAGTAATCCTTCCTTCAAACAAAAATAATTAAAATGTTTGATAAACAAATTCATATATGTGACTTTTAACATTGACTATCCCATATATAAATTTATAAATTTGGTTTGATTGATTTAACAGGTACTTGTTACATTCTGCAATATGCACTGGTGAGCATTTACCATTAATTCCAAAAAAGAAAAGTTGCATAGTGAGAAGTTTAATATACTTACATCATACATGTGTCTAGCCAGTTTACAAGAATAATGCCATTGTTTTAATGCCTGATCTAAATCAACTTGTAAAGTAGGATTGGATGATGATACCGTAAGAAATCCTGATGTGGGACCCCCAGGGCCTCCACTGTATGGCTCTTGAATTTTCAGAATCTGATCTTTCAGGAATTTTGTCAGGGATAATGCCCAATCTGAAATTTAAAATGAAATGTTAGAGTAAAACTTCAATGGATCAAGAAAATGCGAATTATGTTTGATTTCTAAATCTGGCGCTCAAAATATTTAAATATAACTAGTACTGACTCCTGAGTATCCTAAATGATATCGTTTACATGGCAACCATTCAGCTTGATGTCTAAATAACAGTTTCTTGACACATAAAATACCAGACAGAAAAAACCCAACTAAAAATTAAAATCCAATCTTATATATATAACTTATATAGTGTATTCATTTCAACTGAATTCACCGAGTTTAAAAATTAGGTTGAAATTCTTACCAGGCCAAAACTCTAATGAAAGTGTTTTTTACAAATACATGTAACAGTTTTTGCAAAACATTGTAGATCTGACAGGAAAGTTACATGTCCAAAGCTGGAGGGTATGGCCTTAAGTTATAGTCCTAAAGGAACTAATATATTAGTTACTTACAAATAATAAGATTTCTTACCAACAGATTGATCAACAGTCTGTCTTTTCTTGGTCTTATTTTCCTGCATGGCAACATTATACGATGCTGTCATCTTGATAAACCAGGCTGCTTTTACCATTGGTACAGAAAACTCACACAGAGTAGAAAATATTTCCTCTTTTTTATTAAATGTCGGTACTTTCTTTGCTAGCTGAGATAACGGTTTGTTTCCTGCTAAGTCTTTAAACCAGGCTTCCATTGCATTTTTATTTTTGGCAGCCTAAAAAGAAAATGATTTAAATATTACATTCTTTAGTCATTGTTCATCTTGACGTGAATACAATTAAATTAATGAGTTTTAAATTTTATGAATCAAGAAAAAAGTTTTGTGGGATGGTAATTATCTGGATAAGCTGTTATTGTTCCTTTTATTTTTTGTGGTTAAATAAATATTGAACTTATATAATTTTTTCTTTTTGAATAAAATTCATAAACCAGAATGACCTAAGCTTGATATTTTTATACACATGATTTATAATCATAGAATGGGTTCCTGCAATGGTTATATACCATTGTATACTATCATAAGATATTCTGAAGCCAAATAATTTCAATGCAAAGCATTCTTGGTAATTAATGAACAGTAGAAATCATAACTTTTTAGAGTCTCATGTGACAGAATGTTGAAAACATTAGCTTTAACACCCCAGGTGTCTCAGCACTATAGGTTTGACACCAATCAACAAAATATGACAAAGGGTTTTTCTAAATCAGTGGTCAAGCTAAGAGTTGTTATGGAAAAGTGTGTGGTCTAAAAGCCATAAAAAAAACTGCAACATTAACAGATAAATAAGTTTGCTCTTACTGGCCAAAAGTTATCTTTTGTAGGCTGTTGTTTCTTCTTTGATGTGTCCTGAAATGTGTTGAATTCTCTTTTCTTTGCCATAATAGCAATGAACTCTGACCCAAACTACAAAATATAAAAAAAATAAAATGCATAAAACAATCATCATTTACATACATTATATATGTACGGAGAGTCAATAACAAGCATTTTCTGAAACCAGGATTTTAGAATCGCCGACACCTTTTTTTTTTTCTAGAATTTGATAATGTACTGCCTGAAGTCACTTGCAGAAAAAATTCATACCTAATGTTATGGACTGTTTTAAAAAATTAAATACTAAAACATCTTCAAGTAGTTCAGTAAGGAGAGTGCCACGCTATTATTGGGAAGGTCCCTGGTTCAAGTCCCAGTTTGGCCATTGCATTTTTCCCCTTTCCTGTTACATTTGGGGAACTCGTCTAACCTGACAAGCGGGTATGTCCCAGGGCGGAACCTGGTGGTTTTGATTTGAGGGGATTGAATAAAAAAAAAAAAACAAGGAAGGCAGGAATGTAGCAGTTTGGGCTTAACAGGTGGCCAGGTAGTTCAGTCACAGAGTGTTCGGTGGGAAGGTCCTAGGTTTGAGTTTTCGTTTAGCTATATTTTTTCCCTTTCCTGTTACAACTACAGTATCTCAGTGTGATGACTGATCTTAGTAAAAGATAAAGACATAAGTAAGTATGTGTTAAATAACTTACCTTATCTTAGTAAAAGATAAAGACATAAGTAAGTATGTGTTAAATAACTTACCTTATCTTAGTAAAAGATAAAGACATAAGTAAGTATGTGTTAAATAACTTACCTTATCTTGTTTGATATTTTCTCTTCTTGCTGATCCATACTATAAATAGACAAATACATATACTATAAGTTATTAACCATTAATACATGTACTATAAGTTATTAACCATTAATACATGTACTATAAGTTATTAACCATTAATACATATACTATAAGTTATTAACCATTAATACATGTACTATCATGTATTATAATAAAAGTGACATAAGTTGTGATTTTTTTCTGTACCGTTGAAAAAAACGTCTCCAAGATCCATTACTAGAAGTTTAAGCATAAAAGAACAAACTGAAGTTTTTAAAAATAACAAGAAATTAAGATATTTCTTTTTTAGAAATGCATAAATACATGTACATAAACCAATAAAAAGTTGGGTTAAAAAAACAACTTTAAAGCCCATAATATTTGTGAAAGATGTCCTATAAACATATTTACCTCATCTCCAAAAGTTGGATTGTTGTTAAACCCATGCTTGACACTTGCTGCTGTGAGCTCATCCTGAAAAAATAAAATACAGTGTAAAGTTTTATCATTTATCATATAAGATTATGTTATCTAACTGGAAATAGTACCACAGTGAAAATGCTGTTAAAGTCTAAATATTAAACATCTTGATTTTTACTTCTTAAGTATCAAAAAAGACATTGGTGACCTTCGGAGTTTTGTATGTTACTTCTGTGGGTTCTACACTGGCTGACTGTGAGAAAGGGTATAATTTTTGTTGGAGGCCACTACCAGCTTATTCAACATCAGAATATTGGACTGAGGCATCTACAGTGTTTATCTCCAAATGGGTAAGTGTAGTAGCAGTCTAAATGATGCCATAGGTGCACACTAATACAAAGTGGATCAGAAATACTTGCACAAAAATAAAGCAACAACCCAGGCCATTTCACTCTAAATACAGTTTGCTCTAGGACAATTAAAAATACCTTACTTATTATTTCCACTTTTAAATAATATGAAACAATTAGTGTTGTTAGTGTTCAAATTTACTGTCTGTTATAGCACCAGTTTTTCAAGGTTTTAGAAGAATAAACAATAAAGTTTGTATCATGCCATACACTGTTATGGAGTATGCATTTTGTCATAATTAACTGACACCAAAATACACGCCATCTTAGCTGGAATATAAAATGCAGTATAAAACAAATGGTACATAAGAACCATTTAATATTGTATCAGCAGTAGAAACCATGACAATTTACAAAATATATTTTCAAAACCTTGGTCTTTTATACAGAGTATTGTATTTTATTCATCACAAATATAATCAAAGCCAATTCAGTAATAACATGCAGACTTGATGATTCTAGGGGCCTGATTTGAATGCTTCTTTAATTTTTAATTTATTAAACTTATTTAGACAGTTCTTATTTTTAACATCTGTCACGATTATTATAGTTACATGGAATATTTGGATTGGTTCAAAACAAAACTAATATAATCAGTGTTTATTTTCATATCAGACGATTATTTTGTGCATAATCAAATAACGAATTTTTACGATAATATTACACCCCCCCCCCCCTTTTCTTTTTGTTCAGACACCAAAACAAATAATTTTATAGCGTGTAAAAGGAACGTGTTTCCTACATATAAAGCAAACATATATATTTTGTCTTACCTCTTTCTGTTTTGGATCTTGTGGATACACATCAGGGGGACCTAATTTCGGCTTCTTCAAAGGCCTGTTTTCCTGTGTTGGATATGCGGACATCTTTCAGCCGCTCATCCATTTACATCTGACCCGAAAATATTGGTCGCACGCAACTGTTTTGAATGAGTCTACAAAGGGCGATAACCCATGTTTGTCCCAAAAAACAAAGTTCCGAAGCCATGATAGACTATAATTTTCTTTACTTGCGGTAGTTTTTACAGAAATCAAATGTGCATAAATGTGCGACATAAATAATCTCGGGAAAGAAAAGATAACTTGATTATTTACAAATTAAATAAACTTAAATAATTGATTCATATGCAGAACGTTTAAAGATTAAATATACACATAGAATTCTTGGTAGTACGCGCGGCTCTCTCTCTGTCTCACACACACACACACACACACACACACACACACACACACATATATATACTAGTATATTGTACCCGATCATTTAACGACATCACGTGTATAGGACCTCTTACATTTCTTTTGGGAGGCCCTGCATATTCGCAATTTTTTCGAGTCAAGTTCGTGGTCATTTCAGCAATTTTTTTTAAACATTTACAAGTAAGAATTAAGATTTTGTATGAAAGTTAAATTTTGTTTATTAGAAGAAGTTGATCATCTGGCACTCTAAATGAAGATATTTTTCTCTATAATGCAACTTAGATTGTACCAGAAGGCAGGATTTCTCGCATGATTTTTAAAAAAATACGACGGCGCATTCCATGGACCCCTTAGGAGTTCGACCCTTCGCCTCAGCTTTTCCGCAAACTTTGCAAAATCCTGGATCCACCTCTGGACATGGTGAATCTAACGTTCCCAAAAATAAAAGTATTTTTGTTATTTATTTACTTAGACATACACCATGGATATAAAATTGAAATAATTTCTTTAGTATTAACAGCTATTAGCAACTTTTCTGTCAATTATTTTATTTTGTTTCCATTATTTTTGATGTCATAATGATGTCGTTAAAAAGACATAAAGCGTTAATATACGGGAAATAGATGGCAATACATTAACCATCTTAGGCATTTTTGTCCGCAAACCTCGTGCGGCCTTTGAGTCTAACCATATATTGCTACCGAAGTTTAATGTCAAAATATTTTCTCCTTGAATATCTATTAGAGAACGACATTTCCGATGACAAATACTAGTAATGCATGATAATTACATAGACTTTAAGATTTCTTGAAAAAAAGAGTATCGTGTTTTTTAATGCAAACTAGATTCTTTCTTTAACACACGTTTTAACGATGTTTTACATGTGAATTTATATAACAAGTCACAAGTTATTTTTGGACACCTTAAGCTCATCAAACTTTTCTTCAAACAACCACGGTTTCACATGTAAAGACCTTTACTTAAATTGAAATTCACGGGGAAACCTACTGCTATAGTTTGATCTACCAAAGATCTCATTTTAGAATATTGATCACATAAGTCTTTATGGAAAAAGAGGCAACAGCAAAGGAGCACGTGTTTAAGAGCAATGTCGTTGTCGCGCGTGTCCAAACCAAACTGCTGTTTTATTAACAGTCATTTTCCATCCGATCTAGTTGGCCCTCGTTCTTTTCTTTGTAGAATCTGTTGTCGTTCTCGCACGGACACATTTTCTTCCTACCGACACCATTCACGGTTTTTATACATGTAGAACTTTCGCGCATGCTCCAAGCTGATAAAGAACATATCGAGTTGCCCCAACCTTTTAGGATTTCCCTTTACTATGGGCTAATAATAGTGAACTTAAGAAAATGAAACGCACAGAAGGTAATAACAACCAATTTTTATTGATAAAAATAAGTTTTTTTCAATAATGGGCTTTAATGCAGCTTTAAGCGAGTATACAATGAATAAATAGCAAAGAAAGAACACCTCGGATATTGTTTTACATGTTATAATATACATGCATTTTCAATGGTTCTTTCTATGCACAAGTTTGATAGCTTTTTTATTGCAATATTAAGTGTGATTTACATTTTCACTGGTGATTTGGCTACAAGGGGTTATATTTTCGTATAACAGATTATTGTTTCACTGCAGACAGAACATACACAATATGTTTCACGTTCTTGGTATGATAACTTGCTGAAGAAAAGCCTTCCAAGAAAGACTATATAGCCTGGAAACGTCAATGACAAATGACGACTTTCTTTGTCTATTTTACACTTGAAGTTAACTTGAGTGTTTCTTTGAAATGAAACTGTCAATGAATAAATAATTTTTTTTTCTGTTGGTCTAATATGTAAATGGGGTTTAAAAGAACTTGATGAATATGTCGATGCCTTGCTAGTTTACTGGACGTATACAACCTACAATCTTAGTAGTCTATTATATAGGCATATACACAGCGATTTATTTGCGTTTTCGGATTGTTGAAAGCAATAATAGAGAAAATACACCAATAACATAAAATACGTGTTCATTAAAGCCAGTGTCCCTCCAAAGTGAGAATAAGAATTATATTCCATGCTTTTTATTGTGGAGTTTTCTTCGTGACTCTCCCTACAGAAAAACGCATGTTAATCAGCATTAACTTTTGATAATTACAGTCAGTGATTAACTCTGTCTAAAGTATTGCCGTGTTCTTTATTCCATACCTTTAGGCCTCTGTCTTGTTTCTTGTCAATTTCTTTTCCAATCTGATCAACATGACAAGTTCAGCCTATGATAAAGTTATGTGTCCTAAAATTTGCATTGTTGTGTTGCTATCATAGTAATTTTGATCATGATTTATAGTTTTAAAAAAAGAAAAAGAAAGAACGAAAAAAAATATCTCTTGATTTTATTTTAACTACATACTATAACATCTCTTTCTGTATTACTAAATTCTTTATTTTCTATTGCACCGAATCTACAATAAGATGGATATTTTATATTAAAAAATAGAATCTACTCATTCTACCACAGACTGATTTTTAAGAAAATAGAAAACAGATAATGATTCAAAATACATATATCACAGTTAATTAATATCTATGTAAATGTAACTAAAAAGAGGGAAAAAACTAAATCGATTTGTCTAATAATATCTCACATATATTGGATTGGACAATAAAATATTGCAATCTCTCTCTCTCTCCCTCTCTCTCTCTCACACACACACACACACACACACACACACACACACACACACACACACACACACACTATTCAACAATCTTAGCTTTCAAAAAATGTCATTCTCCAATCTGGAGCATAAAATAAAAGTAAAACTCCCGTTAACTAATGGTGTAGAAATTTTACACGGACATGTGAGCAGATAAAAAAGACCACGCCAAAAGCAAATTATGTTTAAAGGAATAAATCAAAGTCTGTTATTTAAAAAAAACTAACTAAATATGTAATAAAACTGTATTATTGCAAAGTGTTGGTTGATCTAGGTGTGTGGTTCAAGAGCGTTTATAATATGAACATTAAACAAATTGGTCCAAAACCCGCACGTAGCAACAACTAAATAACTGCAAAGTCATCAAAACTGCTAGTATAACGCTGGTCTTAATGCTTTTTATACATTTTTTCATGTTTGTCCAGAAACCCGACTTAATGAATAAAAATCGATTTTACCAAGAAAACAGAGGTTATAAATTTTGAGCTTCTTCAAATTGACTAACCCCCCCCCCCCACCCCCCTTTTCTAATAAATTTATTTTAAAAAAGTCTATAACGTCAGGTTTTGGACATCTTATCTTGCGCTGGATTGTCACAAATGATAATGTATTTAATAGAATTAATCTCAGAAAAAATTTTTTTTAAAAATTAACAATCGAAAAAAGGTAAAGAAAACAGTCATATTGCAGAAATAAAATGGATGTATTTGAAAGCAAGTCCTAAATGAAATGTGAGCAAAGTTTTAAAGCACCATTGTATATTTTACGAGAAATCACTAGTTCGCACGTCATTTAGTACAATAAAAAATAACCTAAATTGGACACCGACACTGGTGCAGCCATACAAATCTCCGAGGTCAATCTGTCCAAGCTTCGTAGCACTATATTGGTAAAAACGTTTAGTTGCGCTACCTATCAACAGATTCAAGTTGGAACAGTGAGATTAATCTACATTTAGTCCCAATTTCTTTTGAATCTAAGACACTTTATGTCTGACGACCGTCAGACATAAAGTGTGTTAGGGTCAGAGGAAATTCGGACTAATCTTTATTTTGGTATTGAAACTGTCAAATAGTCATGCAAAATAGGTTAAAAAAATGTGCTTTAAGTAAACGAATAAATAATGAATTAGCTGTTAAAATAATTAATGAACCATGTTCTTATGATTACCAAAAAAAAAACGATAAAAATGGAACACCGGACCAACGAAAAACAACCAAAACAAAAAACATCGTTTTCTCACAATGATCAGGCCAAATTCTTCATTCATTTAATTTGTTTTTCCTTCTGCTTTACGATTTCATCAATGAAAGCATTAAGCAGTTTCAAAGCAAAGCAAATCAGCATACATGTACAAGCTAACCAAATGCAATTTCCACCCTTCAAAAATCTTTTGTTTCGTTAACAAGTCACATTTGACGATGACTTCCAAATAACGAATTTTACTCATAGTAATTGCTAATGTTATATAGTTTTTGTCATAGATCTGTTCACTCCTGGAACTGATACCTGTGTTCTTTTACCCTGTTCTGAAAACAATCTACCGATTTGTCCTCTGTGAGCTCTACTGATACTTTTTGCAGCTGCAGTTGTAGTTCTTGGGATGGGACGAGGGTCGGATGGTAGACGATCTCCCTCATGCATTAGTCTTGACATTCTACCTCCTTTATCAAGATTTGCCGTTTCCATAGCCTCAGATTTAACCCTTGGTGCCGGTCTAGCTGATAATGGCTGGTGACCGTACTCGTGTAACATTGCACCCATGCGTTTTCCTCGGTCTAACTCTGCGTTTTCCTCTCCTTCTGGTTTTACTCTTGGTTCTGTGCGATTACTAAGTGGGCCCTGTGCATAACTGTGAATGATTTTACCCATTTTCTTGCCTTCTTTATTAGCTATGTCTGCTGCTTCCGGTTTGATTCTCGGAACAGCTCTAGCGGATAAAGGAATTTTTACAGGGTCATGAAGCAAATTGTCCATTCGACCTCCCTTATGAGTCGTCGCCACTTCTTCCGCCTCCGGTTTCACCCTTGGAACTTGTCTTGCGGACATAGGAAGATTTCCATAATTTGTAAAAAGAACTGACGTTGATTTTCCAGAATGACCACTAGCTATTCCCTGCCCCTCCGGTCTCATCCGGGGCCCAGGAGCTGGATCTGGTCGTGGCGTTGCTTGACCATGAAGTAAACCACTGACAGTTCCATTTCTGCCTAGCTCATAATTACCCCGGCCTTCATAAGAACATCTTGGATTTGGTTGCGGTGTGACAATCCTGTGTTTTGGTTCTCCACTTCCGAACAGCTCTAAAGAACCTCTGTTTTTCATTTCATATTCCTGTGCCTCGGGTCGAACACGTGGTGCCGGTGCGGGTTCGGTGTATTTACCACTGACGTCATAACCAGGGTATGGGGCGACTGCTTTTGTCTGCATTGTTTTCTTTTTATTTGGTTTGCTTGTTTATTTAAACACGTAATGCACCTGAAAATATATCAAATGACATTTCCTTAATTAAGTTCAAAAAAAGGCAAAATAAATATCTGGATTCGATCATATCTATTAAGATGAAAAAAGTTGTTAAATGTCGAAATCATGTAAATTAAAATATTTCATTGCGGAATTTTGAGTTGTTTTTTCCAAAAGAGATATTCAAAACTGTGCACATGACAATTTTGAATATTTATGCTGGTATAAATTCAAAATTTAAGAGTTATCAGCTGTCATAAACTAAACTCGAAGTATAGTTGCATGACTTAAATGTGAGTATTCAGGAGGCATAATCCTTGATTTTGACTAATTTATTTCATCCAATATCGGTCCCCGTCTTTTTTAATGTCGGTCCCAATATGTTGTCGTGGTTTTTTTAATTTGTGTGTGTGTGTGTGTGTGTGTGTGTGTGTGTGTGTGTGTGTGTTTTTTTTGGTTACATTGATCATTGTCATTACATGTTTTCAGCTACGAATTGGTAAGTCTATATACAGCTATATTATTGTATACTATTTTGTATTGTCATTAACTTTTAAATATTGCTTTATTCTGAATCACACCAGCAGCGATTTCAAAACGTTAAATAATTTCGCTGATCACACATTGAGAATTATTATAATATATATACTACGAAAATCTTATGGTGGCAACCACCAAAAAATATTATTCTTATTCGGTCAATAATTGAACTTAGCGGTAAGACGGCTGAAGTTTGAGGATTAGCATCGTTTATTTTATTCTTCATTGCTCGCTTATACAAATACACTTATATACCTACTATATGACATTTTCTTAATCAAAAAAAAAAAAAAAATAAATAAATAAATAAAAACTATGTTTTATGTTTCTGAACATCTGTGTGTGTGTGTGTGTGTGTGTGTGTGTGTGTGTGTGTGTGTGTGTGTACACGTGTGTGTGTGTGTGATTAAATACCTAAGAAGATAGTGGATGTGTATATATATATATAATATATATATATATATATATATATATATATATATATATATATATATATATATATATATATATATATATATAAGTATAATGTCTATATAAAATTGTAATAAATCTAAAAATAAAAAAGCGTGTTACAACAGGAAGACTGTATTGAAATATATGGAAATATAAGTAGGTAAGTAAATAATCGACAGTGATATTATTTATCTTTTCAACCATTTTGTACTTCCTCTACCCCCCCCCCCCCCCCCCCCCCCACGACAGGTAATTTTTGACTCACCTGTGCTTCGCAGGTTAATTATATAAGGTATCGATAGCTCATCATGAAAGCATAATTAAATATGCTGTCCAAGTAATCATAATATGAAATATTTACATAGAATATATTATCGGTTTACCGTAAAAATGGTTAAATTATATACTGTAACCACGGTAAACAAGTTCTTATTACGCTTCCGTCTAGCCTCGTTTTCATTGTAGTTTCCGTTTACCGCCGGGACACATTTACACCTGTGTCAAATTTCTTAGGGAGTTTAAACTGAGACCTAGAAATCTGGTAAGTTTTATAATTCAAATAATTTCTACATGTCAAAAAAATTCGGTCGTTCAATGAGGTAACATAATTATAATATGTGATATTTATTTTTTCTATAAATCAGTTTCATTTGTTATGTGTGTTAGTGGTTCGTGATGATTAACAGTGTATAACACGATAACATTAAGAGTACTGACAGGTATGTCAAAGTAACCCCATTACACCGGTGTAACGTACAGTGAAATTTAAAAAGAAATTAACAAATTTAAAAATAAAAGAACTTCTTTGTTACTTGGACAATATTTAAATAAACACAACTAAAATTTTGATACTTCAAAATACGTAAGAAGCATGCCCCCATTGATTCCCCCTTTGTTTTATGGTAAGGGATTAGTGTTGATTACTGTCTCGTTCTTATTGTAAAATAATTGCCTGTGGCGCAGGTCTACATTATGACAGGTTGTGGGATCGGTGATGACACATTACGAGTAACTTTTATAAACATAAAAATATCATTTAACTCAAGCATGGTTATATTTTGGCATCATGTTGCGAGTTTTTAACCCGTAAACTGATTTTTTTTTTTAAATCGACACAAAAAATAATGTGCGCGAGAGAGAGACCTACTAATCATTTATTCGTCATATCTTTAAGCACTAATTAAAACAGTATGTTCGGGGTCATTCTACAAGTCATCTCGTTAAGATGTCAGCGTTTTTGTACCAAAAACAGCAAAAGTAAAATAAGAACATGATATACACTTCCCGGTTTCTATGTATGTTTATACTCACTTACTTTTTTT
>CM056602.1:34766035-34839677 GCA_029721355.1 Tegillarca granosa | reverse complement strand
AGTGTCAAAGAAGGTAACTCTTGTAAACTGTGGGTGTCAATAGAAAAGTATATAAAACGCCTTGTTGTTATTGCTTTTATTATTAATATGAATGTTTTGTTAAAAATTAATTAATATTAAACATAACTAAAAATTACACTAAATAAGCAATTTTTCGAATCATTTTAATCACTGAAATGATAAAATGAACTTTTAGAGAGATCAATAAGAACTGTAAAAGAGTTCATTAATACTGTTTTATCACCCCAGTCACGATATTTTAACTTATATTGATTCAGTCCATTTTGAAATGCTGGTGGAAAATAGAGTTTCCAGAGAAAACCATAGTCTTTCTAAAGCAAACTTATAAGTTATAATACATTAGAATCTTTACAAAAGAGTAGGCAGTACTTTGTGCTGTCAGAAAAAGTACCATTTAACAAAATTTTCAGCCCTCTTATATTTGAAATTTATTTAAAACTAAGGTTTGTTCCCTCATGCAAAGCATTCCTTAGCTGGATTTGGATTTATATAATTTCGGAACTTTAGATTCATTATTTTCAACTGTTTGGCTATGTTTTTTATCTATCTAACTTTTTCGGCCCCTAGTGTCACTGATGAGGAATGAATTTCCGAAATGTGCACATCTTGCACATCAAAATTTAACTGGTATTTGTTATATTTAAAGTCTAGGCATTTGGAGGAATTGTCATCAACAAGTGTACACACATACTTTAGACCAATTAATAAGTTAAACTAATAATTATTTGCAATACGGTTTAAAATAATTGTGTATAATGTCACTTTTTGAAAAAAACTGGTTTTTTTTTCATGTGAATAACCATTTTTGTAATATGTTCATACTCGGAACATTTCTATTATTGCATAAAATTCGACGAAATGTCGCACCACAAGTGAATTTCCGATAAATTGTCGCATTCTATCAAGTGTCAGTTCGACGAAAAGTCCATTCGACGAAACGTCTGCACCGGAATAAGACTGCATATTCATTGATTGTTGTTACTGTCTTTGGGGCTTAGTGGTAGAGGGTCTGCCTTAAGAGCGAGGACACCAGTGGCTCATTGGTAGACTGTCTGCCTCGACAGTCATAGGTTCGAATCGTGACTGGGTCATACATATGACTTTGAAATTTGAAATATCGAACGGTTCACCTGTTGCCAGAATATTGAACTGGGGGAATGGTTACCTTGTCTGCGGCATACTGACATGGTGAGCTAGCACCTTACCAAAAAGACACCGTGAGTTTGTGCTAGTACATAATAGACCAGGCTACACAAAGCACACCACACACTTACATGCACTTGTACTTAGTTTAATTTTTACATGTACATTTTACATCAATAACACACAAACACACACTGCCATACGGATATTCTTGAGCACATATAGCTAAAAAAAGATGTGACTTTACACAACATTTTAACTAACCAATCTCATGGTGCAAACTAAAGGGGGTCAAAATTTTGGGTGGTGGAAGACTTTAGTAATTGTGCTTGCCACAGTTACAACTCTAGCTTGTTTTGTTTTTCTATTCATATTAATGTTGGTCATTACAGGACAAATACAAGAATATAAATATATGTAGTAAAAAGAAATGAAAGCCGAAAAATGTACCCATAGAAATAATAATATACCTAAAT
Source organism: Tegillarca granosa (assembly GCA_029721355.1). Taxonomy (NCBI): domain Eukaryota; kingdom Metazoa; phylum Mollusca; class Bivalvia; order Arcoida; family Arcidae; genus Tegillarca; species Tegillarca granosa. Next base: position 34,838,037 of record CM056602.1, on the reverse strand, counting down.
GTAACCCTCCCCTGTCGAATCGTGTAAGCGTATATGTGCGTATTAAGGCTTTTATGGCTGATATTTGAAATCAATGTTCACAAAATATTATTCATCATGATATACATTAATACTGACTATTTTTTAAATAAATATTCAGCTACTCGTACTGAATTTAAAAATCATAAAAATCTATACATAAATCAGATTGCGTAAGCGTATATGTGCGTATGAAGACTTAAATATTAGAATATTTGGTATCATTGGAGACAGAAATTCAATAACGTTTTTAATTATAAGCTAACTTTTCTTCTACAAGTAGCCAGCTCCAGCTATAAGTAGCCAATTACTACTACTGTTTTTTGACTATCACCGCTTTCGTCAATATACCAGAATAACAATAACTCGTTTAAACGAGAAAGTATCTTGTTTAAACGAGAAAGAATCTTGTTTAAACCTGATAATTATCTTGTTTAAACGAAATAGTTTTCTTGTTTAAACGAGAAAGTATCTTGTTTAAACGAGAAAGTATCTTGTTTAAACGAGAAAGTATCTTGTTTAAACGAGAAAGTATCTTGTTTAAACGAGATAGTATCTTGTTTAAACGAGAAAGTATCTTGTTTAAACGAGATAGTATCTTGTTTAAACAAGAAAGTATCTTGTTAAACGAGATAGTATTTTGTTTAAACGAGATAATTATTTTGTTTAAACGAGATAGTATCTTCTTTAAACGAGAAAGTATCTTGTTTAAACGAGAAAGTATCTTGTTTAAACGAGAATTTTCTCGTTTAAAAGAGATAATTATCTTGTCTAAACGAGTTACTATCTCATTTAAACGAGATAGTAATTTTTTCTAGTGTATAAAATGGCACTTACACGCTTTCGTACTTTTAATATTTTTTTTTTGTTTTTGTATCCTTGTTCTTGTTCACTGCATATTACACAACTTCGCGATATCAAACTTGAGGATTTTACCTTTTTAATTACACTGTCAGATTCTTAACAAAAACAGTTGCATCTTGGTAAAGTATATTTTTTGCACTGACAATTCCGAAGCTGAAACATGCCACGCCACAATTAAACTCTGTCTAGGGAAGGACAAAACATACTACTGAAAAGTAATCGGACAGAAAAATTTCTCTGTAGCATTTGACGTAATTGATTGAAGTCATTTACATTCCCTTATATACTGCTCAAAACACCATATAATCGGATATTGAATTACTTATATTTATCAACCTTTATTTGTTATAAAGGTTTCTTATTGTTATTACATTTTTGTCACCAACAGTATAGCAAAAAATGACTTTAAACTCTAATCGTTTTATACAACATTTGTTGCGCCATCTGTAAATAAATCTTATAACTATAACGTGTTTGTCTTTTTTACCTAAACAAAACTAGTAGCCGCACTAAAATTTCATTTCATCAATTTATGAGTGTTTTTATATCGCTAATGCACATCAATTTTGTTTTCCTTTTATTTGTTTTATTTGGATTTTAAAAACAGCCTTTAACTTTCAAATCAGCAATAAAGTGATTCAAGAGAATAATATATAACACTAATACCAGTTAAATTTTGATGTGCCAAATGTGCACATTTCGGAAATTCATTCCTCATCAGTGACACTAAGACCGAAAAGTTGGATACATAAAAATTATAAGCCAAACAGTTGAAAATAATGAATCTAAAGTTTCAAAATTAAGTAAATCCAAATCCAGCTAAGAAATACTGTGCATGAGTCATTTAAGTTGAATTTTAAAGACATGCGTACAAAGAAGAATTTTTATGAAGTAACCTTGAGCATTCTCTTTGGCAATATAAAGGATATGAAGAAATGTCATATATTTTGTTTAGCAGGTACAAAAATAAAGGTAAGTGATTAATATGTAAAATTTATCAAAAACGTAATCATTTATCACGGATTTATAAAAGTTTTGTTATTTTATTTTAAATACATGTTTTGAAAGTTGGCTTATTGATTCAGGACATTTATAGTTTAGAGAAATGACTGTGCAGAAGTAACTCCAATAAAAATACATGTATTTTAGCACATTTTTCAGTCTTGTAAATGTTTTGCTTTGCAACAGAATACCAGATACTTGACTTAATCTATATTTCTTAAGCTTTGTACAATAGGCCGGTTTGTAAGATTAGAAAACATGAAATGCAATTTTAGAGCTACATTTCCCGACAACTGAAAAACAAAAATAATTAAATTCATATAAAATGCATAAATAATGTTGATTTGACAAGATTGCTTTATGTTCAATTTGGATGGTTTTTTTTTTCAATGGAAAAATAAAATTGCATATGTTTAGTACTGGTTTAAAAATATCTACGGGCAACTGTATTTTGTTTTCAAAAAAATAGTTACAATTAATAATGTTAATTTTTTTATAAAATGATAAATAACATAATTATAAATAAATCTAGTTATTTTCATTGACGCAATTCAGCAATTTTTGTTCTAGAATGAACACGTTTTCTTTCTGTCGTCGTCATTGTTTACTTACATGTAAGAGTTTCATGCAGGCTACAAGCTGGTAATAACATAATATTGAGTTAGCCCAAGCTTTTATAATTTCCATTCAATATGAACTAATCGAACACATATAAATTACAACCACTTTATATTGACAAAGAATTCTTGAGAATTTTTTTCAATTATGGGTAAACTAAATGCATCTTTAAGTAATCTTAATATGATCAGTTTAAGATAAGATTTTTTTAAATATTGAACACATCTATGAATCGTATATCGTGTTTTGTTGCCACTGTTCTACGTATAAGACAATTTACGTAAACGCTCATATACATTATATATTACGTTTTATTTATCATTTTTTATGTTTTTTTGTCAGATACCAAATTCATTTTTACCAAGAACTTCATTTATTAACGGACATGTGTTTGCAACCATAGCCAATGATAACATTACTTCTTTGGAATATGGCACAATTCCTGTTAGAAATTCAAATGCGATTTCAACCGCAGATGAACTTAACAAAACTTATTCTGATTATAACACGAATATAGTTCATGATACACATGTGTTTTCAGCTGTAGCTAGCTTGAACTTAACATCTTTATTCTATGATGCAATTCAAGTTAACATTTGGAATGCTAATGGTAACAGGATCTTCACATGCTGCTGTATTATGAATCAAAATGGAACACTTTCAGAAAGGGTGGCAGTGAATTTTTATAAGCCTTATATGACTAAAAATCCCGGATTAGCAGCACTATATAAAGCCGCAAAATCATATAAATGTCCCTTTTCAAACACATACAATGAAAAACAGATGACAGGTAATAAACCTCAAGTTTCAGACGACAAGCCATTAAAAGTTACTTTACGTCTAGGTAAAGAACATTGCAAATACAAAAAAAATCTATGTAGAAATACACTATCCTAAACAACATAAAGGCGAGCTTGCATTATGTGTTAAACCTGTTTACGGTTATCTAGATCCAATGGAATTAATAGCATGGTTCGAGTTCCATAGACTATATGGTGTAGACCATTTCTTCGTTCTTGTAGACAATGTAAATCAATCAGCGATGGATGTGCTGAAGTATTAAAGCAAAATAGGACTGCTGAATTTTATTAATTTTACATTTCAAAAGTCATCTAAATATAAGTGGTAAGATAATTATTTAATTCCTTTTCTTGTCTATTTTTGTGTGTGTTTTATTGCTTGCTACAACTATCACGTAGCAAGAATAGTAAAATATTGCTAGTTATTACTAGATTCATTAATTTTCAACTGTTTGGCTCATGTTTTTCATTATCAAACTTTTCGGTCTAAGTGTCACTGATGAGGAATGAATTTCCGAAATGTGCACATCTGGCACATCAAAATTCAACTGGTATTTGTGTTATACATTTAGTTTACCTTCCATGCCATTTGTATTTGAGAAGAAGGAAAATATTTAATAGTTTAATCATTTCTCATCGATATCCTGGCGTCATTTTGACCACTTTGGTACGATATTCTTATATGGTATAAAGAAAAGAATAAGAAAATTTGAAATAACGTTTCTTTACGAATCTTACATTTATTGATTTCTACTAAATCGTTATGCTATTGTCTAAAGGAAAAGTAAACATGCTCGTAACCAGTGTATACGCACTCCAAGAGTTAAGAATTTCTGTCTTACGGAAATTATAAACAAAATCATGAAATTAATGAAGAAAAAATATTCTTATTTATGAGACCAAATAAAATTATATTTTTTAAATTTTCACACCCCATTTCTTCCATGAGAAATGGTGACATTTTTAGAGATAATTTTATTTTAGATTTAACCTAAAATGGCTCTATATGCAAATTAGAATTTTAATATATTAAATATTGGGTTTATAATGCAAATTACTTTTACAAGTGGTTCAACATGACTATAAAGAAGTGTTTATCTACAGATCCATTGAATTTGCAGGCTTTGGAAATGTAAAATAAAATCTATAAAAAAGGGCTGATTTCTAAAACATCAGAAACCGGAGGTCAAAATTGATCTTGGATGATTTTGATAAGTCTGTCATCAGATATAGATTATATTGTCAAAACATTGCAGCAACGTTGAAAAAATCAGATTTAAAAAGATACAAGCAAAATCTCAATTAGTACTCTTGCTGTGTTACTCAATGGAATCGGTTTTAAATTTTAAAAGAAAGGATCAAAACTTTACTTTTTTGAAAATATTTCAGTAATGAAAGATTGTTGCCAGTATTTTAGAAATTTAAAATCATACTAACAATTAGTGTTTGATGTATATTTAGATGAGATATCGGCAAATCAACATCATAAAACATCAATATGAATTGAATCCACAACGTTTGAACATAATCCTGTTATTCTATCTGGTAAACATTAGCGCTTTTTCACTTTACATGCTGGTCGCGCAGATACAGACTTGAATGAAAATTGTGATCTAGTTTTTTGAAGGCATAACCTGAATATAGTGATAACCATAATAAGATAAATGATAACTTGTTGAATAAGTTTTTCATGAAATGAAACCTAAATAACACAAATACGTAAGTTTTGCCTGTATGCATGTGTGAATTTAATCTCCCTTTGGTCAAGACTAGGCAAAGGGTATAAAAAAAAGAGTTTCAATTTTAATATTTTGTAAAAAGAAACAGTATCAGAAATTGAATAGTATCTACAGACTTCCGGTAATATGATTATTATCTATATATTTTTAAACAAATTATTTAACACTTAAAATTTAATCACAAACAATCAAAAATGTTTTTTTTTATAATTTTTGTAAGGACAGTGATTGGATATCCTTTATTTGTCGCTATAGAATATATAAATATTAATTTCACCACTATGTATTCTAATTATATTACAACAATTTATGCATCATTATCAATTTTCAGATCTGGTTATGAGAATTCAATTCAAATGTGACTATAGGTTTTTTGTCACTTAAAGATGACATCGACAAAAAATCTATCAGACACAAATGCCAAAAATAATATAAAGTCGAACATAAAATATTTGTAATTCCATTTAAAATTTTTTAGGTTCATAAAGTACCTAATACACTTATGTTTGTTAAGGCTCTAATAGAATAATGGGCCGATAACACTATCGAGTTGTCGCCCCCTGATCCGCTAGAGGGCTACTACTTCCGGGGAGTTCACAGTTGTAAACAATTTAGTTACTACTATTATGTATCTATTAAATGCCCGGTGCGTTAGTTTTAATGCATCGATTCTTTTCGATGTAAAAAGTTATACATAGACTGGACTGTTGTTTTAATTGCATCTTTTACTTAAAATTAATTATCTTTGCTTGTCATTGAAATTTTACAGTGTTAAAATCGATTTTATACGATTTGACGATGCGTATGTTGACCTTATCTGGACACGTGGGAGGGTTAGCCCAAAGAATTTATCCGTTATAAAATGGGGAAAAAATCATCATATGTTGCAATTTTTATTGTAAATAGTAAATTTATACTGTTATCTGTCTCATACACGCGTAACCTGGATATAAGTAATGCATGGTTGACTTGGATTTTGGTTTACATATAAAAAATGTTACAGAATTAAACGTCGAAAATCTTTTTTTATTTTTATTTTTTATTTTTATTTTTTTTTCAAGTATTGAGAATTATTATTCACTGACTGATGCCAGAGAGAAAAACAATATGCAATATTAAACATGAAAACAGTTAAAAATGATAAATTTAAAAAAACAAAAAACAAAAAAAACACTTGTGTCCTGTAATAATTAACACGATCCGCAGTATTTATCTACCAATAAAGGAAAATATTACTTAATTCAATAAAAAGTAACGGCTACATAAAATTAATTTTTGTATTATGATTCGATTTATATATCTTCCGTTTTATTATAATTATTTTTATTATTAGTATTATTTTATGTTTATGTAAACCCTTGTCAGCACAAGCGATATGTCTTAAACAACATGCAATAATTATTATAATCACAGTTTTTGAAAACATAACGATTGGTATCAAAACAAAGAGAAAACGTTTCAACTAAAACAAACAAGCCAATTTATAACTAAGTTTTTGCTGGAGAGAGACAGGGAGAGAGAGAGAGAGAGAGAGATATTTAAAATGAAAGCTTATTTTCTGAAAATATTCGAATATAGTGAATATAAGTGATAATAGAAAAGAGAAGTTCGAAGCAATTATGAGTGATAGAGAGAAAATGCTTGTAGTCATTATGAGTGGTAGAGAAAAAAGGGCACGTAGTGACTTTAAGTGATAGAGAGAAAAGACTCGTAGTAATTATGACTGATAGAGAGAAAAGGACCTGTAGTGATTATGAGTGATAGAGAGAAAACACAGTAATTATAAGTGATAGAAAGAAAATTCGTAGTAATTATGAGTGATAGAGAGAAAAGGGATTTTAGAGATTATGACTGACAGAAGAAAACGCGTAGTGATTATGAGTGAAAAAGTGAAAAGGACTCGTATTGATTATGGCTGATAGAGAGAAAAGGTCTCGTAGTGATTAAAACTGATACAAAGATAAATAATTAGTGTTTTTAATTATTTTTGAATTCTTATATTAACAATAATTTAACATGGCTTGCGTAATTATCAAATTTGTTCAAACGGGCTTTTAGTAACTGTGAAATGTGTTCAGATTAACTCAAATTGAATACCAATTATGGTTGTTTACTGTAAACAATTTCCTTCCATCAAATATACAAGTGTCAAAAATTTTCAAGGTATTTTGGGAAAATAAAAACCTTTGATGTATAGAAAGGCAGGATAAGTGTGTATATTAGACCGTGTCAAGGTGTGGATATACACAGGTATCTTCAAATAACTGTGTATATTCACCCGTCGATATACATGTTAATTAAAGATCAGTGGTTGTATCATTGTACCTGAGACGATCTTGTATAGATGCAAAGTTTTAAGCATGCAATATATGTTCAATTCCATAGGTCAAAACCTCCCCTATTACCTGATCAAGTGTCAAAATTATGCCAACATAGACATCAACTCTGATTTCGAAAAATCGGTTTTTTACACTTTTTGATTTAAAAATCAAGTAGAGAAAATAAAAATAAAATACTTTTAATAACAAGAAATCTTCAAAGTTCATATATATGACCATTTTACATAAAACAATCGATGTATTTTAACTGAAACACCAGACATTTAATAGATAAAAGATAGTAGCAACCAAGTTGTTTACAACTGTGAACTCCTCGGAAGTAGTATCCCTCTAGCGGATCAGGGGCCGTAACTCGATAGTGTTATCGGCCCATTATCAAACATGTAGATATTTTATCAAGTGCCCATCCAAAGAAGGCAAGTTTGCAATCAGTTTTCTAAATGGGTGGCTTAGAATGGATTAATTGTGTCCTATCCCCAGACAATTTTTTCTATTAAAATCAAGGTAGTTATTTTCATTTATTTATCAATTTATTTTATTATTCCAAAGTGTATTTGTCTTTTCTTTATAATGTATTGTTTTGATTTTTCATCATTCAATTGTACTGATTCATGTTTATTGTAAGGTGGACTCATACCAGTTTCATGTTTTTCAGTTGATAGCAGTTCTCATATTACATAGACATAATTTATATATATTTTTGTCTGTTTTGTCTTGTATTTATATTCGAACAAATATTGTTACAATTGTGATTAAAACATCCCTAGCGATGGATTAACATCAAGCCTGTTATCAAAATAAAAACGGCGATGATCAACTGATTACTTTTTGCATGGATGTTGTTTTAATATTATCAGCTACCTAAGATTACATAAGTAATATGACATTTTGCATCTAAATGATGTCACAAAACTGTTCCTTAAAACATATATATTTCTTTTTTATATTTGCAAAGATAACATGTCTATATAATTATTTTCAGCAAGAAAAATCAAGGCTAGATATAATTATCAGCGAATAGCCATATTCGATTGTGGGAAGAGAATGTGGGGGTATAGTTATGCTGGATTTCTAGATTTTGATGAATACATGTTCCCAAAGAACCATACTAATTTGAAAAAGTTTTTTCAGGTACTGTATCGATTCAGATATATTTATAGGTTTGTAAACAAACACATTTTGAAACAATAATACGTTATTTATGCATTATTTTAAAATCAGTAAGTGTTGTAAACGTATTTGTTAATATTTTGTCATTTGAAAGCGTTCAACAAATCGTATTTTCGCTCTGATTACAACCTTTTGTTTAATAAATCATATAAGATGCAGAATCAAATGCTTCTTTCATGTGTATAGATAAATCTATATAATATACAACACTGCTCGAAATATAAACTGTTCCATTGCAGCATAAGATTTACTGTGACAGAAACAAAAGAACAAACGATAATTAAATTTCGAAAATTCAACTTTTAACAACCCTCTCGAGCGTCACAGATGCTTTAGAACTTTCTACAGAAAGGTCGAAATTCAGGAAAAAGTAAAGAAAAACAATAATTGGTATGTGTTGTAAATTACTAGGGAGGAATGACTTTCCGAAATGTGCACATATTGAACATCAAAATGGAACAGGTATTTTGTTAGATATATCAGTGACTTGTTATAAAACATATATTGCTATTTCTTGCTTCTTTTTAGGATGAAAAAACAAACGAACGAATCGCCTCAATCATATTTCTTGTTGAATACTTTTTTGAGGAGTGGGGTAGAAAAAAAACCAACAATACTATACAACCATTTTGGTATTTCAACAGAACCGCTCGAAGCAGCTATCGCACAAAATCAATATCCATCCCAGCCCAAATAGAGTTTCCTGAGGAAAATTTACATTTGTTCAAATCTAAACCAAATTTCAAACAGTAAGTAATGATTGGTTTTATACAGTTCGAAGAAGACATGTTTATTTTCTAATAGTTTAACGCCAGTACATTTGTATAAAATTTAAGGTCACCTTGATTGAAAGGAAAACATCATCTTAACTATGTCTCTCAAATTAAAGTGATTATACCTTAACAAATAAATAATCATAATTAATGTTATTCTTTCATTTTCAATCATTTTATCCCTTTTGTAACAAAAAATGAAAGCAGACCTTTTATATGTCATATGAATTTCTAAATTCCGACTGATGAGTTGATTTTTCCCCATAATAACGAACTGTTGTTTTAAAATAGCTACATTACGACTTGATGCAAAATATTACACCATATTTAAAAAGAAAAGGTACTATGTATTCTGTTATTTCGATTCATTAAACCAAAATCATTAAGACTTTTACTTAATATGAAAAAGAAAAAGCTTTCATATTTTTTTAATTTATTGCAGCAGGTTTATCACAGATAAAGAAGGTTCCATTCATCACTACAGAAAATGTCCTATACATAGTTGGAATCAATTTGGCGACTGTACAAAAACTAAAAGGTTCACTGATGTGCAAATGATGAACATAAAAGATGAATTGAACTCCCGAATATCGATAATTTCTTCAAAGATAAGTCCCATATTAAAAAGAAAGTAATTCATTGGTAAATCGCAAAGTGACTCTTCCAGTGATTGGCTAATGGACAAAAATGAAAAACTGAAAGGTTCACTGGTGAACAAACGATGGACATAAAACATGAAATGAACTCGCGAATATCGATAATTTTTTCAGAGATAAGTCCCATATTAAAAAGAAAGTAATCCATTGGTAAATCGAAAGTGACTCTTTCAGTGTTTGGCTAATGGACAAAAATGTAAAACTGAAAGGTTTACTGGTGAACAAACGATGGACATAAAAGATGAACTGAACTCGCGAATAACGATAATTTCTTCAGAGATAAGTCCCACATAAAAAAGAGGGTACCCCGTTGGTAAATCACAAAGTGACTTATCCAGAGTTTTGCTAATGGACAAAAATTAAAAGGTGAAAGGTTCACTGGTGAACAAATAATGAACGTGATAAAATAAAACACATACATACCAGTCTATGTCCTAATCACAATTCCTCCATAAAAAAAAGTAAAAACTTTGAAAACTAGCAAATAAGTTATACATGTAAATTTCATCATGGAAGTGGAGCCGGGTGCTCCGGAAGGGTAAGGACCTGTCTAGCAAGCTATAAATGATGATTTGTATACCCTTATGTAAAAAAATTCTTTCAGGATCAGTTCTACATTGAAATAGGTAGCTACAATTTTTAGATCTGTTGATATGTTTAAAGGTCGGGGTTTTTTTTAAAAAAATGCTAAAAAATCCCATTAATATTTAATCTACAATGGAGACTGATTGTTACTGAAAATAAGTATGGGTCTTTCAAGTTAAGCTCTATTACAACGGAAAAGATAAAGTCGCAATACTTTTAAACAAATTAAAAACAATTTATGGAAGTACAAAGTATGTTTAAACCTAAATGAAGAAACATGATATAAGATTACATGGGAAGGATTTTGTAACCCAAGTGCACAGGAAAACGTATATATTAACGATTTGATAAACTTCAAGGTATTAATTTGTTCGATAAACTTCAAAGTATTTATTTGTAGGTTAAGATTAACATTTACCTTGCATTTTATTATAATATTTTCTTTATCTTAGTTTATTTATTTATTTTTAATTGCTGTTCTTTTCCATTGCATATTACACAACTTCGCGATATCAAACTTGAGAATTTTCCTTTTTAATTGCACTGCCAATGGATTCTTGACAAAAACAGTTGCATCTCGGTATTTTTTTTTTTTTTTTTTTTTTGCAATGAAACATTCCGCAGCTAAAAATGCCACGCCACAATAAAACACTGTCTAGGGACATGTCAAAAGATCCTATTGAAAAGTAACCGGACAGAGGAAGGTCTCTGTAGCATTTGACATGATTGATTGAAGTCATTTACATTCCCTTATAAACTGCTCAAAACACCATATATAATAGGATATTGATTTACTTATTTTGCTCGACCAATATTTATTATTTGTTATAAAAGTTTCTTATTGTTATTAAATTTGTTTTTTACCAACAGTATAGCAAAAGATGACTTCAAACTGTGATCGCTTCATGCTTCTTTTGTTGCGCCATCTGTTAATAGATCCAAATAGTACAGATCATTAAAAAAACAAATGTGTTTGTCTTTTTTACATAAACAAAACTAGAAGCCGCACTAAAATGACATTTAATCAATTATATCGCTAATGCACATCATTAATTTTTAGCAAAATTTTCAGTCGTCTTAATTTTTGAAATTTATTTAAAACTAAGGTCTGTTCCTTCATGCAAAACATTCTTAAGCTGGATTTGGATTCACATATTTTTGGAACTTTAGATTCAATAATTTTCAACTGTTTGGCGTATGTTTTTATCTATCAAACTTTTCGGCCCCTAGTGTCACTGATGAAGAATGATTTTCCGAAATGTGTATATCTGGCACATCAAAATTTAGCAGGTATTTGTTATATATTTGCTATAACAAAAGACTAGATGGTTAAATTGAAAAAGGACTGTTCCAAATAAATTTGTTAATGTTATTGAAATTAAAAGAAATAGATAAGTTGGTTTTTATAGAATAAAATATCAAACAAAATACTTGTTAAATTTTGATGTACAATACGTGCACATTTCTGAAAGTCCATAACTCAGTAGGCAGTACTTTGTGCTGTCAGAAAATATACCATTTAGCAAAATCTTCAGCCGTCTTAATTTTTGAAATTTATTTAAAACTAAGGTTTGTTCCATCATGCAAAACATTCTTTAGCTGGATTTGGATTTATATAATTTTAGAACTTTAGATTCAGTAATTTTCAACTGTTTGGCTTGTGTTTTTTATCTATCAAACTTCTGGGCCCCTAGTGTCACTGATAAGGAATGGTTTTCTGAAATGTGCACATATGGCACATAAAAATTTAACAGGTATTTGTGTTATATATTTACTAAGATTTTCTTTAACTTAAAATTTGGCAAATTTTAGACCTTAGTTATTTTGTTAATTGTTAAGATACTTAGTACTTTTGTATTTTAAGGTATCATTTTGAAGATCACATTAAGCTTATTACATCTGTACTTAGTTGTAACTAAATCACTTATCATTGTCTAAACAGGAGATTGGCCAACGTTGCTAAATTTAAGTAAAGGAAAATTTTAGTTGAGAAACTGAGGTCTAGACAAAAAAGTTTAAAATCAAAAGTTATGATAAATTTATTTCTAAAGTTGTGGAAAGTTTATTCAATAATAATCGATTTCACAGCCGTGACACATTAAAATGTTGTGCATCTGCGTTTAAGCTCTGTCCAGATTGCAACATTCCAACTGCCTGGGCATTATAAATTGAAGTCGGAATAGTAAAATGAATAAAAAGGATTTAAAATGTTGAGTTTCTTCCAGAAGTAAGTATAAACCAAAAATGGCATACAACTTCGACCTACCAAAACCACTTTTATTTGAACCCCACGCTAATGTATTCGTTTATAACTAGGTATACACGAAGAGCACTTGCTAAAACAGTTGCAATTATTAAAGCAATGAATCCTAGTATAACATGGAGACAAAAAGATGTCATTTTCATTAAAGATACATTATATAATAAGTCTGAAAACGTAATCTATAACCTTTTTGTCCAGTATATTAAGTTCCGCCTTTCTATGTTGTTTTTGTTATGCTGTTTAACGTCGCATCAGCATATTTACCAGTTATTCGTTTCGGGAACAAGGTTATTAATCGGACTTCTTATGCCGAGCGCCAAAAGTCTTATGTATGATCCGGCTAGGGTTCAAATCCACGACCTACCGCTATCAAGTCGAATGGTCTTCCTTTGAGCTACCGCGGCGGTGCGATTCTATGCCTCTTCAATACATAAAAGACTATGTTTGATTTTTAATTACAGCTTACTAAATTTTTTAAAAAGTCAATGACAGCTGACTTTGCGAACTTGGTAAAACTTTTACCAAGCTAAATTTAGAAGTCTAAGCTTCTAATCTATATTGTTGATATTTTTAAAATATTGAAAAATTTTACTACTTGTGGTCAATGGGACCTTGAATATCCAAGTAAACAGCTTCACAATCTTCATCGAGCCCAAAATCTTGATCATATATATGAGGTTTCCAAGATAATGGTTCTTTCGGTTCCCGAGAAAACTGTTTAGGGCCAATTTTAGACTACTGTGACCTTGAATGAAGCTCAAGGTCAACTATATTTGTAAGAGCTTCGTGCATCAGGAATCAGATTAAATATGCTTAAAACACGTTTAAAAATGTACACATGTATATACGTGTAAATACAATCTTATTGATTATTAAATAAGTTGAGTAAGCCAGCCGTCAAATAAAATAAAGAGTCAATAACCCAAAACACTAAGCATCTATTAAGGAACTACTAGTAGATCATTCAATGAATATATATATATCTTTATTTGGTTAAATTACAAATAAATCGTCACTATTTCAATTCTATACCATTTATTTATTGAATGGGGTTTTACGTTCCAGTCAAGAATATTCAATTATATCGAGACGTCACCAGCTATAGGTGAAGTGGTAGAAATTTTGCTTTTGCATTGCGCTTACAGCAATGAGCAGGGAGGGCTTTTTAGTATGCCACGCCTGCCGTGACACGGGGCATCGGTTTTAAAGGTCTCCTCCAAAAGACCATGTGACTGATTTCGAAATGCCAATTGATGACTGAACAGCTTCTACCTACTTTTAAGTCTTGGTCAGACTCGAACAGAGTTCACCACAACGACCTCCCACACACGATGTGAGCATTCTAACAACTGAGATACGTAGAAGTTCTATACCATATAACAAACACATAAAATTGTTATACAATGTATAAATATTTTACGTATTCAAATACTTTGGTTATTGTAGGTATTCGATGACAGCTATTGGATATTATCTAGAAAAGGTTCCTCACACTTAAAAACAAATCGGGTTGTTAACAGCAATATTTAAATTAAGGACATTTAAATTAAGTTTTAAAACTATTCCAATAACATTTACTTAATAAAATATCTGAAGGTAAAATGTCCTTATTTACAATCAAACATGGCCAAAAATACTAGTATATTAACATACTTGTAGTACAGAAAATATATTAACATACTTGTAGTACAGAAAATATATTAACATACTTGTACAGAAAATATATTAACATACTTGTACAGTTGTACAGAAAATATATTAACATACTTGTACAGAAAATATATCAACATACTTGTAGTACAGAAAATATATTATACAGAAAATATATTAACATACTTCTTGTACAGAAAATATATTAACATACTTGTAGTAAAGAAAATATATTAACATACTTGTACAGAAAATATATTAACATATTTGTAGTACAGAAAATATATTTACATACTTGTAGTACAGAAAATATATTAACATACTTGTAGTATCTTCTATCCTCTGTTTTCAACCAATTAGCAAAAGGACTATTCTAATTTGATTACTCAAGCTCGAATTATTGTGGCTCTTCCACAAATTTGTATCTTATATTACAGAATGAAAAGATCCAATGTGTTGCTCATTTGGTCTCTAAAAGTTGCAAATTGTTATTATGTACCTAAATGGTCTCATTTGAAGCTGTATGACAAACATTGCGACATAAACAATTTTTCTACTACAAATTTTCTATTTCTTTGCAGCAATATACTTTCTTTTCCCGCTTACTGTGTATGTAACAGTTAAAACGGTATGGTAGAACTCAATCCCCTACAGGAACTTTATACAATGAAGCAAGCTTCTTACAAATAAATTGTTGACTTACGGATATTGCAAACTTAGGTTTATCAAGGCACTCAAAAACTTTCATGGCCATTATCACAATATTGTTTGTAATAAATTATCCTGGATGCCCTAGATATATTTGACATACTATAATCTTCCTTTTATTCTCAACTTTGATTCACACCTGGCGGGTCTAGCTTGATAAATAGGATATTCTTACTCTTTCAGAGCACCTGGCCTCGGTTCCCTAGTGAAGGTTCAGGTGTTCAACTTAATTTGCCAGTTTTCAAAATTTGGGATTTGAACAGACTGGTATGTTTATGTTTGATTTCATTGAAAAAAAACCAAGTTAAATTATACTAAAATTCTCTACCACATACTCTATATGTTTAAAATTACAACAATAACAATTCAAAATAAAGCTACATTAACCATGATTTACTATACAAAGTCATTGAGCAGAAACAATTTTTGGATGGGCACAGACAAACAAATGGATGAGTAAACAAACAGAATGATTCTTATAACCCCATCCCCCATCCCTGTTAGGAATATTTCTATAAGCCCCCTCCCCCACCCGTGTAAGGAAAATTTCTATAAGCCCCTCCCCACCTGTGTTAGAACGATTTCTATAAGCCCCCTCCCCTATCCATGTTAGGATGATTTCTATAAGCCCCCTCTCCCAACCGAGTAAGGAAACTTTCTATGAGCCCCCTCCCCAATTTGTAAGGATGATTTCTAATAGCACCTACCCCACCTGTGTTAGGGTGATTTCTTATAGCCCCCTCCGACACCTGTGTTAGGATTATTTCTATAAGCCCCCTCCCTCACCTGTGCTAATGAAGTGTATCAAATTTTTTTAAATTATATATGATGTTGTATGATACACTTTAATATATTAATGATACTCCTAATCCAATTTTATTTTTATTGGCTCAACAGTTTTAGAAGAAGATAAGTTTCATAGACAACTGCATAGATTGACACTTAATCGGACTATAAGCTCTGTTAAAGTAAAACAAAAGTATACAATATATAGTATATCTATGTTATTTTATTTATCTATCAATGCTTATACATGTATTGTTTACATAAGTTTACATTTAGAACAATTATATACAAATGAGTGGAAAGATGTATTTGTTGCCCTACATCAATAAATTTACTAGATATTTTATTTGATGCAGTATGTAAACAGGTCTTAATGAATATATATATATTTGATTCAATACAAATGTGAAAAGTTGTATTTGAATGTAAATTTAAATATTTGTATTTGATGCTATAACATACCAAATATAAAATAGTTGTATTTGAAGTAATACACAAATATGAATTGCTGAAAAGTTAAAAATAATATAAACTACTGAATAGCCATGTGCATGTACATGTATGTGATCCAAAACAAAAATACAATAAAAAGAAAATTGTATTCAAACGAATATTACTAAATAGTTGTTACCTGATGCAATGTATAAATATTAAAAAATAGTTGTATTTGATGCAATAAAGCTATGGATTACTGAATATTGGTATTTGAAGCATTTTATACACCAATATAAATTAACTAAAACTCATATTTGATGAAATATACAGATATCAAATACTGATATACAGACATAACCATACAACATTTATAGTTAGCACATACATATATACATGTATACATGTACATTTTAAAGCTGTTTTCAGTTGTTCTGAAAAAATCTCAAATAAAATTGCAAAAGGGAAAAACAGAACACTTAAAAGATGCTAACACAGACCTTACCAGATGGTCAGTGACTTCCAACTTGGAAGCAAAGTACCAGACTTATCAGATGTTAGTAGATATCAGTATCAGTCACTAAACATACATTCACTACAAGCTCGAAAAGATAGGACCAGTCCTTTACAAATATTACTCACAAAATGGACAACCGCTTCCAACTAGGAAACATAGCACAGACCTTACCAGAGATCAGTCAATCCAGATTTGAAGTATAACACAAGACCTTAGAAGAGATCAGTCACTAAACAGAAGTCACTTCCAACTTGGAAATATAGTCCCAGACCTTACCACATGCCAATCAGTAGATGGACAGTCACTACTGTTCTAGAAACGGAACCAGACCATATCAGATATCAATCAATATTCACTACAATCTTGAGAACATAGCACCAGAACTTGCCACATAACAAGTCATTTACTAGGAACTTTCAACGAATGACAATTTCTGTGGCCTTCATAGTAATATATAATTTTTTGATTTTTAATCACAATTCACAGATAAAGCACTAGTGTGACTACAAGAGATTTGAATTTTATTTTGTAACATCTATAAATTCTAGTTTTTGTTAAACACAAAAATATGTTGGAACCTTATATTGGCATGGAAACCATATAATGGCATGAGAACCAAATATGGACATGAGATTTGTTTATGGCAATGGAAAACATGGACAAAACAAAAGGGATACCCAATAACAACTATTAAGTAATAGAGGTGTGTGTGTGTAAATATACATAAACTTTTGATATTTACCTACCCCTAGATCATGGAAAATGTATATTAATACAAGTCATTCACATTCTAATCACAACATTATTTAGGGACATATGGACAAGACTTATCAACCTAAAAGATCATGCATTTTGTCCATGACACCAAAAAATTTCAAAAACAATAGTGAAGAAAAAGTTGTGTCAAACACTTTGGAATACACAAGCAAACTGTTTAGACAGCCGAAATTTTCTTGTATAAATCTGTCATGAGATGTCAATTTTAAGATATTGTTCCAATACATCACTTAAAATGCAGATCTCATCATGCACTTACAAAAAAATACATTGCTATAAATTATGTAATTCTAGATTGTAAAAAATGTTCTAGTTTTTTTTTTTTTCAGAAAGGCAAAATGTTGTTAAAAAGGTAACAAAAATAACTTTTTCATAAAGAAAGAGATAAAATGTAAAAATAGTAGTCAGTAAGTATAGCGTGTTGTAAGATGATGTATGTTGGAACTTAATATTGGGGTGGCTGGTTATACGTATTATACTGTTGCTGCATTGGTGCACCTGACATTTGTCTCTGTAACTGTGCCACCAATGCTGCTGTTTGTTGTTGTTGTGATGTTTGTTGTTGTTGCTGCTGTTGTTGCTGTTGTTGTAACATTTGTTGTTGTTTCATGACTAGGCGTCTTTGTTGTTGTAATTGCAGCTGTTGTTGTTGTTGTGTTGTCATTCTTTGCATGTTGTAATTTCCACCAGGTTGTTGTGCTTGCTGTGCCTGTTGTTGAGGAGGCATTTGACTGTAGTTTGATATTGGCTGAGACATGTTGCCCATTGTACTATTAGGGTTTGGTATGGATGGTTGCATCCTACAAAACAAAAGAAAATCATATAATGACCAAGGGACTGTATGGGTTTGAAGCCATAGAGTATATGCAAGATATTGATTATTTACCTGTCCACATCACCATTAGCTCATTGCTAGAGTTGAGCCACACCTACAGTATTTCTTAAGATTTCATCTAGGGGACCCTTGGCTTTTATTTCTAACTGATAAATCTTTAAAAAGGGACAGTGATGTTGTTTGGTTAAATCAAGGCAGCAATAAAACAGGTGGTTGTCTTAAAAATCCTAAATTTCATTTGGACTTGTTTTAAAATAAACATACCTTGTCTGTGGGTTGAAATGTGGGTGTGACTGCTGTTGTCCCTGTGATACATAGCTCTGCTGTCCTCCAACAGACTGCAACATATTAGGATTTTGACTTCCTCCCTGATATGATTGATTATAATTCTGTGTCATCATACCACTACCAGGAACGGAATCCATCATGCCACCTGTCTGCTGCTGTGGAATGTTGTATGACGAGGGATAATTTGGAGACATTCCTAAAAGTGAAGTAAGTTAATTCTGTTACATTTTGAAAACTTTAAATTACAAAAAATCTTTCCAACCAAAATAAACTCTGTACATACATTTTGATAAAATTCAAAATTTGAAACTTTTTTATCTATTCTGAATTCTTTTGTACATTTTAAAAATCTTTAAAATTTAAATCCTTTTTACCCAATACAATTCTGTTATTACAAACTAAACCTGGAAATTGAAACTTTTTCATGCATTTTCAACTGTGAAATACAGTTAATGGGAAAATTAAAGTGTTTTCATGACAACAATGTAACGTTAAACTTTTTTACAGGTTCTTCAACAATAACGAACTTAACATATTGATGAGATTATACAATACATATATATGTATATCCAAATAAGTTATAAGATCTAGAGATCTTGACTAAATTCTACTTAATTCAATCATATATTAAACTATGATTTATATTCAAAAGGATCAAACAAACAGATGAGAAACACAGTCTTTTAAGACATGTTTTAACCACTAGGCAACAAATACCATATTCACTTGGCTGTCCAACTTACCTGGGGGTGGAGGATTCATTGGGTGCATCTGCCCAGGCTGCATCTGATTAGAGTACATATTCTGATTTCCAGTCATCTGTGAAGGCCGGCTAAACTGGCTTCGAAGCTGTTGTCTTATCAATCGTTGTTGTTCTTGTTTCTGAATCATTTGAATGTTTTGCATACTAGGTGAGTTACTAGGCATGTAATTGCCTGGTGCCCTGTGTCTAGTGTGAAGCATATTGTGTATAGCCTGTTTTGGTGTTAGTTGCTGAGCTCCAAATCTAGGTCCTGGAGAGGCTTGAATTGTAATAAAAACACTTATCAAACAAATATTATAAAATCAGGAAAACTCTATTATCCCTTTACTTTTGCTAAGCACCCATGCAAGAACTTTTTAGAAAAGTCCGTGGACATTAAATTTTAAGCTTCTTTTAGGAAATACACTTGTGTCATAAATATGAGTTATTTTATTATAAATCACCCAGTTGTGTCTTTTTTAATTTTCTAGACATGATCAGTATAAATAATGCTGATGCAGCTTTAAAAATACATCACTCATACAATAAATCTTATCTCTCTATCAATACACAGATGGATTGACTATGAAGGTTAAAGGTGTTTAATTTTTAATAATTTTAGGTCATTTTCTGGTAGTTATTCTGAGCTGTATTTATAATGCAAAAACAAAAATTTTGTCCAGAAATTTTTACCATCTATTATCCTAGTCAAGTTTCAACCTTGATGAAAAACAAATTCAACAACTCATCAGACTTTGATAAAAAAAAAATCTAATTTTATACTTAAGTTGTTTGCTTTCTTAGCACTGGTTTGTGAAAATGTTATTTTGTTGTAAAAAACTTTGTATTCATCAAAATGTTCACAAACAATGCATTATTTTTTAATGCAAGCTCTACCATGCACCAAATAATCATAACGAAGACTCGGCTAAAAAACCAGAGCTTTCCTTGTTGTATAGACTTAAAAGCTTGATGTCTTTTCCAGTTTCAGTTAAGTTTCTGACAGCTAAAGACTCCAATCTGGTTAGGTAACAAGAATTTAGTAAATCACAAATCTCCCAGTAAATGTATACTTGTACCCAGGTAGATGAAAACAATGCTCAAGAAATTATTCCAAAGTCTGGCTGAGTCTCAAATTCTACAACCACTAAATCAACATTCCTTAGACCTTACTCTCAGCAATCCGAAAATAGAATCTGAAAGCCCTGTTTTACTTACCTTGAGTTATCTGTGACTGGGGATAGTAAGGTTGAGGTTGTGGAGGTGGGCCGTACCAATTAGCAGGAGGTCCAGGCTGATACAGTGGGTCCTGATACGGCAATCTATTCATTGGTGTCTAAAAACAACAAATATTCTATTTAGTATATGAATTATTATTTTTGTTGATTGTACTTTCTTTGAGATTATTTAGCTGGAGTTAGGTATTTTTCACACACTTCACACCAGTCTCATATCCAGTTGTTTATTTCTAATATAGTGGAAAGTGCAAAGAAAAACCATTGACCTTAACAAATCAATCTCATATACCTGTTACTACTGGTACTCACAGTACATGTTTTTTCTCACCGGTTGGTAATTTTTAATACTGCAACTTCCAGTATGCATTACCTGTTCAGGCACCTTACCACTGTGTGTTTTATTACCTGTTCCTACTGCCACTACCAATACATTTGGTTTTTTTCACCTGTAAGTAACTGTCTCTGCACTTACAGTATGCATGTTTTTCTCACTTGTTAGTAACTGTTGCTATGGCCACTTCCCATACATGTTTTTTTTTTCTCAGCTATACCAGTATGTGTTTTTCTCCCCTGTAAGTAATTGTTACCACTGCCACTTCCAGTACATTTATTTTTCTCACCTGTAAGTAACTGTTACTACTGCCACTTCCAGTACATTAATTTTTCTCACCTGTAAGTAATTGTTACTACTGCCACTTCCAGTACATTTATTTTTCTCACCTGTAAGTAACTGTTACTTCTGCCACTTCCAGTACACAGTTTTTTCTCCCCTGTAAGTAACTGTTATTACTGCCACTTCCAGTACTTTTTTTTTTCTCACCTGTAAGTAATTGTTACTACTGCCACTTCCAGTACATTTATTTTTCTCACCTGTTAGTAACTGTTACTACTGCCACTTCCAGTACAATTATTACATTTATTTTTCTCATCTGTAAGTAATTGTTACTACTGCCACTTCCAGTACATTTATTTTTCTCACCTGTTAGTAACTGTTACTACTGCCACTTCCAATACATTTATTTTTCTCACCTGTAAGTAACTGTTACTACTGCCACTTCCAGTACATTTATTTTTCTCACCTGTAAGTAACTGTTACTACTGCCACTTCCAGTACGTGTGTTTCTTTTCTTTTTCTTGTTGTAACGCCGACTTGTCTCCTGTATGCTGTTAACATCTAGGGTTTCTTTTGGTTTTTCTTCCTGATTAACAAATACAAAAACTTTGTTAAGGATGATCGTTGACTGATTAACAGAATGTCAACTTAGTTAAGGATTATTTATGAATGAGATTAACAGAATGTTAACTGACTTTTTTTCAGAATATTCATTTACCCAACCTTCCAACAGTAAGTCTGTTGGTTGTAATGTCATATGAAGACTAATTTATTTATTTTTCCTATATGTGTAGAGCAAGTGAATTAATCCCTCAATTAATCTAAGAACAAGTTTGTTTATGCACAGAGTGTGTTTTATGGTCTGTCTTATACTAACATGCACTCGACATTTTTAAGATTCTGTCTCACAAAGTCACTAAGTTACAGAAAAGAATAGCATGCCCCCAGTTACATTTAAATTTGAACTGGGGAACAGTTACTTAAACTTTTCTCTTACCAAAAGTGATGTAATGGTCAATGTTTATACATTATCTGTGCTGTCATAAGAATTTGTAATTAAATACTGTGACATAATAAGAAAGAATAAGACAAACTATAACAAATGCAAAAACATCATAAAAGACCATTAGGATTTTTCTTAAGTGACGAGTAAATTGACAACCTGTCTAAACTGAAATATTTTAAGAAGTACCATAAATAGTGTTTGTCACATTAACCTTTGTCAATCCAAAACAATTTAACTTGAACAAAATATCTGGTGTTTGAAACCATCAGATTGGACAGGCTCTGTGTGTGTGTGTGTGTGTGTGTGTGTGTGTGTGTGTATGTTTCAGATATAAATGATTTTACCACTTTCTCTGGTGGTGGTTCTAAGTCTTCTGGAGGTAATGTCGGTGGGTCTAGATAGTAGCTGGCATTCTGTCTTAGTGAATGTGTATGATACATCAACAACCTATAAATATACATGTACAATTATTTTATAATTATTGACAAGTATTATTTTTGCAACTTTTTCAAATTCATTAGTTCTAGATATTATCCCCATTTTTTTGTAATTTTAGTTGTACATAAAAGGTATAACATACATTTTAAGGCATTTATTTCAATGAGTTTCTCAGAAAACAACATAAATGTAAGTGCCAACAGTAGACAAAATATGTTTTGGCATGCACAAGTCAATCCAAAAAAAAAAAAAAATTAATTTGCTGTTTCTCACAATAGATGTTGGGAGTTCATAAAACAGTATTACTCTCAAAAAATTAAATTTTCCCTTTAAAATAAAATTAAACGTTAACATTTAGTTTCTGATAGAAATATCTCTGAACTGTGGTAAAAATGTCTAAAACTTTTACTTAAAAACACAAAGTATTCAATCTAACATCCTTAAATTTGACAAAAATAGATGCTTACATTATCCAAGAACAATCCTAAGTGCTGTTGCAAGGACAGTTGAATTTTAGTTGCATACATTTAAAGTACTAGACATATCTAGAGATATCATGAAGTCAAAAAGAATCAGTTATGTGGCTAAATAATACTGAACTTTAAAGGTTTGATCAAACATATTATTACCTGTGTTGTTCTTCATTTTTAAGGGGCTTCTTCTCTAGTTTACCAGCACTGAAAAATGTCCATGACACTGGGGGTGGGTTCTTAAAGCCCTCTATAACTTCCCATGGACTCATCTTCTCCATCTTAGCTATTTGTAAACCCTAAAAAAAAACAAATGTAAATATTTCTACAAATTTAAATATCACAGTTGTGACACACCTTCTTATAACTGGGTTTGGGTGTCTATGATTTTAAAAATTGCATCATTTCATATAAATTTGGAAGCAAGAATTCCAAGGATTTAAATGTCTCCCCTGGTTAGTTCTTGTCTTATAGCAATGCCAGATGCGACAAAAACTGAATTACACCAAATATCAGAAAGTACAACAATCTAATATAATTTCAAGTAAGTTTTCGCTGGCTAAAATATTAAAGATGAAAACCACATGCAATTTTATGTCTAGCCATCTTAATCATGATACATGTAGTATAAATAAATAAAAATATTTAAAACTTGATATAAATGTGGAAACCACACACACATGCAAAATAAATAAATAAATAAATAAATAAATAAATAAATAAATAAATAAAAAATAATAATAACACCTTCATGAATACCTATAATTTTAGCCTTCACACAGTTAAAATTATTAACCACAAAAAAATTTAACATCATTTATAAAAGTAAATAAACAATTTCAAGTACCTAAGCATAGTGTTTTAAACACCAGTAAAGATTATTTTAATCAAAGAAGTCAGTTTTGGGATGCATGATGGCAGTTTTGGATTTGAAAACAAGTGTAAAATTATTGCCCTAGAATTGACATAATTTTTCTCAACAGTATATGTATCTAGATTTGTGAAATTAGAACCTAGGCAGTAAGATGCACAAAATAAGAAGTATTTGAACTTACCTGTTTTTTACCAAATCCATCAAACTTATTTCCTTTACTGTCTACCTGTGTGCCGTGTCTCTCTGTACAAATGACCTCGTAATATCTCTTTGGTAACGGCATTAATTGCCTTATCTTATCAATAGAATCATTACCTCTATCACCAAGCTCACGCTGAAAAATAAGCGAGTTTATGTTCATATTGTGTGAATGAAGTTTTTAGATCAAAATCAAATTATTTTCCCACAGATATGAGATGTCTAGCTATAGCTCAAGTTAAAATATGTATACCTTTCAAATACCTTGTTTTTTTTCACTTTTCTATCCTATTTAAAGTATTATTACTGATTGGAAAGATACATTTGTATCAGTCTTCTGTGTACATATTGTTCATTCCAAAAGTAAGATTAAGCACGGAATAATCCACTTTCAAAACTGACATAATATTTTTGATTAAATGACGACAATATTGAACCTATAGTGAAATGCATAGAGCCTTTTTTTAGTAATCAAAAATTATCTTTTTTAAATTTCTTTTTCCAATGATTATACGTAAACTGTGACCTGTCATATATGAGTTGATTTGTGTTTAGTAAACAGAATTTGAATTACCTTTAGTTTCTTTGTTAAGTTTAAGTATGTCCTCTTGTTCTCTTCTTTCTCCATCCCCTCAGTTACAAGAGTACCAAATATCAGTACAGCCATCATGTCGACCAGCACAGTAAACAGTTCACTAGACAAAAAATAAAAAATTTGTGCCTTTAAACAGATGAGCTAAAAGCAAGATTAACATCAATATATCAAGTATGAGTCAAACTTTGGTCAGCTAAAGTCAATGTTTTTTATTATAGGTTTTGAAAAATGAGGTCCAAATAAAGAAATACATGTACTGTGATTATGTCATCAAACTTTTGATTTTAAAATACACTGTGTCAACCAAACCAGGATACATGGATACACACTGCACAGCAATATAGCTACTATTTAAGTAGTCAATGAGTTTTTTAACTGTTGGATTCATTTTGCCAGCTTATGTTATGTATTGATGTGCATGCACAACTCATTCTGTAGGAAACTCAAGATGAAAATCAATGCTTGTATTAAGGAGATATTAGAAAGAATTATCATGAACAAGGAGTGGAATTTGTTCATTAGCGAAAATAGCAATATACAGGTGTCTTAAGAATAACTAAAAAGTTTTGAATGTTTTATTTTTCATGGTAATGTAGTTTCAATGAATAATAGAGATGAAGAGAAAAAACTCTGGTATGATGTGTTATTGTTAGATTGTGAATTTACCAGTAATGTGTGTTTGAGAGAAAGAGAGAGAGAGAGAGAGAGAGAGAGAAAAGGATGATGTAACTTACTTGTTAGATTGTGCATCAACCAGTCCATTAGTGACCAGTTGTACCAACAACAATGCCCAGTCAATTGTATTAGATGTATTCCTCTGTATTGTGTCAAACATTCCACCAACCTGTAATTTACACAAAGAGCTTGTCATATACCGGTATGCTTATTCTCTAAACCATATTCATAACATTTCAAAAAATTCAAAACTTCTGATTATTGTTCACAAGTAAATGAATGTCAAAGACAACTGAAGTGTACATGAAATTTTATCTTTTTTATTTGTAAATGAGAACTGTACATTACTGAACAATAGAGATTGAAATTTTCTACTATAGTATTTTACCCAGCAGTGATAACCGAAGTAACAATGCTTCATGTATACCAGAAATACGGAAATGTTACCTACCAGTGATAACAGAAGTAACAATGCTTCATGTATACCAGAAATATCAAAAATGTTACCTAACATTGATAACTGAAATAATAATTCTTCATGCATATTCTGGCAGACTTTACCAGAAATATGGAAATGTTACCTACCAGTGATAACCGAAGTAACAATGCTTCATGTATATTCTGGCGGACTTTACTCTCATCTGGTGTTTTATCCTGTAACAGAAAGCTACATAATAAATTTGCTTTTAAAGATTTTTTTAATGTACAAATTTTCTTGGATAACAATTGACTGCTAGTTACTGCAAAGAGCTATATTAAGTTTATCTACTCTCCCACACATGTAATTTGAAAAATTAAACAAAACACATTACTATCTGTAAATGTATCTGAACATACATACTTTTTCATTTTTAAATCTTAATTCACATGTCTTATTCTTCTGTGAAAGTAAACTGTAGCAAAGCATCTGAACACCCCTACTTGTCAAGCTATGACAAGTGATAACAATAGGAACTACTTCTGATAAAGACACAGACAATGATAATTACATTACACAATTCTTCCAATACATATCCTCAACTAAATTAACCCACTTTACTATTTTTGACAAGTTTTTTTAAAATTGTGACAACCATGATATATGATGCAAAGACAGCAACCCCACACTCTGACAACAGCAATGACAATTAACAAAGTGATTAAAAACCCCTCCCCTTCATCCAATAATCTTTTACATGTACTAATGATCTAAAACTACTGCTTACCAAAGCCTCTTTACAGTTGTTGGTAAACTCTTCAAGCTTAAACAACCATGATACAGTGACTGTATCTCCTTACTGTCACAAGCAGTGACAAATGACAAAGTCACAACATACCCCTCCCTCTTATCAAATACACATACTAACGATCTAACACTACTACTTACCAAAGCCTCTTTACAGTTGTTGATGAACTTTTCAAGCTGTGATAACAATGATGATAGTAACCCCTCCCTCTGTTCATCTTGTCCTTTAAGACAGTTAAGAACCAGTGACAAGAATGGCTGCTGACTTAATAAGGATTTACTGTAATAAACAAACAAAATGTTTCTAGATTTATTCAATACATGATTAAAACATTACATATACATACATATATATTGTCAATTTTCTAGGATTTCAAAACAAATGAAATTTCATTAACCAATACTTTTAGCATCTCATGCACAGAACTTCTCAAAATGGTTTGGATATAGAACAAACTCTGACCTCCCACAATCATAACAATAACTCTACTAGATAGTGTACATTGCAAGTCAAGGTATTTTCAAACCTTCGACATATTAAAATAGAAAATTAATATCACGGATGTCATTTTTGAAATATCACAGATAACTCTCAGAATCATTAGACAGAACAGTGGTTTTTTTCCATGTTTACCCCAGAATTAAATTGAAGTCCATATATTTTAAGTAATATATTGTTTACTGCAATTATCTTTAAACTTGGCCAACATGAAAATTAATAAAAGTTACACAATAATAAACTAATCTTTACCTGCGTTTTCCTCTGTCTTTGTCAAATTTTCCACCTTTACTGGACAAGAA
The DNA here is from genome assembly GCA_029721355.1 of Tegillarca granosa. Classification (NCBI taxonomy): domain Eukaryota; kingdom Metazoa; phylum Mollusca; class Bivalvia; order Arcoida; family Arcidae; genus Tegillarca; species Tegillarca granosa. Next base: position 34,810,342 of record CM056602.1, on the reverse strand, counting down.
GTTATTCCCGCCCTCCAGTTTACTTCCAGCTAGCTTCAGAACACGACCTTGAACTTGACTGGGAAGTTTTGATATAAGTGGCCCTATCATCCAGATTGCATCACCATCAGAATCATTCCTACAATTTAATATCAGATAAAATAAATAACAGAAAATTTAAACAACTCTAACATTTTTTTTATTGTACTAAGGACAACTCTATTACTACTTTTTTTAAATATTTGTCCCTGTATTACTTGCTTGAAGTTAAGAAATTTATAATTTTACTATTTGCACATAAGATAGATATTTTGACAACTTTTAAATTTTCTGGATGAAGCTTGAGAGCTGTTACAAGTCAATATTGCTCAACTGAATTTTCAACAAATAACTAAGAGAAAGGACTAAGAATTAATTACATATCATTGTATGTAATTTAAGATTCATTCTCTTTCTCCCTCTTACTCCCCCCCCTCTCTCTCTCTCTCTCTCTCTCTCTCTCTCTCTCACAAACACACATATCATGACAAAATTTTGAATGACATGAAGAATAAGCAAAAAAAGCTTCAAATTTGGATGCCATGCTAACTTTCATGACAGATATTAGCTGAAGCACACGTTTGTTTCAATCGTTTCTAGATACATATGGTTACACTTCTGTCAGGGGTATGACATGAGCTTTACTGCTAACATGAATTATGTTCCTCACCTTCCTCCCTGTTGAGAATCCATGTCATTATTACTTCGTCCTCCATCTGTTTGTTGTTGAAACAATTCTATAGCACCTCTGGCTATGTTATCAAGGATAGAGTTAGTTTCCTGCATCAAAACAAATCATATATAATAGACATTTCTAAAAGAAAAAAAAGTAAGTTATGGTTCCGTTAATGCATGTGATTTACAGGTTGCATTGTATGCCTTTTTTGTACATGCATGTGATTTACAGGTTGCATTGTATGCCTTTTTTGTACATGCATGTGATTTACAGGTTGCATTGTATGCCTTTTTGTACATGCATGTGATTTACAGGTTGCATTGTATGCCTTTTTTGTACATGCATGTGATTTACAGGTTGCATTGTATGCCTTTTTTGTACATGCATGTGATTTACAGGCTGCATTGTATGCCTTTTTTGTACATGCATGTGATTTACAGGTTGCATTGTATGCCTTTTTTTGTACATGCATGTGATTTACAGGTTGCATTGTATGCCTTTTTTGTACATGCATGTGATTTACAGGTTGCATTGTATGCCTTTTTTGTACATGCATGTGATTTACAGGTTGTATTGTATGCCTTTTTTGTACATGCATGTGATTTACAGGTTGTATTGTATGCCTTTTTTGTACATGCATGTGATTTACAGGTTGTATTTTATGCCTTTTTTGTACATGCATGTGATTTACAGGTTGCATTGTATGCCTTTTTTGTACATGCATGTGATTTACAGGTTGCATTGTATGCCTTTTTTGTACATGCATGTGATTTACAGGTTGTATTGTATGCCTTTTTTGTACATGCATGTGATTTACAGGTTGCATTGTATGCCTTTTTTGTACATGCATGTGATTTACAGGTTGTATTGTATGCCTTTTTTGTACATGCATGTGATTTACAGGTTGCATTGTATGCCTTTTTTGTACATGCATGTGATTTACAGGTTGCATTGTATGCCTTTTTTGTACATGCATGTGATTTACAGGTTGCATTGTATGCCTTTTTTGTACATGCATGTGATTTACAGGTTGCATTGTATGCCTTTTTTGTACATGCATGTGATTTACAGGTTGTATTGTATGCCTTTTTTGTACATGCATGTGATTTACAGGTTGTATTTTATGCCTTTTTTGTACATGCATGTGATTTACAGGTTGCATTGTATGCCTTTTTTAATGCATGTGATTTACAGGTTGTATTGTATGCCTTTTTTGTACATGCATGTGATTTACAGGTTGCATTGTATGCCTTTTTTGTACATGCATGTGATTTACAGGTTGTATTGTATGCCTTTTTTGTACATGCATGTGATTTACAGGTTGTATTTTATGCCTTTTTTGTACATGCATGTGATTTACAGGTTGCATTGTTTGCCTTTTTTGTACATGCATGTGATTTACAGGTTGTATTGTATGCCTTTTTTGTAATGAAATGTTATATGATATTCAGGTGCAACTTTCTAAGCTATGGTCTTACATTTGGTTTGAACATCAGTTTTTTTTCCTGAAAAAACATGGGTTCAAGGTACGTAAACTCCAATGATAAACTTTTTAACATTCATATCAATGCTGGACCTGACAAAAGTTCTTTATACAACCATGTTAATTATTTGTTACTTACAGTTTGTGATGTAGCCTGTTTAAACATCAGTTGTAGCTCTAACAGAGATACTCTCAGTCCCCATTGGTTCAATGTCTGTAAAACTCTATATATAACCTGCTTGTTGTCTGGGTCACATCCCTCCACTTGATTAGGAACACCATTTGGATAACATATCATCTGTAATAATTGCTGTGCCTGGAAACATACATAGTTACTAATGAATATTTTAGAAACATACATAGTTACTAATGAATATTTAACAAAAATACCTGTTTAATTTTGATCTGCCACAGGTAAACATTTCAGAAATTCATTCCTCATCAGTGACACTTGGGGCCGAAAATGTTGATAGATAAAAAAGACAATCCAAACATTTGAAAATTAATGAACAAATTATTTGGAAATAATATTTCACTGATTTTGATTTGCTGATTATTGTTTCTCTATATCTTTTTATAGAACATTATGGCCAATGTAATAAACTTCACTGGGCAAACTTTTTACAGTAGAACTTCGATAACTCAAACTTTGATATCTTGAATGCCACGGATAACTCGAAGTCTTTATTTTGTCCCAACCTGTTTTCTTCATAAACTTTATTTGAAAAACTTCGATAACTCAAACTTCTATAACTCCATTTTTTTTCTAATAATGCGTGACCAATGGTCTGTTAAATAACACGATCAGAGGAAATCACGGGAATTATAAGTAATTAGGCCATCGTTATATTAGAGATGTGAATAGAGTAGTTCTGGTTATCTACCATAATAATTAGTATCAATTAACGGATTAATATTAAGTACCTTCACGGACAATTAAGTTTAACAGGTACATTATTCCCCATACCCGAGTAGTCTGTCTCTTTCGATTACAGTTCAACTTTTGACTTAATTTTAGTGCTTTGTAAAAATATTAACTATCTGTTTGTATTTTTAAACAAATGTAATAATAAAGTATTGCTTATATACATGTACATATATCTGTTTTCCTATTTTGTTTTTTTCGTATACATCATGAGTTTAAAATGAAAAAAAACATGTTTTAAATGTTTTTGCTGTCGATATCAATTCTTTAATAGATTGATTATTATTTTTTTATTTCAGAAGTATCTATATAGTATTTAGTTTTTTCACTATTGCATTACATTCGAGTAACTGTAACTATTTACAACATCAAAGATTTCTGAAGTGAAAAACATATAACAAGATGACATCATCCTTCTACTTCGATAACTCGAACACCCCGATAACTCAAAGTCATCACCGAAGTCCTGTGCCCTTCGAGTTATCGAAGTTCTACTGTATTTCAATTGATGAGGGAACATGTGGAATAGCTGATGATGAAGTCTTTGATCGTGGGCCAAATTTGATGGTGCTGTCAAAAATATGAGCACTAACAACAAACACCCCTAGATATATTATATGCATGTGTATGAAGGTCTGAACATTATTTTATTATATATACAAAACATAATATTGATTATTTCTTCAAAACGAGACAAACCACACATCTAATTACATGTACAATATACCTGTTTATTTGTCAACATAGGATCTAGTAATAAGTCTGAACTCAGAACTCCATCAGGATCTTTTAAGAACTTCTCCTGTACCCATTCCTGTCTACACATTTCCTTTAGAGCATGTTTAGCAAACTCACTCAAACCAGCACTTTCTATTCCACCTTTACCTTTGGATGTACTGCAATATAACAATATAAGATGAACAAGTCTGCAAATTCCTGATAAAACATGTTAATTAGACATGATATAATAATCATTCAAATAAAGATTTGCCACAAAGTGACTTCAGAGGGAGCTGATTGGTCTTAAGTGACCATTTACAAATCACAGTGTCCTACACTCTTCAGGTTTAAATCCTGCTCAGGCAACAACTTAATGGGAGGTTGTCAGTTGCTCATAGACGTTTGTGGTTTTCTTGACACTGACTACTTATATCAAATAAGTAAAAAGAATGTCATGTATACCTTACAATCTCTTCTCCGAGAATGTTTAAGGTAGAAATGTAAGATCTATAAACTTGTTCATACTCTAACATAATGGTATATCTTCTTCACCTTAAAAGTTGTTTTGTTTAGTAGTGTACTTATCATCGTCTTGCAAGTCAAAAAATTAATGTCTTATATACCTTTACCCTAACCCTGACCCAATTATCAGTACCACTAATTATAGATAATATTGGGTCATATGACATATATAATTATAAACTTAATATATACTCTGACAAGCATTATATCCGCATTCTCATTATTTTCTAAGGTATTTAGTAATGTTAAAATGTTTCCCCTATACCTTTCCCTCTACCCCTATCCTAGAGATTGTACAACAACCCCTACCAAGGACAACATAGAATGTACATCACATGTCATATGACATATAAATTTGATATATACTCTAACATCATATCCATATCTTCATCATCTTCTAAGCTATTAAGTAATGTACTGATGATGTCTCCTCCCTTATCTTCCTTTTTACTACTGCTACCAGATTTAGATTTCCAATCATCACTACACAAATCACCTAAAATGTAAAAACAATTCCGTAAATAAGAAGGGGTCTAGGTGGCCCAGTGGTTTAGATAACTCGCTGACGGATCACAGGGCCTCTCACTGTCTAAGTTTGATTGGAGGAGTTTCTAGCCCGAGAAAGTTTGTCAGTTGCTTACAAATCACAGTGGCTATCACCATTAGGTTTAAATCTGACTCGAGTGGATCCTAGTGTGAGAAAGTTTGTCAGTTTGCTTGCTGAAGGTAGGTGGTTTCTCCAGGCACTCCAGTTTCCTCCAACATCCCAGAACTGAACAACTCAATATAAATGAAAGAATCTTAGATTGGGCATAAATATATGAAGGAATCTTGACTTGGGAATAAATTACAATTAATCCCATCTAAAAGATACGGTATTTTTATTTAAGAAAATTAAATTGTCATTTTCACCCCATACTTAAAAACATTTCAAAATCAACAGCTGAATTGGCATTTTAACAACAAAATAAACATTGATAGAAAAAGAGAGGGATTAATGTGGTAAATGAGATTGGAAATATAACAAGCAAAAATACATGTAACAGCTTACTTAATACAAGCATGGCTTTAAGTACTGCCAGTACTGGTCCTACTGTTATACTGTCATGTGCTGCTGCTAGCAGGTGTCTGTCACATGATGCTTTGATATTACATGTAGATTTGCCATTCTGTGCAGACATCAGTGACATATCAGAAGTCTTGAACAATCTCAACAAGATATGACATGTCAACCTAGCACCTGGTTCAGCATCTGTATCTCCTGAGGCTGTAAAATGTAACAAAGAACCAAAACATTTAGGTATGACAAATCAGCAAAGAATTTGTGAACTCGTTAATTAATGTATCAACAAGTTTTAATTGATTTATCAGTCAACATAAAGTTGACAATTTTTTGGCAATTTTTTTACTATCAAATAAGTTCTTAATTATTTGCAGTGTATAGTAAAACAAAACAGACCAAACTGGTCTGATGTTACAGTGGTTTTGTTTGCCTAAAATTACTACCCAATAAAGGTAGTTTCCCCTTGAGAAATAAGACTAAAATTTTCCAATTTGACGACTAAAATTCCCCAAAAGGCAACAGCGACACACAATCAAATAGTTTAAGTTAAATCCAGTTGTCCAAAACTGTTCTGACAGACAAAAAATGTTAGATATTGTAACAATATAAGATCTTTGCAATGAATTTCAAAATTCTGAGCGTAATATGTGACTTAAAAAGGGTCCAAATTTTCCCAATCTGAAAGGTGGAAGGTAGTTTTTAAAAACCATAGCAAAAACACTGTGTTAGGTTTTTTTTATATTTTTCAAAAAATTGACAGAATCAGTGGTACATGTATATGAAACCATGTTGACTTGTTATTAAAGTCCAAGTCCTGCAAGCACTTGTAAGCCAAGTGGGCCATAAACAGACTTGTTCTCCAAGTCTAAGTCCTGCAAGCACTTGTAAGCCTGGTGGGGCACAAATAAGGTATCAGATTAATGGATTACTCTTTACTGATTGATTAATTGGTAGTGTAAACAATAAATCAACTGTTCAATCATTGCAATTCCTAGTTATAATATAGCTGTCCCCATCTTGATTGTAGAGTGGGGAAATAAATGTTGAAGCTTGCAATATTGTTAACACAATAAAATAAAACCCTATGGACCATGCAGAGTTCAAAATTATGTTTTTAATCAAGGGTTAAGGACCTCTGCCTTTTTTGCAGGTTTTGAAAGTTCCATATCAATACTGATAAGTCTGATATCAAACACAAATGATTGTAGTGTTTTACTTGTAATGATAAAACAATACCTGATAGCTTTATCTAAATATGTCAAATACTAAACTGATCAAGGTCATGTTCATTCTCATATTATTTCCAAAAATGGTCAATATTTGACAAAAATGAATATGTGATTAACAGATACATGAACATCAGTGAATAAAAAGGATGTTGAATAAAATCAGAGAATGCTGTAAACTGTTTGAACCCTGCAGTGGCAATGTTTGTTTTTCTGTGTCATATGTTTATGTGTGGTTAATTTCTACAGATATTAACATATCTTGATCAATGTGTGTCTGTGTGATCTTACCTGTTGGTCTAGCTGCTAACAAAGATGGCAGTACAACATGTACAACTAAATCTTGTAAAGAAAAACAGTGTCTGGCTATCAGTATAGCTGTGAAAACTGCTAGTGAGTCATGTATAGACATATCACTGACCTAAAAATATAAAAGTTAATGTTTGTCCTGAATCTATAGACCTTAGAAAAGTGATTTTTCTCCATTTATATTGCATGAAGAGGCAGGAAGTAAGTCTGAATGATACACCAATCTTTGACAAAAAGTTTCTCTCAAAGCTTTTTGCTAATACCAAATAATTTATCAGCTGAGTAAACTGTAGCAAATGCTTGCTCAAAGATGTGTAGATTTTTTCTCGATGTGTTTGTTTTCGCTTATTTCACAGTCGAAAAATTTCCGCGAAAATTTGTACCACACGAACAATAGTACATTAAAATACAACATTGATATTGTCTCTTTTGATATAGACTATGTACATACAACTTAAAGTGAACTCGATGACAGTAAATAAAGCAACATAATCTTACTTCTGTTGCATATATAATCAAAATCCTATCAATTCAATAATTCATATTTAATCCTATTATTTACAAACTTATGAACACAAAATTATTTTGAATCAAAAATATTTTGATTAGCATTTGGAGTTGTGGAATTTCTAGGATCGGGCAGAAAATCTGCAGGTGGTGGATTTTTTTGTACCCTGTTGAAGCCACTTTTTCAACATTAAACTTTCTTCTTAAACACTGATTTGTCTGTCAGGATTTGAACCTACATTGAAGAACTGATAGACAATGTGGTCTGTAAACCAGCGATACAGACATCTCAGTCAAAGAGACAAAGAGACAACTTAACCAAATAATTTATCATAGCATTTTAATGTATTTGTATATACATGTATTATAACTTACATCAATTTGTGTTAGCACATCAATAAAACCACAGCTGTGATTAGAAGAACAACATAAAGCCTGTAGTACACCCAACCATTCAGAACTGAGTGAGTTACATCTAGCTGTTAACTCTGCACATAATACAGAGATCTCATTTAATCTGAAAGAAGACATTAGAACAACATGTATGTTAACATCCATCTGTATATCCAAATTTTTCCCTTAAAAAACATCTCGTTCAGTTTTGAATGCATGTACATGTATTTCAAATCTATTAATTCTAGAAAAATGTTTTACATTTTTGCAGAAAATTTCTTTTTTCCCCAAATGCAGAAAGCAAAAATTCCTAACATTAAGTAAAGATATGTCCTAAATTTCCTGTCGAAGTATAATGAACAACTGCAGTAATAACAGAACCTATCAAAATTTCTACTCAGTTTGGAAACCACTGCAAAAATATTTCCAATTTCAATATGACTTGTCCTAAGAATTTCAAATATCTAAGTCTAGTCACAGTTTATTTATAAATTACTAAAATACTAGAGAAACTAAAGTATAATGGAAGAAAAACTAGGTCATATATTTAATTTTGACCTAAAATCCATTTAAATGTTCATTTCATAGCAGAAAAGAAAGGATTAGATTCAAAATTACCTGTCTGTTTCCTGGGAGTTACAGATGTTTAACATTGCATTACAAACAAAACTGTAACGGTTGGCTGGGTTATCATTCAGCTGCTTAATTAACACATTATCTAACTGTGATCTGAAAATAGAATGGGAGTCTCTAATTATATCAGCTACCTTAATAAACATCAAAGTTAATACTGTAGAAATTGTATTTATTTTATTTTTTCTCCTTCTATTATATAAGCACTGGAGATTACTTTTTTCAATTTCTACATGTCTAAATGCATATAAATAAATAGCTATAAAATAACTGTATAATACATGTACTTATTGTAACTACAATGTATTAAATGATTTGGGTCTGCATAGAATAATATCAAATTTAAACTTATGCAATCATAAGTTTGCAAACAAGAGCTGTCAAAAGATCAGTATAGCTGTCTAGTCCATCACAAAATAACTTATTTAACACTTTTTAGTCCCTTTGCTAAAGTTTGATGGTTTTTCTCTACCATCTCTAAACTGATTTATTGATTGAACCCCGACCGGATCTTACCCAAGACTTGAAAGTGGGTAGTGACTGTTCTTTCACCAAGCACTCAGCATTATGAAATGAACGTCACCGTCACCTTAAAAAAACGAGGCCTCATGTCACAGTAGACTTGGCAAAATAAAGAACCCTGCTTTATAATGCCATCAGCGCAACACACAGGCACTTTTGTCTATGGCTGGCGACATCTGGATATAAGTGAAATATTCTTGACTGGGACTTTAAACACCATTACTCAACTCTAAAACTTATTGCCTTAATATAAGTGAAATTAATTATTTCCTTAACTGGGCATAAAACAGAATTACATTTACTCTTACTCAACTTGCCTATCAAAACAATTTAACAAAAAAACTTTCACATATGACGTCAATAATACTGGATTTGCCAATTAAAATTCTGACCGAAATATGAATCGGTTTTCTATTAAGATTTTACAACTTGACCGGACAGTTCTCTGGGTTTTTTCGTTACAAAAAACATGACTTCTCTTGGCAAACAAAAAGCTGAAAATAAGATTTTATTTTGCATATAATGTCTCAAAAATATTTAGCCTTGTCTGGTAAACTTTTTAAATAAAATGACAACATAGAAATTACACTTGGTAAAAACAGTGCTTTTTTACGAAAAAACCCGAAAATTCAGAGGTTTTGTCCCCCGTCATTGTAATATCTAAATAGGAAAATGATTCACGATGAGTTGGAACATTTAATTGGCAAATGGTCTATTATGTGGAAAATATGAAATTACCTGTTTACCTGGACCCAGTTTTACAATCATTCACTCATTTGAGTGTGTGGTACACTTAACTCAAATATTCCCATATTTTCTCTCATCAATTTTTTTCTAAATTAAGTTATATGAAACTTTTTTTTTTCTTGGTTAAAAAAAACCTACACTGAACAATTTAAATAAAACATTAGATATTCAATTTTAACAGTGTAATGTCTTGAGAACTGAAACTGAAATGTTCCCTAATTTGAGTTGAGTGATTGATTGTGAAAGTGGGGCCTGTTCTTTTATATTGGAAATCAAAATCAAAATTTGAACTTACTTGACACTTTTCATTATGTCCATCATAAAGCCTGGATCCCACAACAAATTAGATGCTGATGGAGTAATGGTGGCGTATAATGTCATCTTCATTTTAGTATAGGCATTACTGAACATCTCAGAAAACTTGCTCTGTTAATTATAATATCACATTTTATTATTATTATTATATGTACACTGTCATTGAAAAAAATAAAAATAAAATACACTTTTAATTTTCTTTATGACTTTTTTTTAACAAAATATTCAAAATCCTGATTTTTTTAAATAATTAAAAACATAGGCAATTAATGAAATGATAATTATATGTATTATTAATGTCTATATCATCAGAAAATTTATAAAAATATACATTTTAACATTTAACTTCTAAATGTTTTACAAATACAAAATCCCATGTAAAACTATTTTTGGATGGCAGTACATTATTATTATAATTATTATAAAACTGTAACAAAGTATATAATGCCACCTTTGCTGAAATGAACAGCTTTAAATACTAATCAAAGTACATTTAGTGCTAAACATCGATGGAAATTGTTAAAAGATTGTTAATGTTTAAAACTTTTGTATCAAAATATAGGTAGAAATACCACATGTCCACATATCCTATAATAAATTCAAATACCACATGTCCACATATCCTATATTAAATTCAAATACCACATGTCCACATATCCTATAATAAATTCAAATATCACATGTCCACATATCCTATAATAAATTCAAATACCACATGTCCACATATCCTATAATAAATTCAAATATCACATGTCCACATATCCTATAATAAATTCAAATACCACATGTCCACATATCCTATAATAAATTCAAATATCACATGTCCACATATCCTATAATAAATTCAAATACCACATGTCCACATATCCTATAATAAATTCAAATACAACATGTCCACATATCCTATAATAAATTCAAATATCACATGTCCACATATCCTATAATAAATTCAAATATCACATTTCTACATGTCCTACAAATGTAGGTAGAAATTCCACATGTCCACATATCCTACAATAAATTCAAATACCACATGTCCACAAATCTTATACTAAATTCAAATACCACATGTCCACATATCCTATAATAAATTCAAATACCACATGTTCACATATCCTATAATAAATTCAAATACCACATGTCCACATATCCTATAATAAATTCAAATATCACATGTCCACATATCCTATAATAAATTCAAATACCACATGTCCACATATCCTATAATAAATTCAAATACAACATGTCCACATATCCTATAATAAATTCAAATATCACATGTCCACATATCCTATAATAAATTCAAATACCACATGTCCACATATCCTATAATAAATTCAAATACAACATGTCCACATATCCTATAATAAATTCAAATATCACATGTCCACATATCCTATAATAAATTCAAATATCACATTTCTACATGTCCTACAAATGTAGGTAGAAATTCCACATGTCCACATATCCTACAATAAATTCAAATACCACATGTCCACAAATCTTATACTAAATTCAAATACCACATGTCCACATATCCTATAATAAATTCAAATACCACATGTTCACATATCCTATAATAAATTCAAATACCACATGTCCACATATCCTATAATAAATTCAAATATCACATTTCTACATGTCCTACAAATGTAGGTAGAAATACCACATGTCCACATATCCTATAATAAATTCACTCTACATTATTTTGATAACATTACATATTGTGTTGCTTGTTACGTATAGTACTGTAGGTTTTCAATAACTACTGGGTGAGTTGGCATTATTAAGATAAGTTCAGTTTTAGACTTGCCTTGTTTAAAGTTAGGTTAAACAAGCTTAGACTAAACATATACATGTATGTTACATACCCGTAAATAACTACATGATGTGTAGGCATCATATAAGTAAGCCAGAATACATCTTTCTGCTGAAGAACAGTCGGCTGGGTTACATACATGCTTCACAACACCTATTAACCTAAAATCAAATTATACATTGTCAGAAATGTTCATGATACACTTATATTTCACTAAATAAATAGATAAAAAAAGACTCCAATGTATAAGGTTAATAAGTATCAGGATGATTAATGGATTCTTCCCATGTTCTTTTAACAGAAAAATGAGGAAAAAAGTAACTGATAAACAAGTACTTGACAATAACCAATAAAACCAAAAACAAGTAACAATAAAAATTTAACAAGGAAAAAATTATTTATTTATTATTATTTTTATTTTTCTTCTTGTTACCAGTATTTATTACAGGTATTTTAATTTTTTTGTTTGCCATTAAGGCATTCCTTGTGCAAAGATTACCGTAAATCTCTTCAATTTTAGCTGATAGTGTTCTCAATATAAGGGAGATAATCTTGACTGGAATTTAAAATTCCATCTTATTTCCTCATTCCCGTAGTAGTTATACCTGTGTATTCATTAATCATACATTGCTGAACTTAAAAAAGTGTACAGTGCTTATAAGATGTTCAGTGATATGAAGAAGCTGAGCATACAAGACTCGCACTAGGATTAAATGCTGGTCTACTGATCTAAAGGCAATCACAAGGTTTTTTTGTCAAAACCATTCATTTGTGACCTGGAGCAATGTATAGCAATGTCTTGTTTAATAGGGCATACCATCCATTTTGACTGAAGTTTGAGCCAATAACCTGTGAATCATGTGTCAATGGTTTTAACAACTTGGCTACAGAATTCAAAATCTAGTATAAATACCTACCCCTCAAAAGCCTGAACTGTCAGATCAGGACAGACCAACAGGTAGGAGTGGTACTTTCTGAACACACCAACAATACATAAACATAACGATGTAGTGTAACGTCCTGCCAGACTGGAATCCTGAGAGTTCAACTGCTGCTCAACTAAACTCAGTTCTTTTAAAAGCTATGAAATAGAACAAAAAATTACAGTTGATGTGTAATAAAAAATAAATTTACCACTACAATAAAACATGTCTAAAAAGCCAAAAATTTACCACTACAATAAAACATGCCCAAAAAGCCAACTTTTACATTTGTTATTACTTTAACTGCCTATAATCAGTAAAGTATTTGTTACACTAGTAACCTTCTGACAAGAAGTGAGCAAAATCATGAATAAGATTACTGTTAAATTACATGTATAATAGTTTTTACTTTGTTTTTTGGGGATTGTGATCAGAGGCCCGTTCAAGAGTGCGTATATACGCGACCGCATTGACTTCTAACCGTTCAGGAATGGTTGTATGCGCAAGCGCACGCGAGTAACCGCTATCAATATTTTAAGTTGTTCGCCTTAGATTCAAGATGGCGTCGTATAGTCAAATATTAAAGAAAATGATCTTAGTGAATTCTGAAAACAACATGCAGTATTGTTTTTTGTCAGTGAAAGTGTGTTAAATCGTTCAAATAAAGTTATTAACGTTTGAATTATTTCAAACATTTGTGAAGATGCATGATATGAGTGTGTTTTTAAGTTTTTTGGGAGGATTTTATCGGTATCTGACCACGGTTATATCAGAACCAAAAATTAAATGACCATTTTGAAAAAAAACCGATGGAACTATTTAACATACTCTGTATTATCATTAAAAACGAAACGACTTGTTTTTTGTCGTTTAAATATGATGTGGAAGTCAAGGATAAATCAATACTTGGCTGGTCAATCACAATTTATTTTACAACATTGGTCTCTTCTTCACCGATGGTCGCCATTTTGAATACAACGCGAGTACTCGCGCCTGTTCAATAGACATAATAATTGTATGAGTGAGTGTAGTGGCGAGCAACCAGTGACTTGAACACGCCTCTGGACATGGACTGGCATGTTTGTGTTTTATTGATAAAAGTCCATGTTGTAATAGTTAATTTTAATATTGAATTAACAATCATCATAAATTAACACCACTTGTCTAACAGGAAAATATTTTAAAATAAAAATAGGGCTAAGTTAGATACAAATACAACCAAGGTAATAGGTAGTTGAAAATTGCAAAACCTAGTGTAAAATAAGAAGATGATTTAGGTTCAGATAACGTGATCTTTAAGACATAAATTAAAGTCACAGAAACAGTACCCTTTAAAAGCTAAAGAGATATGTTATTTTATTTACCTGTACAGAGAACTCTAGAAGTCCATAGATATTATATGAATACTCCATCAGGTCAAACAAATATGAGATATTTTCTACTAAAGGGAGATAACTTGAGCTATTTGATGTAAAACTGTGAATCTGCTCCAAAACTGTAGAAGCACACTGTGCCGTTACTGCATGTTGGTCATAAAATGAAAGTTTTTGAAATTTGTTAAATATTCCATCAAACACAAGCTCAAAATTTGTGTTGGTAGAAGACATGGATGAATCTCCTGAATCTTTTTCTTTCTTTTTCTTCATTTTTCCGAGGTCTCCACTACTTGTATCAATGCAATTCTTCTTACTGAATAATTTTAAAGTGTCCTTGGTGATCTTCTTTGAAATGTGTCTGGCATCGTCTCTGGCTTTCCCGACACCATACAATACAATCATCCTCTGATTACACTCGTGTACTGATATATCATCCTGTGGAATTGGGAAATGTTGTGCAAACAGCATGTGTCTTGATGGCCCCTTATTCTGCTGAGATATATTCTGTTCTGCCATTCCGCTTACACTTGGTACTGGAACATCTTTTTCTGACTTGACAGATTTTACTGAAGCTGTGAAAATCAAATTATAAAAGAATAAAATTCTAGGTAAATTTAAGCAAGCTTTAGTCTAGAAATGAAAAAAATTCTGCTAAAACAAAATATTTCCAAAGGTTGAAATTGTTTGTAAATTATACAATAATTATTTTGTATGTGAAGGTTATTTTGGTAAACAATTTATCACTTTTCACACAATAAAAATAGTAATGAATAAGAGAAGTGAAGCAATAGAGTTTTACACCCCACTCAAGATTTGATCACTTCTATTGAGCAGTCAGAGCTGGTGGGACAGACAACAATGACTGAAGAAAACATTAGACAATCAAACTAACTTTTCCTACATAAGATGCCTGTTCAAGAGACTGATCGCTTCCAATTTGTTCATGCATACAATTTTTATGTCCACATGAATGGTTGCAAGCAATCTAAGTCATGATTATCATCCAGAAGCTTTCAAAATAATTTTCCTTAGTACATTTGATATAATACTCACCAGGTTCTTCAGGACTTGGTTTTTGTTCATCTCGTAATGAGGAACCAAACAAGCTTGTCAGATCACTCTCCATTGTGTGCATGTCAATATCTACCTTAATATCATCCTGATGCTGTAAAGTACAAAAAAGATAAAAAAGTCAAAGTAAATGTACAAGATATATAAAAAAATAAACAGTTGGGTACAAGATACAATAAATTCTCCAGGAATATCTAGTTAAAGCCAGACATATGACATATGACATTTTTAAACAAAAACTTATCAAAAATGATTTTTTAACCAAAAACCCATGCCACATTTAGCGGCATAAGGGAAGTAACTCTTACACTGTGTCATTTCATTTGGTTACAATAAACAAACATGGCGGCCCCAAGGTTCGCAAGTCATTAAGAAAATGAAATTGAAGTTAAAAGAGCCAAACTAGTTCCATCAAATACCAACATAAGTAATCGATCGGCAGCAAAAACTTTCAGGTAGTATTTATATGAAAAAAATCAGGATCCGTAAATACGTAGGATACATTAATTTATATGTTAGTAAAATGGTTGCTTTATTTAATTTTTTCACTGATAGTTAATATTTGCTTTGAAGGGTGACTGCAGCTCAGGGTACATAAATCTTTGACAGGGTACATGGGGCCGTGTAACCTGCCAAACACCTGTATAGCTTATAGTGTTCATACCAAGAAAGCATATGGGTTATTTTCATTGGAATAAATAAGGTCTAAATTTTTGCCCACTCTTGAAAAGAATAAAGCTTAAGATTTTTTTGTTTTCATATATAAATTTATAAATTCAGGGACCACTGGTCATCATGCCCTTTAAGTTCCATACTCAAACATGACAATGTTATACCATTGTGTCCTTATATCCACTGCTTGTCTCAGTTGTCAACTGTATACTTTACTCCAACTAATTAGAGATCAATGGCAAGCTACTTTTCGGACAATATCCTGTTGTTAGACAATGGCATACCTATACTTATTTTATCAGTTTGTTGTGTCATTTTGGGATGAATTTGAGTTTTGTCAAGAACGAGTTTTTCAATTGAAATTTTCCATATTATATTTAATTGCTTTCATAATATTTAGAAATTTAAGAGTCCTACCATACTTCCATACCTCATGTTTAATACTCTCATCCTGACTTTTAACACTGTACAGATCAATGCTGTCAGCAGACAGTGACATTACGGCTGGAGATGACATCAAGTCACCTCGAGAAATCAGTGTACACATATAAGCATCATGGGAAAATACATCATGGCGGATCAGTTCTGAGAACAGCTGTATTAGATTGGCAAATCCTTGCCTGTTATCCTCTGGCAAATTTTCATCTAAAACAAATAATTATACATGTAAGTCATCTGTTCATCAGATTTATTGTTAACCGAGTCATAATTTTTCTGAAAAGCATTTTCATACAGTGTGGAAAGCTTACTAATTTTCCTCCTTGAAATATCAAATTTAAATCACTACTTTATAATGTCTTACTTAAAAAACTATTTTGTATTTTTATAAATATTTTTAGATTCTGCTAACTATTTAAATAAATTAACAGAGATTTGCTTGAGGCAATTTTAAAATTGTGTCATTTTAATTGTCTAAAAGATGATCAAAACTAAATAATTGAAAAAGAAAGGTATTTTGCAAATATCTTCAAAGCAAAAGTAATGAACAATAAGTTATCTCCCTTTTAAAATAACTTTGAAATGTAAAGAGGACTGGAAGAAATTATAAGGAAGTTTAAGTGTTGTTCAAGCATATATGCAGGTCCATCATTTCATTACCTACCCAAAACAGGTGCCCGTTCATCTAGAAAATGCAGTAATAAATTCTGGAATATTGGTACACCTGGACTAACCATCATATCTGATCCTACTGAATCTTTATCTTCAGACACATCAGTGTCTCCAAATTTCTAAATAGAAAAAAAAAACATGTGCCTAAACATCTGTTTATCAATTTGATATATTTTCTAAAAGACTTTGGTAACCAAACCCTTGGATGATGATCACCTGGAGTTATAAAATATATCTATACTTTATAAAGTGCAGCTAAATTGTACAGTTTATGATATCACCACTGCCATTAACTCCTAAGTTATTGTTCCATGCCAAAATTGTTTCGATTTTCTGATCAAAAAGATACAGAACTCAAAACAGTAAATTTGGTAAATCTTTTTCAGGACTCTACATTAATTTTTTTTACCCACTTATCAGGTTGGAAGTACTAACAAGTTTTATGTGTACATTTATGTGTAAACTGATTATATATGTGTAGATGCAAGTTTACAAAAAAAACAAAATTTGACATTTTGCTTCTTAAAACCTTTTATCAACATTTTACCAGTAGAGTGAATCATTGTTCTGTGCATGCCAGTTTTCTCACAAAGTTAAGGGTGTAGACTCATTTTACATTTTAACACACAAGTTCATTATACAAATGCATGGTTATGTGTAGACATTCTTTATTTAAGTCTGATAAAGCATGGTACAGTTTTAGACTTACTTCATTTCTGAGTTCATTTTGTCTTTTTTCCAATAATTTAGCTACAACAACAGCTCTATAGTTACCACATCTGTACATGCTGACTGCCCAATCAATTAACAAGTGAATTATTGGCTCATCACTAACTAGAGGCTGAAATTAATAGACAAAACAATTATTTAGACTAATTAGGCTTTCTAACTTACAATTAAAATCTCTGTTAGGAGAACAAAATATTTTTTTTACATCCAGTTAACTGAAATATTAAAAAAATTCTGAATCAATAGCATACATGTATTTCTTAGCTTACAAAGGGAATGATAGAAGAATAAATTGGTTACCTGCAGATTTTGTCATTTAAAAACTTTAAAGTTTTGCTGGTAAAACACCTAGCCCAAAAGCCACCTTTTCAATCTAAATTCACACTGGTTTATGGATGTAAAATTTAAAGTTTTGACGATAACATAACACAATTGATTTAGGATAATTAACCCTTGGTCTTCATATACATGTTAGCATTTTCAAACAAATTGTTTATCTGCTAGTGACTAAAATCCAGAGCAGGAAAAGGATAAGACACATTTGTTGACTGAAACAAAGTCATTTCTATTTACCAGACAAAACTGAATGATCTAAACCATGATGTGAGGTAAATCACAATCTGTCCTAAGACAAAGCATGATATGTATAAAATCTGAAAAATAAAGTCCAATAACTCTGTAACAAATTACCAGAATTCTACCAAAAGGTAAACAGAACATGTGTGAAATCTGAATACACCTGGTAATAGATAGAATTTATTACTAGTACATGTATGTATGGATGATAATATTATCCTCACCTCATTTCCGTCCTTGTTTTGATTAATAGAGAATATTTTACTGTATAGTGTATCTATAGAATTGTTACTCTCTACTTTATCAAAGTTATGTCTGTCTAGCATGTCAAGAACATCCAACATTTTACTGATGGTAAAACCTGCAACACAAAATAATATTAAATATTTTTAAAAATCAAGTATTGAAAGTACTGGTAGCAATAAATGTATTGCACTTGACTGATTTCTGGTATGTAGACAATAATAAATGTACATGTATATTATAAAGAGCTGTCACACAGGGTTGCAATAAGATAATTGATTTATCATTCATCAAAAATTGCTGACTATAATTATTTACTCTTAATGAGATGAGTAAAACATATCTTCAGACAGATGAACATTTGGACATTTTTACACCACATTACATCCTGTAATAGACAGACAAATAAAATACAAAAACTGTTCATCAGCTTGAAACTTGTGTCAAAACTATCTGATATTCATTTGTTTTAGACAAAGCATAGGATTGTATAAACAGTTGTATGAAAAATGAAAAAAATTGTATACAAGGTGTTATTCGTACTACATTATTAGCATGTACCTCTAGTGGACTGTTGACATTTATCAGAAGACCAGCGCACTTCTGCTGCTCGTCCTCGTAATTTTAACTGATGTTCTGAGGCACGTATCTGTGCTCTTATCTAAAAAAACATGAAATAAATAACAAATAAAGACAAGTTAATGAAAAAATATTGGTAACTAAGAAGAACTAGGAAATAAATACAGACTTCATTTATTAATACATTGAGTTTTATATCTAAGTCAAGGTATTTTTTTACCAAATCCAGCATAGATGCTACAGGCCAGTAAAAATGCTGAGCTTCTACAGTGTGTTTTAAAGTCCCATTATTTTCCTTTCTTAGCAGTAACTGGGCTCCAGTCCCTTGTCATAACAATTATATTATGGTCCTTGATGGAGCTTAAAACTACAACTCTTAGGTATATACATATGTATCATGCTAATACTAATGAAAGACAAATAAACTGCACCAAAACAAAGGGCAAGCTATTGCACGGTGGATTACAATTTTGAAAATCTACAACTCAATGCATTTTGTTAAAACTTTGTAGAAAATAAGAAGTCAAAGAATTTATCTGACAGCATATAAATTCACCTGATCATTGTGAGGTCCAAGAGGCATTGGCAAGTTTGATGGCGCACAAGGTAAAAGATCCAACGGAGATCCAAAAAGAAAAGAGGTGCTCTTTCCATCACCAAGGGAGTTCCAAACAAGGCCAGTAGGACACAGTAAGGTGATGACTTGAAGTGTTGCACTTAAACTGAGAATTATACCCCGATGTTGAGGGCACCGATTGTACTGCTCAAATATTGCAGTAAGAGGATTCTGGGACATCATCTGGTTGTTTTCAGCTGCAGAAGTCATCCTGTTAAATAAAAATAAATTTATAATTACTCATTCTTATTTCAGTTTCCAAAATGGTTTATTCGTATGAAAAATCACTTATTGTGAAACCATGAACATGATTTACATGTATTTCAAGCAGTTTTTTTTTGTGATGCCTCTATTTGAAGATAGAATTATACCCTAAGCATGCCTAGTCCCAAATTAACACATTCTATCAGTAAAAATCTGTCATATGTAAATAATAATTGAAGACATTTGATATAGACAGAAAAAATATACCCGATGTTTGGTAAACTTTTGAACACTACAACAGTCTTACCCATTTCCATTACTGGCCAACATTGGTGATTGTGTACGAGGCGATACATATCCACAGTCACTACAAAACTGCATTAATTTCTTAGCAGAAAAATGTGCCAATCTTCTGGCCAGGAGTGCTGACATTGTGATATCTTCTAGGTACTACAATAAAGACAAAACATGTGTACATTGGAAGATAACAAGAATTCCATGGATTTAAATGTTTCGCCTGGTTAGTTTTTGATCTAGTAGAAAATACATTACTTTAACATAAACTTTCACATTTTGACACGCTGCCGCCTACGAAAATACCAGAAAACTAACACCTAAGTCTCGCCTTATGGCAATGTCAGGCTAGACAAAAACTGCATTTACATTCTGCAACGTAAACAAGAGGCCCATGGGCCTTAACGCTCACCTGAGGATATGTCCAAAATTGTTTGCAAAGTGCAAAAGACAATATAATGGGTACTGAAACTTTACAAGTTTTCTCAAGTTAAGAACTGCCACAAAACTTAATCAGAAATATATCCACTCACATTTCATTTATAAGTAGCTTATATAATATGCATGAAGTAACTGTAATGCAATGAATAATTTCCAAATCATTAACAAATTTCAGTATACTTATGCAACTATGTCCTTGATCTTTGAACATATATGACCTTAAACCATATATGATCGTCATGCCAATACCTACAATATTCTAATATACATGCCTATACAAAAAGTAAAGTTTTCAAGATAATTAGCAATTTATGTCTTCTTTTGCAGCTGTGACCTTTACCTTTGAACATATGACCTTGAACCATATATCACAATGATCGTTGTCACAATACCTACAATATTCTAATATACATGCCTATAAAAAAAGATTATAGTTTTAAAGCTAATGCACAATTTTAGTATTTATAAGCCAAAAATAACATTTCAGGGACAACAACTCCGACATGGATTATCATATAGCTACGAAACTTGGTACCTGTTTAAATTTTGTCATGCTGAACATTTTAACAATGTTCTGATTTCATATATCTCTTAATATTTGCAAGAAAATTGCCTAAAACTGCATAAATCACAAATTAGGTTATGACCTTGATTTGTGACCTTGACCCTATTTTAAAGGTCATTTCAAGAAAAAGTCAAAACTGAAAACCTAATGTCATTATCTGTTCAAATAGTCAAGTTATAACATGAAGCCATTTTACGAAATTTTTAAAATAAAACGCAAAAACGTGTTATCCGTTTTTTTACCAAATTTCACGAAATGAACAAACTGTAGGCTTAAGACCCTAGAGAAGCCAAATATCACATCAGATTTTTTCTCCCATCATCAGTTTGGGAGATGAAGATTTTTAAAATTTTTGGACCCCTAGGTCACCTTTACCTAGTTTTGGTAGCCATGGTGATGCCATGAACAAATCTGAATTGCACTGGCCAATATATGCTTCAGACTAAGTATCACTGAAATCTTTTCAGCAGTTTTGGAGAAGTCGAAAATAGGTGTTAACGACGCACACACACACACGCACGCACATACACACGCCGTGTCATGCCATAAGCTCACATGACCTTTCGGTCAGGTGAGCTAAAAACCATCTGTCCATAGCAAAAATACTCCTAGGTCTAAATGATTACCCAATTTATACACTTCATTTGTCTAATAATTCATTTAAAGTCTACCAATTTTTTACAACAACAATCAAATTTTCTGTAGATAAAAGCTATTTGTTAATAATAATTATTGTTATCATATTTATGCAAATTTTCTAGCAGAATGCATCATATACCACCAGTACTACTGCAGATTTTTGCAGTTTTGATTGGACTTGATTAGACTTGACCCTGTCTACTACAGTACTCAATGTACATATTATCAACACTTCTGACAGTAATCTCCCTTTGGTGGTCTTACTAATCATGTACACATATTGAACATTTTAATCTATATGATCATTATAAATGCACAGATCATGGAATATGACCTGGGAAAATTTCAACAATAACAGTGAAATAAAGTGCCATAAACATTTCAAAATACAGTAGATTCCACTTAATTGCATAGTCTTTTAATTTTAATTTTATGCAATTAAATGGAATATGCAAATAACCGAAAATGCCCCTTGGGCACAATTGATTGATGGATACATCGGTTGGGGCCATTTTAGTACTTGTGTAGTGCATATTTAGGCCATGTAAAAAAATTCTCTGGTTCTCAGATACTTTTTTTCAAAAAGTGGCAAGGTAGGAGGGTATTTTATTTTATTATTTTATTTCACAAACTTATGCACAAGGTAGGCATTTTATTTTATGCAAAATTTTTAATACGTTTTATACATATAACCGTACTCCTGAATAAAAAGATATTAACATAAGTTAGAGTGTAAACCATCTTCTGATATTTTCAGTAATGCATCATTATGTAAATGTTTATGAAAAAGGTTGATACAGTCTTGAATTCTAAGCATTTTATTTTCATATATGAAAAGTATATTAAATAAACATTCAAACAGTAAACAGTGATGTTGTGTTTTAGAACAATACCCACGAAATGGGCTGGCATTGCTAAAATGATATACAAAAACAAGCAATTACATGTTTTTTATCACATAAAACTTGAACATTCACACATACAGTGACACAGTGAGAGGTAGTGTCTTTTAATAGTTCCAAGTCAGTATTTATAAAGCTATATTAACTGATATTCTTTTTTCACATTAATTTTGGTCAATATTAAAAGATTTACAACCATATATCGGATACCTTCCAATATTTTGAAACAAAAGTGTAAAATGTAAATAGCGCATGCATACTTGGCACAATACTCAACAGATACATCGAATGTTAGTGTTGTATTTATGGCAGGATTATTTTCGGTAAGGATTTCAATTCCTAACATATCGTTCAAAAGTCCATCACAAATTTTTTGTACACTTAATTTGGACTTCACTGGCACAATTGTTCATGGTAATAATGTTTTCTTGTCAAAACTGAAAATAAAGCTTGCTAAAATCGTCGCTTCATCGGCATTGCCGGCCAAATTCTCCGGAGCAGGTGCCATGTTTTTTTATACTAACACGTTCGGAAATGTAAATTAAATAATTTACCTTTCCTGAAGAGGAAAACTTACGAGGTGTCCCGAGAACAACCTTTGCTCTTTACAATCTATGTCAATAAAGCGTTTTGAAAAATTCTACTTTCACTTTTGAGAATCTTAGTCATTGACGTGTTTGATCTTTATAGTTTATTTCCTGCTCAAAACAGCTGATCGGTGGATATTTTTTTACACCACATTAAAATGGAGCAATCAGCGACGAATTTAAGCGCGCGGTGGTGTCTGAGAACCAGAGAATTTTTTTTACCCGGCCTTAAATATACAAACTCCATGAAATATGCATACAGACCTAGTGTGTCAAAAAATGAAATGCCTGCATCGTATATAACACATTTTTAACACTTACATCAAGGACCTGAGCCATTATTAATTTTAGTGTTGTATCTTCCATATGTTTCATCTTCTCCAGAAGATCAATCAGCCAGTTTAGATATTCTTGTCTGTCAAGTAATCCTTCCTTCAAACAAAAATAATTAAAATGTTTGATAAACAAATTCATATATGTGACTTTTAACATTGACTATCCCATATATAAATTTATAAATTTGGTTTGATTGATTTAACAGGTACTTGTTACATTCTGAAATATGCACTGGTGAGCATTTACCATTAATTCCAAAAAAGAAAAGTTGCATAGCGAGAAGTTTAATATACTTACATCATACATGTGTCTAGCCAGTTTACAAGAATAATGCCATTGTTTTAATGCCTGATCTAAATCAACTTGTAAAGTAGGATTGGATGATGATACCGTAAGAAATCCTGATGTGGGACCCCCAGGGCCTCCACTGTATGGCTCTTGAATTTTCAGAATCTGATCTTTCAGGAATTTTGTCAGGGATAATGCCCAATCTGAAATTTAAAATAAAATGTTAGAGGTAAAACTTCAATGGATCAAGAAAATGCAAATTATGTTTGATTTCTAAATCTGGCACTCAAAATATTTAAATATAACTAGTACTGACTCCTGAGTATCCTAAATGATATTGTTTACATGGCAACCATTCAGCTTGACAGTTTCTTGACACATAAAATACCAGACAGAAAAAAACCCAACTAAAAATTAAAATCCAATCTACACTTAACTTATATAGTGTATTCATTTCAACTGAATTCACCAAGTTTAAAAATTAGGTTGAAATTCTTACCAGGCCAATACTCTAATGAAAGTGTTTTTAACAGTTTTTGCAAAACATTGTAGATCTGACAGGAAAGTTACATGTCCAAAGCTGGAGGGTATGGCCTTAAGTTATAATCCTGAAGGAACTAATATGTTAGTTACTTACAAATAATAAGATTTCTTACCAACAGATTGATCAACAGTCTGTCTTTTCTTGGTCTTATTTTCCTGCATGGCAACATTATACGATGCTGTCATCTTGATAAACCAGGCTGCTTTTACCATTGGGACAGAAAACTCACACAGAGTAGAAAATATTTCCTCTTTTTTATTAAATGTCGGTACTTTCTTTGCTAGCTGAGATAACGGTTTGTTTCCTGCTAAATCTTTAAACCAGGCTTCCATTGCATTTTTATTTTTGGCAGCCTAAAAAGAAAATGATTTAAATATTACATTCTTTAGTCATTGTTCATCTTGATGTGAATACAATTAAATTAATGAGTTTTAAATTTTATGAATCAAGAAAAAAGTTTTGTGGGATGGTAATTGTCTGGATAAGCTGTTATTGTTCCTTTTATTTTTTGTGGTTAAATAAATATTGAACTTCTATCATTTTTTTTTTTTTTGAATAAAATTCATAAACCAGAATGACCTAAGCTTGATATTTTTATACACATGATTTATAATCATAGAATGGGTTCCTGCAATGGTTATATATCATTGTATACTATCATAAAATATTCTGAAGCCAAATAATTTCAATGCAAAGCATTCTTGGTAATTAATGAACAGTAGAAATCATAACTTTTTAGAGTTTCTTGTGACAGAATGTTGAAAACATTAGCTTTAACAACCCAGGTGTCTCAGCACTATAGGTTTGACACCAATCAACAAAATATAACAAAGGGTTTTTCTAAATCAGTGGTCAAGCTCAGAGTTGTTATGGAAAAGTGTGTGGTCTAAAAGCCATAACAAAACTGCAACATTAACAGATAAATAAGTTTGCTCTTACTGGCCAAAAGTTATCTTTTGTAGGCTGTTGTTTCTTCTTTGATGTGTCCTGAAATGTGTTGAATTCTCTTTTCTTTGCCATAATAGCAATGAACTCTGACCCAAACTACAAAATATAAAAAAAATAAAATGCATAAAACAATCATCATTTACATACATTATATATGTACGGAGAGTCAATAACAAGCATTTTCTGAAGCCAGGATTTTAGAATCGCCGACACCTTTTTTTTTCTCTAGAATTTGATAGTGTACTGCCTGAAGTCACTTGCAATCAGAAAAAATTCATACCTAATGTTACGGACTGTTTTAAAAAATTAAATACTAAAACATCTTCAAACTCCACAGATTGCTTATCATCACTATGTAGTGGACCAAGCTCGATAGGTGGCCGAGTAGTTCAGTAAGGAGAGTGCCGTGCCACGCTAGTATTGGGAAGTTTTCCAGTTCAAGTCCCAGTTTGGCCATTGCATTTTTCCCCTTTCCTGTTACATTTGGGGACTCGTCTAACCTGACAAGCGGGTATGTCCCAGGGTGGAGCCTGGTGGTTTTGATTTGAGGATTGAGGGGAATGTAGCAGTCTGGGCTTAACAGGTGGCCAGGTAGTTCAGTCACAGAGTGTTCGGTGGGAAGGTCCTAGGTTTGAGTTTTCATTTAGCTATATTTTTTCCCTTTCCTGTTACAACTACAGTATCTCAGTGTGATGACTGATCTTAGTAAAAGATAAAGACATAAGTAAGTATGTGTTAAATAACTTACCTTATCTTAGTAAAAGATAAAGACATAAGTAAGTATGTGTTAAATAACTTACCTTATCTTGTTTGATATTTTCTCTTCTTGCTGATCCATACTATAAATAGACAAATACATATACTATAAGTTATTAACCATTAATACATGTACTATCATGTATTATAATAAAAGTGACATAAGTTGTGATTTTTTCTGTACCGTTGAAAAAAAGTCTCCAAGATCCATTACTAGAAGTTTAAGCATAAAAGAACAAACTGAA
Source organism: Tegillarca granosa (assembly GCA_029721355.1). Lineage (NCBI taxonomy): Eukaryota > Metazoa > Mollusca > Bivalvia > Arcoida > Arcidae > Tegillarca > Tegillarca granosa. Next base: position 34,783,820 of record CM056602.1, on the reverse strand, counting down.
GTTTTTAAAAATAACAAGAAATTAAGATATTTCTTTTTTAGAAATGCATAAATACATGTAGATAAACCAATAAAAAGTTGGGTTAAAAAAACAACTTTTAAGCCTATAATATTTGTGAAAGATGTCCTGTAAACATATTTACCTCATCTCCAAAAGTGGGATTGTTGTTAAACCCATGCTTGACACTTGCTGCTGTGAGCTCATCCTGAAAAAATAAAATACGGTGTAAAGTTTTATCATTTATCATATAAGATTATGTTATCTAACTGGAAATAGTACCACAGTGAAAATGCTGTTAAAGTCTAAATCTTAAACATCTTGATTTTTACTTCTTAAGTATCAAAAAAGACATTGGTGACCTTCGGAGTTTTGTATGTTACTTCTGTGGGTTCTACACTGGCTGACTGTGAGAAAGGGTTTAATTTTTGTTGGAGGCCACTACCAGCTTATTCAACATCAGAATATTGGACTGAGGCATCTACAGTGTTTATCTCCAAATGGGTAAGTGTAGTAGCAGTCTAAATGATGCCATAGGTGCACACTAATACAAAGTGGATCAGAAATACTTGCACAAAAATAAAGCAACAACCCAGGCCATTTCACTCTAAATACAGTTTGCTCTAGGACAATTAAAAATACCTTACTTATTATTTCCACTTTTAAATAATATGAAACAATTAGTGTTGTTAGTGTTCAAATTTACTGTCTGTTATAGCACCAGTTTTTCAAGGTTTTAGAAGAGAAATCAATAAAGTTTGTATCATGCCATACACTGTTATGGAGTATGCATTTTGTCATAATTAACTGACACCAAAATACACGCCATCTTAGCTGGAATATAAAATGCAGTATAAAACAAATGGTACATAAGAACCATTTAATACTGTATCAGCAGTAGAAACCATGACAATTTACAAAATATATTTTCAAAACCTTGGTCTTTTATACAGAGTATTGTATCTTATTCATCACAAATATAATCAAAGCCAATTCAGTAATAACATGCAGACTTGATGATTCTAGGGGCCTGATTTGAATGCTTCTTTAATTTTTAATTTATTAAACTTATTTAGACAGTTCTTATTTTTAACATCTGTCACGATTATTATAGTTACATGGAATATTTGGATTGGTTCAAAACAAAACTAATATAATCAGTGTTTATTTTCATATCAGACGATTATTTTGTGCATAATCAAATAACGAATTTTTACGATAATTTTACACCCCCCCCCCCCCTTTTCTTTTTGTTCAGACACCAAAACAAATAATTTTATAGCGTGTAAAAGGAACGTGTTTCCTACGTATAAAGCAAACATATATATTTTGTCTTACCTCTTTCTGTTTTGGATCTTGTGGATACACATCAGGGGGACCTAATTTCGGCTTCTTCAAAGGCCTGTTTTCCTGTGTTGGATATGCGGACATCTTTCAGCCGCTCATCCATTTACATCTGACCCGAAAATATTGGTCGCACGCAACTGTTTTGAATGAGTCTACAAAGGGCGATAACCCATGTTTGTCCAAAAAATCAAAGTTCCGAAGCACTGATAGACTATAATTTTCTTTACTTGCGGTAGTTTTTACAGAAATCAAATGTGCATAAATGTGCGACATAAATAATCTCGGGAAAGAAAAGATAACTTGATTATTTACAAATTAAATAAACTTAAATAATGGATTCATATGCAGAACGTTTAAAGATTAAATATACACATAGAATTCTTCGTAGTACGCGCGGCTCTCTCTCTCTCTCACACACACACACACACACACACACACACACATATATATATATATACTAGTATATTGTACCCGATCATTTAACGACATCACGTGTATAGGACCTCTTACATTTCTTTTGGGAGGCCCTGCATATTCGCAATTTTTTCGAGTCAAGTTCGTGGTCATTTCAGCAATTTTTTTTAAACATTTACAAGTAAGAATTAAGATTTTGTATGAAAGTTAAATTTTGTTTATTAGAAGAAGTTGATCATCTGGCACTCTAAATGAAGATATTTTTCTCTATAATGCAACTTAGATTGTACCAGAAGGCAGGATTTCTCGCATGATTTTTAAAAAAATACGACGGCGCATTCCATGGACCCCTTAGGAGTTCGACCCTTCGCCTCAGCTTTTCCGCAAACTTTGCAAAATCCTGGATCCACGTCTGGACATGGTGAATCTAACGTTCCCAAAAATAAAAGTATTTTTGTTATTTATTTACTTAGACATACACCATGGATATAAAATTGAAATAATTTCTTTAGTATTAACAGCTATTAGCAACTTTTCTGTCAATTATTTTATTTTGTTTCCATTATTTTTGATGTCATAATGATGTCGTTAAAAAGACATAAAGCGTTAATATACGGGAAATAGATGGCAATACATAAACCATCTTAGGCATTTTTGTCCGCAAACCCCGTGCGGCCTTTGAGTCTAACCATATATTGCTACCGAAGTTTAATGTCAAAATATTTTCTCCTTGAATATCTATTAGAGAACAACATTTCCGATGACAAATACTAGTAGTGCATGATAATTACATAGACTTTAAGATTTCTTGAAAAAAAGAGTATCGTGTTTTTTAATGCAAACTAGATTCTTTCTTTAACACACGTTTTAACGATGTTTTACATGTGAATTTATATAACAAGTCACAAGTTATTTTTGGACACCTTAAGCTCATCAAACTTTTCTTCAAACAAACACGGTTTCACATGTAAAGACCTTTGCTTAAATTGAAATTCACGGAGAAACCTACTGCTATAGTTTGATCTACCAAAGATCTCATTTTAGAATATTGATCACATAAGCCTTTATGGAAAAAGAGGCAACAGCAAAAGAGCACGTGTTTAAGAGCAATGTCGTTGTCGTGCGTGTCCAAACCAAACTGCTGTTTTATTAACAGTCATTTTCCATTCGATCTAGTTGGCCCTCGTTCTTTTCTTTGCAGAATCTATTGTCGTTCTCGCACGGACACATTTTCTTCCTACCGACGCCATTCACGGTTTTTATACATGTAGAACTTTCGCGCATGCTCCAAGCTGATAAAGAACATATCGAGTTGCCCCAACCTTTTAGAATTTCCCTTTACTATGGGCTAATAATAGTTAACTTAAGAAAATGAAACGCACAGAAGGTAATAACAACCAATTTTTATTGATAAAAATAAGTTTTTTTTTAATAATGGGTAAACTTAATGCAGCTTTAAGCGAGTATACAATGAACAAATAGCAAAGAAAGGACACCTCGGATATTGTTTTACATGTTATAATATACATGCATTTTCACTGGTTCTTTCTATGCACAAGCTTTTTTATTGCAATATTAAGTGTGATTTACATTTTCACTGGTGATTTGGCTTCAAGGGGTTATAATTTCGTATAACAGATTATTGTTTCACTGCAGACAGAACATACACGATATTTCGCGTTCTTGGTATGATAACTTGCTGAAGAAAAGCCTTCCAAGAAAGACTATATAGCCTGGAAACGTCAATGATAAATGACGACTTTCTTTGTCTATTTTACACTTGAAGTTAACTTGAGTGTTTCTTTGAAATGAAACTGTCAATGAATAAATAATTTTTTTTCTGTTGGTCTAATATGTAAATGGGGTTTAAAATAACTTGATGAATATGTCGATGCCTTGCTAGTTTACTGGACGTATACAACCTACAATCTTTGTAGTCTATTATATAGGCATATACACAGCGATTAATTTGCGTTTTCGGATTGTTGAAAGAAATAATAGAGAAAATACACCAATAACATAAAATACGTGTTCATTAAAGCCAGTGTCCCTCCAAATTGAGAATAAGAATTATATTCCATGCTTTTTATTGTGGAGTTTTCTTCGTGACTCTCCCTACAGAAAAACGCATGTTAATCAGCAGTAACTTTTGATAATTACAGTCAGTGATTAACTCTGTCTAAAGTATTGCCGTGTTCTTTATTCCATACCTCTAGGCCTCTGTCTTGTTTCTTGTCAATTTCTTTTCCAATCTGATCAACATGACAAGTTCAGCCTATGATGAAGTTATGTGTCCTAAAATTTGCATTGTTGTGTTGATATCATAGTAATTTTGATCATGATTTATAGTTTTAAAAAAAGAAAAAGAAAGGACGAAAAAAATATCTCTTGATTTTATTTTAACTACATACTATAACATCTCTTTCTGTATTTCTAAATTCTTTATTTTCTATTGCACCGAATCTACAATAAGATGGATATTTTATATTAAAAAATAGAATCTACTCATTCTACCACAGGCTGATTTTTAAGAAAATAGGAAACAGATAATGATTCAAAATACATATATCACAGTTAATTAATATCTATGTAAATGTAACTAAAAAGAGGGAAAAAACTAAATCGATTTGTCTAATAATATCTCACATATATTGGATTGGACAATAAAATATTGCAATCTCTCTCTCTCTCTCTCTCTCTCTCTTTCCCTCTCACACACACACACACACACACACACACACACACACACACACACACACACACACACTATTCAACAATCTTTCAAAAAATGTCATTCTCCAATCTGGAGCATAAAATAAAAGTAAAACTCCCGTTAACTAATGGTGTAGAAATTTTACACGGACATGTGAGCAGATAAAAAAGACCACGCCAAAAGCAAATTATGTTTAAAGGCATAAATCAAAGTCTGTTATTTAAAAAAAAAACTTACTAAATATGTAATAAAACTGTATTATTGCAAAGTGTTGGTTGATCTAGGTGTGTGGTTCAAGAGCGTTTATAATATGAACCATTAAACAAATTGGTCCAAAACCCGCACGTAGCAACAACTAAATAACTGCAAAGTCATCAAAACTGCTAGTATAACGCTGGTCTTAATGCTTTTTATACATTTTTTCATGTTTGTCCAGAAACCCGACTTAATGAATAAAAATCGATTTTACCAAGAAAACAGAGGTTATAAATTTTGAGCTTCTTCAAATTGACTAACCCCCCCCCCCCCCTTTCTAATAAATTTATTTTAAAAAAGTCTATAGCGTCAGGTTTTTTGGACTTCTTATCTTGCACTGGATTGTCACAAATGATAATGTATTTAATAGAATTAATCTCAGAAAATTTTCTTAAAAAATTAACAATCGAAAAAAGGTAAAGAAAACAATCAAAAAAAAAGGTAAAGAAAACAGTCATATTGCAGAAAAATAAAATGGATGTATCTGAAAGCAAGTCTTAAATGAAATGTGAGCAAAGTTTTAAAGCACCATTGTATATTTTACGAGAAATCACTAGTTCGCACGTCATTTAGTACAATAAAAAATAACCTAAATTGGACACCGACACTGGTGCAGCCATACAAATCTCCGATGTCAATCTGTCCAAGCTTCGTAGCACTATGTTAGTAAAAACGTTTAGTTGCGCTACCTATCAACAGATTCAAGTTGGAACAGTGAGATTAATCTATATTTAGTCCCAATTTCCTTTAACTCTAAGACACTTTATGTCTGAAGACCGTCAGACAAAAGAGTGTGTTAGGGTCAGAGGAAATTCGGACTAATCTATATTTTGGTATTGCAACTGTCAAATAGTCATGCAAAATAGGTTAAAAAAATGTGCTTTAAGTAAACGAATAAATAATGAATTAGCTGTTAAAATAATTAATGAACCATGTTCTTATGATTACCAAACAAAAACGATAAAAATGGAACACCGGACCAACGAAAAACAACCAAAACAAAAAACATCATTTTCTCACAATAATCAGGCCAAATTCTTCATTCATTTAAAATTATTTTTCCTTCTGCTTTACGATTTCATCAATGAAAGCATTAAGCAGTTTCAAAGCAAAGCAGCATACATGTACAAGCTAACCAACTGCAATTTCCACCCTTCAAAAATCTTTTGTTTCGTTAACAAGTCACATTTGACGATGACTTCCAAATAACGAATTTTTACTCATAGTAATTGATAATGTTATATAGTTTTTGTCATAGATCTGTTCACTCCTGGAACTGATACCTGTGTTCTTTTACCCTGTTCTGAAAACAATCTACCGATTTGTCCTCTGTGAGCTCTACTGATACTTTTTGCAGCTGCAGTTGTAGTTCTTGGGATGGGACGAGGGTCGGATGGTAGACGATCTCCCTCATGCATTAGTCTTGACATTCTACCTCCTTTATCAAGATTTGCCGTTTCCATAGCCTCAGATTTAACCCTTGGTGCCGGTCTAGCTGATAATGGCTGGTGACCGTACTCGTGTAACATTGCACCCATGCGTTTTCCTCGGTCTAACTCTGCGTTTTCCTCTCCTTCTGGTTTTACTCTTGGTTCTGTGCGATTACTAAGTGGGCCCTGTGCATAACTGTGAATGATTTTACCCATTTTCTTGCCTTCTTTATTAGCTATGTCTGCTGCTTCCGGTTTGATTCTCGGAACAGCTCTAGCGGATAAAGGAATTTTTACAGGGTCATGAAGCAAATTGTCCATTCGACCTCCCTTATGAGTCGTCGCCACTTCTTCCGCCTCCGGTTTCACCCTTGGAACTTGTCTTGCGGACATAGGAAGATTTCCATAATTTTTAAAAAGAACTGACGTTGATTTTCCAGAATGACCACTAGCTATTCCCTGCCCCTCCGGTCTCATCCGGGGCCCAGGAGCTGGATCTGGTCGTGGCGTTGCTTGACCATGAAGTAAACCACTGACAGTTCCATTTCTGCCTAGCTCATAATTACCCCGGCCTTCATAAGAACATCTTGGATTTGGTTGCGGTGTGACAATCCTGTGTTTTGGTTCTCCACTTCCGAACAGTTCTAAAGAACCTCTGTTTTTCATTTCATATTCCTGTGCCTCGGGTCGAACACGTGGGGCCGGTGCGGGTTCGGTGTATTTACCACTGACGTCATAACCAGGGTATGGGGCGACTGCTTTTGTCTGCATTGTTTTCTTTTTATTTGTTTTGCTTGTTTAGTTAAACATGTAATGCGCCTGAAAATATATCAAATGACATTTTCTTAATTACGTTAAAAAAAGGCAAAATAAATATCTGGATTTGATCATATCTATTAAGATGAAAAAAGTTGTTAAATGTCGAAATCATGTAAATTAAAATATTTCATGTGCGGAATTTTGAGTTGTTTTTTCCAAAAGAGATATTCAAAACTGTGCACATGACAATTTTGAATATTCATGCTGGTATAAATTTTAAATTTAAGAGTTATCAGCTGTCATAAACTAAACTCGAAGTATAGTTGCATGACTTAAATGTGAGTATTCAGGAGGCATAATCCTTGAACTTGACTAATTTGTTTCATCCAATATCGGTCCCCGTCTTTTTAATGTCGGTCCAAATATGTTGTCGTGGTTTTTTATTTTGTGTGTGTGTGTGTGTGTGTGTGTGTGTGTGTGTGTTTTCTTGGTTACATTGATCATTGTCATTACATGTTTTCAGCTACGAATTGGTAAGTCTATATACAGCTATATTATTGTTTACTATTTTGTATTGTCATTAACTTTTAAATATTGCTTTATTCTGAATCACACCAGCAGCGATTTCAAAACGTTAAATAATTTCGCTGATCACACATTGAGAATTATTATAATATATATACTCCGAAAATCTTATGGTGGCAACCACCAAAAAATATTATTCTTATTCGGTCAATAATTGAACTTAGCGGTAAGACGGCTGAAGTTTGAAGATTAGCATCGTTTATTTTATTCTTCATTGCTCGCTTATACAAATACACTTATATTAGTACTATATGACATTTTCTTAATCAAAAAAAAAAAAAAAAAAAAAAAAAAAAAAAAAAAAAAAAAAAAAAGACTTGGTTTTATGTTTTATGTTTCTGAACATCTGTGTGTGTGTGTGTGTGTGTGTGTGTGTGTGTGTGTGTGTGTGTAATTAAATACCTAAAGAAGATAGTGGATGTGTATATATATATATAAGTATAATGTCTATATAAAATTGTAATAAATCTAAATCTAAAAAAGATGACCTATAAAGCGTGTTACAACAGGAAGACTGTATTGAAATATATGGAAATATAAGTAGGTAAGTAATTAATCGACAGTGATATTATTTATCTTTTCAACCATTTTTGTACTTCCTCTAACCCCCCCCCCCCCAAACAGGTAATTTTTGACTCACCTGTGCTTCGCAGGTTAATTATATAAGGTATCGATAGCTCATCATAAAAGCATAATTAAATATGCTGTCCAAGTAATCATTATATGAAATATTTACATAGAATATATTATCAGTTTACGTAAAAATGGTTAAATTATATACTGTAACCACGGTAAACAAGTTCTTATTACGCTTCCGTCTAGCCTCGTTTTCATTGTAGTTTCCGTTTACCGCCGGGACACATTTACACCTGTGTCAAATTTCTTAGGGAGTTTAAACTGAGACCTAGAAATCTGGTAAGTTTTATAATTCAAATAATTTCTACATGTCAAAAAAATTCGGTCGTTCAATGAGTTAACATAATTATAATATGTGATATTTATTTTTTCTATAAATCAGTTTCATTTGTTATGTGTGTTAGTGGTTCGTGATGATTAACAGTGTATAACACGATAACATTAAGAGTACTGACAGGTATGTCAAAGTAACCCCATTACACCGGTGTAACGTACAGTGAAATTTAAAAAAAATAACAAATCTAAAATGAAAGAACCTATTTGTTACTTGGACAATATTTAAATCGGCACAACTAAATTTTTGATATTAGAAACATTACCCCACTGATACCCCCTTTGTTTATGGTAAGGGATTAGTGTTGATTACTGTCTCGTTCTTATTGTAAAATAATTGCCTGTGGCGCAGGTCTACATTGTGACAGGTTGTGGGATCGGTGATGACGCGTTACGAGTAACTTTTTATAAACAACAAAAATGTTAGGTTATATTTTGGCATCATGTTGCGAGTTTTAACCCGTAAACTGAATTATTCTTTGGAAAAGAAATATCGTCGAGATATTCCATGAGGTTTTTTTTTTTAACACTTTTAAAGAAATATCTTACCAGTTAATAATATCAGGTGTTTGCGTGTCGTTATGTTTAAGATAAAGAAAAGAAATAAAAAAATTTCGTTTAGTTGAAAATAAATTAAATTACGACTGAGAAAAATGCATCATGAGATGGGTTTAAAAATAATGTGCGAGAGAGAGAGAGAGAGAGAGAGAGAGAGAGAGAGAGAGAGAGAGAGAGAGAGAGAGAGAGACCTACTGACATATGGAATCATTTATTCGTCATATCTTCAAGCACTAATTAAAATAGTATGTTCGGGGCCATTCTACAAGAAATCTCGTTAAGAGGTCAGCGTTTTTTGTACCAAAAACAGCAAAGGTAAGGAAATTAAAACAACATGAAATAAGGAACATATATATATATATATATATATATATATATATATATATATATATATAAGAGAGAGAGAGGGGGGTGTAGGTAATGGATTAACGGACTTCTACGTCAGTGACGATTCCCATTCTGCACACACTTCAATAGCAGATATGTTGTTAATTGTTTTTTACATCTTATTTCACATCGTTAATGTTTGGTTTTTGTTACTGAAATGGACATATTTTGTCTGACTAGTCAGTATCACCTTGTTATTTTTTTGCTTTCTTTGTTTTGCCTACCGTACATGCACGTGTCTAGGATAAAAGCTATTTTACTAATATATTTTATTGTTTATGTATTGTATTTCTGTAATGGACAAATTGTAGACAGATGACTCTACACGGTTTTTGTATTTATCATAACGACTATCTACCGTATACTAGCTAGAGACGTTCATTATGGTCTAGTTGATAATGGAACGATGATGGACATCACATACAAATGTTGTACTTTAGTTCCCTCGAATGAATCACGACTTGTCAATAGGAACGGACTTAGTGTAATGTGTACACACGTGCCATCAACACGTGTGTTGATGGAAAGTATATAATCGGAGAAAACAAGAAATAAATATACAACATTCCTGTGTACATATAATAATAATAATAATAATAATAATAATAATAATAATAATTTGAAATGCAAGTAAAATATTTTTTCTATATATTGTATCCTAAAATTCTTGTAAACACACACACACACACACACACACACCCAACACACACACAACACGCACATTTGTATATATATCTTATCCGGAAAGTAGGTATGCAACATATGTCTTGTCAACTCGTTCCATTTCAAACTTGTTCCACCTAACTTTTGCCAACTCGTTCCACATTTTAAACCAATTTATGCACATTTTTAATGCGGTGTTTTTACAAACATCTATTTGTTTAGTTAAAAGCTTTTTGTTGTTGTTGCTAATAAAGAAATTATTAGAAACAAAGACATAAACATGAACCTAGTACAGTTAATTATGATCGGCCGCGTGTAAAAGTAATGAAAAAAATCATTATTTAAACGTGCTATAGAGACAACCTCTATTTAAAGACCGCCTGTCTATGAATTACACATAATAGTTTTCAACGTGTATACAGACCACCTGTCTATGAAGACAGAAATTTAAGAACCCTTTGCTTTGAATTTAAACCATCAATAACGTCTTAATAAATGCCCGTTTCTTAGTGGTGATCGTTTTATTCAGGTTACACTGTAGAATTCTGAAAATCAGAATATTAATCATTTGTATACATCTTTCGTTCAATTTTCTTTGTAAGTTTTATGTAGAGAACTGTCGACCGTCCTAAGGAATTGGGCATAAAACATTCCTGGTATATTTCTGCGATTCCAATAAGACAGTGTAATTTAAAATTTCGTTTAGTCTTCACCGATCAGTTTTGCTGTCGTTATCATCATCCATTTTGGAAAACATAGGGTTTTTTTCTTTTTCCCCAAACAACTTTAGGTAATAGAATAACAAATTCATTGTTGTGCAGTGGAAACATAGACAATTTTCTTTTTAAATGAGACAATTTAAGTTTTTAATAGAATAGATCCTCAACACCTGGTACCAACATTCACAATGTTTCAATTAACATTGACTGAATTGCTTGCCCACATGTTGTTTTTGAATGATCTTTGCACGTGACAATTTCATATATCTTGCCTTTTCTACCTTTTATGTCGTCTAAACGGGATCGACCATGGTTAACATTCACCAAGGTTGACTCTTAAAACATCACATGATCTGTTTAGCATTAAAGAACTAATGACGCCTTGCACAATGTTTAAGGATAACAGCCAGCAATCAAAATAACGACTACACGGCTCGGTTTAACTCGCAGTCAGTGGCGAGACAATAGGCAACTATTGAATGTGTTTTATAAACACTGAAGATACCAACAAAACTGTTTACAGAAATCTTTTCACTTCATTGTAGTTGTACACTTGCAATAGAAATGTTGACTACTTAAGATTCCGACTTTTCCTGAGCACCCTGGCTCACATCCTTAGTGGAAGTTCACGTGTTTTTCTTAATTTGCCAGTTTGCATAGTTTTGGATTTAATTTGAACGCGGACCGGTATGTTTGTGTTTCATTTACTAGTAAAACAATTCGATTGATCATGGTCCTAATTTCTTGTTTCATTTGACTGTTATCTTGTATGGTTTCCTGGTTTTAGTGTTTGACTTTTGCCATTGCACTTTTTTGATTAAATACAGTCAAACCTGCCTTAAAGGCTACCTCTCTATAAGGACCGCCTGCCATAAAGGCCAATAAAATTCTATCCCACTGAGTTGTTTTTTGTCTATATTATTCAGACTAGTATATAAAGGCCATCTGTCCATTGACGCCATTTTCATTGATTCGTTAAGACTTTCTTTTGTACCCCCACCCATTAAATTCAATGTAAAATTTTGAAAAAATTATTTTTTACAGAAATGTTCAAAATGGCATGAATTAATTATTTTTATATGATTTTAGTTGAAACTAATATTTTAGCAGAGGGTACAAAAGGAAGTCTTTACATTGATTCCCATGAACGGTCTTTATAGACAGGTTTGACTGTAGTTTCTACACTTAGCATCGCCAAACGTATTTCATATACCGTTATATCGCGACAACACTTCAGCTATGCCAAGTATGGGAACAAAATATTTGAACTTAAACATCAATAATAGGCTTTATTAATAATTGAGATGTTTTTTGTGAATAGTTCACAAAATGTTGATATAATATTTCACATTTATTGACAGTAAAGACATCAAGTGTTAACTATATTTATAATCATTATTTTTATGTTTAAATAACTGCTATATGATCAGATATCTTTGTGTTGTGTTAAACTTATTTTTCGTATAACAAATAGATTGTCTTCAAGCAGTAAGGTTATATTTTGAATAATTTATAAATAATAGCAGTGGGTCACGGTGTATACTTATATGTGTTAGTTTGTTGTTTTATTCATGACCAGAACGGTAACGCTCCATGTGACGTTTTGTCAGTAACACGTCAAAATCTCTACTCTGGTTCCAATGCAAACCAGTAAATACAAAAAGTCAGAAAATACATGTATCCGATAGTCAAATGTTCTGTGTATTTTTATAACCTTTGCAAAATGCGTTTGGGGGGGGGGGGGGGGGGGGGGGTCGGAGTATTAGGAATTATCAGTCCTATTCGTTAAAGGGACATAACTCATTTCACACAATAATATGAACTCCATGGTCCAAGACAAAAAGTGTGTTTTTGAACTTAGGTCACATCTTGAAGACCAAGGTCACAGAGATGCATGATTGAGAAATGTCTCCAGGTCAAAACTAATTGCGCTTTGGAAAAATTTCATAAATCTTGGGACACATAAACTCCGTGGTCCAAGGGTGTGCCAAGGTCATGTTTAAAAGTTGTCTCGAAGCGCAAGCTGCATTTGGGAATTTCATGAAACTTCACGCAAATGATCTCCGAAGGTACAAGGATGTATCAAGAACTTGAACCAATATCAAACCAGTGACTTAAACAGGAATGTCTTTAGAGATGTATATATGAAAATAGTGTCCGGGCCCGGAACTTAATGCTGCTGTAGAAGAATACCATTAAACTCTTGGAAAGGATCTTCATTTTCCTGACGGGGTCTAAAGGGCGCGCTTACGGATCACAGTGCCTCACATCGCGTGAGTTCGAATCGCACTCGGGACAGATCCTAGTGTGAGAAAGTTTGTCAGTTCGCTTGCCGAAGGTCGGTGGTTTTCTCCGGGCACTCCGGTTTCCTCCATTATCCCAGAACTGACCGCCTCGAAATAAGTGAAAGAATCTTGACGGGGGCGTAAAACACCATTACTCCACTCCACTCCACTCATTTTCCTGACGAATCGGGTTACGATCACAGTGCCTTTTACCACCTGTGTTCGGATCTCAACTCGGTTAGATCCCATTGCGTATAGTAAGTAAGTAATTTCGCAAAATCGAATGTCGTTGGTTTCTTCAGTTTCCTCCATCACCCGATATCCTAGGTGACAGAATACAACTGAAACGTAAAGCACTCCCCCTTTTTTCCGTGATGTAGCGAGTCGTTTTTGATAGTTATAAATGTTTGTTTTAGGCCTGCGAATCAGATACAAATTAGACACTCACATCAGTTTTTATTGGGACCTCATTTATTTAACAACGACAAATAAATAAATGCCCTAATAAAAACGGGTGTTAGTGACGTTTGACATTTGTTGGAATAAACAAAAAATCGACACGCATTTAGCATAATTACAACACAAGTACAAGACTATTCTCCTCCCTCTACATAGTTTATGATATATTCTAGTTTAATGAATTCTAGATTAGACGTTTTGTTTGTAGGTTAATTTATGAATCATTGTTTTATGAGATTTAAATTTTCATTCACTAGTGTAGTATTGTAGCCATGTATGGAGTACAACAGCAAAGCTTGGAATAGTTCGTTACGTCGCCAGTTTACGTTTCACACAAGTTTGACATGATAACAAAACATTTAATAGATTGTAACGTTTGAATGACTGTGATTGCGTACTTATCAAGATTATACTGCTTATATTGAGACACCACCACATTATTCTAATTATATTTAGACATCTCCAGCTATATAGTTACGTTACAGAAATATTTATTCATGTTTTTTGTGTATGTCAGTTAGCAGCATGGGTGGTAGTCTGTGTTTTACACAATCTTGTTATCTATAACCAGATATAACGCCGATTGGATTGCAAGCAAAGTGGTCACTTCTTTTTTAAGAGAGAAGGGTCGTGTACTGCAGTACTCTCCCCCTCTCTCACCTTTTACCACCAGATATAACGTTAACGCCGATTGGATTGCAAGCAAAGAGGTCACTTCTTTTTTAGAGAGAAGGGTCGTGTACTGCAGTACTCTCCCCCTCTCTCACCTTTTACCACTCTTTAGCCTAATTGCCATCGATTATTAAAATTATTTGAATTAAAACTTCCAATTTACAAGTATTATTTAAACTATTTGTAGGTGTATTTTTATTTGTCGTTTTCCCTGGTGATTTATCGTGTCATGTCCTACTCGTGACGAATATGTACATAATTAACCTTTTTAAAAAACATTTTCATCACATTTAAATATATATATATATATATATATATATATATATATATATATATATATATATATATATATATATATATATATATATATATATATATATATATATGAACTTTCTAAAATTAAGACTAGATTTAATTCCTCACGGAATGTACCGTTAGATAGAGTGTTTTAATACGACATTTAAAAATAACTTAATCGTCGACCAGATGTCTGTAAAGATTGTGTTATTGGCCGTCTAGAGACTTGTCGTCAATTTTTGTGACCGCTAGCAGGTACACGTCTTCACTGTCTGATTAACAATAAACTTGGCTTAATTGAGATTTTTTAATTTTTTTTAAATTATATATTTCCCGGTGCTAATTTGACACAAATGGTGTTAATTCAGTGAGAGGTATAGCTTTTAATAAAGGTCACACCAAGAGTTAAATATATAATCGTGAGAATGAATTTTTTTTTTCTTTATTTTCGTCAGATTTATGATTAATTTAAACTCACATAGAACTGAAAATTGGTTAAAAGAAAAGATTAATAACAAAACTGAGTAAATTCTTTTTTACACAAGACTCCTAATATTAACTTCCACCGGCGTATCGTATCGTTTATTCCTGCGCTTAATGAAGCTTTGCCATGTGTTAATGTTCATATATTTACAATAGCACCCACTTTCCGCCCATGAAAGCTATTTCTCAACATTATCGAAAATTTGCTTCATACGGCTATGAAAACGTATGTTTGACCTTTTTGAACTGATCCAACAGTACCGCGTAATCACCAATACATTACGTCACAGATCCTTACACGACAAGTAAGTTCCCACATTTCTGGTGTATTTTCTAATTCTTCTTTTTCAAACTATACTTTTAATTTAACTATGCAAATGTAGCTGTTAAATATTGTCAAAATTTAATCGTTTAATTCTGTCATTAAAACAACTGTATTCCATTAACGGATTAGTTTTTTTTTTTACATCAATGGAAGTAGGCGGGGTCACCTGTCATCCCACTTATCAATGACGTCATCCCACTCATCAATGACGTCATCATTTATGGCGATGCGATAGACGGGTTCCACGATGCACTCAAACAAACGGAGGTAGTAAATTAACAAAAATGAAATGCAGTAATAGTTTTAAGTCGACATAGCAGATAAGATGTAAGAAATAAATTGTAAATATAAGAAATGACATTGTTTTGGGGGCACTTCATGCTAGTATGAAACCGGGTGTTCCTGGTACAAATTTTACATGAAGAGGAAGCTCTTCATGCAATTTGTACCCGGAACACCCGGTTTCATACTAGCATGAAGTGCCCGCAAAACAATGTCATTTCTTAAATAACAGATGTTTCACTTCCGGTTTATATGATCAAGCTTCCAATATCAGACGAGACCCTTGCGTTCATTTACCAGTGTGTGTGTGTGTGTGTGTGTGTGTGTGTGTGTGTGTGTGTGTGTGTGTGAACGTCAAACCTCCAGATGTATTTTATGGAGATGTAATCGTTATGTTTCGTTTCACACGAGGTCTGCTGCAATAAAAGGCAAGACTTCCTTTTGTACCCCCACCCAATAAATTCTATGTAAAATTTTTGAAATTTATCTATCTAGAATTTTGCAAAATGGCTTGATTTAATCATTTAAAGACCAGTTAAAATTAAAATTTTAGTGGAGGATACAAAAGGAAGTTTTTCCCAATAAATTTTTTTTAAGTATGTTCATTTCATTTTTAAAGAAGTCAAACCACAAATTTTCCACTCCAACGACCAAGTTATCTATCGCAAAGGTGTATATTTTAGTCAAGATAAATTACATACCTATCCCAACGGCATTGAATAAGTAAAATAGGTAAACAGACCTTTTAAATACAGAAATATTTGCCTTATAATTTTCTTTTCATTAAAGGGTTTTATTATTCGTTGATATCATTTAGATTGGGCTATTATATGTCATGTTCGTTTAAGGAGTATTAATGTATATACATACGGCTTTATGAAGACATCACTTGTAAAGTTGTCCATGTAAAGTTTGTTCGCCGTGTTTACGTTTGTCGGGGTGTACTGAAACATTGATTAAGAACTAATGGGTGCTTAATCCAATGTAATATAACTTTAAGTAATAGTGAGGAATTTGTTGAGTAACAGTGGTCTCGTAAGTAGGTAATACATCTCTCTCTCTCTCTCTCTCTCTCCTCTCTCTCTCTCTCTCTCTCTCTCTCTCTCTCTCTCTGTACTGTCTCGATATGCATCTATTATACAAACTTAAATAATGTCTATTGTCATGAGCAGATTTTTAAAAAATACCCTTAAAAATCTAGTAAATGTACAGAATTTTGAATATTTTTGGTGATATTTTAAAATTCACCGATGGCACCTTTAATGTCAATACATGAACATTGTAGGTCATGTGCAGAATTTGGAATTTTTACCAATATAATCAATTTATATTCGAGGAATCACGGTTTTCTGGTTGATTGAGGACCACGTCCTAGTTTCGTAGATTTAGTAACTTTTGATAATAATTTTTTGGAACAACTAATTGATTGACAAAACCAGTGAATACTACCAGGATATGCTGTGACATAATCAATTGATTCGCAGACTTGGCATCACGTGTTGATATTTAGAAGTTTTGGTCATAATTAATGAACCAGAGCTTAGAACACAATAAATAGCGAACGCATGCTTTTATTGGAGGTGTTCATCCAATCGATCATTGCACGAAAGTACATCTCATAGTAACTAGTTTTGTAGGTTTGAGACTAAAAATACATAAAGATCGTACGCTGGATTTAGATTTGACACCCAACAAGACAGAATCACCTTTCCCATCTTATAAAACATACAAGGATGTTTAAGACCTTCGGTTAAAGTATTGTGTTGCATCAAGACTGAGATACATGGTATTAAATAACAGAATATTTTTAAACACAGAGGTAAAGTCACGTGGTTAACTAATTTGATATTTTTTACATTTCCATGTTAAATTCTCATGCATTTGTTACTCTAATCAGGACCAATTCACAGGTAAAAGATAAACGGAAATATTTACAATCGTACTAATGTACCCTGGTAAATAAGGATTTTAACTGAGTATGACAAACGCATGTTAGTATATAGGCGAGTTAGTAACTAGTTAACAAGAGAATAGGGAAAGATTACCTGGGAGGGCATCTCTTACTCTGCTAAAATTACATGTAATTTCCTCCTAAATTAAAAAAAAAAAAAAGGAATGAAATTTTAAATTTTTATAATTTTTTACATAGAATTTCGGGGGGTGGGGTGATAAAAATGTTTTATTGT